>OZ021729.1:80392669-81627669 GCA_963978545.1 Linyphia triangularis | reverse complement strand
TTTAAACCGCCTATTCTGAGCTCCGTTGCGGATACGAATTCTGTGCTAAAGCAGGGCGGAATGATCCTGCCGGCGATGACGTTTTAAAGCACCTTCACTACGTCACACTCTATTACAAAACCACCTCCCCAATAAAAGAACGCCATCTTCAAAACAGAACAAAACTCATTAGCAAAGACAATTTGTTCCAAACTCCCTTCTCCCAATTCCCAAATAACACCAGAAAATTAAACTTAAACACCACCTCCTCCATCCATTAATAAGCCCCCTCCTCCACCTCCCATAAAACACAATATTTAAACAGAACGGCAAAAGAATCTTAAAGCAGCGACGCCGAGCGATAATCAACATCCAAAAGTGGGCAGTCATTACTACTATAATTGACGATAATCCCCTGCCCATTAAGACTGCCCCTCCCACTCCCTCCCCAGATGTTTAGCTTAAGCTAAAAGAGGCAGAAGCGACGCTTGTTTAATTAGCTCAACTTTAATTACAGTGGGTTGGCAACAGCGCTGGCGGCGAGGGATCATTAACGGGGAAAAGCCCTTCCCCTCTTGTTTTAAAGGTTTTAATGAAGTAGCCAAGAAATTGCTTTTTGCTCGGCGAGAGGCAAAATTGAAAGGAAAAGAAGAAGAAGAAAAAAAAAACTGAAGGAAGAATGGAAGGATGGGAGGGTTTTCGGTGTGTTGTTAAGTTTTAGTGTTTTACCCGGGCAGATCTTTTGTTTGCTGTGAGTCGATTTTTGTTAATTGGATTTCGAGGGGTAGATGATGGAATAATGGAATTTCCGGTGTGAACACGGTCGGGTGTGTGTGCTTTTGATTTTATCGGAGGCAGAGGGGAGGGGGTGGGGGTGATGTTTTATTTGGATAATGAATATATTTTTGGAAATGGTAAAATGTGTAATGATGGGCTTTTGAAATGGCGTTTGATGCTCTTGTAGAGGAAAACTTAAATAGGTTGTTTTTTTTTTGGGGGGGGGGGGGATTTAGCATTTTTGATTATTTAAATAAAGTTATGTGAGTTGAGTTGTATGATTAGTATGTATTTCATGGCATTTTTTTCTTTTTTTTAATTATGGCATTATTTCTGCTGTCATATCGCATCCTTATTGATTTCAGGGGTAAATAGAAAATGATTTATAATTTCGGATAATTTAAGTATATTTTAGAAATCATCAAGAAATCTTAGGATTCGAGGATTCGGATTATTTCTATAATGAAGCTTTTCGTGTAAGAAAATATTTTCCTTGTTATCATTGTCTACTTTCAGATAGGAAAAAAAAAATGCCTGTCTTTCGCAATTGCAAATTGAAAGTCTGCTGAGAATGAAAGAAAATTAAAATTTGTCAAAATTTTCAGAAGGAAAAAAAAAGTGCTAATTTAACACGAGCTTTCCGCTTTGCGTATCGCTCAATTATCAACTTTTCTTCAGTGAACAATTGCAGCTTTTAGTAATTGATAGGTGTCCTTTAAGAACTACCAAACATACCAAAAGATGATTTGTGACCAAAAGTAAAGTTGAAACCACTTCTCTCTAAGCCCGACGATATTCTAGAATTCAAATTCAAACATTCTACAATCTCGCTAAATGCAATAAAAAAAGGGGTCATGTCCCATTGAAAACCGCCGACCAAACGGTATAGTGGTTAGCGTGCTAGCTTCTAGACCACGAGGTTGCGGGTTCCGAGTCCCATGTTAGGCATGGGTGTTTGTAAATGTATGTTGGCTTGTCTAATGACGAATGTTTCGGCGCATTATAGCCCTCGTGTTTCTGACGGCGCCAGATAATCTGAAAACAACCAACCAACCCATTGGAAACCATAAGACTATGACCTCTTTTTAAATACTTCATATTCAATTTAGTTTGTTTGAGGTTGGCAAATCTTTGTTAACTTAACGAACTTGTCGTCCTCCAATCGAACTAAAACGGCATATAGTACACTCATTGTCGATGACAATGGAGTCTATGAAATTTCGTTAGCGGAAAAAAGGTTTTTCAAATGGTATGAAGTAGATTTTTTTCTTTCTAGAGGTCAAACATTATGAAAACTTGATCTGAGCTCAAAATCACTTAAAAGGAGATTCTAGTAAGGATCATTCCCTATACTCGCTATGTTATAACCTTCTAGTCCAGAGCATTTAGAAACTACTTACTATAAAATCTTGAAATTTGATGAGTAGGTACGAAAATGATCACTTAATGAAATGACATAAATTAAAAACTCGAAAAGAGCGTCTAATATATTTTATTTTATATTTGAAATCCTTACGTCAATGCATATGCAGTGGCTCCACCTGGTTTTGCCTTTCGCTACTTTAATTTTCATTTATAATAGATAGATATCAAATGAGAACAATTCATGTCATGTCATGAAGTGATCTTTTTCTTACCTACTCACCAAATGTCAATGTCTTACAGAAAGTAGTTTCTAAATGCATTGGGCTAGAAGACTGTAACATAGCGAGTGTGGGGTTTGATCATTACTAGGACTGAAAACAAAAAGAATGGCAATTCATGTACAGGATTTTACCCTTTTCAAACAGGGTACTTAAATCTATAGACAATGTAAATCATCACAATGTAGTAAATCAAATACATACCATAACCGCGTAAAGAAAAAAAAAGAAAAAAAGAAGAAAAAAAAAAGAAAAGAAGAAAAAAACATGAAGAGTTAGTTTTTTTGTGGCAGGATCAGGTTACCGATGCCCTTTAAAGACATACGAACGTTTTTTCATCAGACAAATAAAGAAATATTTAAACAAGTATTTAAAAAGAAATTAATTTATGCCATTTTATGTATGAGTGAAACGCAGGTTTTGAAATATTTCTGTAAACAAAAAGATAAATATGCTCTTGTAGGATCTCCAGCCCCTTTTTACCCAAGTTCGGATTTAAAAATTCAGTCCATAAACCATTTTCTATTTTTCAAAAACAAATTTTCGCTCAGTCGAATAGAAAATATACACTCCTTCGTTTGAAACAACCAGCTTAAACAAAAACAGATTCAATTTGCAATCCTCATTATCAGCAACATTTACACAATAAGGGATTTATGAAACGCTGGGACACGAATTTTTCATCCCTAATAAAACTCATAAATCCTTATTATTTGGCATTTTAAAAATCTTATTTCACCTAAATTCCGTTTTACACTCAAAATATTAAAAAAAAATAATGGAATTTATGAAATTTAGAATATTTTGTGGCCTACAGTTCGTTGTGAAACGATTTCAGTTTTATAAAAATATAATTAAATTCTAAACCTTCTTCCATCGAGTTTTGTTTTTCTAGGGATTTAGTGGAACAAAAAAAAATAATAGTTTTTTTTTTCTTCGTTTTTTTAAATCTCTCCCCAAATCCGTTTCTCATTAAAATTTGCCCGGGATAAACTGTTTGCACTCTTTACATATTTGGTAAATTATAATGTGTTTTAAGCGGTAAACTCGGGCATTTTTTTCTGTAATTTTTTGTTGCCGTTGTTTTTTCCATAGGCAGACATGGAAAAGCTTTTTTTGTTGTTTGAATAAACACTACCGTCGAAAAAGTTAATAATATTAATCAGAAAGAAAACTGGATGCTGAGTAGCGGGTATTAAAAAAGTTGTTTGATTTTAAATTAAAATAATATAACTCCGTGACTTTAATTAATTTTTTCTAACTTTTTTTGCAATTGTTTTTAGAAATGATCTAAGAAATTCTGTAAAAAAAAAAAAATGTGCACTTAAAAAACAGGATTCTAATCTTATAAAAACATTCTCGGAGCTTTATAGCTTAACTGTGGGTTACTTCAATTCAAATGGTTAAAGCGCCTTAATACGTATTAATACAAAAGGGACAGTAAAAAAAAATTCCATGTTTTATAAAAAAAAAAATAGTTTTTCTGACGGTATTAACTCATTTTTTTAAGGTTTAGTTCTTAAACTGAAGCATAAAGATTCTGCACTTAAATGGAATTTAAAAATGATCAAGAAAGGCTACGTCTATTTGAGAAGCTTTACTTGAACTAATCTCGGTAAATTAAATTATTAATTGGCTGAAAAGCCAGGAGTACGGTTACCGCAAGGAAAGACTTTCTTTACTTATCCCAATTGGATTTTTTTAGGTTAGAAAAACCTTTCATCAAATTCCTTTTACACAAGTATAATTCCATTTTTTTTTTTTTTTTTTTTTTTTTTTTGCGTGTCTGTCTTAATTTGAGATCATCAAATAACTGAAAAAATCTGCAAAATAATTTGGTGGTAAAATAACTCCACATATACGTTATGCAAATTTTCTTTTGATTTGATTCAATTTAAAAACATTTTATTTTTCTATAAAAGTGTTAGATTCTAAATTAAAGGTAATGGCGGAAAACAAATTTAAAAGAACCCTTAGAAATCACTGTAATTTATTTTTCTCCGTGATTTTTTCAAGAATTTGTGCAAAGATTACTTGGGCGTAGTCCTGTTAATTAGCTAAACAGTCAATCTGTTATAACGTTATATAACTAAGCAAAAAAAAAAAAAAAAAAAAAAAAAAGGCAATTTTTTTTACCCAATACTAATGAAAAGAAAATGAATTTGATCGTTGGAAAAATAATTATTTATTATTGATCTTTTTATAGAAACATTACATTTTAAGGAGACAAACTAAAAGAATGTTTTATTTTAGACCTTTAAATTTTTCTTACAAAAGTTTTTTTAACACAAATTTTACCTAAATTATGTCGAATAACGGTCTATACTGTACAACCACCTAAGTTGTATCTTCACAAATTGACATTGAAGCCTTTCATAAGATTACAATTAAGCAAGGAAGGCCGACCAATCAAAACAGTGCGTGCAATTAATTTTCGGAAATTCTTAATCTTCTTTAGTTTTTTTTAACCATTTGCTGAGGGAATAAAGTCGTGTACTTCAAGACATCGTTTTTTTTTTTTTTTTTACTTTCAATTACCCTTATGTATTCATAGTGTATTGTCGCAATGTACTTAAGTAGTATTATTGTGTAACTAACTATGAATATTCTCGTTAAAGCACGTGATCAATGCCACATAATCAGTGCTAGAAGTATGGGTAGACGCAGGGTGACGCGTTCCCCCACTTCTAAAACCATTAAAATCCCCCCCCCCCCTACCACTTTTAAAAATACTCAATCCGTCTAAAAACTTCTAAAGGAAACAACATTAACCTTTATATGTAGTGACATTGAGAAAAACTAATTTAAATTTTCAAATATAAAAAAAAATATTTATGGTATATAAACTTATCATATACTGTTATAAAAATGTAATATTCTACTTTGTATAAAGAAAGAGAAGTTTTATTAGTAAATACTGTTACACATTTTCAACTTTTAACTTTTAAGGAACTTTCTTTTAAGCAAAATTTCTATTCTTGTTTCACATAAAGCGAAGCTATTTAAAATATATATATATATATATATATATATATATATATATATATATATATATATATATATATATATATATATATATATATATATATATATATATATATATATATATATATATATATATACATATATAATTCTATATTAATTTAGTTTTATGAAAGTATTAACACTTAGAAGCACTATTTAAATCTAAATAAACAGTTATGTATATAATGTTTGATTATTACTTCACTTCATCTCTTACTTCCAAGTAAAAAAAAAAAAAAAAAAAAAAAGAGCTATATCGCACAATATTCATTAAAATAACAATAAATTTTGGACCCTTGTTCAATTGTTAGTGTTAGGAAGTATAAATTATTTCCTTACTAGTAAATATTTTTATCATAAGATACGAAATTACAAAATTTGTCGTTGGTGGGAGAAGGGGGGGGGGGGGGAGGGGAGAGGTGCACTTATCACCAACATTTGGGCATCTACCACTACATATATAATAAGGTACCATATTTTAGTGAATCAGTAATTATTTAAAGTATTAATTCCTTAAAGTTAATTTAATCAAGCAACGAAAATCTGCACGGAAACTATTAAAATAGTTAACAAGTTACTATCAAATACATGAGGTCGTTAAATTTCAAACCGCCATTTCTTCATTTGAACTCAGTTGCAGATACCACTATACTATGGTCAGCATGGCAGAACAGTTTCCCCGCCAACGGTGGGGAAAAACGATAATCAGCTTTTAAATCCTTTATATTAACTTCGATTTTGTGTGTATGTATGTTCGACGTTGGCCCGGAAAATCTGTGAGGGTCTAATTAGCCCTCTTGCCATCATCCAATCGGGCTGAAACTTAGCAGATAGATTCGACGTCGATGACAATGCGTTCTATCAAATTTCGTGGGCTAACAACTGTCACTAAAAGGTCGTTTTTACCGAATACTAACAAACCAACTTGCCGTCATCCAATCGCGATGTAATAGCATTTAACCGATCATCGAAGAAACTCTTTCCTATTGCCAAAACTGTTTTAATAAATACTAAAATTGTTTTAATCGGAATAAATAAAGAGATATTTGAACGTGAGTGTGTCACTTCACATTAATTTTTAATGAATAAAATTTTGAAAAGTAGTTTAACGGGAATTTTTGCAGATAGATGTTATTAATATTTAAAATTAGATGCTAACACCAAGCAACAGAAACAAAGCTTTGCTAATAAATATAGAAATTGGCGATGCATCTAAAAGATTTATATTAAAAACTTTGTTTTTATGGGTAATTATTAATGAATAATTCTTCTCCTGTTACATAATTAGAAAACTAACCTAACTTAAAAAATAAAGAGATTTAATAAAAGAAGAAAAATACGAGTTCTCCCGGTTTAAAAGCTTGATAAAATACAAAGTCATTCAGAAAGAATCCCCTTCACTTTGAAGCTAAACATTGAGAGACTGAAAACAAAAGACAAGTGGTGAGTTGGATAAGACAGGTATGGAAATGGAAATACACAGCTTTGTAAACTTAATTACAATATTATTTAAATGCGACAACAAATTGTTGCGAAATCAAAAAATAGTTGGTTGGTTGTTTTCAGATTATCTGGCGCCGTCAGCAACAAGAGGGCTATAATGCGCCGAAGCATTTGTCATTAGACAAGCCAACATACATTTACAAACATCCATGCCTAACACGGGACTCGGAACCCGCAACCTCGCGGTCTAGAAGCTAGCACGCTAACCACTACACCGTTAAAAATATAGTGGAATCAATGGATAGTTTTCCTTAATAATAAACCCTGTATTGGACAGTACAGCCCAAAAGATTACTTTAGCAGAATGCAGTGGTTTTGCAAGACACACAGACGAGTTTGCAGTACCCCGTACACACCAGTTTTGTTTATTGACAAATGCATCCAAATGGAAATGAGTCTTATTGGTAAACCAAACGGCAGCCATCATCAATTATCAATCAATTTTACAAAAACTGTGTATTTGAAATTCCCATACCTTTGTCTCTTCTCTTTATCTCTCACTGTTTTGCAGTTATGTCCTTTCAAAGAATCCTTTCTCGAAGACCCTATGTGAAGAAAAGCGGTAAAGTTACGGGGAAAAATAAGTTATGAGCCGCGCAAACATGTATATATATTTTTTAAAAAACATCTTATTTCGAGCACAAAATTGATGAATTTTTGAATAAATCATAATCATTTAAATAGAAAATTCAATGTTCAACTATCAAAATAATATAACCCATAAAAACAAAGTTTTTTTTTAGTTCAAATTTACCCATAAAAGCTCAAATTTACCCATAAAAGCTCAAAATAACCCATAAAAGCTCAAATTTACACATAAAAGCTCAAAATAACCCATAAAAGCTCAAATTTACACATAAAAGCTCAAAATTTACCAATAAAAGCTCAAAATTTACCCATAAAAGCTCGAAATTTAACCATAAAAGCTCGAAATTTAACCATAAAAGCTCGAAATTAACCCATAAAAGCTCAAAATTAACCCATAAAAACAAAGTCCTTTGTATGCATTGCCAATTTTTATATTCATTAACATAGCACCGATTCTGTCGGTCAGCCTGTACTTGCATCTAATTTTAAATATCAAAAGCATCTCCATCGGCAAAATATGCGCCAAACTACCTTACAAAATTTATTTATTAAAACTAAATCTGAATTTATTCATTCACGCACACGTATCTTTTATTTATCTGGATTAAAACAATTTTGGAAACAGGAAAGAGTTTCTGAAATGGGATTTATTAGTATTCCGAAATGTTTATAGAAACGTGTGTAAAATCGACATTTTAGTGACAGCCCCCAAAACTTGATATAATGCATTATCATCGACATCGAATGCATCTGCAAAGTTACAACCCGATCATATGATAGCAAGTGTGTTATTTACCCAGCAGCCACACACACAAACAAAAACGAAGTTAATATACAGGATTTAAATAAAAAACATGAGCATAAAAGTGAGTTTTCCAACCCGAAAGTAATTCTATCGGCGGCCGCCAAAACAGTCTTTTCAGTCGATAAAACTATTACAATTTTGTCGATATTAAACAACAACACATGCATGGAAGGAAGATCAGGGAAGTGAACTTGCACCCTCCTGGCATTTAGAAAATATGAATGAGTTGAAAAGCGATAGCTTCGCAAGAAGAAAAAAAAGAAGCAGTGTAATAAATCGCCCGTATTCAAAACCCATCTCAATCGTCAACTTTCCCCAACCACTACCACCGCAATCAGTAGGTGGCGCCACAATTCAGCTGAACCCTTGACGCCGCCTACTTGCCCGAACAATCCAATCACAGTGCGAAGTCAGCCCTCACACCCAACAAAAGACATCCCCGTCCCACCAGCCAATGGGCGTCTCGTATTACCGATTCCAATAACATTCTTAGGCAATGTAATTAGCTTATCAAAATGGCCGGCCCACCATTGCGCCAAATTTGGCGCACAACTACACCCGATCGCCGGACTTGTCGGTAATTGAGTGAGATAGGGGTCGTAAAAGGGGGGGGAAAAAAAGGAACGGAAAAATAAAAATGGCTTGTCTGCTTGATTTCGGTTCGATAAGGGAGGTTTTTTCGCCCGATCTGTAATTGGGGTTAGTGCCGGTTTGAGTCAGTTGGGTTTTCGAACGCGCGACGGAACATTCGAACGCCGGATTCGGTTTGTTATTGTTTGGAAGGGTAGTGATTTTTCGAAGCGTTGTGCGGATTTTTATTTTTCAACTAACTATATTATGAAGGACTTTGGATTGGATATTTGTTAGTGTCGAGTAGCACTGTTGTGGAATAATTTTAAGTATTGTAAAACAACAATCGGTGGAAAATCTTCATCGACATCCTTTTGTGAGAACTGCAGATAGGAACTTTCGAAGCAAGAAATTTCTCTTTAGATTGATGTTTGTAGTGTGATTAAGTTTAATGTTTGAAAAGTTGAATGAATTCAATTTTGTACTGACCGACTGCTAATGCAAGCACTGATAAACATAGCATTCATGAAGTTTGTTTCATACAGTTTGCATTGCATTCATACCTAGTATTTCCAAAGAAGCCTGTCTTAATTCCTTTCGTTCAAATCCAAGATGACCACAGAAGCTTGAACAGGACGAAGGCAATTACTTCACGTTGCATTTTAAGTTCGATCTCTATTACCGACATCTCTAAAGTACCACCATAACTGAATCTCAACAAATGGCGGCAACAGCAAATCTCAAATATCACTTCTAATCTTCCCCACTATCGACCAAAAACCAACCTCTCAAGAGATCACCCACCACTTCCATGACACTTTCAAGAAGTTGATCTCGAACATCATCTTCCTGGAGGAACAACAACAACCCTCTTGCAAATCCACCGATCCCCAGCATCATCATCTCATGGCATCCTGCACATCTTAGATCTCCCTCATCATCATCTAACAATCATCCTCCATCAGCATGATGCCACTGGCGCCTCTCCCAGTCATGCCAGTCCCAACCAAGCCCAAAATGGGCTTCAGCATCGACGCCTTAGTGGGCAACAACAAGGACAACACAAACAGCCATCCCTCCTCGCCACCAGGTTCGAGTCCGGAGCCTTGCAGGACCTCCAACTACCAGCAACAGCCACCGGGATCGAGTCCGGAACCTTGCCGGACCACCCAGTACCAGCAGCAGCCGCCGGTAGCTCCAGTGGCCACCTTCCCCGCCAGTGCACCCGGCGGAGTCCCGGCGGCCTTTCTCGAGTCTCTGTGCGGGGCCAGGGGACCCGCCATGTACCCTCACCATCCTCACGAGGGATACGTGGGCCCAGGCCCGACTCCTTTCTTCCTCGGCCGTGAAACGTATCCCTTGTATCCCTGGCTGCTGGCGAGGCATCCTAGGTTCCTGCATAGGCTGCCCGGTGAGTAATCATTTTGAGAATTTTAGTTCATATTTAGTTCATATTCATGCATTTTAGTTCATATTTAGTACATTTTAGTTCATAGTTCGTTTATTTATGCACAGCGATGCAATAGATAAAAAAAAACTACTTTTAGACAGTGAGTACAAAACAGAGCTCTTTATCATAAATGTATTTCATTACTAAGACGTGCTACGAATTGTGTATTCAGATGCATGCGGCACAACTTACATAAGAGTGCTTCATTTTGGTCACAAATAAAACAGCCTTGATTCATCTTGTAATACGAAATGCTTCAACGCTGCTTTGGTAATTGTAATGCTTAGTTATATTCTGGCTTAATTCATTTATTTAAAGCGATGCAAAAGGGGAAAAAAAATCTATTTACAGTGTTTTAAAACAGAGCTCTTTTTTTTCATAAATGTATTTAATGCGTGCGACGAATTCTGTATTCAGATGCATGCTGCTCAACTTACATGAGAGAGCTTTATTTTGGTCACAAATAAAACAGCCTTGATTCATCTTGCAATATAAGATGCTTCAACCCTATTTCAGTTATTGTAATGCTTTTGTATTCTTGTTTGATTGTTATAATTACATGATACAATCTTGAAAGTTATTTACGAAATTATTTAAGAAAAACAATAAATTAAAATACTAAATCAAAAAGTAACTAATGCTGGTAGTTTAGGCAACTTCAGGCGCAAAGGAGAAAACCCAAGAATCGGCACGAGGCTATCTTTCATTATTACCATCGTGTCAACTTATTTTTAAATTATAACTTACAAAGCCACAACCCTAAAGAGATTCGATAAAAAGTAAATAAAAAAAATACAGTTGATACTCCTTTTTTTCAAACTAGCCAATTTGCATTCCAGCGTTATTAGAAAGTCTGTTGCATAATTTTTAAAGGGTACTAATAGATATATATTGGTTTGATGTTTAATGTTTTTATATAATGATAAATAAAATAAATTATTGCTTAACCTGCGATTATGTAACGAAACTCAATGCTTGCTCAATGCTCAAGGCCAATCAATTAAATCATTAAAAAATTCATGAAAGAAAGCATAAATTTCAAATTTCTTCAATCGTCCAAAAATAAACATTAAAAAGTACTTAACTCATTAATAAACTCACTTAGATAAGTTAGGCATACATGTTACATGTGTTAAGATAAGCAGTTATGCTTACATTTTTGACACGATTGAATGATGTCTAAAATTTAAGGATGGTTGTAGATATCCTTTTATGTCATAGTAAGAAAATCTTCAAATTGAAGTAAATGTGATTAGGATCACAAGTTCAGTCCGTGTCTTTTGTTGGAACTAAAATCTTGATACTGTGTATCATGAACCACTTTGAACATATTCTCAAACAAAAAATTAACTTTCCTTCTAACGAATATATGCGTTTTTAACGAATCCTGTAACATTTACGAGAATGGATTGATCCCGTTTTGAAACTAATCGCCTCGTTTTTTTTAAGAACTTACTTCTTAGTCGCAAATTGAAACGGTACTTGTTTGAGAAATTTTTTTTTACAAAAGTTAATTGTTAAAAAATCTATAAATGTTTTTCCTTCAAGTTTTGTCCAGCTCCAATCAGTGTTGTTAAATGTCGTAAAAATGGTCGTTTGTTTGGAAGTAACTACTATCTCGTTAAGGTATTATTGCAGTTGGTATCAAGAATAGACTAGTTATTACACTTAACAGAACCTACTTAGGAGAATTTCACAGAAAAGTCCTGGAAATCTTTCAGGGAATTATTTGTATCGGACACCGTGTCCCTAGTAGCACAACAGCGCTGGTCAATATAGTTTAACAATGTGGTACGTTGATGTGGTACGTTGTTAACCGGACATTATTATTTATAATTGGCCGATCCCCCCCCCCCCTCTCCGTGCTGGATAAATATACATGAAGTTTTAAATATTGATGGCGAGTTTAAAAATAGAAATATTTTATTTATAAGAAAGACAAAGAGAAAAAAACGTTTTGTTATGTTTTTAACAAGATTATTTTTTAAAAAATCGTATATTTTGGAACGATGCTCGAGTTTCGGAAAGAATTGTCCGATCTTCCAGAACGCCTATTTCCAACGTTGGCCATTACTGTCGTGCATCATGAAGAGTCCTCACTCTTGGTTAATTGGATTTATGAATGTTGAGTAATGGCTCAACTTCGTTAAAAATTCATTTTAGATTATATAGGCAGTGTAATTAGAAAACATGCAATGGTCAACACGAAACTATACACGTTTAGACTAAATAACTAGGAAACGTACAACGGTTAACACAGAACTTTACAAGTTTTTGCTCTTTTCCTAAAAGAGATTTTTTTCTGTCTAAACTGTTCAATTTGTTCCTATCTAATTGTATTGAAAATTTGATAATATCGTATTTTCTTCTAACAAGAACATTCTTTATATTAAATTTCTTTTAAAGTGAACTGGTGTGATCGTCTTTTTTAGTTTAGCCTAAAATTTCACAAACAAAAGTTTGCTTGCTCGGCAAAAAATTATTAAAATATTTAAATACACAGCAAAATGGTGAATGCTTTACTATTATCAACTTACTCTCTCTAATATCAATAAAAAGAAATTAATTTAATTATAAAATTACTTACAAATTTAACATTAAAGTAGCACTTGTGCTAATACGAACATTGGGCAACAAGTGATAAATGGTATCATCTCACACCTCTTCATAGAAAAGTAAATTCGTTTACACCTAAAAAGTTAAGAAATTAAATAAATATGTATGATTAAATTTCACTGTTAATATTAATTTTGATCAAATAATCATATTAAATTTAAAATTTTACAAAAGTATATAAATACAAGGTGAGACCAAAAAGTAAGGTGACTGATGTCATAATAATCACTGTCTTATATATTTGCAGATAAATACATCACTGTCCTTCCAAAGTAGTTCCCGCCGTCTACAATACACTTCTGACAACGTTCATACAAGTTCTTGTAACTTCTGAAAAAATCCTCCTTTAAGACTGTCTTAAGTTCCTTGGTAACAGCGGCTTGAATGTCTGAGATGCTTGAAAATCGGTTTCCCTTCAGTGCCAGTTTTACACCCTCCTTATTCCCCTGATCTAGCGTTAGCATATTTTTTCTTCTTTCCATGATTGAAATTGGCACTGAAGGGAAACTGATTTTCAGGCATCTGAGACATTCAAGCCGCTGTTACCAAGGTACTTAAGACAGTCTCAAAGGAGGACTTTTTCAGAAGTTTCAAGAACTTGTATGAACGTTGTCAGAAGTGTATTGTAGACGGCGGGAACTATTTTGAAGGACAGTGATGTATTTATCTGCAAATATATAATACAGTGATTATTATGACATCAGTCACCTTACTTTTCGGTCTCACCTTGTAGTTAACTGTAATGTCACAGTTCAAACAACGTATTGTAGTATTAAAATTTAAAAAAAAATCGTATTATCATTCCAGATAGCAAGCAAGCTTACGAAAACCTTGTCATTGACTTGTCATTTGACTTACAGTGAAAAGGTTTCGGGGTAACCCCCTTGAAAAGGGTTGAGTGAAGAGTCTTACGTTTTTAAATCACCGAAAAGGTTGATTTTAGGCTGGCGCTTAACAGAATAAACCTTGTAACAAACTTATCATGAAAAAGTTTACACTTACTTAAAAGTGTAAATCTTGTTAAAAGGTTGGTTGTGAAAAGTCGTATCCTTGTCACCTGAACCTTGCATCCTTTTCGTTTAGGAGTTTGACACAAAGAGTTGAGAAGGTAAAAATGATCTATGGGATACTAATACATTTGTTTGTTAGCAAGTCATGTAATTACTCGGCGAATGTCCATGAAACAGTCAACAGGCGTTACAAAAAATCAAATACACATACGAGGTGGACTACAGACTTTCATTTCGTGTGTGTGGGCAAGGGGGGGGGGGGATAATTTTTATCCAGCTACACAAAAATAAAAGAAGTTATGAAAAACCATCCAGCCAATTTCTATTGTTTTAATAAGGAGTTCGAAATTATATCATCAAGTTGTTTAATATATGACATAGAGTAGTTTATTGTATAATGCATGTATAGCACCCTCCCTCCCCCCCCCCCCCCCTCTTGTATACGTCATTGTACACGTACACTAAAAAGTATAATGTATTTTTCCAGCTGAGGTTGCATGGGAAATGCTGAGATTTGCTTGATTTGAACGAATTTTTTTACTTTCTTCATTGTTTAAACGCAATTGTTAAAATTCAATTTCGTTGGTAATTTTTGGTTAGTTTAACGGCGTTTTAAATTTTATATTATCACTTTCTCAACTACCGTGACAAACTAGCGAGATTTAGAGTTTTTTAAATCATTTATGTTCACTTCGATTTTATTTACCGTAAAATCGGAACACTTTTTAACTTTCAAAGTAATAATCGGTTGTAATAAGATCGTTAAGGAACATAATTTTGACATAGAAACTTGGGTCTTACCTTCTTCTTTGAGAATCAACCTAAAAAAATTTGTAAACACTAGGACTTTAATTTATTTTGAATTTTTTCACGGTGTTCCGATTCACCCCGCAGGTTGGTTGGTTGGTTGGTTGTTTTCAGATTATCTGGCGCCGTCAGCAACACGAGGGCTATAATACGCCGAAACATTCGTCATTAGACATACCAACATACATTTACAAACACCCATGCCTAACACGGGACTCGAACCCGCAACCTCGCGGTCTAGAAGCTAGCATGCTAACCACTATACCGTTTGGTCGGCATTTCACCCCGCAGAAAGGGGTGAATCGGAACACTCGTTACAATTTATATCCGTATAATTTTCTGTATTTAAATGTTTATAAGGTGGCAAAAAGCAAATAATAATGCATTGTGGTGAATCGGAACACGAAATTATCATAAAAAAATCATTTAATATGCCGGATAAAATTTGTGTTTGTCAATTATTGTCAAAACAAATTATATGTTTGAAAGCGTATCAACTCTTATATAACTCTCCTATAACTTATCCAAATAGTAGTTAAAATTAAAAATACTTTTTAATCTACTTTATTTTTGCGTGTCGTATGACTGCAAATTCTTTAAAATATCTTGAGAAAGGTGAAAAGCATCCTCATTTGTTTGAAAAAATCTCTTCGTTCATAAGCGCTTTTTGTAAAACACACTTATATAGCAATAATCTTGTGGGTGTAAAACTTTTCTCACATAGTCATCATACATTTTTCCATATAACTTAAAGATAACGAAGTTATTTAGAGAAAAAAACCACTGGAACAATCGGGTTTTCTGCTATGCGGAAAATAGGCTCCTCTTCTGACATTTATTCAAGCCTACAATCTTGATGACTGTCTTGAAGGGAGTAATTAGACTCTTCTTTTAGTCGTTGAATCTTGTGTGAAGCATAATCTTGCCAAAAACCGCTTTTTAATATCACTTTTCAAGTGTTACGATTCACCCCGCAAATCTCAAAATCGAGACGAGGCAAAACATAAAAATTCGTAAAATAAAAAGTTTTTAAAACCAAGTTAAATTAAGTATGGCATGCTGTTGTGGATGTTTATACTTATCTAAAAATATATTAGTTAAGTCTATAACTGGTACATGTAAATAATTACGGGATAAGTTTTGGCGGAGGCCTAATTTACCTCTTAACCGACAGCCAATCGGACTGAAACTTGGTGAATAGATTCGATGTCGATGACAATGCATTACATCAAATTTTGTTGGATGTCACGGTCAAAGGTCGCTTTTACGGAATACTAATAAACCAACTTGCCGTCATCCAATCGCGCTGAAATAGCTTTTAACCAATCATTGAAGAAACTCTTTCCTGTTGGTAAAATTGTTTTAAAAAATAAATAATAAAATTGTTTAATCAGAATTAATAAAAGATATTTGGATGTGAGTGCATAAATTCACATTCTTTTTTAATGAATAAATTTTGAAAAGTAGTTTACCACATAAGTTACTGTTGGAAATTCTTTTAATTAAAATTAGATGTCAACACCAAGCACACGCTGGCAACAGAAATGGCGATTTGTCGATTATTATAAAAATTGGCAACGCACTTAAAGAATTCATTAAATAACGCATAACAGGATTAAAAACATTTTTTAAGGATTATATTATTTTATATTTGTAGTTTAAGTAAAACAATAATACTCTATTTCTTTCACTTCATGAGACAAAATAATATTGAAGTGGTCTTCTGAAAGCTTTGTCTAATCCATGGTGAAAAGGGCTTTTCATGTATCTTTTCCTCAGATTCTACCCATAGCATTTATTTAAAATTTCCACAGCCAATATCTGAACAACGTTATATAGACCAACACATTATTTTGTAAAATAAAAAATTAAAAAAAAAATTTTTTTTTACAGCTGTTTTGAATATTTTTATAAAATAAAAAACTTAAAAATTAAGAAATAATAATACTAATTATCTAATTTTTATTTTTGTAAAATCATATCGCTGTTTGAGTAAAAATATAATATGGAAGGAGGCCAAAAGAGATACGGTCATTATGTTTTTGTTGCGAGGATTTTATTTCTAAAAATTATGAAAAATACTTCTAATTGGCATCCAAATTATACCAATTTGTAGATAACATTTCCAATATTGAAATACACAAAAAACTTCAAAATGTATTTTGATTTTGAGGTAAATTTTTGCCTTCTGATCCCCCCAGAAGTGAAAAAATATTTATTACCAGTAAAATACTATTTTGATTTAAACGAAATATTTAATTTGTATTGTGTTTCTGTTCTTAAATGTCTAATTGATTCGTTAAGTGAAAATTAATAGTTCTTGGTGATAGGATCGAACGTACCATTCAAAATTAATTAAATTTTATCTTGAAGGACGTTTTTATTTTACTAAGTCACTGTATAGTTGAAATTCTGCTTTTTAATTAAATGTCCCCAACAAATCATCATTACTTTTGAAGAAGCATTATGCTGCAAAAATAGCCCCGTATTGAGACAATTTAGACTATGATTGGTGAAGTTAATATTTTATGATTTCTATAGCGCTTATATCATATAAATTTTGGCCGACCAAACGGTATAGTGGTTAGCGTGCTAGCTTCTAGACAGCGAGGTTGCGGGTTCGAGTCCCGTGTTAGGCATGGGTGTTTGTAAATGTATGTTAGCTTGTCTAATGACGAATGTTTCGGCGCATTATAGCCCTCGTGTTGCTGACGGCGCCAGATCATCTGAAAACAACCAACCATATAAATTTTGTTGTTGTCATTCAAATAATGTGATAAAAACTCACAGAGAATCAGAGGTATTCTAAAAATACTAATATCAGGCTACTAAAAATATAATTATAATAAAATATAACTATAAATATAATAAGTATACTAATTAATAAGGGAAGTTGGTGCCCTTTATACCAGCTCTGTTAATTTAATTGATTTTATGTCATAATTCATTTCATTTTCTCATAAAGTAATTGGCATAGAAACCTAATTATTATTACTATTATTATTATTATTATTATTATTATTATTATTATTATTTTCTTTCAGTTCATTCAACACACTTGTTATTTTGCTGAAGTAGGATTTTTTCCAAAATATTTTTGTTAGTCATTTTTTTATTAAAAAAGCGTGAGAACCCTAAGAAATGCTTTTCAAGATAATTCATTTTTAAATGGAATAAATTAATTTCACTTAAAATCTCGCTTCGGTAAAATATCAAGAGTGCACTAAAAAAATTAGGTTTCTATGTTATTAATTTCTGCGAAAAAGTTACATGAATTCGGTCAAATTAGAATGATCATTATAAAGAGCTCCAATTCCCCTTTCATAAATTTATATTTTATCTATGCATGAATGAATTTAAACACTATAAACGAACACTATAATTCATTTCATGCAATGAATTTTCATAAAAAGGTGAAAAAATGGCAGTTTAAAAATGTGTGATATTTTTCACCTCTTAGAACCGATTCAATTTCCTGGCTGATTCATAATTTATCAATGTATTAGTTTTTATATAAAAACAATTTTTATCATTAAGATAAACAAAACTTCCCATTTACTATTGAAGTTGAACCTTTTACTGAGAAAAAATGGAAAATGTATTTATTATAAAGAAATGTTTTTGGAGTTATGATAACTAGACAGTTGTCTAGTTATCGTAACCCCAAAAACATTTCTTTCAATTTTGAGAACGACAAATGCTAATTTTTAAAAATTTAGTAAAAAATTCAAGTATTGCGCCCGAACGCAGGGTTTTGAAACACAGACCTTCCAATCAAAGGCTTGTCGTGTTATTCTTTACACCACCTGACCTCTTTTTAATTATCTTTAAAATAATAGGAATCAAGCGTCTTTTTATCGAAAAGGGTTTTTAACATGTCAATTTTTAGTATGCATCCGAAAGATTTGAGTGAATAAACTTTTCATTATGAAATGTTTGTGAAAATTATTTTAAAACTAGAGAAACGAATTTATGTTAATAATTTATTAAGGTTTATTTTATTAGAAATCAAATAATATGAGATAATGCCTCGATTTGGAAAAAAAAAAAAAAGTTAGTATGAATCTTACAAATTTTTTTACGTATACACTTTGACACTTTTTTTCATTAGTATAAAACTTTTCTGACATAAAATCTGCCAATTACTTAAAAATCGTCTGTTTTCTTTATTATGTTTTACTAAAAATTAATGCTTTTAATTCAGTTGTAAGTTGGCTTGTTATTGCAAAGCAAACAACGAAATTGCTTACAAATTAAAATTAGGTAAGTATATTAAAAATATTTCGATAACAGTTTAACTTAAAATTGTAAGAATCTTTAATATTATTATATTACTGGATTTAAGACTGCTAGGTTAAGTAGATAAAATATAGAGTGCGATTGTTAGGCATTTGGAAGCTGTTATAAAACGAACATTTAATTTAAATAAATATTAAGAATAATCTAATACTTTCTTCCATGAAACATTTTACAATAGAATTTGAAAATAACTATTCATTTTTAGAGTATAAATTGTCCGAATATTCATGAAAAATATTATCCAAGAAATACAAATAGTAAGATAATAACTTCATGTTAGCAAAAGCTTAAAGTAAATCTGAATATTACTGAAACAAACGGTACGGTATGAAATAACAGATGAGTTTGCTAAACTATGTAGATCTGACGATACACAAGATAAACATTGGTTTATCAACTTCATAATTAAACATATATAATGTATTCTTACAATAAATAAAATATTAAAAGCATTTATACAAGAATTGAGAACGTAAATGAATAGAAAAGTATTAAGCCAACTACAATAAATAGAATCAGTGTTCGGTTGCCCAAATAAAATCCACAAAATATCAAATAGCCAGTGATAGCTTCAAATTTACTTTTTATGCAATAAGTTTTGCAGTCAATTGAAAATAAAAACACGTTATTTTTAAAGAAATAATTTAAACGTTTTTCAGAAATATTATATATTATTACTAAAATCAATGAAATGTGTTAATATAATAGTTAAGAAAAACATTAAAATAATAAATTCAAGCAAAAGATAGTGTAATTAAATACTATAATTGGGTTAATTTTTCCTATTTTTATATTGATTATTTTATTGTAGTGTTCCATCACTTTTAATGATTTTGAATTCATACAAGTGCATACATTTAAATTTTTCAAAAACAACCATTTGCTTTAAAAATTTCTATCGAATAACATGATTCAAAATAAGTAGAATATTAAAAATTCAAATAAACAAAGAGGCCTTGATTCTTGAACTTTAACAGTTTCGTGATTGAATATCAAAGAAATTTTGAAGTGTCCCATCGCTTTTGAGACACGCTAAACTTAATAGTTCAGCATAAAAAATATATATATATATATATTCATTTAAACGACGAAAACTAAATACACTGAAATGTCCTTAAAACTGGGTTAGTGCAGCGTCAAAAAAAAAACTTGAAAAAAATCAGTTATGGAAGAAATTGATGGTAATAACCGCACACCTGCATCTGAATATGATGAAGACTTTTCGTTTGAATATCCCACCTGCCTAACCCATATTCCGATATCAAAATGGCGATGAATTCATCATGCGGATGGCAGATGCAAAACATGCGCACTTCCTATGAACCACCCCCGAAGACTTTTTCACTGTTTGAGATGGAGAAGGGGGGGGGGGTAATATTTAGAAATGAGTTAGCGGTGGTCATTTATTATAATTTCAAATCACCTTTTTCCCACAAGTGTAATTTTCGTAAGCTAAAACATTCTGGAACTTTATCTACTTAGGTATATGTGATGGAAAATTATAGTAATGTTAGATATATACTAATGCAAACGTTTATTAATGTTATTACTTTCAATTACCAATACGTTTACCCCCATTGGGGAATTTTTTGGGTTTTTTTTGTTTTTTGTTTTATACATTCCTCCTTGTTTTTGGAACATCACGATTTCAAAAAAGTGGTATAGAAAAAATGTCTGTCTGTGTGTACGTGGTCAGCATAACTCCCGAACAAATTGACCCCTACGATGTTCAAATTTGGCATGCGGGTTTGTGGTGGCCATGGGATTCGTCAAAATCGCGCATGCATATAAGGTTGAAATGATGAAAAATCATGAAAAAAAATCAATCATGTTTTTCAGCAATTGCTGAAAAACGTCTCTAACGATTTTGATTAAAATCTCTCTGCTAATGCCTCTTAAGGTGTTATAAACTTACCCGTCTCCAAAATTCCAATAGAAATGCAATAAAAGCGCAAAAAGTTGGAAACTAAGTGCCTTTAACTCAGAGTTCTCTGCCCTTGAGCATCACCCATCAACGATTGATTTTTATTTGTTTCACGCCCAACAAAGGACGAATAAGATCACCAATTTCGCCATCTAAAGGGTTACCTCCTCCCCCCCCCCCCTATGTAAAAACGTTGTCCAAAAATATCGCCAAACTGGCTATTTTTATTGATATGAGTGAAAATATGAAAACGGTAAATAAAACCATAAACTTTAATGCAGTGGACCAACATTATAGTGCAATTGAAATTTGTGCATTGTTCGAACACCTCTAGTTTTACTTTTGATGTTAGTTGTAATATGATTCCTTAGAGTAAATTCCATTTAAAATTGGAGTAGTAAAACGAATATTTGCAGAAGTTGAGATAAGGAAAATAATTGGGAAATATTGATAGAGTAGTTTTCGGAATAAAAAATTCTCAAACCTTGGATTTGGTTTGTTTGGTAAACTTATACTAGGTAAAAAACATTATTTTTATTAAATTTAAAAAACTACGTATGTTAACAGACGATAATTTTGTATTTTTATAATAAAAAAAAAATTCTTTTGAGATCTCTCAATTACTCAGACGATCTCTTTGTTTAGCAAATGAACTTGAATATTATTTTATGAGATATTTTTATGAGATTTTTTATGAGCAGACCAATCCAGGCATTTTCGTTTATTCTGTACTCCCTTCTCAATAAGATGTTCGCATACAACAAAAAACTGTTTCGCATGAAATTCAATTAAAAAAGTTTTGAATAAAATTAGAGTGTATAACTATTATTTACAAGTATTTTTCCTGAGATTAACACAACTAGTTAGTTTTAAAATCATAGGTACTTAAGTCAGACAAAAATCTTATTATTTTTTAGTTTTTCTGAAAGTAAATGAACGATAAATAGTAGAGGTCGGCGATACGACGATATTTTTATCGATATTTAAACAAAAAAATATCGATACAAGTCACCGATATATCGATATTTTCAAACATTTTTAGTGTTTTGATGATCGTTTTGTAGTTCCATGTATTTTTTCGATTTTTTTATTCCCTTTTCAAAAACTTCAAAACTGAAGTTTGGACTTGGCCGAGAGACAGTTAAAATGGCACCCTAACCAAAAAGAAAACATAATGTAATGGAAAAATAAGAAAATTTATTAGTAATCATTAACATGGCGCCGTTTCTGTTGCCAATGTGTGCCTGGAATTTGCATCTAATTTTAAACGTTAAAAACATCTCTATCAACAAAATATGAGGTAAACTACTTTTCAAAATTTCTTCTTTAAAAATGAATGTGAATTTATGCATTGACATCCAAATTTATTTTATTTATTCTGATTGATAATATAATTTATTTATTAAAACAATTTTAATAGTTTATTTATAAAAACAATTTTTATAATTGTTTTTTATTAAAACAATTTTGGAATGAATTCATGAAAAGTAGAAATTTGCTCCGAAAAACTTCGTTTCTGGCAAAATAGAAAATCAAATAAAAAAAAAGTATGTATCGATATATCATCGATATTTTTTTCCATGCAACGATATAGTATCGATATTTATTTTAATCGATATTTCCGACCTCTAATAGATAGACATCAAACATGATTATCTTTTATTTGAACATCATGTCACCTATTTTAATTGAGCAATGGTACAGATATTATTCTTTCCTAAAAATTAAATATAAATTATTAAAATGTGTAGAGCATCTATATACATTAACGATTTAACTTATTTTTGGAAATTCATTTCAAAATACAAGATCTATGATTTTAAAATATCACAGGGTATTCTAACTTTGAAGACTTAATTGAATGAAGACTAACTTTGAAGAATTAAATTCGAAAAATTTATTTTGCGAATTTTTTTTTACAAAATTTATTTAATTGCAACAATCAAAACGATTTGTAAATTCATAGGACAAACGTAAAAGAGTCAAAGCATTACACAATTGAACGTTTCTGGATTTCAGAGTTTTTTAACTTATAACAGTAGAAAATGAACTGTGTTGAACTAAATTCTAGAAAACAATATTTATCTCTTGTGTAATACACTTTATAACTAAATTAATATTCTTGTGGTCATTTTATTTTTTTGAACACTGATCCAGTTAAAAAACGAATTTTTCTCTTCCTAATGTCACTGACCTTACCCAAATCATCCTTATAACGAATAATTACGAAAAATTATTCAAGATATTATCAGTGAAACCTCTACGAATGTGTATCCTCTGCTTAATGTATAATTCATCACTCACAATTGCTTATTAAATAGATTATTACGGAGAACGCCGTGGATTTCAGAGAATTTAAAGTTCATTACAAGCCATTTTTCAATGATCATTATCCGATTCTTTTAAATTTTTATTGGACTTAATAAGCAGTACGTATAATACAGTGCATCGATGTAACTAGACTTTTATTTCGTAAGGGGGGGGGGGTCGAAAAAATATCTGTACCCATCTACACCAAAATGGAAAAATTTGCGAAAAGCCAACCAATCAATTCCCATTGTTTTTGTTAAGAAGTTCGAAATTATAATACCGAGTGGTTTATTGTACCGCGGTTTAATGTCTAATAAATGTACCCTAGTAAAACAACAGCGCTGTCCAATATACCCAATATAATACCCATGTTTCCAACATTGGCCAATAAATACTGTTGTGCAACCCGTGTAGTTTCATTTGTGATATATAATGGCAAATATTTCAAGGGGTTATGAATCCTAAAACCCCCTCTAGATATGGCCCTGGTGAAGGGCAATCGTCACATGAATGCGATGTTTTTTCTTGAAGTCTTAAATATTATATGTATGGCATTTGGAAGAAATGCATGTTAAATTATCGTTATATGACTTCAATATACTGATGTCCAAACTAAAAGGCAAGTAGCTCTACATTCATTAGCTTCGAAGTGTAGATTATTTTTTATACCCCACTGACGGTCATGGGAATGGGCGAAATTCCATAGTTGTTTTCCCTGCAATAATTTTTAAATTGTATTTCTAATTCAAATACATAATTTTTTTTTTAAAATACTTTTTATTTATTTTGTTTTAGATAGTCTATAACCTATCATCCTAATAAAAATATCTAAAATATATCTTATTTTAAATTTTATTTATAAACTTAAAAATGTTGTGTATTGCTAGAAAAACTGGGGATCCTAAGACGTATATATACGTGCATGACCGTCAATGGGTTAAATAAAGACCTATAGAGCAACGTAGCCTTGGATAATAGAAATTTTAAGCCAGTGTTAAATAGATGTTACTATGAATTTCTAGCTTTTTTGATACGGTAAATAAGGATATAAGGAATCTATGAGAAGAGGTAAATTGAAAATAATCGAAATAAATTATGCTCTGATAGCCAAATCTGTCATAATCCGGCTAATAACTAACACAGATTTATTTATGGAAACCTCACATTAAATGACAAGCTATGCAAAACCATTTCGAGTGTTTTTTGTCTGTTAAAAAGACCAATCCAAATACGCATTTGAAATAATTTCGAATTTTTTAAGTACAACTGTAGATTCACAAAACCACATTTCATCTTCCTCCGTCAAACATTGCGAAAAGCAGTTGCCTGTGACGTCGCCATGTATAAGGTCCATTTTCAATGAGGAAAGGAACACACGATTTTACTCTTCGCACCAAATAGTGCATACTTTGCCATGTTGACACGATTGTTATGTCACCGATTATATAATTGTTGTCTAAAGTTAGAGAATAATTAGCATGAAGAAAAGAAATGATTTGTTTCTTCACTCAATGAAAAAATTAAGGGGAGTGGTTGCCAGAAATAAAAAATTAATCATTATTTGACCGATTATTCATTTAGCTTATCTAACAGTTAGTTCTCCAACTCAATGAGGCTAGTTATTTAATCCTTTTTAGATGACATTTCCTCAAAGACAAGGATAGTTTTAAATTACTGGCATTCCTCTGCATTCAGGCGTGCAGCCGAGATTTTAGGGTCAAGACCCTCCCCCCCCCCCCTTCCCCACAGGATCCCTAACATTCCTGTGTTTTGTTATGATTGAGTAAGAAACAGCAATAGCAAATAATTTTAAAATGATTTGTTTTTAAGGTATACATATACGTTGGGAATCGCAAAAATTGACCCAAACAGGCATTTTTGTTTTTTCATTCTAAAATGTTCGCCGATTCATTATCTTTAAAATGATACCGATAACTTTCTTATAGTTAAAATACTTTTTTAATTACACGCAATTTCGTAAAGGTCGACGTTTAAAACATATTGGAAAAAAGAAAATGTCGAAAACTTTTAACTCAATTTCTGGAGAACTGCTTTTCATTGTTGAGTGAATGTACTCCAACGGTGATATCTAAAGAGTTAATAAACTTATTTTTAAAATTTAAACTGTATAATTTAGATAACATTTCAGAGCACGGACCTTAGCTGTTTACAAAAATTTTGGAAAAAAATAGATTTTTTTATGTATTTTAGAATATTTTTATTTTTGAAATTTTTTTATTTTTTCTAGTACTTTTCATGTTAAATGTTAAAATTTAAAAAATATTTGAGTTATGCATTATATTTTGCTTGGGCCCGTGTATCAATACCTTGTCTTTAATTTCCAGTAAGAAATTTGTTTCGAAATTAATTAGGTACTATTTTATCATCTTTGCGATTAGGCCTTAATTAGAGAATTAAAATTCAATTAAATAAATATTTTATTTTTTTACTTTTTATTACTGCAAATACATTACACTTTTTGTTCTTGTAATTCTCACAAAAATTTGACACGCTGGCATAAGAACTGAAAAAAAAAATTATTCCAACGTATATGTATACCTTAATCTACCATTATTTAGGCAGAATTTGCTTACCGTATCACACTAAAATAGCTATTACGTCCAAGAACTTTGAAACGAATTAGTAAATCTTCTAGCATCAAAAAATCATTAGGCATTATTTTTTGGTTTACTTAAGTCTAATATAAAGTGTCGTTTACACCAAATGTAAAAATATATATGGAGGTTCCCGTTTTTCAAATGTTGTAATACACTGTTAACATTTTTGCTCCACTTTGCACCAAAAAATGGTTCCCATTTAGCTGCAACAAACATTTGGTGCTTGGTTTCAAAATTTAATGGCGCTACATCAGACCGTAAGCTCCATTAAATCGTGGTTGGTTGGTTGTTTTCAGATTATCTGGCGCCGTCAGCAACACAAGGGCTATAATGCGCCGAAACATTCGACATTAGACAAGCCAACATACATTTACAAACACCCATGCCTAACACGGGACTCGAACCCGCAACCTCGCGGTCTAGAAGCTAGCACGCTAACCACTATACCGTTTGGTCGGCCTCCATTAAATCGTGAAACTAAGCGCCAAATGTTGGTTGCAGCTAAATGGGAACCAATTTTTGGTACAAGGTGGAGCAAAATTTTTAACAGTGTAGGGTTTCAGTGCTACATGGTTCATGTCTTTAAAGCGGTATAAATATGTAGTAAAATCAGCATGATATTAAGTTTATCTTTTTACCTAAAATATTACTCCTTCTCAATTTAACTTAAGCAAACAAGAAACATTCATATTAAATTATAATCCTAAAAATATGAATTATACGGGATCTATACCCCGAGACAACTTAACCTGACCTCACTAAGTACGCTGTTAGGATGTATCCATCCGCGTGAAAGATATAGTTCTGAACAAATCGCAACTTATATGGTAATGTTAATAACTTACGCATATAGTTTTGTGTTAAACTTAAATATATGTTGATAACAAAAAGAAAATAAGCGCTATTAAATTTTATTTTTACTTAATACTTTACTTTTCTAACCACGGTTACTATGAGAGTTTTAACGAATCACATGGCTTTTGGCCGAGCTATTTCATGACGTCACTCACTTGGCGAATCACAATTGGCTCAGTTCACATCTCTCAGTTCAAGACGTCACGTGTAAGATTATTGCGCAGCCAATCAGCGCGGAGTAAAACCGGATCGCAAGTCACTTTAGCGTGTTCAATAAGGTCAAGATAAGTTGTCTTGGATTATAGGTAAAATATTGGGTTGTTTGGTATAACTCGAAAACAGTAAAAAAAAAAATTTTAAATATGTTTTCATATGTAGGTGTCTGCACATATATTGATGGCATGTGGCGAATATGGAATGAGAGAACACTGCATTGAAGTTTCATTCATTCATTCATTCATTTATTCATTCATTTATTTAAATACAGAAAATTACTGGAGCACATTTAAAGCTTGATTGAAACCCCTCCCACCGAATTTTCCTGGTTGCACCCTTGTTTGCATTCTATAAAAATTTCGGATTTAATTGCGATATGTTCCAAAACTAGTATCCTCTTCTACCTATACTAGCGGACAGGCCTACTAACACCATTGAATGCTCTGTAGGATGTATCCTTCCGCACTAAAGATATAGTTCCGGGAAATTCATACATTTAATAGTAAAATTGATAATCTGCGCACTTATAGCTTTGTTTAAAGTTTAAATATATGTTGATATAATGAAAAGAAAAGAAACGTTTTTAAGTTTAAATTTCATTTAGTATTTTACTTTTCTAAGCAAGGATACTATAAGAATTCACATCGTTCCAATCAGCCAATCGCCGACCAAACGGTATAGTGGTTAACGTGCTGGCTTCTAGACCGCGAGGTTGCGGGTTCCGAGTCCCGTGTTGGCATGGATGCTTGTAAATGTATGTTGGTTTGTTAAATGACGAAATGTTTCGGCGCATTATAGCCCTCGTGTTGCTGACGGCGCCAGATAATCTGAATACAACCAACCAATCAGCCAATCAGGGCGCAGTTAAAACCGGTTCACTCATCACTGCAGTGTATTCACTGCGCTCAAGTAAGCCTGTTTCAATGCATAAGTATGGCTAAATCGATCCACGTTCAAACGTGTCTCATATATACATACCAAACTTTTCCTTATCCATAAAAGTGAACAATTTTTATTCCTCTTCTATTCATTTCAAAATATATTTTCTTTTGTTATTCTAAAGCATTGAAAAGAGCATGCTTGTAAAAACATATTTCTGGAATATTTGTAGCATATTTTGATGTGTAATGCAGTATTTTATCGGATTCTTTTGAAGAAAAGAAGAAAAAAAAACATTAAGTTTACCGAATCCCATATATAGGATCCCGCTTTTGTTTAGTACTGGGTTATAACTCTGAATCTCAGATGTTTGTTTTGAATCCAAATCTTCATTTGTTTCGGGTTACGTGTTCGGGAGGGAGAGGTTATTTTATATTCTGGGAATGCTCCGCTATAGCTTGGGACAACATTACTTGAGGCATGAGTATACGCTGTAGAATATATTCTTCCGCGTAAAGATATAGTTCCGGATAAATCATCACAACTTTTATAGCAATATCGATAACCTGCGCACATAGTTTTTGTTTTAAACTTAAATATATTAGACTGAGAGGCGACTGGCAATTTTTGGACCCCATCGAACATCATTCTGAATTTTATTTTATAGAAATTAGAGAAAAGTGAGTAGATTACGAATCCACTGGTCTGCCGTGGCAAAAAATGGCCGAAACTGGTCAAAAATCGACTTTTAATAAGTTGAACTAAATCCAATTGTCAAATGCGCCATAACTTGCCAAATAATGAGTTTTTTTTTTTTTTATTTGGTTACCCTCACTCTTTAATTGTCGATTAAGAAGGTTGCAGACGATTCAGATATCTGGCGACGGTTTATTTGCATCTATTAAAAGGGAGCCAAGTTGGCAAAAAATATTACGTCAAATATGACTTAACTGATGTCGCCAATTTGGCTTACTTTTAAAAGATATAAGTTTTCCAAGCCAAGATCAGAAATCGTTTGCGCTTTTACTCATTGAAAATCAAAATGCAGTGGGTTACCAGACGAATAAGTTTGTTCTCTTTTTGGCAAGTTATGACATATTTGGCAATCGGATTTTAGTTCAACTCATTCCAAGTCGATTTTTGACCAGTTTCGGCCATTTTTGCCACGGCAGACCAGTGGATTCCTAATCTACTCCCTTTTCTCAAATTTCTATAAAAAATTCAGAATGATGTTCGATGGGGTCCAAAAATTGCAGTCGCCTCTCGGACTATATGTTGATAACGACAAGAAAATAAGCGATTTTAAGTTTAAATTTTAATTAAAATTTTACTTTTTTAACCACGGATACTATAAGAGTTTTGAAGAATCGGCCACTCATCGTTCCATTCAGCCAATCAGGGAGCAGTAAAATCGGTCAAAAATACCAAAAATGTTATAACTTGCCAAATGATGAATATTTTTATTATTATTATAATTATTATTATTCGGAAACCAACCACTCTTTAACTTTTAATAAGGAAGAGCGCAGACGATTGTAGATTTCTGGCGACTAAAGCAAGCATATTAAAAAAGTTAACTAAGTTGGCAATAAATATTACGTCACTAATGACGTAATATAAATATGATATATAATACATAATAATGAATATGCCCTTATATTCATAATCTACTTGCATTTTTCTACATTCTATAAATACTCAGACTATGGTTCGGACCAAACGGTATAGTGGTTGGCGTGCTAGCTTCTAGACTGAGAGGTTGCGGGTTCCGAGTCCCGTGTTAGGCATGGGTGTTTGTAAATGTATGTTGGCTTGTCTAATGACGAATGTTTCGGCGGATTATAGCCCTCGTGTTGTTGACGGCGCCAGATAATCTGAAAACAACCAACCAGACTATGGTTCGATGAGCTATCTAAATTTACGATGGACTCTCGGACTGTCTTTTGAATTCCGGTCTAATTTTCATAATTCACCATAGTGTAACGTTGTGCTTTCTGAACGGAAAGATGACTCTCTTGTCTTATAATAGTGAAATTTCACTTACTTTTTAAGACACTCTATATTATTTTAAAATTTTAATATCTTCCGACTGCGATACGGTGAAAGATAAATACTTTAGCTTAGTATGTTCCCTCCTACATAGTCTGGTGAATGCTTTTTACGTTTAATACATTCGGAGAAAACGGTGAACTGAAACACTGCGAGCTATATTAGTACTAAATTAAATGAATTCATGGCAGTCAAATACTACTTTTAATTTTTATAAAGAAAATTATGTACAGTTTCCTTTAACACTTTTTAATAAGCCTCTATGGTGACCAGATCATTTATTATGAAAATATAAATTATGTCACTGTAATAAGCAGTAGTTTTATGTATACTATATATAAAAAAAAATAGATCGAAATCTTATTGACTTTAGAAAATAAACGAACTGTCGCACTTTTAATACTTATCGATTACATCAGAAAGTTTCAACCGAAAAAAATTAATTGCCATATTCAAAACTACAAAATACGTTGCCATTCTCCAACGATAAAATACTCACACAAATTCTGTATAACGTTCTTTTAATAAACGCAATAAAAAAAAAATCCTTAATACCCACTTAATGCACTTCCTAGTCCGTCTGAAAAGAAAACAAGCAAAAAAAAAAAAAGTCGTCTGCGCTAATTCTTTTATTAAAAAAAAAAAAAAGTAGAGGAAATTATTAAAAGCGGTCAGAATCGACAGCGCGCGCGGGTCAGATGTAAAAATGGCACCTGCTGCATCGAAGCAACCTGCGTCGAAGTTCTGTTTTTTTTTGTTGTTTTTTTAATTTCGCAGGGTAATTCGGGTAATTGCGTGTGTACTGGTATTTTATTTCCCGGGAGTGATATAACATTACCGCTGGGTGTTAAAATCACCTGCTGGGATGGGAAGGGAAGGACACGTGCACGTGTTTGTTCTTGGAGGGGTGAAGTTCCACGAAACAATTTGTTCCAATTTTTATTCTTTCAAAGATAGGTAAGAGATAAAATAGGGATAGATAGAATGGGAGCTGGGGGGAGGAGGGATTGTTCTTTTTAAGAAGGCTATTAATTATGGCGAAATATAAAGTGTACTCTTTAGTCATTATTATATAAAATATCGTAATTATATAATTATATATCTAACTGGGATCGTATGAAATTCAAGAAATTGAACTGTTCTAATTAAAAGTATGGTGCATTTTGGGGCTACCTAAATAAAAAAAAAATTATCTGTCCTTTTTTCCGTATTCTCAATTGCACATTCTTGTTGCTGCTTTTTTTTTTTTTTTTTTTTTTTTTACGACATTGTCCGTTTTCCGCACATCCGACATCCGTAAAACTCAAGATATTTTCCATACCTGTGATTACAAAATCAATATATTGTTGTTTGTATAAGTAATCACAAACGATTGTTTTCCTTTTTATAATTTTGTTGAAATCATTTGAACAAAATTCAATGTAAATTACATTTAAGATCATTTGCTCCAAAATATATCGGCAAATTTTACAATACTTATATTTTTGTTTTCTGTTGTAGAAAAAAGAAAGTGCATGAAATCAAAGGTCTATTTTATTTTTTTCGCATTTATTATATACTCATTGATATTGGGGGCCGACCAAACCTTATAGTGGTTAGCGAGCTAGCTTCTAGACCGCGAGGTTGTGGGTTCGAGTCCCGTGTAAGGCATGGGTGTTTGTAAATGTATGTTGGCTTGTCAAATGACGAATGTTTCGGCGCATCATAGCCCTCGCGTTGCTGACGGCGCCAAATAATCTTAAAACAACCAACCAACCAACCTTGATATTGGGGAATATTTTCATCCAGAGTTAATAAAATTATAAAATAAAGAAATAAAGAATTTATTAACATTGTTCGAAAAGGTTTTTTTCCACATGTCTGCAGAATTCCACAGTGTGAGGAAGAATTTTACAGTTTCGTTCTAAATTTCCAGAAATTTTGTTCTAAAATTTTTCAAATATCTCGATGGTGTTTTAACTATTAGTCAGTCTGTTTTCTAGCGATTGTACCTGCCGAAGATCTGAAACTGGTGAAAAGAATTTAGAAACTTGAAATGTGTATGTGGTTAGGGATCAATTTGATCTGAACCAGTGGCGGCTAGTGCACTACAGCCAGTGCAGCCGGATGCATCTAAATTTACTAGTTCAAAACTAAAATTATATGTTTTACAATTTTTTAAAATGAAGATCCAATATCTGGGGTAAGAGTAAAAAAATCAGATAGACAGAAAACTTCTTGCCTCAATACTCAATTCACGAAAGGAAAAAAAAAAAAAAAAAAAGGAAAAAAAAACGTTTCCAATCCAGGTGATCGTCCTCCGAACTGCAGCCATGTGTTCCTGAAACGCGTTTCGGCTGCGACGTTGTCATGGTAAAACCAATGGAATCCAATAGAGCCTTTCCTCCACGTAATGTGTAGCGAGGCAGCCAGATCAACGATTTTCCGACTTCGGCTGCCCTTGAGAATTTCTGCTTTAAAATAATCCCTAGATGGAATTTTTGCAAGATAATGGTTTTATCTGAAGGTTAGAGAGTTATTTTATTAGTCTGAAGTATACTATTTTGTTATGAAAATAAATTTGAATATTTTAAACTCATTATCTAAAAAATCGTGTTTTGAAACTTCAGTTAAACAGTGATAATTGAAGTTTGATATATTTTTTTTAAATATTGATAATTTAATTTTTATTTAATAATTAATTTATTTAATAATAATAATTTAATTTTTTTAATGATTTGAGAATTCAAATCTGCATCAACTATGAGATGTTTTGAACCTCTGTCAAATTGATTGGAAAAGAAAATGAATTTTGCTAGATTTTTAAATGCAAAAGTTTTTAGAAAAATTGCGATTTTTTTTTTCTACTTTCAGTGTTAAAAAAATTCCATTAAAAAAACTATATATTCTAGAAACTAGATGGAGATTCATAACGTTAAGAATGATATTAAGAAAAATTTCCAACCATCATTTCTTTTCTTGGCCCCATAAAACTCGAGTAATCTCTGTTAAAAAATAGACTAATTATAACGAGTTAAATGTTAATTAGTTAATTACTTTATGAATAAAATTGAATTTTTTTTTTTTCATTTAAACATCATTACTAATTATGTGCTTTTTTTAAGTGCAAAAAAATCTAATTTTTAAAATGATAATTTAAAAAGAAGAAAAAAAAGTTAAAGTGTGATTGCACATGATTGTGAAAAGTGTGAATTTGGCTGGGGGGGGGGGTTGCACTTTTCCGGTTGCACTAACATTTTCGACCACTGGCCGCCACTGATTTTAACAAAAATTCATATAAGTGCAAGTGTCTGGAAGCTCTAATTCTAGATTTACGTTCCTTTTAACAATTAACTTTGTAACGAAGAAAAAATATTCCCTATACGTTTATGGTCATCAGTAAAGTATATTTCCAAATTTAATAAACTTCTTTAAAGCAGGAATACATGAATTGTTTTTAGTTTCACTTTGGACACTAATGTGGTAATAAATTTATGCAAAAACTCTACCAGTCTATCTGTCACGTATTAGGTCAACAGTCACTAGAAATACACTACCAATTTTGAGAAATTTCATGCTCTTTCTTTTGACACAATTTTTTTAAATTTTTTTTGAGGCTGTATTGTTTTTTAGTTGATCGCATATTGCTTGCAATTTGTCGCCAGGGTCCACTCAGGAATTTTTACTGCGCCGAAACATTGCTACAACAAGGTTTTGAACAACTGACTTAGCATGAGTGTCACCATCCATGTGGACTTCTGCTCCAGTGTCATTTTTAAATCCTTTATATTAGCTTTCCTTTTGTGTGTGTATGTCTGAGTAATGTCGATGAGATTTCTATTAAATTTTGGAGGTTGTCACTCTCACTAAATACATCGCTTTTACCGATACTAATAAACAAACTTGCCGCCATTCAGTTTTAACGAATAAATTTTGAAAAGTAGTTTACCGATAGAGCCGTTTCTAATATTTAAAATTAGACGCAAACAGCAAGCTCACGCTGACAACAGAAATGGCATATGTTAATAAATATAAAAATTAACAATGCATATAAAAGATTTATATTAAAAACATTTTATTGAATTGCTTATATGCTTTATTATATTATTAAATCCCTTATTAATTTCGTATTTGCTTGTTTGTATTTGGAAAATCTTCAGGGGGCTAATTAATTCTCTTTCCATTGTATAATTGAGCTGAAACTTGACAAGTAGACTCGTTGTCAGTGAAAATGCATTCTATCAAGTTTTGGGGCTGTCACGAAAAGGTCGCTTTATGCTCGTTTCTATTGTCACTTCGGAGAGCTAATTAATTCTCTTGCCATCATCCAATCAAGCTGAAACTTGAAAGATAGATTCGATGTCGATGACAAGGCATTTTATCAAGTTTTAGGGGCTGCCACTGTCACTGAAAGGTTGCATTTACTCACGTTTCCATAATCTTTTAGGAATACTTATAAATCTCATTAAACGATCATTTGTTGAAACTCTTTCCTGTTGCCAAAATTATTTTGATCCGCATAAATAAAAGATAATTGGACGTTAATGCATATATTTATTATATGGAGTATGGTCCAGTCAAATCAACGATGCTTTATGTAGTAAAATAAATAAAATATATGTGGACATCAATGCATAATTTCACATTCATTTTTACGTAGTTTGCCGCATATTTTGCTGATAGAGATGTTTTTAATACTTAAAAGTAAATGCAAGTACACGCTGACAACCGAATCGACTCTATGTTAATGAATATAAAAATGACAAATGCGTATAAAAGATTTATATCAAAAACTTTGCTTTTATGGACAATATTAATTTAAGTTAATTTTAAACTTTTAAAAAACTCCAAAGTTAAGAGTTCGAGAAATGCACCAACAACCAGTTTTGAAACCCCACTTACATGCCAAATTAAAGTAAAGGGTTAAAAAGAAATATTCAAATTCCTAGCTACAACGCCCACAAGCAAAGAGTCAACACACTAATTCAAACAGCGCCTCCTACTATTTCAAGCCAAAACCCGGCGACAAAATTCATTAATGACGCAATCAATTAACGAAAATTTCGCTCTTGCTCGCGTTAATCAACATTCGGAAGCCAATCATTAAACCCTCCATTAAATGTAAACAACTCGCCAATTAACAGAAGGTTAAAATGGGGGGAAAAGTATTAAAAATCTCTTTGTTTGCGCGCGAAACTTCTATTTCGGCGGGAGATGCTGTATGGATTTTTCTTTTTCTCGGCGCTTCGTCGAGTGTTTGTTTTGGGGAAAGGAGGACGACACGGGATGGCTCTTTGCGGATTATTCGCATATTATCCGGTAACGGGTCTGGGTTAATATCAATATTTTGGGGAACGAGTGTGTCTTGGTGCCGGTAATCGTCTTAGGGAAAGAAGATTGCTTTTTGCTGGGGGAAAAGGGAGGGGGGATCAATAACTGCAATATTATTATAACTCAGGAATGAAGATTATTATATTCGATATTTATTAATTTGAAATAGAAAGACAGAATAAAAAGTTCGACTCAAAAATGAGATGGAAAAAAATTCGGCAGCCCATCCCTGCTTCACACTGTTGTGCTTAACACAGAACTGGTATCTGCAACTGAACACAGAATAAAAAATTAGATTTCGAGTTTAATAATTTTATAAATAGTTTAGTTTTCACGGTTTCGACTGTCTATTTCTGCCGCTATAAAGTGCATATCGCAGCCAAATACGCCTTGTAATTTTGAACTGTGATAGAATTAAGAGGTCGCAGCCTTATCACGCATACCTTTTTCTCCAACGAGTGGACATTGAGGTCGCGACATGAGCATCAGTTCCTATTATCGTACACATAAGTATTCGGCGAGGCCAGGACCGAACTCACAACCATGGGCTCGGTGTCTTTAATCGCCAGGCTTCTGGAGCCCCTTTCATGTAGATGATACAAACTTATTAACTATTTTAATATTTCCCGTGCAAATACAACTATTAAGCCTTATCATTATGTGGAACAAATTACGGAGAACCACATGGTAACAATAAGTCTGTTTTAGCTGAAAATGCTAAAACAGACCACCTTTGTGCTTACCCGCTTAGCACGTTGGCATAGACCTAATATTCAATATCTTTGACCACTATATCTGCCGTAGTAGTACTTTAAAACGTAATTTTTTTTTTTATGTGAGGTATAAAAACTGGAATAAAAAGTTATTAACACAATTTGAGGGAAAACTAAATGAGTTTTTAATAATAACCCTTTAAAAAGTTTTAATATTCTATATAGCTTGTACAAAATTTTTAAATAATTAAAAAGAACCCTTTTATAAAAACCTGGTATAAAAATTCGTATGCTTTAAGTTCATATGCTTTTTCGAGAGATATTTTGGCAAAAGAAAAAATAGCGATAATTTTAAGGAGCATTGATAGGCTGACAATCTTTCTTAAATAAAATTGTTTTAAAATCGAGAAATGACGTACTCAAAATACAAGCACTCGTCTTATAACAAGCACATCACATATTACTGGAATGCTAATATTGTATAAATATCAATAAAAGTAAAGTGGTATCATAAAATGTATCCTTTCGACTGTATAGTACTTTTATTTCACGAACGCATACGAAAAAAGTTACAAGTGGAAAGACGATTAAAAAAGCTCGCATCGTTTTAGCGATATTTTGACAGTATTTAATTTGAAAAAAATTCACAAAATCCTCAATTTTGGCTACAAAAATACTTGTTAATTTTTAGTTCAGGCTAAAAATGTTGACCTGGTACATAATAGATTGACAATTATGAATAAATCAGTTTTGATATTTCTTTAAAAACAAAACAAAAAAAAAAACAAAAAAAACACGTCATAATCACTTTTACAATTGTATTTATCTGTATTTTATCAATTTACTTCAATATTTTCTTTTTATTTGTCGATAATATTCACTCTACTTACACACATTCTAATTGAGCAACAGGAACAAATTATTAATTAAAATTTGAACGGGTCATAAAGCATATCTTATCTAAGAAACAGCTCCTTTGTAACAACTGAAAAAAAAAAATCTCTGCTATCTTATTAGTATTTTGTTAAAGCCCTTAAATTAAAATCATCTGACGTTTAACTGCTTACAGCATTTGATCGTCTCTTCAATTATTCATTAGCATAATAATAAATATAAGAAGATAACACTATTAATTTATGCAAAAACAGTCTCTCTTCTGACACCTGAAAGCCCAGAGCCACGTACTCTCGAAACATTTACAAAAAAAAAACAAAAAAACCAGCTGATGCAAGAACGGGACTTCTGTCATTTATCTCTTAATCGAGAAACAAAGATGAAAAAGGCACCTGATGAAGCAAGAAGAACCGCTACAGCGAGTGAACTCGTGTTTTGGACACTTGTCACCTGTTCTGAGACACTTGGCGGTGTGACATGCACCTGCTGGTGCCCGAGGCACCTTGATGCTCTGATCACGCGATCACTCCACCGATCATCATTTGACTGCAGTTGCACTCTTCATTAGGCGAGTTACGCGCATCATTCCGTCGAGCTAAGTATAGAAGTACCCGTTATTCTGCCGTGCTAAGTCTAGAAGTACGCATTACTCTTGTGTGCCAAGTATAGAAATATGCATTATTCTGCAGCTCTAAGTAGAGAAGTATTATTCTGTCGTATATATATAATTACGCATTATTCTGCCATGCTAAGTATAGAAGTACCCGTTATTCTGCCGTGCTAAGTCTAGAAGTACGCATTACTCTTGTGTGCCAAGTATAGAAATATACATTATTCTGCAGCTCTAAGTAGAGAAGTATTATTCTGTCGTATATATATAATTACGCATTATTCTGCCATGCTAAGTCTAGAAGTACGCATTACTCTTGTGTGCCAAGTATAGAAATATACACTGTTAAAAATTTGGTGCTAGGTTTCACCAGAAATCTGGTAATATAGTAGCTGCAATCACTATTTGGTGAAATGATATACCACTTTTGTGGTTCAACTTCATATACGAAATTCATGGTGAAAGGTTGAACCAGATTTCACGTTTTTCCCTGCACCAGTTTCTGGATTTAGTTTTCACTACTATTCTGGATTTAGCTTTCACCACTATTCTGGATTTAGCTTTCACCACTATTCTGGATTTAGCTTTCACCACTATTCTGGATTTAGCTTTCACCACTATTTGTAGTTAGCTTTTACCAGTTTTTCATTTAGCTTTCGTCAGTTTCTGTATTTATCTTCCACTATTTTATGAATCTAGTTTTCGTTACTTTTTGGAGTTTGATTTTACAACTTTTTACTGAGTTTTTAAGTTTGCTGATTTGATAAAGTATGTAAATCTATAAAAGCTTATTTGAAAAGGAGAATTGTGTATTTTTCAGTGTCTGTTAACTATTTATTAATCATCAAAGTTAGACTGTTATTTTCTCAAATCTGCTTTGCAATAGATATTTTTTCATATTTCAAACTAGCACTACCATAAATTCACTTTCTTAATAAAGACAATATTTTAAAATTTTATTAATAGTATAATTTAACACACACAGAACATTTGATTTGCAAAATAGTTTCTTTCTAGAATACAAAAAAAAAAAAAAAAAAAATAAGGGACAGTTAAATTTTCTTTTATTATTAACTGAATGTTTTATTGCTGCCTTAGATTAACCAACCAAATTTATTTACAAACCAACTATCATTAGAACTGCCATTAGATAAATTGTTACCAAAAGATAAAAACATTTTTACTAAAAATTACTTTGCAAGACAAAATAGCATTACCATATTAAATCAGTATTATTGTTTGGCAAAGAACAGAGTTCATTACAGCAAACAATATTTGTAACTTTTATTAATAGTATAATTTAACACACAACATTATTTCAACACACCAATAACTTTTATTTACAAAATAGTTCCTTTCTAGAATGCAGAAAATCAAACATAAAAGAAAAAGGACTATTAATTAAGAGGAATTAAATTATCTGTTATTGGATTGAGTACACAACTGAAAATCCAATAATGACAGTTTCTGCCAAAATAAAATGTCACAAATCCATGACTTTCCAAAATTGAAACAAATAATTTTCTACGACTAGAGATATCACATAATAAAATTTATATAGGTTCATTTTTCTTTTAACACAAATCTATAAGTAAGTAAATTATTGTAGTTAAATAATTTTGCTTTCTTTGACATAATACAACATATTTTTTAGTGTTTATTTACTAATTTGTAAATTAACAACATTAAACCATTTTTACTAAGAACTGCTTTGCAATAGAAATGTTTTTACATTTAGAAAAATAACATTAACAATAAATCACTATTTTTTTCTATACATTAGATCAGATAAATCTTTTAATATTATATTAATAGCACAATATATACACATTTTTCCAAAAAAATTATTCTTATTTACAAAATAGTTTATTGCTAGAATACAAAAAAAAACATTCTTATTCAATGGCTAATTATCAAGTTGTGCACAAAACCAAAAATTTTACAAAAATCACACACTATAAATACCTTAATAATGAACAGTAACACATTTTTATTATAACAGCCAAGTTATCAAAAAAAAAAAAAAAAAATATGCCATTGTTGCCAAACCATAAAACTTTACATTCATTAGGGTTAAAAAAAAAGGAATTCTTCAGAGTTACAATATTATTGCTATTGTACTTATAAAGAAACAGTAGATATTTATTGACAAACTGTTTACAAGGTAAAATATCAATACATTCTGATAATCAGTAATAACCGCAAGTAAAATGGTATTAAACATGAAAATACGATAGACAAAAAAATCTTCAGACTTGCTGATAATTACCACAATTTTAAAAATGTTAATTCATCTAGTTCATTAGTTTAAAACACATTATCATTTTTATATTAAGCCTATTAGTTTGTGCTTTCGAAACATAGAAATCATGGTAATCTTATATTATCTTAACAATAAATATTCTTATTTGATGGTTTGGCATAATTAGTCGTATCTTGCTGTCCTACATGTCTACAAAAATTATAGTGCCAGTGATATGTAACCAAAGACAAGTAAATAAGTTTTTAGCACTTTGTTCAACATTTTTAAAGTACAGATGTTTAGTTTCATAACACATGTACCAAGAAGTTATCAAAGAACTAAATTCAGTAATTAGTTTGAAGAAGTGGGTAGGAAAATAACACTTCAGATTTAATACAAAATTAGAATTGTACAAGTTTGTGTTTCAAGATTTGTTTATAGTTTTTAAAATATGTAGTTTTGTAGTGATTTTTTTCTGGAAACAAATTCAACAATTCTATCAGCAAAACATTTTTTGTTAGTAATTTTATTGAAATTCGATAAATTTTAAAAAAATATTCTGCGTGAAGCATAATTAGCAAATGTAAACAATAAATTTTTCAGTTTGTTTTTACTGACTTGATATTAGTTTTCAGTTATGTAGAAGTTGGTTGGTTTGTAAGCTCAACGACCTGTTTTCATGCACAACGGCAGCTAATTATCTACAGCATAATGTGTATTCTGAACGACAATGAACACCCAGGATTCGAACCAGACATCTTTGACATGCAAGGCCAGAGCTCTAACCCCACAGCTATCAGGGAGGCTAGTTACGTAGTAGTATAAGTCAATTTACTTCTATAGGATATTTCACATGCACAATAGGAAACGGAATTCTTCCATTAGACAGGTACCAGTTGGCGTCAAGCTTAAAAGTTTACATATTTAAATGACACGTAAATGTATCACCAAGCCTATATGTGAAAGGTTTGTTATAAGGTTGCTATAGAAACTTTATAACTGTTTGTTATAGGAGTTATAAATTATTGGAAGATTGTTAGTCTGGATGAGTTATCATTGTAGTTTGACAATTTTTAGTTGGTACCCGTCTAATAGATCAGTACCTAGAAAGCAAGCCTATATTGTCATAACGGTTTATTTTAGGAATTATAGATTTGAAGGTTGTTACTTTGTATGAGTTATCGCTACAATCTGGTGGTTTTTATCTGGTATCAGACTAATGGAAGAGTAAATGTTTTTAAACAGGCACAAATTTTATCTTATTGACAAAAAAAAATGACAATACATGCCAGTAATTTAATATAGAAGTATTAAATATTAAGTTTACAAAAGCTTCAAGTTAAATTGACTTTTATGTAAATTAAAATGGTACTTGCGTATTAACGGCACTGCAGCTACAGATTTGGCAGTTTTTAAGTGCCGCCAATAAAGAGCATTCTTGTTGTTCGCACGCGCACACAGTTATTTAAGTGTTTTATTTTATGATTTGTCGCAAAAATTTTGGGTGTAGATTGGCCAAGCAGATTATATTTATTAATTTAATTTATTTTAGAAATGGTAGCGTCTTGTTTTCAAAATGTGGCGGTAAAACGTTACCAGCGGGGATATTCTGTTTGGCGTCAATTCCATAATTTCTGGCGACATTATCACCTGTGCCCGCGAAACGGAAAAGTACCCAAGATTTTAAATCGTATTCAAAACGTACCGATTATGAAACTGATCCTGCTGTTGTTTATACGATGCAAACATTCACAAATAAAGTGAGCCAATTTGTATATGTTTAGCTTCAAAATTCATTACTAAAATGTTTCGATAAAATATCTAAAAGTTGGAAGTTGTAAAAGGTATGAGGGGTGGGAGGGGTTCTAGGGAACTAGGGGTGGGAGATGTGTCTGGAGCACTAGATGGAACGCATAAAGTAGGTGAGGGTGAAAAGGCTGCTGTGTGTGATGGAGTAGTTGGGTCTAAGAAGTCATCAGCAATGAAGAAGGCTGGTTTGAGGCGATCTATGTTGATGACACTACGTTTGGTGTTGATGTCGAGGGTGTAAGTTTTGGCGTTGCGTTCCAGTACTCGGTAGGGTCCATCGTAAGGTGGATCTAATGCTCTTCTGATGCGGTCTCTGAGCAAGAAGACATGCGAACAAGTTTTGAGTGCTGAGTGGACAAAAGGGATGTGTTTGATGTGTGCAGAAGCTGGCTTTGGTGACAGGCTTTGCATACATGTACGAAGACGGAGGAATTCAGATGTCTCGATGACTGGAGTCGCAGATGGTGAGATGAATTCTGAAGGTAGTCGGATGGTCGAACCATACACTAACTCTGATGGAGAGCAACCAAGGTCTTGTTTGACTGCTGATTGCAGTCCAAGGAGTACTAGTGGTAGTGCTTCAGTCCAGCGGATTGCGGTGGCATTTTATCGCTTGTTTCAAAGAGCGATGAAAACGTTCGATCATTCCATTGCTTGCTGAGTGGTATGGGGTCGTGCGGATGAGCTTGACACCAAGTAGTGCTGATAAAGAAGAGAAGAGTGTAGACTGGAATTGTCTTCCCTGGTCAGTAGTTACAATAGAAGGAGTGCCGAAGCGAGAAATCCAATGGTTGAAGAAAGCACGAGCGACTGTGTCGGTTTGGATGTCTGTAATTGGTATTGCTTCAGACCATCTGGAGTATCTGTCCACGCATGTGAGGATATAGCTGTATCTTTCAGACGGTGGGAGAGGTCCAACCAGATCAATGTTAATGTGCTGAAATCGCTGTGAAGGAACTGGTATTTGAATAATCCGGCTATGAGTGTGTAGTGAAACTTTTGATCGTTGACAGTCAAGACACCAATAAAGCGTTAGCAAGCTTTCAAGGGCGACGAGGCTCGAACCAGGGACCATTGTATCTTGAGACAGATGCATTACCGCTGTGCAAAAGAGTACTCAAGTGCACAGAAGTTTTATCTGTTATTTGATGTCGCCACAAATGAATAAGATCTGTTTTCTGAAAAAAATATAGAACAAGTGTAAGGAAAATTAATACTATATTACATGGTTCACACAATTTGACAATTTTAGCAAGAGTAAACATTAAGATTTGGTACTTTTCCATTTCACAGGCGCAAATGTCGCCAAGCAGACTTTATTTGCGACAACGCACAGTATACACATAAAATTTTTTGATAATGCTGCAAATCTCGCCAAGCAGATTATATTTATTAATTTAATTTATTTTAAAAATGGCAGCGTCTTGTTTTCAAAATGTGGCGGTAAAAAGTTACCAGCGGGGATATTCTGTTTGGCGTCAATTGCATAATTTATGGCGACATTATCGCCTGTCCCCGCGAAATGGAAAAGTACCCAAGATTTTAAATCGTATTTAAAAAATACCGATTATGAAACTGATCCTGCTGTTGTTTATACGATGCAAACATTCACAAATAAAGTGATCCAATTTGTATATGTTTAGCTTCAAAATTCATTACTAAAATGTTTCGATAAAATATCTAAAAGTTGGAAGTTGTAAAAGGTATGAATACTTTAACGTCTAAACTATTAACATCGAAAACATATTATGACTTATGCAACTTTTAAAGTTACAATACATATTTCAAGTTTCAAAGCAATTGTTTACCAAATATTAAAGCACTATAGAACTGTCAGCTTCAGATAAATAGGCCTAGTTGTTTACACATTATTAAATTAAGTAAAATGATAGAATTAGACAGATGGAACTTGCAAACAAAACTATTATTAAAGTAAGCAATAAAAAAAAGCTTACCTTTGATTTGAAATATGTTGTTCGACAATAACAACACGAAAAGAGTTCTACGAGTGCGAAGTTTCGGCCATGTTGTATTGCCAGCAAAACCGCGCAATGCATGATGGGATCAATACATTTCACCGGAATTTTGGTGCAACTCATTTATCGAGAAAGTAGCGCGAATTGAATTGAACCACTTTTCTGGTGAAATCTCTCAGGTTCGCTAGATTAAACCAGAAAAGTGGTGAAAGGTTGAACTATTATTTTTTACAGTGTACATTATTCTGCAGCTCTAAGTAGAGAGGTATTATTCTGTCGTATATATATAATTACGTATTATTCTGCCATGCTAAGTATAGAAGTATGCATTATTATGCCATGCTAAGTATAGAAGTACGCATTATTCTGCCATGCTAAGTATAGAAGTACGCATTATTCTGCTATGCTAAGTATAGAAGTACGCATTATTCTGCCTTGCTAGGTATAGAAGTAAGCATTATTCTGCCATGCTAAGTATAAAAGTACGCATTATTCTGCCGTGCTAAGTATAGAAGTACGCATTATTCTGCCTTGCTAGGTGTAGAAGTAAGCATTATTCTGCCATGTTAAGTATAAAAGTACGCATTATTCTGCCGTGCTAAGTATAGAAGTACGCATTATTCTGCCATGCTAAGTATAGAAGTACGCATTATTCTGTCATGCTAAGTATAGAAGTAAGCATTATTCTGTCATGCTAAGTATAGAAGTACGCATTGTTCTGCCATGCTAAGTATAGAAGTACGCATTATTTTGCCGTGCTAAGTATAGAAGTAATGTATCTAACACTGTGCTCAAAAGGAGAAATTGCAGTTTAAAGTTTAAGAAGGAACGTCAGTTTGTCCATGTTCCTAATGTTTTGTTTTTTCAAACACAATTTCTACCAAGCTTTCAAGCATATGAAATTGGCAACAGGCTCAATATCAATAATAAAAGTTCATTAAAAACTTTTATACATAGAATAACTAATGGAATTTTTTTTTATTATTAAATCTGTTGAGTAATTATAAGCTAGCACATAAAAACATTTCATTCATAATAGTTAAAAAAAAAACCTAAATTCAGTACATAATATTGCCGTGCTAAGCACAGAATTGGTATCTGTATTTTGTTTTGTCCAAATTGAGGTCACTAGGGGGTTCTTTATATATTGTCTTACATAATGGTAAGGTTTAATAGTGGTATCTGCACTAGAATTATAAAAAAAGTTGATAAGTTAACATCAACTTCAGTCTGTCCCTGCCTCCATAGACCTATTGCTTCATTTTTTCAGCCACAATTTCTACCGGCGTATTGCTTTGAAGGATATAATTTTTTTTAACAAGGATAACATCAGGAACAAAATTTCATTAAAGAAATTTGAAGACAAAATTCCTGACGTTATGCCTGTTACAAAATTTGTTATGCTTCAAGGCAATACTCCGGTAGAAATTGAAGGCCGAAAAAATGAAGCAATAGGTCTATGGGGGCAGGAACAGACTGAAGTTGGTGTTAACTTATTAACTTTTTTAATAGTTCCTATGCTGATACCATTATTAAACCTTACCATTATGTAAGACAATATACAGAGAACCACCTAGGGACAATAACTCAGTTTAGAAAGAAGAAAAAAATACAGGTACGAATTCCGTGCTTAGCATGGCAATATTATGTACTGAATTGAGGGCTTTATAAATGAAGGAGATATGGTAATAATCAAAGTGTTACGAACAGGAATAGGACAGGGAAAAGGGTTCGCATAACGTCGAAAATTAAGTTTCTATCTCTCATACAATTTAAGAAGTCCTAGTTGCAGGTGCGTATTTTTTTGGTAATAGATATTCACACTTTTATGCAAACGTTCTGCACTTCCCCGTGTTTTATTTCATAGTACTTAGAAGCTTTTAAAAACAATGTAAACTAATGTTAATATCGGTCTTTGGAATCTTTTAATCCTTTGCACTCCAGTGGCGCCTCTCAGGCGCCACACGATTGGATGCCAAACTACGAGAGGACCATTAGGTGTGATGCGGAAATTCGATGCAAGGCCAATGACTGTGATTAGTTTCTATGAAGCAAATCCATAAACACCAGCCGAACCTAAAATGTCTCGAGTTGCTGATTCCTCCGCGCGAAGAAGGCCTGGAGTGCAAAGGTTTAAAATAGCTCCATGCTACTGATAATATAAAGGTAACAGTAGCAAAAAATTGAAAATGTTATAACAAACTTTGAGCTTGGGTTCTTTTCTTACATAACCTCATTTCAGACCATAACCAATGTAACCACTCAATGTAAGATATTTCAAGATTCTAACATATCAAGTTGCACACTGAACGAATCAGAGGTTGAAGTGTACTATTTTGTTAAGGGATGGTATAAAAAAAAAAAAAAAATACTCGGTCGTGTTTATAATAATTGACGTCGGATTTCACAGTATAAATAACGTTTGCAGGAGAGAAACACGTTTTAAGCACTTGATGTCAATATCCATACTTGTTTACTAAAGCTAAGCTAATTGGCCACCTCTACTGGTTGGTATTGTACCCACTCAAAGCAACTGCGTTGTAGGCTCACCTCTGAGGCAAAAGTCGCAAGGGATTAAAGTTCAATTCCCGATCCATCGGGGACAAAAGCCACCCTTGCCCAACCCCTGGGTTCATCACTACATGTTTATCCCCATACACTTTCAACACTTCTATCCAAACGATTCCTTCACTAAATCGTCTTTTTACGCCACTCGCTAACAAATTGCTACAACAGCCTTCAAGATACGGATAAACACCCTAATAAATTGGAATGCTGCCTCTTCTGTAATCAGTGGTGGTGGACTATAAGAAAGGACTATATCAGCGGAAGAAGTCTGTCAGCAGCGATGTTTTCAGTAGCTGGCAGACACGCTGACAGACTCGCTGTCGGATTTGCTGACGGACTCTTGATAAATCCATCCCGAGTGGAATAAGGATATCTTTTTTAATGAGATCTTTTGGTGGTCGAGGTCCCTTATAGTTATTGGGATTGACAGATACGTCGATAAAAAAAAAAGAAATCCGTTTGGTCAAATAAAAGTTTGACCTCCGTTAATTTGGATAATTGTGCAAGTGTGAGGGGTTATCGATGAGAGATGTTTTTGAATTTGTTTTTCTGTGATTCCCAGTTATCTGGTTGGTTGGCCTCTCGGGTTAATTTGCTTTACGTGCTTTGAGATGGTTCTAGCGGACGTCGAGGGGAACGTTGTTTAAGTTCTTCCGAGTGGCGATGGATTGTTACAATTGCCTCTAATCGCAGATAGTTATGAAATTGATGTTTACAACATTGCACAATGGGTTATCTAATTTGGATGATGAGATTGTGCTTTGACAAAAATAGGTCTGATGAAATAAAAAAGGCAAAATTCTAAAGCTCCTTAGTGCTTAATGGTGAAAAGCGGATTTCCTAACATTTCATTGAAAACTTTATATCCTTTCAAACATGAGGAAATGTAACAGGACACTAATTTCAGGAAAAACCTTTTAAAAACTATTAGAAAGAAAAACACTGGGCACTTACATGAAATATCAGAAGATAAAAAGTTTCTTCCTAAGAGGCCAGTTTGCAATATTTGATATATATATATACAATACTTGTTGCCTGGAAAAATACATAGATTTTAGAGTATTATTATATTAATAAAATTTATGGTTTAACTTTTTGTGAAAGGTTTACATATGAAACAAAATAGAATCGATATACTTGATTGTTGTTAAAAAAAAATTATAATATAAAAAACACGCCATTTTTTTAAAAATTGAAATTCCTACAATTACAATCATTGTACATAAAATGTAATCCAAATAAAATTTACTAATAAATCTCAAACACTCATACAAATTGTCAAACACAAAAAAAAATTAGAAACCTGTCATGATTGAGATCTTGACTGCTAAAATATTCTAAAACCATTACTATGTTTATATGCAAAACCTACACAGAATGGGGGTTGTGATCGCCTCATGATGTGTTGTCTCTTGCTGCAGGTCCAGATGGTTTCCTCCTGCACCCGTTCCGTAAACCCAAGCGCATCAGGACAGCTTTTTCCCCATCTCAGCTTCTGAAATTGGAACATGCCTTCGAGAAGAACCATTACGTGGTGGGGGCGGAAAGGAAACAGCTAGCCCAGAGCCTATCACTCACAGAAACACAGGTGAGGCATTCTATACTAGATATGAGTAGCCCGGCGTTGCACTAATTCTAACATAGTGTTTGCCAACACCAATACCTCGGGACAACCTTACTTGAGCCTTAGGTACAGCCATTTTAAGGATCCTATCTTCATAAAATTTAGTATTCACATCATTTGGACCATGGGGGAAGGGATATTTGAACAAAATAATTAGCATCAGATGAAATTATCGAAAGTAGATGGAAATGTGATAGCTAAGGAGTTAAAGTTACCTTTACATGCTGAACCTTATCGGAATATTTGAAGATAAACTTTTTGAAAAAAAAAAAAACGGGTAAATCTACTTTATTTCAAAATTTTCTTTGAAATAAAGTGAAATTTTAAATATATCTTAATGAAAAGTTAGGTGAATCTTATGTATTGCCAAAAGCTCCCGTGTCTAATTTCTGAAATTAATACAATGCTTAGTTCACCACAAAACTATTTAATTTCTAAGTATGGCACATTCGAATGGTCTATAAGTTTTATTTGTAGATGTAAACGTTAAAAAAAAATACATTTAAACCTTTTTTGATTGGGAACAGGAAGGTATGAAAAATGTTAACCGTATTTTATTTATTGTATTGAGATAGAGGGGGGGGGGGGGAGTCTATTAACTAATAGTCATTTGGGTGTATTATAATAAAATTAAAAGAATAATGATAATAAACTAAAAACGTTGGACTCATTTACCGGAAGCTTATAACATCGCGCTTGGTAGGCGATCACATTAATATTTGTTCTTCGGAATGTTCATTTTCGAACCTATAATTCTATTGCCAATTGAAAGCCATCTGCCCATTTGAGGCACTTACCTTAATTCTGGTTATTTTCTAACTGATAATCGAAAAAAAAACGCACTCTAAAATCTTTTTTTTTATGATGTACAATGAAAAACAATCTCATTTCAAACTCCGGCGCGTGGCAAAAGTTCGAAGAACATCGAACCTGCTCACTTAAGCAACGAAAAGAATGTACAAAAAAGAAAAAAAGAAAAAATAATAACAGACCTTCAAATTTAATAATGGCAGCTGATGTTAGCGATCCTAATTGCCCCGCCACAAGTTTATAAAAAAAATCTTCGCCCTATTCTTCCACAAAAAGACCCCTTTTAATAAGCCTTCGATTCTACTGACCGTCGCCATTTTCTTTTTTTCCATGGAACAACCACAGAACATTAAAAGCCGTTAATTCAAAACAGTTTCAAATATAACAATAATAATAAAAAAAAACTATACCCCGTAATAACTTCCATCATGAGAGATAATACAGAAGAGAAAACATTGCCACCCGTTCGAGCTTTTCCATAATAGCAATATCCAATTGATTAAATTTCAATGAAGACCGACCCCAGCACCTGCTGCCCCCGGACGGCGGAACTGTAAATGAGCTCGTCATTAAAATCGAGCACTAAACCCGAACCCGGCTTTTATATATCATCCTACTAACTAGTTGGGCATCCTTGATGGATATCAGAAAGGTCTAATGGATGGCAAAGGAAGATTGGTCATCATCCACGGATTTTCATAGCAGATGCTGCGGCCATCTTTTTTTTTATTATTTATTATTATTATGATTGTAATCCGTCTCTTGTTTAGGTCTGGTAATTCCACCAACTTTAGAAGTGAGATGAGACTAATGGAAGAGGGACGCATGCGCAGATTTAATTGGCATGGTTTAGAGCCACTATTTTGTTCGGAGATGACTGGCTGATGGTTCGTTTGCATAAGGGTCCGAGTAATTAGTTATACTAGAATTAATTATTGCTTTTCAAGGGGGGAAATATATGACTATTTTCATAGTGATTTTATGCAGCACCCATAAAAATGGTGGATGTTTATTGCTGCTTTTGTGATAGGTAATAAATCCTGTTTACATCATTTAAAAACATTAATATAGCTGGCGTTTTAAAAATATGCAACAATATTTTCATTTTTTAGAACAGCTTTTTCAGAAACAGTTATTTCAGTTTATAAAACAATACTATAAAGTATTTGTTGGGGCACCCTAAAGCAATCATGTTGTACAACGTGATATTTTGATTCCCAATTGGTAGATTGCTAGCTGGATTCATCATTCGTGTAGAAAAAAATGGTCAGTTTGGCAATATTTTTTTAGGTAATTCTTATACGAGTCTTTAAAAAAAAAAAAAAAAAAAAAAAAAAAAAACACCAAAATGGTGATTTTGGCTATGTACTTTTCGATAATTCTTATATTATCCTTTCTTAAAAGTGAAATTGAGGAGAGAAAAAAAAACGATCGGGGTGGTAATTCTGCAGCTCAAGGAGAGAGAACTCTGTGTTGCAGGCATTCGTTTTTCAATTTTTTACGCCCTTAAAGTATTTTTACGGAGATTTCGGTTGGTTGTTTTCAGATTATCTGGCACCGTCAGCAACACGAGGGCTATAATGCGCCGAAATATTCGTCATTAGACAAGCCAACATACATTTACAAACATCCATGCCTAACACGGGACTCAGAACCCGCAACCTCGCGGTCCAGAAGCCAGCACGCTAACCACTATACCGTTTGGTCGGCACGGACATTTCGGAGGTGGGGATGTTTAGAACACCTTAAGAAGCATTAACACAGCAATTTTGATCAAAATCGCTAGAGCCATTTTTTAGCAATTACTGAAAAACATGATTTTTACAATGGCAACTACCTTATGCGCTTACGCGATTTTGAAGAAAACCTTAATGGTAGCTCTCATGGTCACTACTAACCAGCATATCAAATTTGAATATCCTAGGTCAATTTGTTCTGAAGTTATGCTGCCCACAAACACATATAGACACACAGACATTTTTCTTTAGAAATATTTTGAAATCAGGCTGTTCCAAAACGTGGAGAAATACAAAAAAAAATATTTTTGGATCGAATGCTATACTTTGTTGTTGTTGTTGTTTCTAATCTCCCTTTTGTCTGACGAAGTCAGACAATATCAGTGAAGCCATTGACATTAATGAAGTCTGACACTAGTTGTGGACAGTTATAAATGTCCTCCCAGTCCAGTCCAAGACAGTCCAAAATGTGCTGAGGTGATGCCTGTTCTTTTTGGCATTTAGGGCAAAGAGGAAAATTTTTGCTTCCCCCAGAATATGTGAGGCCTTTAAGGTGACCACTAGCAAGTCGGGACAGACTGGTATTGGTGTGCCTATCACAAGGAAGAGATAGGGAGTGTCCTGGCTTTTTGGCTTTATACCATTCGTGAGATGGAGGTATATGCCATTTCGCTTTATTTTGAGCTATTTTCTTTGAGTATAACTCTTGATATGTGAGTTCTTGAGTAGAGAGGACAAGGTGTTCTAGTCCCTCCTTAGCAAGAGTGTCAGCCAATTCATTTCCGTGGATGTCTACATGTGACGGGATCCACTGAAAATGCACTTTGTGCAGTCGGGATATGCTCTTGACTTTGCGTATTATGGATAGACTGGTTTTGTCTCCCACGAGGGCCCAGTTTTTAAGGTGTTGAATGGAACTTCGGCTATCGGATAGAATCCATAAGTCTCCGTAGTTGACCTCGCCAAAGATATTCTCTAAACCCAGGTCAATTGCTATTAATTCGCTTCGAAAGACAGAGCAGAAATCTGGATTACGTTGTTTAATAGAATGTTTCTCTACGGGCGTTTCTATATAAATTCCACTGCCTGCCTGTATATCTATTTTGCTGCCATCTGTATAGATTTTGATGTCAATTGAAGGAATTTGATTAATAATTTCCAATGCCAATTGCCTAAGAAATTCCGGACAACATTCATTCTTATTAAGTGTGGTGGGAAGGCAATCAATAAAATCAACATTGGAGAGTCCATCGTAAGTGTTCAAATTAGTATTAAGATAGTGGGGCTCTACACTATGGATATATCTCTATGGATTGACCACTCCAGCCACTAGAATCAAACTGGATCAATTATTAAAAATAAATGCTATACTTTTATTACCCTATTTATACATAAGAGTAATTGGAAATAAAAAAAAATTTAAGTGCATTTTAAATTACGTTGCAAAGTTTAAGCGAAGCATTGATGCAGGAAATAAGATCAGCAAGGAGTTTAAAATGATTTGACGTGTTAAAGCCCGAGTAACTCCGAAATAAACAAATGTGACTTAGAAAATTTATAGATCAGTTTTCTGATTTCGTCTGCTGATAAATTTAATTTCTGCAAAAATTATCGTTTATATTTAATTAAGTTTTTAGTTTCCCAACTCGTTATTGACATGTTGACTTACACTTGTTCATTTTTTCCAGAAACAGTTTTCCAAATTTGTAAAATCTTATTGTCACAAACATCTAGGGGTATAATCAGCAAGATTATATAGAATTCGCTTTCCCCAAAACAATTGTCCAATTCACAAAATTGTACTGTCACAAACTAACTGCTAGTGGTATAATCACCAATACAATATAGAATTACGTTTCCTCGACAAATGCAATCATTTGTCACCCACTTAGCAATTTGACTTAGTGAATGCATCTGCAGGATAACTGCCCCATTCGACTCCCCTTGACAGTTAACGCCACATATATTATTTTGCAATTTGTCATTCTGAATGCATCTGCTGATTTGTCGTTTCGAAATAACCACAGTAGTCTAATCAAACAATTAAGACCAACAATTTTTCGACTCACCCAAACAACTCAGGAGCCAAAGCAATGTGTAGCCCACGGATATTTATTCGAACGAAAACCACATCGCAATTCATCGATAGCGGTGTTTTTAATTGTTTTTCATAAACAGCTGCGATCTCCATTGCCGACTTCAGGCACAATTAACTAGCTTGACTATGGAAGTCACCTGTTGCTATGATGTTTTTTTTTTTTTTTTTTTTTTTTTTTTTCCCCTCTCTGTCCAGATCATCATTAGAATTTAAGGTGACGAGAATTTTTCAAGCTGAAGTGATAGTTAAAATAGTTAGGGTAAAGGTGCATATTATAAGACTGATTTTAAAAATAGTGATGTGGAACACCGCACAACTTTCAATTATACTAAAATGGTCTTTCCATTAAAAATTTATGGTGTTATTTACCATTTTCATATTTTCACTAATTTCAATAAAAATAGCCAGTTCGGCAATATTTTTAGCAACGATTTTTTAAATAATCTTACATTAAATAAATAAATATTCATTCATTCATTTATTTATTTAAATATATATATATAAATATAAATATATAAATATATATAAATATATATAAATATATATATAAATATATATAAATATAAATAAATATATATAAATATAAATAAATATATATAAATATAAATATATAAACAAACAAATAAAAACGCGTCAAAAATGGCGAAATTGGCGATGCTATTCGATAGGTTATCCTTATCCTTTCTTGCGTGTGAAACAGAAAAATAATTAATTGTCGATGAGCGATGCTCAAGGGCAGAGAGCTCTGTGATAAAGGCACTCATTTTTCAACTTTTTACTCTTTTATTCCATTTCTACGATGGTTTTGGAGGTGGGGATGTTTAGAACGCTTTAAAAGGCATCACCACAGCGATTTTGATCAAAATCGTTCAGGCCGATTTTTAGTAATTACCGAAAAACATTATTTTTTTCAATGGCGGCTACCTTATGCGCATGCAAATCTTCGGAGGGCTTAAGTCACTTGCCACCATCCAATCGGTCTGAAACTTGGGAGATAGGCTCGTTATCGATGACAATGACTCTTTGTCGATGAAAATGTATTCTATCAAGTTTTGGGAATAAAAAAAAGTCAGTCAATAGCTCGGAATAGAGAGTTTTCTTTGTAATGGTCAAACATTATGAAAACTCGATCTGAGGTTAAAATCTCTAGTGGTAATTGATAAAAGTTGGCAACGAACAAAAAAAGGTTTGTATTCAAAACTATTTTTATGGCTTAAGTTTTTTCTACAACTTTGTTACTTTGTAACAATTTTTCTTTGGTAGTGGTGACTTAATTCTAAAAGTTAGGTTAGTAGGTTGTTTTCAGATTATCTGGCGCCGTCAGCAACACGAGGGCTACAATGCGCCGAAACATTCGTCATTAGACAAGCCAACATACATTTACAAACACCCATGCCTTACACGGGACTCGAACCCGCAACCTCGCGGTCTAGAAGCTAGCCACTATACCGTTTGATCGGCTCTAAAAGTTAGGAGGAGGATAAATTTTGAAATTCAAAGATTATCCTTCATGTTGAATATCCCAAATAAATACAAAAGAAAACAACCAACTACAGGCACGATGCCCAGCAAGGTTGATCCAGCTAAAAATAATCAATGGTCTGTAACTATCCCCGAATGAATATCCAATTTTCTCTTGAAACCACTCATCCCATTTGAATTCATCACATCCAAATGCGAACAATTCCATTCATCAATTACCCTATTGTTGAAATAATGTTTTCTTCTTTCTGTATTTAACTGAGATTTAAACCATTTGAAAACATGAACTATTATTAGTAATAAATTCCAAACCCTGAGTCTCATTCTATTTAATAATTTTGAAAAAAGGAATTAAATCTCCTCTAGTTTTTTTCTTCTCCTGCAGCATGGCTATGTTCAACTTTATTAATCTAGCAATACTCTCGAATGATGCCAAAACCCTGAGTTATCTTTGTAGCCCTTTGCTGTACCCTCTCCTGTAACCCTGAGTCCTTTTTAAGAAACGGTAACCAAAACTGTATTGCATATTCAAGATGTGGTCTAACTAAACCCAGGTACAACACTTTTAAAAATTTGTTTTCACCTTGCACCAAAAATCGGTCTCCATTTAGCTGCAACCAACATTTGATACTTAGTTTCACGATTTAATGGTGCTACCTTTGACTGTAAGCACTATTAAATCGTGAAAATAAGCCCCAAATATTGGTTGCAACTAAATGGGGACCAATTTTTGGTGCAAGAATGGTTGAATGATATCTCTAGATTTAGTAGAAACAAGTTTATTTTTCTTAATAAATCCCAACATCCGGTTAGCCTTGTTACTGTCTACACCACATTTTAGTTAGTTACTTAGTTATAAAAGTTCACAAGGAATGGGAAGTAACTGCCTACCCTTAATTGCCACCACTGGTACACTGTTAAAAATTATGTTCCTTCTTGCACCAAAAATAGGTTCCTATTTAGCTGCAACCAACATTTGGTGCTTTGCTTCACGATTTAATGGTGCTACCTCGGACCGTAAGCAACATTAAATCGTGAAACTAAGCACCGAATTTTGGTTGCAGCTAAATGGGAACCAATTATTTAATGCAATGTTAAAACGCAATTTTTAACAGTGTATCTAGTGACTGTCATTCTAAATTAATGCCACAGTCACAATTCCACCTGTGACATTCCAAACATCTGCGACATCCAACGTCCAGATAGAAGCAGTTATTTGCGACCCTGCTCGACCAGAAATCAGCTGCGGATGACCTTTTTATTTCTGCCACCGTCCACCAGTTTACATTAGCGGACACTTCTTATTCCAAAACGACAACAGGAAATCGCTAACGAGTCCCTATCAGACCACCTGTGCCAAAAAAAGCAAAAAAGACCAGGTAAATGAAAAGGCGCTCATAATCGGCTGGTCGCAATTTGAATATGAAATAACGGCCATTCCTTTTGTTAATTGGTGGGATGAGGATAATTATAGGGATCGTTCCAATTAGCCGGTGGGTGGGTAGGTTTTGACCGGAAGAGTGGCATTTGTTGAGCGCTTGTTGCTCTCCTGGAAGTAAAGACTGGTAATGACGGGTCGTCATGTCTGTCTGGTTGAACGTGATGCTCATGCGTTTGGGATGGACGATTCAGGATGGTCAGTTTTGCGCTCGGATATTTCGTGGTAAAGGGTGATTTGATATAGAATCGCGATCTGGATATTAAGGATGTCATTATGTAATGTTGTTTGGGAGAATGTTTAAAGCCCGATTTAGAAAACTGATTACTATAGGCACAAGACACGAGATATATCGTAGACTACGAGGTCATAGACTACGAGATATCTCGTAGGTTGTTTACTTGACCAGGACGCCTACTAAGCGTTATCTTGTCTCTTCATTTCTTGCCATATTTGTACTGCTACGTGGAAATTCGTAGCATAACAGTGTAAATATGAATAGATGGCCTCAGAAAAGAGAATAAACTAGGGGTGTGGAACATCGCACAACTTTCAATTATACTATAATACTAAAATGGATTTGTGTCTGTTTACGCCGAGTCATGGTTGTAATTCTTATAATTATCGTCTGCTTTAATTTTCATTGTCGAAATTACAAAAGTTTATTCTTTGCAAGTGGCATTTAAAATTAAGTTTTTTTTTTAGTGTTCTTTTTTTTTTTGCTCTTCTGATTGACATGGTGAGTAAAGGTCGTTCTAAAAACCTTCTCCTCCCGATATACAAGAATTATAATAAACTTATAGCAGAAGAAAACTGAGTGTTGTTTGCTTGAAGTGCAATTAATATAAGAAGCTATCGACTAGTGATGGTCCGTCGTATGTGAAATAACAGTGTCATTTACCGTTTTTATATTTTTATCATTCATTTTTTTAAAAATGAACTTTCTGTAATCCTTATATTATCCTTTATTATAAGCGAAACTAATGGAAGAGGAAAAAACGATCGTTTATGAGGTATGCTCAAGGAAAGAGAACTCCGTGTTGAAAGCATTCGTTTCTCAACTTCTTACGCCATTAAAACATTTATAGGGAAATTTCGGAGGTGGGGATGTTTAGAACACCTTAAGAGGCATCACCACAACGATTTTGAACAATATCGTTAGAGCCGTTTTTTTAGCAATTGCTGAAAAATGATTTTTTTTCAATGGCAACTACCTTAAGCGCAAGCACGATTTTGACGAAAACCTTAATGGTAGGTCCCATGGCTACCACCAACCCGCACATCAAATTTGAACATCGTAAGTCAGTTAATTCGGGAGTTATGCTGACCACATACACACATACCCATCAGACATTTTTTCTAGATCACTTTATTGAAATCAGGATAATTAAAACGTGGAGAAATGCCAAAATATCACAAATTTTTTTTGACCGAATGCTATACTTTCATTACCCCTATGTATATATACATATGGGTAATTAAAAGTGAAAATCAGGTTTGGCTTAAATGAACAGAAAATACAATTACACAAAGTTTATTCAAAACAGAAAAAGTTTATACAAGGAAATAAATATTTATGCTTTGTGATAATTTTTAATATAATCTTTCCCGCAAAGTGTTGGCTTCCCTTGGAGATCATGGACCGGAAAAATTCCGTGGCAGTCCACTTGTTAATGACAATTTTAATTACCACCTGGTTAATCAAAATAATAATATTTTTAATAACTAATGAGTTATAAAAAAAAATGTATTATCATATTATATGCCATTGAACGGGGGCACTCAGCAGCATATTGACAGTTACACAATTATTCAGAATTTTTCAGGCACTTTGGGGGCCCTAGGGTTTTATGGGCAATCAGGCCCTGGAAATGTTATATTAATTAGCTAAGAGTGGTTGTTACTTTTTTCTGCTCCGTAACCAATGAAATATTTTATAAAAATAATATTACCCTTAAAAATATTACTTTAAAAGTCAAAAAATTTCTAACCGAACTAGTTATAGTATAATAGAAGACAGCAAAATTTTGAGGATTAATAAAGCGAATATTTTTTCCTATCAACCTATAAAATCAGCCTTTTTTATTTTTGATTAATTCATGCCTCGGTTAATATACAGTAAATGTTCAATGAGCTAACAACGCAACAAAAAAAAAAAAAAAAAAAAGTATTTTTATGATTTTGTCAAGTACTATAGGTTTTCCAATTAGAAGCCAATCTGTTGGACATGGAATAAAATACATGAAATAAAGTTTAAACTTTAAGTTCCCATACAAAAATTTAATTACTTTTCCAGTAGCAACAACAAGGCTGACCAATATCACTCCACATTGATCAGTCCCGATGAGAACCATTGTAAACAGCCGTTGTTATGGGACTTGGCCGATTTCGCCCAATGCTAGATAAAATATACTGGAAATGTTTAAATGCTGATGAACAGTTTTAAAAGTAATTTTTTCATGAGAAACGACAGATCGTTAAAATTATGTTTCGTGATGTTGTTAACATGTTTATTAATAAAAAAAATAAAAAAAATCTGATGATATTTTTTGTCAGACTTTATCCTCAGTATCTTTCATCAGACCCATTTAATCTATAAAGAAAATTTTAAAGTCATCTATTAAGAAATTTCCAAGAAAACGTACATCGAAAGTAGACAATTTAGCATTACGAGTTTAGGGGGGGGGGGGATGAGTTCCCTTGAATATTTGCTATAAAGTAAGACTGGTCACCAGAGTAGAATATCTAATAATCTAACGTTAATGTCACTTAAAACCAACATTATATTATTACTTTCAATTACCCATATGTATACATAGGGTAATGAAAGTATAGCATTCCGTCAAAAAAAAAAAAATTCAAATTTTTCGCATTTCTTCACATTTTGGCACATCCTGATTTTAAAAAAGTGGTATAGAAAAAATATATGTCAGTGTGTACGTGGTCAGCATAACTCCCGAACAAATTGACCTAGGATGTTCAAATTTGGAGAGTGGGTTAATGACGACCATGGGAATTACCATTAAGGTTTTCGTCAAAATTGCTCATGCGCAAAAGATTAGCTGCCTTTGAAAAATTCATGTTTTTCAGCAGTTAAAAACAAAGTTTGATCTAAATCGCCAGTTACCCCTTTTTAAAATCCTCTAAACAACTCACCTATGAAATTTCCGTAGAAATACTTTAATGGCGTAAAAAGTTGAGAAATGAAAGTCTCCAACACAGAGTTCTGTTTCCTTGAGCATCGCTTATCAACGATTGATTTTTTTCTGCTTCACGTACAAGAAAGGACAATGTAATGTCAATCGAATAGCATTGCCAATTTTGCCATTTTGGCGTGTTACCCCCCCCCCCCCATGCAAAAATTATTGCCAAAAATATCGCCAAACTGACCATTTTTATTTAAATGACTGAAAATACGAAAACGGTAAATAACACCATACAAAATTTTAATACAATGACCAATATTATAGTGCAATTGAAAGTTGTGCGATGTTCCACAACCCTAGTTTTTTAGAGCTAATGTTAAAATTTCAATAGTAGCATAGTAGAAAGCAATTAAAGTCCAATTTCTGTCAAAGAATTCAGAGTGAAAAAAAAAATATCGCTTATCTGTTTCAGAGACAAAACACACTATAACAAAACTCAAGTTACTTCACCCCTCCCCTCCCCCCTTCTCCCCTCCAAGCAATTACGCGCACAATATTTCATATACACGACCTAACGATACCGATGAACGCCAAACGACTTCTTTTCACATCGCGTGGAAAGATTTAACGCTTCCCAGAGATCGTCTGCGAGAAATTATCGTTTGGCAAAAAAAGAGGGGTGCGCGAGGGGGCAATTATCGCTGCCTATTTAGCCACACGTTCGAAATGTTCCACCTTTGAACTTCTCTGTCGACTCCCCCGTTCTCTATTATGGAGAAGGGGGGAGGGGGGGTCAACAGTGTCAATACACCCCTGTGTCTTGTTAAGGAGAAAAATGAAATACGTTCCAGTCTTTTCGTTCTCGAAATAACTTCAACTCTGTTTCTACCTCCTGTTGTATAAGAAAGGTCAGATACGCAGTTGAAGTGTTGGTAATGTGCGCATTCGGGGCCTGATTTACGACAAAGGTGGGGGTTCTCAAATTTAGAAAGGTCATCAAAATGTCCAATTCATAGAACACACCTATTAAAAAAAAATATATCGAACTTTAGGCACATTCAATTAGTATAGTGATATTTTGGCAATATTTTTATTATAAATAATATTGCCAAATTGGTAATCTTGATGGGAAAAAATAGATTTAAGTCTTAATTTTCCGCTTAGAAAGTTAACCTCTATGGTAATTATATAACAATTTAAGAATATATAAAAATACAAGCATGTAATGCTATTAAAAAAATAATTTGCAATTCGTCATATCAATAAAACTGTGTTGAAGAACTAAGAAACTTCGTATTTTTATGGCATGGTGCATGGCTTCAATAAATTAAAAATTGTAAGTTTTCAAATTATTAACAGTTTTCATTAAAAGCTCTGGCTTAAATAAAACCATTAAAAAGCACTTAATAGTTAGTACATAAAAGTAGTGCAAGTAATTAAAAAAAAAAAAAACCACACATATCGAGTGCTTGATATTAAAAAAGAGGACTACCACGATTAAGTTAACGTAAAAGATATTCAGTTTCAACAAAATAAAAAAAAAAATTAACCAAAATATCGCTTATCAATTACTTTAAGTTAGTCGCGTGAAGTTTTATGATTAAGGTACCCATAGGCGCTGAAAAATAAACGGCACAAGAACCGGGCGAAGATTAGAGCATGCCATTAAAGAGAGCAAGTGCTTAATCTAATAGCAGCACCGGAAATAGGAAAGGGGGCTTTCATCATTTTCTCGCGATTTTTTTTACTAATCTCACCCCGGGCGATCCCAGCATCAGGCTCTCGAGGGGCCGTGTTTTAATTGCTGCCACCCACGGAGTCCCTTCCTGTAATCTCGTCATTAAATAAGCGGATTTCTCAGCTCTTGGTGGCAACGACACCCGCCCCCGCATTCTTCGCGAAAATAATTGAGTTCGAATTTTCGAGGTTCGGAAGTTTCGCAAAATAAGTAATAATAAGGGTTCTTTCACTCGTGATCGTGCTCTGATAAGGGAGGAACTTAAAGGAGGAACTTGGTTAATCAAGTTTAATCTTAGATTTCAAGAAATAAAACCACGGAAAGATGGATCCAGAAGCATTAATATCAACACCAGCACAAAAACTGTGCCAGAATAAAGTTCAACTGCATGCAAAGGCAAAAGTGCAAGAAGACGAATTTATACTGTAACTGTAGACCAAACAATTGATACGTATAATATTGCATGCATATTATCGTATTCACATTGACTAGAACAAATTAATTTCAGTCAGGTATATTTTAAGTGCTTGTTCTACTCTTGCATAAAGGTTCTGCGGCTATGCAGAACCATATAGGTACAGCACCAAACCTCTCTCTTGTATCATAACTTTACACAGGATGATTCAAAAGTTGCTTTAAAACTTTGTAAGCAGATGAGCAAATTATTCAGAAAACTTTCATTGTTTGGTGGCTATTTTATAAAATAACTCACCAAGTGCTCGTTAAATAATGTTGTCCAGTCGATTTATGCATATACTGTGAGCATTGCTCAAGCTCGTATCAAAATAGAAGCTTCCTCTGGTAGCTGGATTGGACATAGAGTACCAGCATTCCGATGACCACCTCGGTTTCCTGAGATGACGCCTTCGTATTTTTCTCCTTAACTTTTTTACAGAAGCTCGTTAAACACCGAATGTTTGTTTCACGCCATTACCTGGAAATCTCGTCGGGATTGAAATATCTAATTAGCATGCAGTTGCAGTATAGATATAAAGTTTTCTGCATCGAGAATGGGAAGAAATAAACTTCAGTTGGGGTTGTAAAAACAGGGGAAGTCCGAATAAACCACTTTGCATGTTTATGTGAAACTTGCATGGATTACTCCCTCTAAATACCACAAAGCATAAGACAAAAACCTTATGAATCAGTTTTCCAGAAGCTTACAAAGCAGTGTAATTTTATGAAACGCCCTGACATATGCCATAGTTTTGTTATGGAAATTTCAAACGATGTCTACAAAGCCTTCAGGTTGCTCATTAGTTAAATATGCCTTTACATTTGTTCTGCATATCATTAGAACCTTCTAAAGAGATTCATTGGAAGCTAACCCTTACAAAACACGTTGCATCCTCTGCAGGTACAACAAAGATGGCCGCATGATGTCATTGGCTCCAGATCTAATCATTCTGCCTCATCGCCACTTGTCAGCACGGACCATTTCCCCTAAAAGACTTATTTTACGTTACACATCAACTGGAAATTATTATAATACGCGCCAAGCGAACCGCTTCCAAAAATTAATTAGGAATGAGGGCTATTTATAAAGTGCGCTTAGTGTCCGCCATTATCAGAAGCAGAACGCCATTTTGTGTTTGTTCCTAAACTTCGCCATTATCTTCCTGTTGTTACGCATGCGCATCATCGTGGCCCTCGTTAATTGGTCTTCCTTTGTGTTGCCAGAATTCAATGGAATCCTGGCAATTATTAGTCTTCATCATTCCAAGCTAATGGTGGGCGAACTCTTCTAAATCGGCGCCAATTAGAAGGGCTTTTTCTTTTTTTTTCCCCTGTGGCCAGCTAACACAATAGGCAGAGGACGCTGGATTATTGCCTCCGAGGAGGATGACGATTAAAAATAACGGTCTAGAATAAATACACGTCGAAGGCAGTTGGTAAAGAGGACAGAATGCGACAATGAAAATAATTATGTGCGGTTTTAGGTGGGTATGTGAGGTAAAGGGGTCGTGCTTGGGTAAAAAATAACATTTTCCGGACTGAACATTTTCGATTATTTGTTTGGCACCAGATTGGCTGTGCCATTAAATCTGTTCCTTGTTTGTTTTCTATTTCTTCATCAACTGTTCAGCAATATGTTCCATTTAGAGCAACCTATTAAATGGTTTTGCCATTGAAATTAAATCTTTAAGGTTTAGACTGTGTAGCAAGATAAAAAAAAATTAAAAAAAAAAAGTTGGACTTTTTTTAAGTATTGCTTTTTCTTTAAAATATTTCAAAATTACTTTTTTCAGTTATGACTTTATTGTATTGCATGATTGAAAAGTTTAACATGTCTCGTTGAAAACAGATCGAATAGCACTATTTCGTAACAATAAAAAATAAAATTGTTTATTTCAAGAGCAATATGCTGGTGAACTAATAATCAGCATCAAAGAAAAGTAACGCAAGCCTTTCGGAAGTAATCTTGAGAACAGGAGATGTATTGGTAAGATAGTTCAAAGGGCATTTTTGAATTCGCAAAAAAGAATTGCCTATCAGAAAGTTAGTATTAAGTTTCACTTATAAAGGAAAACAAATATCTGTTTCATAAAAGCAATCGTTAACAGCATTAACATTTATTAAATTTCAAGAACGTTCAAGAATAAAATAGCATTTCTCTTTCATTATTTTGAAAGCAATTTTTCTTGTTTTTTTCGAAAGCAATTTACTTGCTTTCAAAAATAAATTGTCTGCAAAATTGAGCATTTACTAAATAGGCACTGTATTTAGATCTCTTTATACTTCTTGAACACACAAATGTCAGTTTCTAATTTTCCTTCAATTTTTTGTTTTTTTATAATGCTGAAGTGAAAGTTTCTAAACTGTTATTTCATTATCAAATCAACGCAAAAGCTACAAGTAGACAGTGTAATGGAAAACGACAATATACCGGTGGTATGCAAGTTTATAATGTAATATAGAGGCAAAAAAAACTTTAAACAATAGAATAAGGGAACTGTTGCATCAAATACCAAAAAATTGCTTAAAAGAAACTTTTTTTTTTTTGCGCGCGCGCTTCCCCGAATTTGTGTAATACGCGTGCATAAAAAGATTTTAACAACAACTGAATAAAATCGCTGAAACGCAGTCTATCAATTTGTAACTTTACGAACTTTTTTTTTAAATAACGTCAATAATAAAATTGAGCGTGCCATTCTACTGGTAGCACTATCAACTATAGATAGCGTACTCTCAGAAAAATAATTAGTATAGAGGTTGCAAGTGGTGACGTCAAATTTAGTCTACACAATCGGTTGCTATGTTAGGTTCTGTGTATTTTCCAATTAACTCTCATCGAGTAAAATTCGTTTCGTAATTAAAATTAATCCAGCCAGCAACATTTGAGCAATTTAAACCTTTTAAATATAGATATAATAATATCGTTATTATTAGTTGACATTCTTAAAAGCATATTGTATGTATTTTATCATGTACAAAACATCGGAAAACCTAATCAACAAAATACATCTGGTAACTACAGTGCATATGTAGCATACGTTTAAAAAAAAGGAATCACAACATTTTCTTTATACCAAGTTCTTAAATTTTGTTTTAAAATCAAAACGAATAAAAGAAAAAAAAAAAAGAAAAGCCAATATTGTGAAAACCTAAATATTAATCAATTTTAAATTCTACCCTGAGAACAATATATCCAGTTACACAAATACAAAATGCCAATAAAAAATATATGATGAATTTAAAACATATAAAAATAAAATATTGCATAAAAAATAACGTTAAAAATACATCTATCGAAAAATAACACTTATCATGTATGTATGAATACAAGGTTTTAAATGCTCAAATATTGCGGGTTCAACTTCAATTACGAACCTAACTAACTTAAGTCGAGAGTTATTATAAAAATACATAGAACCTAGCATAGACTCAATTGATGAAAGTGAAGTCAAGCTTGCCACCTCAACTTCAAAAGCGAAAACCTTACAAGTTAAGCCAAATAAGTCTCAAAAAGTTTCGCTAATAGGCAATGATATATCCTTTATTTTGTACACCTGCCCCCTACTAGCAACAGCGTATTGTGCAACTCTCTTTCTCTCGGACCGGCCATTATGGATACTTTCCGGTCACAAAAGACGCTTCTTTTCATATATCCATCCCTTGATTCGCCAATATTTTCCAACAAAAGGGATCCCTTCCAAAAGAAAGCGAGCTTACATTTCTAATGATCGCCCTAAAGTCTCCTAAAAGGAAAATAATTACCGATCATTTACTTTCTGCCCGACGCTGGTCGATACCGATCGAGATATTATTAATTTGGAAGTCTTGTGCTTTGGAGTCGGTTTGCATTTTGCAGTGTCTGGAGAAGCGAGTTGGTGTTAATGGTTTCGGTATTATATGCCGAAACGAGTCCCCGAGGATTGAAATATCGTTTTTTTGTTATTTTCCTTTGAGTTAATTATCTCAGAGGATGAAAGGGCAAAGGGGGAAAAAAATAATAACCGTCAAGTAGATAATTAGAGGCGATAATGAAATTAGCAGCTTCGTGATGAGGATATTTGTATACAATTTTTAACCGGATTTTTAATCTTACACAAAATTCTTTAAACTTTGTGTTTATGCGTTTTGAAATATCTTGTTCTTTTGTTTGTATTTTGTGTTCGCGTTAAAGGTGTATCGGGCTGAACTGTGTATTTAAAATCCTCAGTGTTAATGTTTTCCATTTTTGCTAGCTTTTAGCTTTTAAGTTTAGATTTTGAGTTAGTTAGAATCATAATTTAATGTCGTGATATAAAAATAAATTCTTCATAGTTCTTTTTCTTTAAACAAATGTTACAGCTGCACTGTAAGCACAGGCTGTATTTTATTGATTATTTCCCAATGTTTTGTATTTGTTAAAAACACACACAATACTTTTAAGAATACCAACAAAAAAAATATCTTTTTAAGATTCATATGTTTACGAGGCTTTAAAAACAAAATTTAAATTACCAATTTTACTCAATAATAGTTAGTCCAAATAGAACGTGGCTTAGCAACGGATTGTTTAGACTCAATTGACGCCTGTGACGTCACCACTTGCTGATTCTATACTTTTAAATAATTTATCTGTTCACCTTTTTAATGCATTTTAGCAACAGTCCTCTCATTTTTCTAGGCAATAATAAAGGCATCCAAGGGCACTTACAACAGAGTTCGTACTCTTCTATACGTATACCCTAAAACACAATTCTATTATAAATAGAAATATAAAACGATTATTTGTTTCTCTAAGGCTTTGGAAAATGGATAATTTCACAAATATACAACCTTAATCGTTGTCTAAACTCATTAAAAACGACTTTAAAACTCTTTCAAGTAATTTTTTTTTTTTTTTTTTTTTAGCCAATTGTCGGTTATACCTTGTAATGGCCACTTTCCTGTTGCCATTTACACTTCATTAATATATATTTCCCTTTTAAATATGTTTTAAAACTGTAGTTTGTTACCTATGCTGAATATGTTCTAAATAATAAAAGGAGTCTAACGGTTAACATCGACAAACAAAAATTAACCCACTTTAATCATTATCTTTATACGACGAAATGGTTGGTTGGTTGTATTCAGATTATCTGGCGCCGTCAGCAACACGAGGGCTATAATGCGCCGAAACATTCGTCATTAGACAAGCCAACATACATTTACAAACACCCATGCCTAACACGGGACTCGGAACCCGCAACCTCGCGGTCTAGAAGCCAGCACGCTAACCACTATACCGTTTGGTCGGCACGACGAAATGGGAAACGATATATATATACAGTGTGTCCGTAAAGTCATGGTGCACTTTTGACGGGTCATAGGAAATATCGATTAGCTATGTGTCTGGCAACAAATGGAAATCACATCGAACTGCACTGAATAGGTACGAAACTTGGAGAGATTTCCTTTCATTTGGTGAAGACTTCACATTTCTATCTTGTTTCCTTGATTTCCCGTGACCGGTCAAAAGTGCACCATGACTTTACGGTACGCACTGTATAAATAAGAACCTGTTATTTAGTAGTTGTGGTCGTATTTTTAACTAAGCTACATTTATGATACAATTTCCTCCAATTAATTACATCTGAAAAAAAAAGATAATACGCTCGCGACTGACGCAGATTGGAACATTGACGATGTCTTCAGAATACTCGACTCGCGATAGCTCCAGGGAACGTGCTCCCTAAAAAACAAAGTCGCGCCACTCCCTGTCACAATCCACAGAATCCGGATGCATTTGAATATCAATTTCATCCGTAATAACTCTATTCCCCTTTTCCCTGAAATAATAGCCCGTAATCATCGCAGATATTTGACACAGCAAGTATCCATACTGGAGACCTTAATGATGATGGAAATTAAATTAAATATTTTGTATCCCTTCTTTCGAGGCCGAAAAGTTTTGGCTACTACAAAAGCAGCATTTAACCTCTTGATCTTTCTTCATTACTTCCTTATTGCTTTCTTGCTCCCTCAATTCGTTTATAATTAAACTTCTTCCCCCCCTTCTTCAATGAATATTAAGAAGCCAGCGACTATGGATGCAAGAAACCTGTCTTTTGGGTCGATCTTATTTCGGAGGGTGGAGATAAAAAAAAAACAAGAGGAGACTGTTTAGAGGTCGGCGAGATGGATACAAATTTATAATAATATATAACCCATAAAAAAAGTTTTAAATGTAAACCCATTAATAATGTTACCTTGTTTATTTAGATCTTAGTTTATTTAGATTTTAATTATATTTATGATTTTTATCAAATACTAATGCAACCACAATCGCTATTAATTAGCAAAAAAACCCTAAAATTTCAATTTGTAAGTCCTCTTGCCAGCCGTCGTTAATGAGTTACGGTAGAATATATACTGACAAAATACATGCCTATTTTGATGAGGTGCCAGTCTCCAAAATTCCGTTAGAGATAAAATAAATGCGTAAAACATTGAAAAACGAATGTCACAAGGTTTTCTTCCCTTGAATATTGGTATCAACTACTGTTTTTCTTCTGTTTCACTCCCCGAAAGGATAATGTAATACCTATTTATCAAAAAACATATCACCAATTTCACCATTTTGGCAAGGTTTTTTTTTTTTTTTTAAATTAATAAAAATTTGCTACCAACAACGGTTAGTTACAAAAATACATGACAAATTTAAATGCAGTGTAGTGTAACTGTCTTGAAAGTGCAATTAAAAAATTTGCGATGTTCCGCACTCCTATAGTTATTCTGGTAATTATATTTTTTATCAGTTTTTTGAAAAACTTATTTATGTTTGTCCTTTTACCATTATTTGTACATTTCAAAAGGAAACCGGTAACTTACTAAAGTGGCTTACCACCTGGTCATCCATAAACGAATATTCTATTAATTTCTTGACCCTCCCCCCCCCCCTTCTCAAACAGAAGCGTTTCACAAGGGCGTGGGGACACTTAATACAGACGCCTTATTGAATTTCCCCAAACATAAAAGAACAAGATGCAGTGGGCGAAGCTCATTTCGGCGTTGTTTGGCCAAAATTGACTTAATGATAGGGATTTTAAGGATGACCAATTTCCACATAATTGTCGCCAACGCGAGCTATTTGGCGCACCCGCACTTAATGATCTGCACACACTGAAGAACTGAAGTCGAATCCCCATTTGGCGGGTATTTTCAGAAACGATTACGCCTCGTCTATTAAAATGGGATGGGCCGGCCTTAACACGGAAAGGGGGAAATTCAATTTGTAAGACACCAATTTGGACTCGCCTCTTCGTTTTAGAAGCTGATGCTTGTACCAATAAAATAATTGAGGATTAATTTGCATTCTAAACTATCTATCCAGTATTATGTTTATATTTAGTTATATGCTTAATATATTCTTAGTTTATAATTTTGAAAGAATTGCGTTATATGCTTAATATATTCTTAGTTTATAATTTTGAAAGAATTGCGTTATATGCTTAATATATTCTTAGTTTATAATTTTGAAAGAATTGCCGAGATTTCTAAGTATAACGTAGGGGAAACCGTGTCTAGTAACGTTTTTTGTACATATTTAACTATGTAGCATCTGTACAGTTGATTTTGGTATAGTTCGAATACAAGGAAGACGACATATTTCTCCTTTTTCTACTGATACATTTGAGTATAATTTTTACTGGATGTGAACGCAACTCAAATTTGGTGCTGATATGTGTGCAGAATCTCACAATACATAGATTTAGAGCAGTTTTAAGTCCATGCAATACGTGCTTCTGTTCACATTTTAACTCAAAACGAAGAATATTAAGTTGTTTCACTTTTGAAGCAAGGTTGCGAAATATTGTCAATTTTGAAAAGTTTTGGTTTGGAACATCCGACTGTCTATTTCTGCCACTTATAAAGTGCTTAACACAGCCATATACGTCTCGTAATGTTGAGCATCTAAAAGAACACGAGATCGAATTCTTCTAGTGTAAACCCCTCTCTCCAACCCCACCACACCAACGAGAGGACATTGAGTCCACTCCAGATTCAATGTGCACCCTTCCTCTATTAGGTACACACCAATATTTGGCTGCGGACGAGGATCGAACGCACACACCTCCGATCATGAGCCCGACACTCTAACCACTAGGACATCAAAGCCTTTGAAAAGCTTTATTATTTTGGGTCTGGCCCATTATTAACACAAGCTCGTCACTTTATTGAAATGACCTTCCATTATTGATACAATTCTCCCTCGAAACAACCATATACGAATGTGCGAGTATTTTGTTTACGGTTTCTTTGCATCGTAACCACTCATACCTCTCTATGTGTGCCTGCTCCAATAATCTGAACATGAAGCACAAACCAATTACCTTGATCCCTATCACTCCTTCGAAACAGGATCATGATTTTTGCATGGACAGTAATCGACGAAAAGTAGCCCGTTCGATATTTAAACATTCATCAACACCCTCCTCGTTGCTTGGCACGATCTATCGCAGAGCCATTTATCTCCCATCAACAACGAAACTCGTAACTGATCTGCAACTTGCAAAAAAAAAACAAGGCTCCCTAACTTAGCAGTAGTCTTGCATTTTGACTAGAGGTCGGAAATATCGATCAAAATAAATATCGATACTAAATCGTTGCATGGAAAAAAATATCGATATATCGATACATGATTTTTTTTTTTTTTTTTTTTTTTAATTTGATTTTCAGTTTTGAAAAAACGAAGTTTTACAGAACAAACTACTACTTTGCATTCTTTTTGTAAGTGACTACTTTTCCAACTGTTACAAAAGAAAAAGTTATATTATCGCTTAATTGATGCAATAATTTTCAGAAAAAATTTAGATAATTTTCAATAGCTTTTAATGGCAACGTTGAATATTTAGCATAATATTTTTACAATGTAAATAACTGAAAAATTATCAGACGGATGAATATATATATGTCTAAATAATTAACACGTTTGTTCCAATTTTATTTTAATTTTCAAAAGCCAGGGAGGTGCACCCCCTTGAACCTTCCTGTTGGCGCCCATGATTATGAAGTGTATGGCAAAATATTTATCATTGATGCTATTCTAACTACCTCTCAGCCAAGTCCACATTTTAGTTCTGATATTTTTGAAAAAGGAATAAAGAAACTCGAAAAAATACACGGAACTACAAAACGATCATTGAAATGTTTGAAAATATCGATGACTTTTATCGATATTTTTAATATCGATATTTTTTGAAAAATATCATCGTATCGATAAATCGCCGACCTCCAATTTTGACTGTTCCCTTCTCCATGGATCCCCCATTAATGTTTAGAATGCATTAAAAAGAATTACCAGTGATTTTTATCGAAGTCATTAGAGTCATTTTTTGTTGCTGAAAAAAAATTATATCCAACTACCTCAGGCGCATGCACTATTTTGATAAAAACTCTATTGACTGGTCTCATGCCCACCTCTAACCCGTATAGAAAAAACAGTAAAGGTCAATCCATTCGGAAGTTATGCATCAGTTGGCCATTTCATTGACCATTGGTATAGCTCACAAAGAACGAAACCTGAAATTGAGTGACGTCAGTCTCAGATAACCAATGGCAGTTCTTCTCAGCTGGCTTCCAGTGACGTCATTCCCATGTTACGATATTGAGGTAGGAGGCAGAAATGAGCCAAACTTCCCGTTTATTTCCTTAGCCTTGGCGTCGAAAAGGCCCACGATTTTATAGGCGGCGGAGATACCATCTCAGCACACTTATTCCGTGACCATCAGTGTTTGTCTTTTGATGTAGAGGATACAGAGTAAGCATTTAGAGGGACGTTTGGGAAATACAAGAATAATTCGGGTCGGCAGAGATCTTCCTGCGATTCGGCAACACAGAGGTTTGTGTTTGAGCAAAAGGGATTGCATCTGGAAGGTATCCCAACCGCCGATTAATTTGGAAATGCGAGATTAAAGCGTCCGTTTTGGCGTGGAAAGGGCATTAAACCTCGTCTGATGCAGGAGACACCATTTCGGTAGTTAATCTGAGGGATTCGGATCCTGCAGTAGTGTGTAATGGATTGCGATGAAAGGGTGTTTGGACAGCGTATATTGAGGACGAAATTACATGCACTTCAAACAAAACGCGAGAGTGTTTGTCTAATTCAGGGACACGTTAAGTTGGGAATAAACTATAGACTGTAAGTCCTATAAACTAGTCGGTCTCGTAATGGATTTGGTAGCTCTCCGAAAGAAGCATCACAGTTATTAGTTTTAGTAATATTAATCTAATTGGAGCGAAATAACTTGATAGTCGACTTTATTGGAATGAAGTCGAAGCAGAGCACCATTGTCTGGCGCTCAACCAGAGAGGGTTTTTAGTGTTAAAACACCCCTAGGATCCAAAAATCATGATGTTTTTCTTATGAATGAAAAAGAAGCACTAACTAATCTTAAATAATTAAAAAAAAAACACTTTTTTTTTTTAATTTACCATCATTCAGACATGAAAAGCCTACCATATAGCATTAAAATATTTATAGGGTCCAAGAGCTTTGAAAGTAAATAACGGAATTGTAAATTTCTCCAGATTAAAAAATCGTTAGCAAGATCGTTAAAAACATCGTAACACAAGCTTATTTCTCGTTGGAAGATTCTAGAAACAAGCATATAAGACGATGTAAGGCCAAGAAGGTTGAAAGTTGTTCAAGTGTTTGCATATAAAGAGAAATTAGCTGGTGCTGCCATCTAACATTTGAAGAACGTACTTCATAGAAGTGGACATGAAAGTTTCAATGGGTCTCAAAACGTTTAAATTAATACAGTAAGTACCGTGAGAAAAGTTACGGGAATTTTAAGCCACGCCAATAAATAAAGGGATACATGGTAAACTTGGCCCAAAGAAGTTCTAAGGTTGTTTTCAGATTATCTGGCGCCGTCAGCAACACGAGGGCTACAATGCTCCGAAACATTCGTCATTAGACAAGCCAACAAACAGCCATGCCTAACACAGGACTCGAACCGGCAACCTCGCGGTCTAGAAACTAGCACGCTAACCACTATACCGTTTTTTCGGCGAAGTTCTGTGGCGGTGCTCATAGTAAATTGACCATTCAAGGTTATAAATATCAATTAAAAATGAGTTTTGTAAAATTCCGAGACTTCTACACAGTCCCTAACTTCTGACACCTGTTGGCAGACGTATCCATCCCATCACGTTACGGGGAGATACACATCTCCTTATAAAAACCATCCGAGTGTGTAAATGGAAGAACCACTTGCCGAGTCGTAGGTGGCTCGCTCTTAATTGGTATGCAGGGAACCACACCGATCTGATACAACGTATAGTGTATAGGGATATCAGAGATACATAGAGGCATTTGGCGGCAACAGATTGCGCCGACAAAAAATAAAAGTGCGTGAGCATCATGGCAGAACTGTAGCTAAACGTTGGACAATTATAGGGGTTGCCATGACTGAAAAGAAGGCGCTGATTCTTTTGGCGACTCATTCGCCGCCAAAGAACCGCGTTGCATTGTGGGGTCCACAAATGCATGTGGCGTTAAAATAATTTCTTTCTCCATCCCTTCAGAATAGTTACATACATTAATTATTTTCTATGAAAACATAAAAGCCGATGCTTCGTTAACATTAATTGATTATTCTTTAGTTTCTAACCATTTAAAGCAGACTTATACAAATGAAAACATAATAATCCGCTAAGGGTCGATTTACAGTTTACCCTGGGCTTTAAGTCCAAGCTCATTACAAAGTTGTTGTTTTTTTAAGTTGTATAAAACATCGATACATCAATACAACTGAACAACGTCAGCATACGTGTCTTTGTATACAAACAGGCAAAGCAGGCGCAAACCCACACAATGCCTTTCCTGCACATGTCCAAACATTAAATGAGGGCGGACACCGGACAACACTTTTGACCAATTGAAAGCAATGCCCTTTGGGCTTAAACTCCAGGGTAATAATACATTTTGTTTTCCTAAATTCTATTAGAGGTTATGGCAAAAATTGTTTGTTTTCGAAGTTTAAGTTCATAATTTCATACACATTAAGGTCCTGATTACAGAGTCCTTCTACGTAGACACAACTGGTATTGTAATTTATCATGGAGAGTGATTTAGGGCTCAAATGCATTCAAATTAAAAACTTTATTGGGTGTTAAAAACAGCAAACCAGCTCATCGGAAACACCAGCCAGACAATGAACTTCAATTGATAATGCGGGATTTTGTCTTTTAATTCGGTTACATTTTGAATTGATAATTTGGTTACATTTTTAAAGCATTTCGGATTTTACTCCATCATTTTCCCTTCGAGTGTTGGTAATGACGTTGAAGGGCAATTAATTAGAATTAGAACTTTATTTATTCGTAAATAAAAACCCTAATGATCGAGTATTTAAAAAACTTAGTTGAGGACTGCCTTTCATGCTGATTAGAAATGTATGTGGCACTGTTTTTTTCCTTCATTATTTTGAATTACAAATAGAGGTGGTTCTTCCTGTAAATAATTTTTTTGGTTCAGCCTCTCTCACTACAAGAAAGATCATCTCTTGGACTTTGTAACCCTTTCTACCCTTACAAGATATCAATACTCTTCAAGAATATCAACAATCTTCTTCAGTGATGCGCAATCAAAAATTTGGAAATAAAAAATGGAATTAAATTGAAAATGCGACGGAGCAGCAACTTTATCAAAGGAAAACACTGCCATGTTGTTAAAAAAAAAAATTAAAAAAAAAAATGTTTTTTTGTCAGTGTCACGTAAAGTTTGAGAACTGACCCTGGTTCCCTGAAATTATCTTGTACGCCATAGTTTAAAGTCAAAATGCAAATATAAAACTCAGAATGCACAAATGAATTATTTAAGAACAACAAAACAAAAATCACTCACCAAACCCAAATATAGTAAGACTCAGTTCTTCAGCAATATCATTTAGCGATTTACGATTTCTATTACCTGCACCGATTATTTGTGTGTGAACATTCAATGATAAATATTTGGAAAATGTTTATCATAATTGAAAATTATTCATTCATTCGTGAAGTTTTCGGTGTGTATATGTATGCCTCTGTAGAGGTTTTTCCCCCATCTTTTTGGCCACCTAGAGCCTTTAATTTGTTTTTAAAGCTGAATGAACTGTTTGTAAAGCTGTATGATATCGGTCTCGAAAACAATCCTAAATGAGCAAAATTTGAAAATCTTCCGTAACAGTGTGACAAAGAAAGAAAGCATCAAAAATAACATCTATTCCATTTTGATAAAAATTGGTATACAAACAATTAGATAATTTTGGAATTAGTTTCCCATTATTTCAACGGTATCATATTTTCTAATCTAAAGTGTCGAAACTTTTTATGACCATCTTTAAGCAGCGGTTTCCAACTTATAAGCCGCGAGTAGCGGGGTACTGGACCATGGACGCTGGTCGAGAATGTAAGTGGTTAATATTATAGGAACTTCAATGGTAGCGAAGGGAACAATCAAGTCCCTCGATTATTAGCAACTATCTTCGATGGTGTAAACCAGGGACTGATCATGACAAGTTGGGGCCCAAGGTCAGGACACATTCGGGGGCCCTTTTTTCAAACGAGTGATTTATTGGAAATGGACTCGACGCAAAGTCAAATGAATTAACATGAAATACAGAAAAAGTTGATAAATTATTGTTAATATTGTTTACTAAAAGTTTTTTTTATCACAAATAAAGAAACAAATTTCTAACAATCAAATTTATAAATCAAAAAAGGAAAAACTTTTTATGTATAATTATTCACAACTTCAGAGCCGACATTTTCTAATCTCACTATAAATTCGTCAAGACTTCCTTTCAATTTTTTTTTTTCTCTATCTTTCAAAAAAGTTTGAGTTTAACGCTTTTAAAAGTTTTTTTTTTTTTTTTTTTCCCCTAATAAATACACTCTGGGATACTAAAGACGGTTTAAGATCAATACGAAATGAATTTTATGTAAAAATTCTTTTGTACATGTTATAAAAGATATTCACATAGCTTTTGTGAAACAAAAATGGCTTACAGCCAATTTCGGGCCCCCTAAAATCATGGGCCCAAGGCCCGGGGCTTGTGGGACTAGGCGATGATCAGGCCCTGGGTGTAACGAGGGAGTAATGCGGGAATTTAACAGCATGGTTACAACTATCCAGTTTTAATCTAGATATTGACTCTCTCATGGCGGAGAAACAACGTCAAAAATCCCACTGACTTTTATTTTAACTTTGACAACTTGTTTTTCGTTTTCTTTAGTTGTGACAGCAAAGTGAATTAAAGTTCTTTTCTTTGAAATTTTTTTATTATCATTATAACTATTAATTTCTTTTTTACAAAATAGGTGGTTCGCACAACTAGAAAGTTTGGTAAACCCCTAATCTATGGTAATCTGAGGAAAAATTCTTGATTCTGAATCAGAAAATCATTCGAAACCAAAGAACTGTTGAACATAATCGCATGAAATACTCTGCAAGCAACATTGTGTATACGCGCTTACAAGCCAGATATGTCAACCCTATCTGGAACCTTGCTTTCTAAAAAAAGAGATAATCCCTTGCGTGCCAATGCAGCCATCTCCTAATTGCACCCCACGGAACATAAACGAAGGTGTTTAGTGCGAGGTGTTGGGGTCTTCGTGCAGTCGGAACTTGCACGCAGCACCGTTTTTCCGCACCTCGTCGGTGTCACTATCGGCCAGATCTGCCGTTGGCCGTGTAAATGCGGGCTCATTTGGAGTCGTTTCGCGAAGAGGTGGTGCGAACATCTATATTTTCGAGGCATTAGCGCTAAAAGGGGGTCACGGGGTCGGGTGCATGTTCCCGCGATATCGTTCGGTCCTGTTGAAATATAGAGACCGCTTGTTATTTCCAACCCCCCGTTTAACCCCACGAGAGGCTGAATTGCATGAGCTGGTTTCTGGGGTGTTTTAGTAGAAAGTCCCAAACAAAAGTTTGAAGGTAAGAACAGACGGCAGCCGACCAAACGGTATAGTGGTTAGCGTGCTAGCTTCTAGACCGCCAGGTTGCGGGTTCCGAGTCCCGTGTTAGGCATGGGTGTTTGTAAATGTATGTTGGCTTGTTTAATGACGAATGCTTCGGCGCATTATAGCCCTCGTGTTGCTGACGGCGCCAGATAATCTGAATACAACCAACCAACCAAGAACAGACGTCACTGAAGGCAGGGTGAAAACTTTTAACACGGGAAATGGGGAAAAGCCTCGTCATGGTCTTGATGCACTCATCTCAGCACTAAACTGTGGGATTGCAGTTCTATTAAGCACCGAAAGAAAATTTCTGTGCGGTGACGTTCCAATCAGATCAAGAGTTCATGGTGCATTCCTATAAACCACGTAATTGTAGCAATGAAACAGTAGGTAATATCGATGTAATAATTTTGTAACGCTCAGCCCAGTAGTTTACTAATGTTCACTTCATTTCAAATTTATTTGTAAACCACAATCATTCAATAGTTGAGCCGATCAAACGGTATAGCGGTTAGCGTGCTAGCTTCTAGACCGCGAGGTTACGGGTTCCGAGTCCCGTGTTAGGCATGGGTGTTTGTAAATGTATGTTGGCTTGTCTAATGACGAATGTTTCGGTGCATTATAGCCCTCGCGTTGCTGACGACGCCAGATAATCTGTAAACAACCAACATTCAAGAGTTGAAAGCATTTCCACATTTTCGAGACCTCACTTATTTCTCCCACCTTCATTAAAACACGCTTATCTATCCCAGGCAAATTAGTACTCCAACATGAACATTCGCTTTCTTGGCAAAACAGTGTGCCGCCCCTTGAAAAACAAATGCTTCATAAATGAAGTGTCCGAGCACAAGATCACTGATGACGGTTAAGATGTATTCCAAATAATCTACGCTATTATCCACCGGGAGGGAATCGAAACTGTGTTGTCACACTTGCGCGATTCCCATTTGCGCGTAGTGGTCTAACGGATGGAATTTCTTCCCATTTCTGCGACCGCTACTCATTTGCGCGAAGTGGTCTAACGGACGGAATTTCTTCCCATTTCTGCGACCGCTACTCATTTGCGCGAAGTGGTCTTACGGTCGGAATTTCGACAGATTATTCAAATACCCACTTTTTCGAATGTCTTTATAGTGCGTAATTATTTTTCCATTAATTCGTGTAGATTTTATTTTCCAAGATAAAAGAAAGCATTGACTGAAAAAACAAAACAAGAAAGCATCCTATCGTATCTCAGTAGTAATAATTATCAGGCAGTACATCAGGCTTGATCGAAACTAACTCAATGCGTTTTTACTGAATTACGGCTCATTAAACTTTGATTTACACGACTTTAAACTCCCCCTATATACAATGATGAATCAAACTGTTGAGGTAAACCTATTAAATTAAAAGCACAAACACTCTCTATACACTCTAAACAAGTAAAACAAGTTTTCACGCGATTTCGAGGGGGGGGGGGAGGAGGTGTTCCAGGGATCCCCCCCCTGTCTACGGCCCTGTCTTCGTAGTTTTCGAAATCATAGTCATTCAACCAAAACACAAACTATCACATGGCACTTTTAAATGGCATTTAATCAAATAACTGCTTAGAATGAGTTGCATCAAATAAGTTACAGTCAAACAGTGTTAACGAGAAGTCGATTCTTCCGTTAAAACCGAATTTCCTGCTGACCGTCACTTTCCCATCTAATTGATGCAGATTTAAAACTCTAAATGTGTATTTAATACAATGCTTATATATTGTACAATAGTTTAACAAGATATTCATTAGGAACACAAAAAAAAAAGAAATTAGATGTATATACCACTAACTTATCATTTATTTGACTTATTAAGAAATCTGTTATTGAATTTTGCTTGAAGTTTTTAATAAAATATTTTTTTTTTTTTTTAAATGTGTTTACCGCTTCAAAATTATTTAAAACTAAAGGGGCATTGTCCTGCTGCATTAGGAAACGTTGCAAGGTCTCATTTAAAAAAAAAAGTGGTTTATATAGCGAACTTTTTTTTTCTTTCTTCGTCTTAAGCGGGATTTCATTATGCGAGATTTCGTGTTAAACGAATAAATTAGCTTTAAGTTTAAGCTCCATCGTACAGGGAACTGCTTCTACTTCGCTTTAAACGGGATTTCGTGTTAAGCGATTTCACGTTAACTGTATTTATAAACAAAGATTGAACGGTCCTCTTTGAACACTATCCCTTCCTAAAATAAACATCCGTCAGAGAGAGAGAGAGAGAGAGTTTACCAAGTGAGAAGTCGACACATTTCCAACCCCCTTCCCCCCCCCCCCGATGACATCCCACCAATGCTAACCATCCGCCATTCAAACCCCAGCGGACAATACACTTCCTATTTTTGAAAATGCTACGAATCCAGGCATCAACTTCTATCCATATATCCCACGCATTTATCCTCCCCAGCCATCTGCACACCACCACAAAAAGTCAAGAGAAGCCCCCACGCCAAGTCAAGAGATCCGTATCAGCCATGGTATCACTGTGACAACCCCGAGTGATCCGAAGCATACAATAGAGTTAGGGGGAGGGGAGGAGACCACTTGAAGGCACCTCCATGTTTGGATAAATTGACAAGGGGCAGGGTTTTTAATCTCTTTGGGGGACTGTGTGTTCAGATCCAGCCTATTCAGGGATACTCATGTCCTCCCCCCCCCCCTATTTTATTCTATGAGGGGGAGAGGGGGGCTGTTCACGCCTCTATTGCGGACATGTGTGCAGACCTTTTCATTTTATTTAACGTATTTGAGTTAGTTGGTGCGAGCTTAAAAGTGTATCATTGGCCTCTCTCCCTTTTTGACCTGTTGCTGTATTTTTCTCAAATGGAATGAGCAGAATAATTTTTGGAAACATTCGAACTTTTTAGAAGATGAATCTGCCATGACTTATCGTATATGTTTAAAAGATCTTACGAAGCGTGAGATGCAGTGTGGTTTTTTTGGTTACGTACTATGAGATTTCATTAAATTTCAATAAGAACGTACGCTTTGCCCTCTCTAGTATACACCCAGTCAGCCAATATACGATTTGTTGATTTCGACAAGACGTACATTAAGTCGCAGAATCTTTCAGAGGGAGATTGGCGTATTTTGTTGACGAACCTGAGAAACACCCGAAACAATTTCTAGGTTAAATCATACATCACCTGAATTTAGAGTCTTAGCAAACTTTTTTTTTTTTTAATGGCGGGTCCAAGTACTTACAGTCACTTTTAGTGCCCGCCGTCACTTGGCCACTACAAGGCCGTTAGCAATGGCCGCTTGTAAAGGGGCACCCACGTCTTACCCCGGACTTGAACCAAGACCCACCAGCGTGGTAATCTGATTGGCTAACCACTATAATGAATGGGCGACTAGTCTTAGCAAACTAAAAACTTGTATCAAGCTTGATGTTTTCATTCACATTCACCTCTAAAGCGCAGTGCAATCACACACACATATCTGGATAAAATCAAGCATTTCTCGCACAGCTAATACACTATTTTACAGAACACAAATTCGGCCGAAATAGTACTTGGAAATATTTGGTATCTTTGTACTGATCTCTAACTACAACTTGTGGATAGCACATGCTTGGTTATTGATTTGAAACGAAAGAAGGCTTAACAATCACCACAGAGCGAGAGAGTATTAGCAACTTCCATATTATATTAGCAACCATATTAGCAATTTTCCCCCAAAGAATGTATTCGTAACTATGAGCAACCTATTATACATTAAGACAGCTACTTAAGCTCATTGAATCCACTACAATGATATGTGAACCGGTTTTATTACGCCCTGATTGGTTGATTGGAACGATGTGTGGCCGATTCGTCAAAACTCTTATAATATACGTGGTTAGAAAAGTAAAATATTGATTAAAAATTAAACTTAAAAGCGCTTATTTTCTTTTTTGTTATCAACATAAGTTTAATACAAAATTATGTGCGCAGGTTATCCATATTACTATAAAAGTTGTGATTTGTTCAGAACTATATCTTTATGCGGAAGAATCTATCCTGCAGCGTATACTCAAGGCTCAAGTAATGTTGTCCCGAGGTATATATGCCGACCAAACGGTATAGTGGTTAGTGTGCTAGCTTCTAGACCGCGAGGTTGCGGGTTCCGGGTCCCGTGTTAGGCACGGGTGTTTGTAAATGTATGTTGGCTTGTCAAATGACGAATGTTTCGGCGAATTATAGCCCTCGTGTTGCTGACGGCGCCAGATAATCTGAAAACAACCAACCAACCCGAGATATATATAGTATTATGAGGGATGTATACAAATGCTTCATCAGCTTGCAGAGCAGAAACCAGTTATAAGCTATCCAGAAATAGCAGTTTGAGATCAATGTTACTCTGTGGTACAATAAAAGCTATTAAAACCGATAGTTGGATGGAAATTGACATGTGGCTCCTTTTATTAGCACCTAAACCAACCAACTCAAATTTCCGTGTCTTTATTTTGGCAGTCTGTGACACATCTATTACACTTGACAACAACCAGAACATGATTCTAATTAACCATAAAAACATGAGAAGTTTTTCCCCAATCTCGACTTTCTCCGCGGGAATTCCCCTCCCTATAACAATCACCCGAACTTTAAGTACATTCCTCCAACTAATATAGTGGGCAACAACATTCCTCAATCCAACACGCACATAACATACGGCTCTCTTATAACGTGGACTCTTCGGGGGTTTGACACATTTATGCCCCGCTTGAAAAACGAATCTCAATCTCGCTCATAATTTTCCGTGACAGGATTTTTTCGAGATGAGGTTTTATGTGCCCCCTATTTTTTTTTTTTTTAAGGGTCGTTTGTTTTTTCTGAGGATCTTTGGTGGCGGGGGCGTTCTAACGAGGGACCACCCTCAGACTTTTTATTTTTATATTTTGTGGAATGGCAGACGATGGGGGGGGAGGAATAGTAAGGAGAGGGGGGAGGGGTGGTGTCAATTAGGCGGAAAGAAGAATGTCGGGGAGACGTGACCGGGACTAAATCAAGACGTGGGCCTTGACGTGTTTTTTTGTGGGAAAGGGGGCAACACGAAGATGAAGGTAATCCCTTGGTTGCTGGTTTTTTAATAAGGGGGTGAGGAGTGTTTACCCGGGTGTTAACGAGGGTCGTTGCTGGTGCTAAAATGAGAATTATTCTGTTGGGTTGAAGTATATCGAATTTGTAATAATAAGTACATCGATAGTTCTATGTCTTGTGAGGACTAGAGGACGCTGCTAATTGATGAATTAGAAAAAAGGTCCGTTCTTTCGATTGACCACTCTCAGGAAACTAACCTTATTAACGTGAACTGAAATTCTGTTCGTTTCAAGAAAGAACGAGTGTGCACGTTGCTTCCTTGGTCGCATGGGCGCCCGCAGGATTATTTGCAGGGGTGAGCAAGACCGATAGAATTTTGTTTAAATAGTTAATTTTTCAGAAATGTGGATTGCAATCCCTAATAAATTAACAATTATGTAATAATTTTCACTTTGTTAATAAAAAAATCACGGTATATACTTTTGAAATCCTCTCCTCTGCAGATTTTATTTGGTAACCAACGCAACCATGTTAAAAAAAAAACTTGTGCAAGGGAAAAAAAAATTTAAAAAAAATTGAGGTTTATTAGTTTTTTTTTTTTTATTTTTTTTTTTTAAATCTTCTAAGTAGTTCTCGGGGTATTCAAAAGATAGAGTTTGGTACAGAACCAGAAGACACAAAATATAACTTATAAAGTTTTTAATATAAATCCTCTATACTATGCATTGTCAATTTTCAGGTGCAATTGCAAGTTATTGAGCTCAAATCGAGATTTCATAGATTTTGACCATTACGAAGAAAGCATCCATTTCAGACTATATACTAATTTTTATTTATGCCAAAAACTGTTCGATGTTGCAATTATGTATCTTATTTCCATCTGGAGCTCAATCATTTTGTTTGAAAAAGAGTAATAATTTGTAATTAGCTGTCAGAATAATGTGATTTACCCGTAGGATTTACCATAATCTCCAAAGAAAGCATACCCTGAGGTTAATATCAAAGATTTAAAAATACAGAAGTGTAATATTTTGTTTCTTCCAAGTTAGAAGTGTAATAATAAAATAAAAAAATCCAGAATGAAACGTAAAAGAAATGTTCAATTGCAATCTAAAAACTAACTACGTCTTATATCTGATATACCCAATTTCCAATCCTCAATATTTCTAAACAACTGGTGCTTAAAACCTCCTCGTAATGATCGATGCTTGAAATAGCAATATTCAGCAATGAAAAACGAAGTAGGAAATAAACTGGAGTCATAAAATAAAGTTGAAAAAATTCATTGTAAGATTGAACTAAATTTTCAAAATGGCATATATGTTTTTTTCCCCCTTGGAATTTACACTTGTTTCGCCAATTTTAATTTAATTTTCAAAAGCCACGGGGGGGGGGGGGTGCAAGTTCTTCCCCATTGTACCCTCCTAGGGGGCCCCATGCTTGGTCGCTTGATGTTGGAAAGATCCAGGGGCGTACTGGTCATAGAGCTATCCAGTGCAATCACCGGGGTGGTAAGTTTCTGAAAAAAAATAAGCCGGTCCAGTATGGAAGATTAAGAAGAAAAAAAACTTTTATATTAACTTTGACTGTGTTTGTGTGCAGGTAAATTTGGCGCGCAAATCTGCGGAATGGGGGGAGGGGGGCTAATTAATACATTTGCCGTTATCAGTCAAACCAAAACTTCCTTGGCGTTTTTCTTTAAAGCCCAATGCAATTAAACTCAATTTTGTATTTAGACAATAGATACTTTCAGATTTATACAGCATCGTATAACGACTTTTTACTTATTATACAACTTTTAATGTTAAATATTATATATGTTAATTTCGGAAGTCATTTTCTAATAACATATTAGTTATATCCCTGGGCATTCTGTATTTTGCAATTTACATTTCTTCGTTATGGCTTTTGAAACAAACTATCAATGGCTTATGAAAAATTTTACTCGAAGGAGGTATAAATAGAAGAGACAGAAAATTTGATTCAATTCAACAAATTATAAATATAATTCAATTATTAAAATTAATTAATAAATAAAACTATTTATTAACTATTAATAACTAACCATTAATAAATAAAACTATTTAATAACTATCTTCTATAATAATAAAACAAGCTGTGTGTCTGTCTGTCTGTGGCTTTGTGGATCTATAGAAACCTACTTAAAATTGGAGTAGAGCTCTGAAATTTTCAGCATAAGTAGTTTTGGCCTTCTAATTTTATACAACAAAAACAGAATGTTAAAATTTTAATTAGTTCTTTTTTAATTAATTTTTTTAATTAATTAAAAAATATGTTACAAAACGATATCTAATAGGGCTACAGCTCTGAAATTTTCAACATAAGTAGTTTTGGCATTTTAATCATACTTTTAAAAAACAGAATTTTAAATTTTTATTTTGTTCTTTTTTAATTAATTTTTTTTAATTAATTAATAAACATTTTACAAAACGATTACTAATAGGGCTACAGCTCTGAAATTTTCAATATAAGTAGTTTTGGCCTTTTAATTGGACTTTTAAAAAACAGAATTTTAAATTTTTATTTTGTTCTTTTTTAATTAATTTTTTTAATTAATTATTAAATATTCTACAAAACGACTACTAATAGGGCTACAGCTCTGAAATTTTCAACATAAGTAGTTTTGACCTTCTAATTGGACTTTAGAAAAACATAATTTTAAATTTTTGTTCAGTTCGTTATTAATTAATTTTTTTAATTAATATATATATTACAAAACGATTTCAAATAGCGCAACAGTTTTGAAATTTTCAACACAAGTTCTTTTGGTCTTCTAATTGGACTGACAAAAAGAATGCTAAAATTTTAATTTGTTTTTGTTATTAATTTTTGTAATTAATTAACATATATTTTACAAAACGATTTCTAATTGAGCTACAGTTCTGAAATTTTCAACGCATGTACTTTTGGTCATGTTCGAAAGTCACAAAAAGCGACTTCGAATAGGCCTAGATTTCTGAAAGTTTCAACATAAATAGTTTTAGCCTCTAATTTTGCTTTCCACAAACACACACGTGTTAAAATAATCTTAAAGGGGTATTGTATGATTGCATTAAAGAGGAATTTTTTTTCTTCGCAAGGAAGAGGCTTCCAATATTATGTCTTTACGTAGCAATTAGGTTTTAGTGAGTGAAGCGAGCTTATGCTTACGCAGCAATGAACCTTTCAGCGAGCCTATGCTTGCATAGCAATGAACCTTTTAACGAGTGAAATAAGCCTGTGTTTATGTGTCCATGAACTTTTCAGTGAACGAAGCGAGCTCGATTTTGCGTAGCGATGAACCTTCCTGCGAGCAAAACGCCAAAAACTGGGTCCTATACACGAATGAGAGATTTCCGCATCGCTAGGCCTCACAGCTAGCTAAAATATTGCACATGTTAAAATTTCGTAGCGAAGCACTGAGATTTAGCTAGTTAATAAGTAAAACTATTTAATAACTATTAATAAATAAAAATTTTCACATAATAAAATATATTAATTATGAAAACTATTTAATTATTAAAATTAATTATCTATTTACTTATTGGAACTAACTTATTACAAATAGTAATTAAAATTCAATTAATGATTATTATAAAAATGTTGGCCGGCATAAATCCAAAATAACCAGGGCGATATTATGTCCCAGTATGCCCATGCAAAGGTCCCTTCAGATTGTCAGTAGACGCACGGCATATATCTGGCAAATTCCCCCAAAAGCTAAGTCCTATTAAATATCCTTTACTCATTTGTTTCCTGATTAACTGCAAACTTCGCTTTCTCAACATTGTATTTGATTCGGGGCTTTAGTTTTGAAGGAAGCTAAATATAAAATATTCTTCCCAGAATTTTGTCGCTTGAATTCCGTTTTATAAATACAGAGCTTGTAAAGAATATGTAAATTTGCATATGCTGACGCTTTCAAGCTGGCAGACTAATTAAAACTGAAACCAACTTTGCTTTTCATAAAATATTATTTCTGCTCTATGAGAGAAATAATTAATAGTTTAAAAAGCTAAAAAAACATGCTTTAATAGAAAAGTGAACTAAAAAGTAGAAAATAATTTTAAATAAGTTTGAAATAAGAATAGAGTGATTAACAAGAAATATTTATTTTATCGTAAAAAAGCGTGGTGCGCTTTTTAAGATATTTTCATAATGGCTCTACTTTTACCAATATCTGTCATTAAATATTTACAACGATTGACATCAGGCACCCCACGCTTTTTTACGATAAAATAAATATTTCTTGTTAATCACTCTATTCTTATTTCAAACTTATTTAAAATTATTTTCTACTTTTTAGTTAACTTTTCTATTAAAGCATGTTTTTTAGCTTTTTAAACCATTAATTATTTTTTCTGTAAACTATAATTTTTTTAGTTAAGTATACAAAACTCTCCAGATGTTCATGCCAATAGTCACATGCTTGTCTCAAATTTAAGTCATTTGTATGCCTTAGTACACGCCGACTTGACACAAAACACTACCGTGTCTCTGAATATGAAAAGCACTAATCCTGAAGATCCTTTTAAGGATAATGCGACTAAAAAAACACGCTTTGTATAACCGTCGTTACCACGACAAATCTTTCAAATGCCTGCCTTATCAATTGTCGATGATGGGTTCTGTAATTACTGGGATTGTAACGGGGTAACGGCACACCAGGGTTCGATTCCGGAGAAGGTTGGTTGGTTGGAATTAAACAGCGCAAAGGCAACACTAGCTAATCCTTGTAATAAAGCGACAAACTTATTGTATTGTCATCGGTTTTGACAAGTGTGCAAAGTTAGAATCAAATCTGATCGCTCAAAGTAGGGCAAAATCGAGCCCAAAAGAGTCGGTTACAAGTAAACATACAGGTGAAACTAATAAAAGCGTGTAAAAAAAGGACGTAATTAAAAATAACTTATATCTTTTATTATCTTCAAAAGTTACAAATATCTGCTAGCAGTTCTGGTCGCACTACTATCACAGCTGGAGTAGGCCTCATTTTCAAGGCGGATCAAGATAATTTCCTTCACTTTTCCAAAAAATACACAATTCTTTAGTTCCATTCATATATATATATAGAACAGCGTGAGAAATTCCAAGATTGATCTGATCATACAAGCCATCCAAATCAGTTAAAAGAAAGTTAATGGAAAACGTGCCATTTGCTCGGTTTGTATACGTTTAAGCCGTTTCAGCCGAGACCGACAATCCATTCTTAACCCTTGAATAGAACTGCATAGTCTTCGGGAATTACGATGTTCAATGGGTCATTTTTGTTTCTCTTCCATAGCAAGTTGAGGATTAACTCAGTCGCACAAACTTGTCCCAAAGAGAAGACCTACATCAACGCTTTTCACGCCGTATAATATGCGCTTTAAACTGATGTAAATACAGATACCTATCCTTTTCCAATAAAGTAGTTTTAAAAAAAAAAAAATCTATTCCGAGAAAAGAAAGGGTCGACGCGGCAGGACATTTAGGAACACAAATCTCCTGTTGGAAAAGGAAATGGAGGGATCAGCGTGTTATGGAGGCATTCGGGAAGGAAGACTGACAGATTGGGTTAAACACCGGGGTGGTCCCTCCTTTAAGGATCGCATCTGCCCCTAAGATCTGGACATTCCTGGCTTGACTTCTGGAAAGCTATCCTCTGGAGAGATCTGAGTAGTTCTCGGCGGGCGGCGACCACTGTCCAGGGTTTAATCTCCTCTGGAAGTGTTTCGTTCACATAATTCAATCGTTTATTGTTGGAAGGGCACAAGCCCATTCTTTTTAAACTGTTCACCGTGCAGCAAAAACTTCGTGGCAAGTAAAAGGCAAAGCGAAATGGCGAAACACACTTTTAGTTTTCTTTGCAAAGCATTGAATGTTGGAAGGAAAAAATCTTCTCCGACATGCGCTTTCTTTAGCTCAATTGAAATATGCTGTTTTTTCAGTGATATTAATCTTTTTTATATCTATATAAAGACGAAGATCCATGGATTGCTATGTCTTTTAACCACTTCCATCACACTTTTGACTTATTGATAATGTGTACCTTTATTTTGGTTGTGAAAGCACTTATTTGTTTTGGATACAAGTCCTCCCAATAAGAGGATGTGAAAAATTAAGAGAACGTAGTTAAAATCATCACTTTTTTTTTTTTTTTAATTGAAATTTCCAATAAACGTTATTTCTGAGGATAACGATCTATATATTATCACACTACGCATCTTTACCCTCAACGAGTCTCTCATTGCAATTACATAGTTACTAGCTGAATACCCGTGCTGAGCTACGAAATTTTACCATGTGCATTTTAGCAATCAAAAGACATTCATTTATTTAACACTTCAGAAGCTTGCTTCCATTTCGATCCCGACAATTTGAATTATCAAAATAGGAGCTTTCCTTTCTTGATATTTTTTCCAAAATTAATAATTGAGAATATATTGGAAATGAGACATTTGAATATCCCTCGTTTAGAGTCCTTTGGATATTTTTAATAATTTTAAGTAATAACTAATTTCTTCTATATTTGCCCTTCTTAACATTTGCACCAAATATCAGAATTGTGATAACATTGGAAGTGGGTCATTTTGGATATCCCTCGTTTGGAACGTTTAACCCCTTTTCCACCCCTTAATGAGGGTTAATCTTGATTGGAATAGCTCACTTTTTTTATGTTTGCCTTTTTTGTCATTTGCACCAATTTTCAATGTTGTGACCATGGAAATGGGGGATTCGGATATCCCTCGTATGGAAAGTTTAACCCCTTTTCCACCACTTAAAGTGGGTTAATCGAGATCGGAATAGCTTACTTTTTCTATGTTTACCATTGTTAATATTTGTACCAATATTCAGAGTTGTGGACATGTGGGAAATGGGAGAATTAGTGATGAGTGAGTCAGTGAGGGCTTTGCCTTATATATAGAGATTCGAAGATTTAGTGGCAGTTGTTGGCTTTGAATATGCAGTTATTATCTGGAAGAAATTTCATCTTCAACAATGTAATATGGAATGTTTTCTTAATGTCTTTCTGTTTTACTATTTGCATGAAATAGTTTGATTGCTTTTGTGACATTTATAAAGATATCAGGTTTAACCGGGCGGGCATAGGATAAAATTAGAAACGACATGCCTCAGCAACAAATATGAATAAGTATTTAAAGCCAAAAGTGCTCCAATGAAGTCAAAAGTGCACGAGTCCAGCTTGCAAAAGGTCTCCCGATCGACCATCAGCAGCGTTCTGCATTCTCTTTTTTCAAAAGAAGTAGACAAGTCTACGATCGTGACAAATGGTCTCGTTGGTTGTCGCGTTACCCGCAGGAAGTTTTCCGGATTCACTCCCTTTCGAAGCGCAAAAGCGAGGCATTTAAGACCTTCTGGAAATTATTCTCCGATTCAAATAACCTCCGATTCTCCAATGCAACTCACCTACAGCAAAACCCCTCCAAAGCCTTATATTTTTATGTACTCAACTCCCATTGGGATTAATCGTCTGAATCGGTGAAGGTTCACGCTTGTCGAACTCTGATGCAAAAGGGGCCCATTTCCATTGTGCCCCCCTAACACAACATTTGCTCGCCAATTGTATAGGGGAGGGGTGGATGGTAGAATGATTTTCCAGCCACAACTGCAAATGGCGCCATTTGAACGCCCATGAATGGTACAAATGGAATTAAATTGAACCAGCCGTCGGCCATTGTTGGTGAAGTTATTGCGAGCTGTCGAAGGGATTTGGAGTGAGCAGTCAAGCAGATACGATGCAAAGCGAATTCATTCGAGACCGGTACTTTTCATGAATTAATACCATCACAAAAAAAAAAAAGGAACGTCTATTATTGCTTTTATAGCTTTCTAATATCTGTGTTTTGGAATAAAATATTGGCGCCAAGAGGGAATGTGAGGTTTCTCGTCTTTAGACATGCTGTTAGGATGGAAATAACAACAACTTCGCCAATTTAAAGCCTTTGGTAACTTTTATTAAGTTCACTAATTTAAAGTCTTTTGCAACTTTTAACTAAGGAAATTTACCAAATTGACGATAAAATTACTTGTAATTTTCTAGTTTTTTTTTACCATACATGAATGTTGACCCCGAACATTACCGATAATCGAACGAAACCTTTGTATAAGCTTATCATTACATTAGTGTACAAACTAAAATAAAAAAAGAAGGTAATTTTAAATTAACTATTGTTTATTATATATTTAGGCAAGAAAAAATAAAACTAAAGGTTTTGATTATTTTAGAAACATTGTTAAAGCAAACACTACCACTTTTCATTGTTACCATATGTTAAAGGACACGTACCTGAATGTTCGAATAAGGATCCAATTGACTTTTAACCTCATACATGTTTTCAGTTTCATTAAAATCTATTCAGCATTTTCATACTCATAGAAATCACATACTATCAAGATTTTCACATTTTTGAAATCAATGTGTCAAGCCAAAACACATAAAACTGTTGGATAAAAAAAAATATCGCTAAAGTAAAGAACCTTTTCTTGTTTTTAGATTGGTATGATAATTCTACTTTAAAGTACAACATTCTATTTTCGTTTCTTATAGTTTCTTACTTTCAACTTTTAATAATTAATTAACTACATAATTACGTATATTAGTTCAAAAATTTTAAAAGTAATTGTCAATTTTTTTTTTTTATATCAATATCAATATTTACACGCAACATATTAATTGTCAGCCGATAAATTACAGCTAAAAACAGAATAAAACTAATTGTAAAATGCTAATTAGATAACTAATTATGAATGCTAATCATAAACATTATCTTGTAATTTCCTTAAGATCCCTGGTAATTTCATTAAGAGCTTTGAAGCAACTTTTGGAAGTCCCCTCCTGAACAGATTTTACAATAAGTCGTTAGAACAGTTTCCAAGTTCTCGGCTATTCGACCTCCATTTGGAATGCAGCGCCATCTATCGATGATGAAGCCAACTGGATCTCGACCTCGCTAAAAAGCGAATCAAATTCATTCTGTTCTCCTCGTCGGGGTTCGAACCGATGATTTGTCGAAGCTGGTTCCGCACCGTTACCGCTTCGTTAGCTTCCTATTAGTCCCGTGATTGAACGGGCGTCAGGGGTCTCTCCCCCCCCCCCCCTCCTCCCCTCGGGGGCATTTGCAAGGAATTAAAGGGGGGGGGGGGGGAGGAGAGAGAGAGATTCAGAAGGGGTCGTATTCACTTGAAGAGAAGGAAGTTTAGTGTCGAATAAAATAAACTGGTGAGATTCTTTTGCAAAATAAAAAGTAATAATAATTCGTATTAGTGAATGTGTACATTTAATACATTGCATTTTAAGCACATTTTACAACTTATGAAACTTCTAACTTTCGAATTCGTCTACGTAAAAATGATATTTTGATTTATAATATTCGTATCCAGAAGGTAAAAAAAAAAAAAAAAAGAACCTATTTCTACTGTACCAAATGTTTTTGAAATTGCAAAATAGGAAACTTTAAACAGATTTAAATTTCGTGTGACAAAGACAGTAAATATTTCGCGTGAGGCTATCAGAAATGAATAACTTTTCATTTAAAATACAACTTATATAGAGCATTTGGATAATGCCATTTGAAATTACTGATCACAAAAGAATTAAGTAATAATATTTAAGGTATTACTTAAGTAAAATTTGTAGCATATAGTAATATCTAAATGTTTAAAAATGTGCAATCTTACTAAGATCTCATTTTCACCTATCTTAAGACAGCAACATTTCTCCAATGTGGTAAAAATATACAATATAAGTTCCTGGCACGGTGTAATGCAGAAATGATCATCATTTTTAAAAAATGGCTTACTCATGGACTAGAGTACAGAACATTCGCTCAGCATGTGAACCGTCCCCCGGTCAGATATCATTCCACTTGATATTCTGCTGTTTTAACGACGTTTCGGCGCAGCATAGTACTAGTAATGTTGTCGCACCAGATAATGTCTAAATCAACCAACCGTTCTTATAAAAGAAGAATTTAATTTTTTTAAAAAATTATTTCCGTCAAGGCAAAATATCTTTATAAGCTTCCTTGTCTGAAAAAAAAAAGACCCTACGAAAAACCTTCCCGCCTAAACAAATAGGTCCTACAGACGAAGTTCTATGTTTAAAAAATTACTCTTTAAAACTGTTATTTATGAATTTCTTTGAATTGCATGTCCTTCGTGTGCAAATATTTCCTTTTTTTTTTGGCATGCTCGACACGTTTTCTTAATATATATATATATATATATATATATATATATATATATATATATATATATATATATATATATATATATATATATATATATATATATATATATATATATATATATATATATATACATAAAAACTGTTTGAAAATTGAAATTGTTCCACCAAACCTTTTCAAATTGACAAGACGCCATGAAGATTTTTAAAGAGTCTCTTGTTCACTGTATCACATGAAACTTGGGCACCGGTAGAATTATTTTTAAGGGTGCGCCATCTTGTTTTAACCTTGATCTTCAACTGGATATCTTAATAAAATTTTAATTAACAGCTATGTATTAAAATCCTTATCCATTGAATATTTTGAAACCAATACTATATCCTATTTCCAGAGAATCAGACCTCTTTTTTTACACATTAATCTTAGTTTTAAAAAATCCAAGGGGGGGGGGGGAGTTCTACAATCCCTTGCCCCTTCCTGGCGGCGCCCATCATCTCCTGGACCATTCCTCCCCCCGACAAATTTACCAACACATCCCCAAAAAGCACACCGACCCGAAATCTCTCAATTCAAATCACTCTCTCATTTGCAAGCAATACGCAGATCATAAGATCCTAATAAATTCCCGGATCGACAATGCATCCCTGTAACCCCCCCCCCTCCCCATTCCCCCCTCTTCTCCCATTCACAAAATCAGAAGGATATCCCCACTGCAATCTACGGGATTTGTTGCTAACAAAAGAACATCCGTGTATACCCTCCCCCCCACCCATTCCACTCGACATAGGGTACGATTGGTAGGGGGGTGGGGGTATAAACCTTTTCCAAATATTATGTCGAGCTGTCATTGGTCGCCGGATGTGGGATTTTTATAGCGAGGGTTAAAGTTTGATGTCGAGTGGCGTTTCCGATTCGATGAAAAATAAACGTCCATTGCAGGCGTTTATCCGTGGGGGGGGGGGGGGGTATGTGTACTTCGGATTATCGGGTGCGGAGAGGGACATAATCGTAATCCAATTCCATTTGAATACGAGTTGCGCTTGTCAGACTCAATTCGGCTGCAGACTATTTGATGTGTTATATAGTGTTATGTTTAATCCTTATATGCGTTATTTCTTATTAGGTTGGGGAGCTGGGGCGCAACCAGAAAATTTCTGTGAGAGAGGTTTTGAATCAAACACTAAGTTCACTCCGATATTTTTCTGTAACTATAACATATGCAGAACTTAATCTTTCCATGTGGTTGGTTGTATTCAGATTATCTGGCGCAGTCAGCAACACGAGGGCTATAATGAGCCGAAACATTATGTCACTAGACAAGCCAACATACATTTACAAACACCCTAACACGGGACTCGGAACCCGCAACCTCGCGGTCCAGAAGCTAGCACGCTAACCACTATACCGTTTAACCGTTCGTTCCATGTGTCACATGTCATCAATGTTTTTTGCAAATCTTTAATTTTGAACCTCATTTGTCAAAATATTGTGAGGATATTTTTACCCGTTCTCGAGTTATGATAATACAGCCCATAAAGACAAAAGTTTTTAATCCTTTTTCTTTTATATGCATTGCCAATTTTTATATTAATTAACAAAGCGCAGTTTCTGTTGCCAGCATGTGCTTGGTGTTGGCATCTAATTTCAAATACTAAAAATATCAGCAAAATATCCGGTAAAATACTTTTCAAAACTTATTCATTAAAAATGATTCATTCATTCGTACCTACTCACCAAATGTCAAGGTTTTATATCAAGTAGTTTCTAAATGCACTTTACTAAAAGATGGTAAAATAGCGAGTATAGGGAATGATCCTTACTAAGACTTCATCTTAAGAAGCAGAAAAAAAGACAAAAGAAGTCTTAAATTAGGCTTAGTTTCGAAAATATCCAGTTGTTTTCTTCCACGAAGTAAAAAAAAAAAAATATCTTCGACCGAATTGAGAGGAAATCTTTTGGGCGTATTAAAGCCCCAACAAAACCGTCATTTATGATCCATTGTTACCATAACTCCCTGTATTCTTTTGGCCCCTCTCCACCGCTAACTTCCGCAACGTAATGAAGTTGTAACTGGAAGACGTAACCGAAACTTTGTCCATACTTACACATTACTCTCGGTCCCTCCAACGGCCCCCGGAAACGGCTAAAGGGCTCTCTGCGACCATTCCTTAATGCAGTTCCGGTTCTGACCGATCCGATCCAGTTACACGGATCGTTTGCTTTCCAACGGAAATGAACGAGTTGAAGTCAGAGAAAGAGAGAACGATTTTGCTGCCCTTTTTGGGGGAGGAATCGACCTCGAGAAGTCACCGACCAAAACGTTTTTATATAGGAGTCACTAACAACTTAGAATTCGATAGTGAGATAGTTTAGGGTTAGCTTAGAAACTTTAGAGTACGAACGGCACTGGTCTGTCGAGGCAAAAATGGCCGAAACTGGTCAAAAATCGACTTTGAATGTGTCGAACTAAATCCGATTGCCAAATATGGCATAACTTGCCAAAAAGTGAACACACTTTTTCGTCTGTGTAACCCCCACTGCACTTTGATTTTCAATGAGAAAAATCGAAAACGATTTCTGATCTCTGGCTCGGAAAACTTGCATCTTTCAAAAGTAAGCCAAATTGGCGACATCAGTGACGTAATATTTATTAGAGACTTAGCTTACTTTTAAAAGACGCAAGTAAGCCGTCGCCAGACATCTAAATCGTCTGCAACCTTCTTAATTGAAATTTAAAGAGCGACGGGTTACCAAATAAAAAAAGAATGCTCATTATCTGGCAAGTTATGGTGCATTTGGATATCGGATTTAGTTCAACTTATTCTAAGACGATTTTTGACCAGTTTCGGCCATTTTTTCCTCGGCAGACCAATTGATTCATAATCTAACCACTTTTCTACACATTCTATAAGAATTTCAGAATAATGTTCGATGGAGTACCTAAACTTGCTGTCGCCTCTCGGACTATTATTCTAGAATTCGATGAATTGGTGACAACACTATTTCTTAGTGTCGTTTTTATTTCGAAAGTCAATATGTCAGTATGAGAAGTATTGATGATGTAAAAACACGCAGTCGAAATGTACATAGGATGGTTAAGGTTAACAGAGTCTATAATGTTTACTTCTCACAGATTCGAATAAAACTCGTCAAGAGGAGAATTTAGACATATTACATGAGATAGGGAGGATTCATAGTGGGCTACATATACTCTGCGAGTGCCCTGGTGCTACATATACTCTGGTGGGCTACATATACTCTGCGAGTGCCAAAACACTCGTCATGACAATTTAAATTCCAATTTGTAAAACTTAGATGCTAACTCCATTCATTATCATGCGTCTTCAAGGACTTTAGGACTCTCTGGTCTTGGTAGGCTATTGTATTGAATGCATTCTAAAGTCAATGAAGTGCTTATTCACGTTGTTGATGAAATCTGTCCAAGATGTGTAAACGGTGCATAATAATAGTTAGTATAGTAGAAAAATATATTAGAAATTAATAAAGTAGAAAAATAGTATAATTTTTTTTAGAATATATTTAAATGTATGCGGGTTACCAATGTAGCGTTCACATTGTTACGAATTTTTGTATATTTGTAAATATTTCGTAGTGTTAATTTTATAAATAGGAAAATTTATGTACATTTTGCATAAGGCAGTGCAATAGTTCGTCGTTAGTTTGCTTCTCTGCAGTGAGCATCTCAATGCTTGATAACGGGTTTTACAGAGGTAACTCTGGGAAGCGAGTTTCAAGGGGCAGGGCATTTAACATTATGGTAATGGAAATCTCGCCAAAGTGGCGAGATAGAGCCAAGTTGGCGACGGTTTTGGCGACTAATTTTTGTCGCCAAATTTGGAGACTATTTGGCGACATTTTCGGTACATGTATGGATACATGTATCCCATGCACATGTATAAGGACTTTTCGACTACAATCTGGAAAGTTCTCCAAATGTCTATCTATGGAATATTCACGAAAGTTCCCCACTCCTATATAAGGACGGCCGTGAGTAGGGTTAGTTAGTTCTTGAATTTTGAGTCACTGAGTTAGTTGACTGTAGATACTGAGCATTCTAAAGCGAACTGTTTTGCATTGTCTTTTGCGGCGATTTAGCAGTTGTTTGTCAAGTTTTTAACTGCTGTTTTGTGCTCTATTGAGGTGAAAAAGAGCTGTATTGTGTCTACTAGAACGAGAAGTTCTGGAGCTGTAAGAGAACTGTGAAGAGTTATTTTGGAATAAATTTCTGCAAGTTTTGATCTGCTTTGGCGTCAAATCTTTCGAACCCGTCCACGCAACAATATGATAATTTCTTGAACAAAAATAACAGGGATAAATGGGATTTGGTCGACTTTCATAAAAAAAAAAATTAAGTTTCATACGAGTGTAGTGCCTTTTCATTCTCATTTATTATAACTTAACAAAAATATTATAATTTTTTTCTTCTTCTATTTTTGCGAGTATTTCATACTTTTCCTCGTCTCGTTTCAGGTGAAAGTGTGGTTCCAAAACCGGCGGACGAAGCACAAGCGACAAAAGCAGGAAGAGGAACAGACCACTCGACAGTCGGACCACAAGTCCGGCGACTCCAAGAGCCACAACCACCAGAGCGACTATCAGTCCGACAACAAGTGGCAAAACGGAGAGGACATGCCATCCTCCCCACTCTCTGACGATGGATCCATGGTGGAGATAGAGAGTGCACCCGAGTCCCCAGAGATGGCGCCACTCTCCACGTGAGAGGGAATAAAGAAGGAATACTTGAGGAGGGTGTCACCTTCTGAACAGACAAAATTTTCACTGAAAGTTGGAACTGGATATGCTCTTTGCCATTTCGGAATGATCTCGTTGGACAAAGCATCGTAAAGCAGATGAAATGTCGAGTTTGAAAGATTCGACTATTTTTATAATGAACTATCCGATTGTGTTTGCGCAGGTACTGTTTTGCTATAGCAACTTTGAGCCATCGCATAAAGTCAAACATTTTGAACTCTACTGATAGAAATTTTTCCTCAACTCAACTGGTAGAAAAAGTTAATGGGTGATATATGTAACACTCAACCGGCATTGAGGTAAGAAGCTATAACTTGATACTGTCATAAAATGATTGTAATACTGAAGAAATCACGTCAGTGTTTGAAAAAAGAGCGAAGAAAATAACCATGTATTTTCGCAAAAGGAGACAATAACTCTTTCATACAAATTTTGATGTCCTTTTAAAGAAAAACACACACGACAGTTTGGAAAAAAAAAATGACATTCAGCAAAGATCTGCACTAGAAATGTTTTTTTGGAACAGGAATTTGTATTCTTACCAGCTCACAAACCTAATCCACACTTTGAGCTTACAGTACGATCGACATGCATCTGTTGCAAAGAAAATATATTTCGAGCAAAACAAATCAGAAGGATTGGATAGTTTCAACGGAAAACTAGCAAGTGAGACTGGTGTTGGTTTTCGAAATGCCCGGTTACGTCTATCAAACCAGTGACAGACTTAAGAGTAATTAATATTGTGATGGCAGAAAGTACCTTCAGTGTGAAATTTAAAAAAACTAATATCTTTTCACTGAACTTGGCGAGGAGGACTTGCTTTTATGCAAAAAACGTAAATTTTAAGAGACTACTTGGTTATTTATATACTGTCTTCATGTGTTCCATCAATCTTCTGAGACTAGAGAACAAGACTCATATATTTAATGTTCACTTCCCATGTAAACTATTTTCCATGCCAAATAAAATGTAATTATTACACAATGCAAATGTATTTTGTTACTTTTACCTTAGTCCAAAAGTATATACCTGATATGTTATTATTAGATATCAAGGATTGGAAATTCTGTGCTTTTAAGGTATGCATATACATTTGAGATGATTTTCTTTAATTTTTAGGTAATAATTTCAAACTTTTTGCAGTATATCAGTATTAAAAATAATGCATTTATATATATAAACTTTTTTACCGTCAATTTTTTAATCAGCTAATTGAAATTAAAGTGACTAATTAGGTCATTATTAGAACATACATAAATAAATTTGTAATTAACTTAGAGGTATGATTTTTACTGCAAATAAAAGGTATTATATTGACGCATGTTCCTATGGAGAATTTTGAATTTGGCTGCAATATTTATTTAATTATAAATTTTTAAATAAAAAGTTTAAAAAAATACATAGTTTTTAACAAAAAATTACAATTAAATTTTTCATAAAAAATGTGTTTATAACCATATATGTTAGATTCTCGATAGAAAACACATTCAGAACTTGTGTCTTCAGAACAAAATTAGAACTTTATAAATCGGACAATTTATTATAAAGTTATGACTGTTAGCGTAAAGTCATATAACACCAAAATGTCATTTTTCATAAAACGCGTTTAAAGTCTACTACACTAATGAACGTGATACAAAACCCACTGTAATTTAAAAAGTTAATTGAGTCTCAAAAAGAAAATGGTATTATTTTAAAGGCAAGGAATTCGGTATTTAAAAAAAAAAAAAAAAAAAAAAAAAAAAATGCAGACATGAGTCAAATTTTGAAATTCCTAATGTATATGTATACCTTAAAGAAAAACGCAGTATCTACATTTTATCTTATTTGTTCGTGATTTTTTACACTTCTAACTGGCCTTCATGGTTGGTTGTTTTCAGATTATCTGGCGCCGTCAGCAACACGAGGGCTATAATGCGCCGAAACATTCGTCATTTGACAAGCCAACATACATTTACAAACACCCATGCCATACACGGGACTCGAACCCGCAACCTCGCAGTTTAGAAGAGCTAACCACTAACTAACCACGCTAACCACTATACCGTTTGGTCGTCCTGGCCTTCGTAATTAAACATCTTGTCGAGCAGTGCAGGTCCTGTCATTAAATACTTGTGAAGTGATTTCGGTTGTTAAGTTTGTTACATGTACATCTTGCAGGCCTATTTAAAATAAAAACGAAGTAACTACATTATCTAAAGCTAAGACGTTTTCCATAACACGCTACATAATTAGTCCTATGACTATTATAATGCTCAGTTGTGCATCATCTCTAAGAAAACAAATTAAATGGTTAAACTATACTCGCGGACAGGCCTGCTGTACTAAACTTCAACTTAACATTACATCACTAGACGGTAGATCGTCACAGTGCTCATAGGTATTTAATCCATTTTGGCGGCGTGAAAGCATAATGTTCGCCAAACCACAACCCTGTAGAGAACAAATGGCTATAAGGTTTGGCGAGAATTACGTCTTCACTCAGCTAAAATGGATTAATTGCCTATGAGCATGGTGAAGATCTATCGTCTAGTGATGTCAAGTTAAATTGGAGTTTAGTATAGACCCCATTGCATACGCTGTAGGAGGGATCCTTCCGCGCAAAAGATATAGTTCCGGACAAATCACACCTTTTATTGTAAATATTGATAACCTGCGCGCATAGTTTTGTATTAAACTTAAAAATAAGCTGATAACAAGAAGAAAAGAAGTGCTTTCAGGTTTAAATTTTGATTAATATTTTGCTTTTTGTAACAGCGGATACTATACGAGTTTTAACGAATCAGCCACTCATCGTTCCAATCAGCCAATCAGGGCGTAGTAAAACCGGTTCGCACACCGTTGTAGCGTATTCAGTGAACTCAAATAAGCTTGTCTCAATGTATAGCTATCCAAATTTCAAGTCGATGAGGAAGTATTTTATAGTAAAAGTTCTCACATAAGATTTACTAAGAAAAGGGAAACCGGTGAAAAGAATAATAAAGTATCCCTTTTCGGAGGAAAAAAGTAATATTAATAATAATAATAATAATAATAATAATAATAATAATAATAATAATAATAATAATAATAATAATAATAAAAGATTACAATTATTAAAGAAAATATAAGAAAAATTACAGATTATGTTGATACTTATTTTGGATTTCACAAAACAGTAATTTATATTTTCACAAAAAAAATAAAAAAAATTATACTTTTACAAAAAAATCACTTCTGTTAAATTTAAGACGAATACCAGTTTTTCTCAAATAAATGTTCAATGAAACAACATAGATACATGAAATTTACAACAAAGATGTAATATTGTGATAAGTAAAGCAACACAATTATATAAGGTTAACATAATGATATGAACTTATGGATACATTTCTCGTCACATTTCAGAGCTGTTTTCGAGTGATGGAAAGCTCCCAATACATTGCACTCATTGTTACAAATCGTCTCCTCGAAACCTCCCAGACATGGTTCAATATATTGAAGACTAAAACTCTTTTACTACCAACTCGTTATTTTTTATTAGTATTTACCACGTATTATTATGTTCCCTCCTTCCTGCATATCATCAGTATTACTTATGACAGGGGTACCCAACCTTTTCAGTTGTACGGATCACTTATTTTGCAAAAAAAAAAAAGACTGAGTTCCACTAGTTAATAGAATATATGCCTCAGTAATTAGTAAAATAATCTGTGCAACATTTAAAAAAAACATCCATTCTAAACAACATTTTTTTTTATATAAGGAAAGGAACTTTATTACATTCACTTTGCTGTCCCACCTACAAGAAAACTAAAAAACAAGTGGTCAAAGTTAAAAAGAAAAAGTTAATGGGATTTTTTACTCTGTTTATCTTCCATGAGAGAATCAGTATTTGGATTAAAACTGGATAATTTTAACCCATGCTGTTGAATTCACACATATCATTCACTCGTTCCACCATCGAAGAATATTATCGAATAATTCGATTGTTGCTAACTGTCGAATGAATACCGAGCTACTCGCGTTCCATAAATTGGAAAACGCTTATTTATGAGATAGAGTGTACATTTGCTTCAATAAAAAGGGTGAGGGTGAAAGAGTTTTGATGCAATATGTCGGATTCATCTAATGAGATCCCCCAAGAGAATAACAAATAATCAAGCTGTATATTTAATTCTATAGTTAGGTGTACTTCGATGTTAAGCACAAATATAGTATCTACAACTTTTGGTCAAGCTGAGTTATTGTTACTAGGTGGTCCCTCCTTAATTAGTTTTACATAATGGTAAGATTTAATGGTAGTATCTAAGCAAGAAGTATTAAGAAAGTCAATAAGTTATCATCAACTACATGAAGTTATTAAACTTTTAACCACCATTTCTCAATATAAGCTCAGTTGCAGATGCCACTTCTGTGCTTAGCACGGCACAACCAATTCATGTTTTAAAACAATATCTCTCCAGATATTGTAGCAAAAAAAAAAAAGGAAATATTATGTCTATGGAGTAGATAAACTGATCTCCAACTACAATTTCTGCAATGGCGTATATAAGCTGTTTCTGCTCTGCAAGTAGATGAAGCTAATTGAACACTTGCCCCTATCTGTGCAGCATAATAGGTTACCCATAATTACAAACACATTCTAACTATACATATGAAGAAGCTCACTTGAGTTAATTGAATAAGCTACAACGGTGTGTGAACAGGTTTTTCTAAGCCCTGATTGACTGATCGAAACTATCGGTGGCCGATTCGTAAAAACTCTTATAGTATCTAATGGTTAGAATAGTAAAATATTAGTTAAAATTTAAACGCACTTATTTTCATGTTGGTTGGTTAGTTGGTTGTATTCAGATTATCTGGCACCGTCAGCAACACGAGGGCTATAATGCGTCGAAACATTCGTCATTAGACAAGCCAACATACATTTACAAACACCCATGCCTAACACGGGACTCGGAACCCGCAACCTGGCGGTCTAGAAGCTAGCACGCTAACCACTATACCATTTGGTCGACCTTATTTTCATGTTGTTATCAACATATATTCAAGTTAGATACAAAACTCTTATGAATATTAGCATAAAACTTGCAATTTGTCTGGAACTATATCTTTACGCGGAAGGATCTACCTTACAGCATATATTCAAGGGCTCAACTAACGTTGTCTGGTAGAGTTGTTGGAGGGGGGATTCGCTATATATATAGAGATCTCTATGGTGGTTGTTAAGCCTTCGTCGGATTCAACTCACTAACCAAGCAAGCTCTAACCAGAAGTTGGAGATGTGTGGGCTGAGACAGGTCTCATTTAATCTCTAGAAGTATGAGCAGAAATTGAGGTCAGTCCCATTGGAGTGTTCGCAACTGTTGCACGGTCCCTCAACCCACGGACTTGATCTCGGGTTCAGCCCGCGTGAGAATCAAGTAGCCATTTAAGATTTGATTAAACACACATAAAGGCCTCCCCCAGGGCAAGTGCCCCCACCCTTATATAAACGAGCGACGACAAAGATGAATCGCCATTCCAACCCTGCACCCCCCTCCCCCCCCTTACCATCACCTCCCCCAATCATCACGAAATAATAATAAAAAAGAAGGCCTCTCTTCGTGAACTCCAATCAGTACTTTTTTTTTTTTTTTTACCTTCATCTCTCTCTCTCTCTCTCCAACTGGCTAAATTTATTATATTATCATTATTGTTATTATTATTATTCTTTCGAAAGAGAAGGTCGATTTATCACACCCAGAAACGAGAAAACGTTCGAGTGCGGTTGCGCATTATCACCCTTGTTACAGCCCCGCTGTACTCGTTTTTATCGGATTCTTCTTTGCATTGGCTTTTGTTTCTGATTCTTATTTGCTTTTTACTCGTGATGAATTGCCCCGAGTTTGTGTTGCATTGCCCCCAACCTATCTTCTAAATGCGACTCCGCCCCGCTCTACCAAGGTAAGGAGAGGAACTTAAAAAGGCTGCCTCATACCTTTCCTCCTTTTCACTTGTGTCTTAAATTGAGACGCAAAAGTGTCTGAAAGGTATAATTTCGGACACCATTTGGAGACTTGTATAATAAAATATTTCATCATATGAGACGTTATTCGTGACTGAATTTTTTTCAATTTCCATTCAGACATAATAAATGTCGTAAAAGTTTAGAAAACCCTAATATTAAGATCTTAAATTTGCACGTTACGTGCTACACAGAATTTCATCTTAAGGCATAGTTTTCGATATCCTCGGTCATTAATGTGTTTTTTCGCTTGCGGTTTATAAATGATTGCAGGTTTTAAAAAAGAAATCGCAGTAAGTAGTAAAATGAAGCAAATAGAATGTTCATAGTAATTTGTGGAAGAATAGAAACATATTTTATACCTATTCAAGAATAACTTGTTCTGTAACGAGAACAATTATATAATTAATTAATTTTAATTGTATTGCTATGGCTTTTGCAATTTTGAAACCAGAACTATAAAAATTACTCGTTTTATTGCATAGTTGTTTATGTTGGTTAACTGCTGACAATTTGCGCCCTTTTTTGGGGAAAACAATATTTATTTTTATCATGCGAACATGTCATTACATACTAAAGCTTGTTGATAAAAATCAGTAGCAAGGTGCGGATGCGTCACAAATAGAATTCAAACTCACGTTGGATCGAGCCAACCCAGCCAATCAATTTCATTGGATGATATTTAATGACGTCCATCATACTTTAACTAATGGTTGTTCTTCTTTATATGGCCGTCTTGTGTCCTCTTTAAGTCAACTGTGAAGCCACGATGGACAAGAACAATCTACATATCAATCGGACAGGAATCACCGACCTACGGCTTAACCAGAAAACTTCTGTGAGATGGATTTGCAATGAAGCACTAAGTTTACTCCTGTATTTCTCTGTATAAAAATTGAAATCTATATAGAACTTTTTCGTCTTTTATGCCACATGTCATATTTCTGCCGTTTCTTAATCTGCAGTTTTAAAAAGTACAAAAATAATGTGACTACGCATAAGAAAATATTTCAATGATTTTTGGACAGCTTTCGAATTATACCAAATATTTTAACGAGGGACAGTTCATGATGAATGGCCGATGAAGCACAACGTAATATAATCTTGATATACTATATAATTGCTTTTATATTATATAATTAGAGAAGTTATTTTTTTTTTAGGTGCTAGTGTTTTTATGTTTTTAGGTGATTGAACAAAAAACTTTATCAAGCTGATTTTATAAGCTATTTATGATGCAATAAATACAAAAAGAAACAAATAGAAAAACCTACAATAACATTTAGAAAACGGAAATATTCGTATTTTTGCATTTTTTCAACGACATTTCACTTATTCCAAGTATAATGTAGAACGATTTTTCTATGCTTTGAAAATTTACAAAATCCATTATTTATTTCAAAGTTCCCAAATCTGTTAGATACTTCAGTGTGATGATGGTAAATTACAAATGAATGCTTTTGAAAGTATTTACAGTGACTAAGTGTTGCTTATTGATTCATAACCAAACATCGTGTTGTTGTGAGTCTTGGAGGGGGGGGGGGGAGGGGAGGAGGAGATATTCTATACAATTCTCCTCATGGTTGCGCATGTGATCAAGGCGCCAATGACCTATCCATTGAATCTTTCCATTTGGGGATGATGTCATAAACGACTATGACGTCTCAATTGAAAAGTGCGAACATTATACTGAAATACTGTAGAATTCAACGAACTGACATGGCCTCATGACAATCCCCATCCCCCCACATAATAACCATCTTCATATCATAGTTCTAAAACGCCGCTTCTACGCAATTCGATGACACTCAATGCTTCCAATCGGCAATGCATCGAAAGGATAATATGAGGTGCAATAGTTATTTATGCAACTAGTTATGATACTAATTATTTTTTCAAACGAGATAAAATGCTTATTTGTCAAGTGCGTTAGCATATAGAGTTAAAACTATAGAAAATGCAAAACCTTACGAAACAAATGTAAGACAAGTCTCAAAGAATGAAGTAAAAACTACCTAAGACATCTACCAAAAACAACTTAATTGCTTTATTAAGACTCGTGTAGCTAACAGCATGTACCTAATCCCAGCATTGTTCTTCAAAATACCCTTTGACTATATTGACGTCACGTCCCGCACTCTATTTTCTTCCTAAGCAAAACTCTTAGCGGTTTCGAATGGCATCACAACAACTAACGGCTTTTTTAAAACACGAAAGCTTGTCATAATACAAGAGTGTCTCTTCATTCCTTGAGACTTGTTCTGCATATGTTTCGTAAGATTTTGCATTCTTCTATTGTTTTATCTCTTTGAATTCTTCTTTTTTCCCCGGAGCTCTTGGGGATGGGGAAATTTGATTATAAATTTCCACAGAAAAATCTCTCGTTTTCTAAACAGTTGGGTCATCCCCCTCATGAAGTTCTAATTTCCAACTGTTAGCAATTTTTCGGTTGGAAGTCTTCTGAAAATATGTAATTTCTATACTAAGACCACAAAAAATTAAAGCATGAGGGGTACTGTAAGGTACTTCATCGCATTAGTGCGATAAAGTTAATTTACCCTCGCGATAAAGTGTCACCACGATTTCTGATTTATAAAAAGTTTAATTGTTTCCAGTTTATTATAAAAAAACTATTATAGTTTTCAAACACTAGAGTCCTCGGTTCGCCAAAATATCGGTGTGTACTTAATGGAGGCTGGTGCACATTAAATCTGTCGTGGCCTCAATGTCCTCTCGTTGGTGTGGTGGGGTCGGAGAGAGGGGAAGATTTCGATCTCGTATTCTTCTAGATGCTCAAAATTACGAGACGTATTTGGCTGTGTTAAGCACTTTATAAGTGGCAGAAATAGACAGTCGGTGGTTTCAAAACAAAACAAACACTAGACAATAATCAGTGAGGAAAATCTTCCATTAAAGCCGATATCTTAAAGAAAAAGCAAATTTTATAGAATACTGTAAGCAAACAAATTAAAATCGATCGTTTACACGTAAATTTTAATTTTCTAAATTTGTATTTTTTAGCTTTGTACATCGTAAAAGGTCAGAATTTACATGATTTTCAAGTCTTACACAAACATAAATATTGTAACTGTCAATGAATAACAACATTTACACAAATTACAAATGTTTGTTGCTGGCTTGGACAATGTTTCTTGAAATCGTACATCTAGGGTGTGGAACATCACAAAACTTTCAATTACACTATAATTGAAAGTTTTGTGAATAATGAGCTTGTTTTGATCATTGCATTAAAATTTATGGTGTTATTTACCGTTTTCATATTTCATTCATTTAAATAAAACTGGCCAGTTTGGCATTATTTTTTACTCTAACCTTTTACATGGGCAAAAAAAACCCCGAAAAGATGGCAAAATTGGCAATGTTATTTGACAGGCATTCCATTGCCTTTCTTGTGCGTGAAATAGAAAAGAAATAATCCCTGATGGGTGATGCTCAAGGGCAGAGAACCCTGTGTTAAAGGCATTCGTATTTCAACTTTTTACTCCTTCACCGCATTTCTAATGGAATTTCGAAAGTGAGGACGATTAGAACGCCTTAAGAGGCATTAGCACATACATTTTAATTAAAGTCTTTAGAGCAGTTTTTTTAGCAATTGCCGAAAAACACGATTTCTTTCATAATTTGTCACGCTTTCCATCTTATGTGCATGCGCGATTTCGACGAAAACCTTAATAGTAGGTCCCATGATCACCAGCAACCCGCACACCAAATTTGAACGTCGTAGATCTATTTTTTTCAGGAGTTATGCTGACCACGCACACATAGACATTTTCTCTAGACCACTTTTTTGTAACCAGGTCGGTTGGTTGTTTCCAGATTATCTGGCGCCGTCAGCAACACGAGGGCTATAATGCGCCGAAACATTCGTCATTAGACAAGCCAACATTCATTTACAAACACCCATGCCTAACACGGGACTCGGAACCCGCAACCTCCCGGTCTAGAAGCTAGCACGCTAACCACTATACCGTTTGGTCGGCTTTTTGTAATCAGGATGTTCTAAAACGTAGACTGAATGCTATACTTGCACCTTATTTTAGGTGTTACTTATACCTTATGTAAACATAATGGTAATTGAAAGTAAAAATTTCTGGATCAGAAACTATGCCAAAGTTCGACGAAACTTGAGGCCCAATCTGAGTCCAGTTTACTTATACAGGGTCTACAAACGTTAAAATGAGGCTCTCATTTTCACAGCCGTCTCCGGACTAAACTCTCAAAAGAGGCGACCTCCCTTATTATCTACCAACCTTAAGCCAGAGGTGGATGTTTGTTTAGTTTTTGGTTCACCTTAAACGAAAATGATTCCGATAGCGAATTTTTCAATTACTTTTTTTTCCACGGGGGGGGGGGGGCAGATCGATGATGCTTTTAAAAGAGAGATTAATAGATTGTGATGGAGAAGGATCTATTAATGGGATAGAGTGAGTGCAAACTTGGGGGGGGGGAGGTCCTATTTGTTTTAGAAGAAGTGGAGTTGGGGGGGGGGGGCTGTTTAATCGCGACGAATGACGACGATTGGAGGTAATTATGGAAATGCGATTTCAAGAATGCGAAAAGATATCCATCGAATTGCAGTGTGTAAGTATCTTTTACGAGTTGAAGTGAAAGACTGCTTTCACCTTAGAAGAAACACTTTTCGGGAGGAGGGAGGGCCAATAGCTACCAGATTGCTGGTTTAAAACATATGAAGTTTTATACCAGGTATTACAACAGCAATAAAAGATCATTAAATAATAGATATAATAAATAATGCAAATAAGCCTGGCGATACTAACCTTAACTTGACCACTTGAATACTTTTCCCAGTTATCGGAGTACCTTACTTTCAATCGATGAAATACCCAAACATTATTGTTTTTCTAAGTTTATTTAGAATAATGTAACTGGTTTATCTTCAGCCCGAAAATACACCCATTTTTACCCACGGCAGGTTTTTCAAAACGAAGTATAATAGAATGGACATTGACTGTAAGATGCATGAAATTGTATTGATCCAAAACACCCCTCCTCCAAAACCAATACAAAGTTTTATGCAAGTGCCCCATGAGATAGTTATCTTTAAAAATTTCAAATCAAATGAAGCTCAACTCAAAACTATACATTGAGTTGGTTGTTTCCAGATTATCTGGCGCCGTCAGCAACACGAGGGCTATAATGCACCGAAACATTCGTCATTAGACAAGCCAACATACATTTACAAACACCCATGCCTAACACGGGACTCGGAACCCGCAACCTCGCGGTTTAGAAGCCAGCACGCTAACCACTATACCGTTTGGTCGGCCCAACTTAACTAGAGATCAGTAAAAGGCGTAAACCGGTTTCAGCAGCGGTGTGATTCCATTCTTATGTATCCTGGAGGGTACGAATTTCCCTCCCCCATTATGGGTGCCGTTGGGAAGAGGAGGGGGCAACTTTCGGCGTGTCCAAATTAGTTTTGCAAACTTCGTCTGGATTGTCGATACGCCATGATATATCTATACACTTCCCGAAGAAAAGTTAAGTCTTCCTTACATTCGCGGCCTCATAAAAGCCTCTTTTCCTCACAATGGCCGATCATCGACTCGTTAACCATTCATAGGTCCCTGTTGTTGGATCCATCCATGAAGTCGACGAATCAATTTGTATGGCTGGGGGAGTCTATAATATTCCCATCAGGGGGAGGGGAGGGTGACAGACCGTGAATAGTCCCATTGTGCAACCCTTGAATGCAAGGGGTGGGCCTTTTGTGGAGGACTTTTTGCAAGAGGTGAGAATGGGACGGCCCCCATTCAGAGATTTAGACATGAGACGAATGTAAAAACATATGTTGTGGCTTATAGAGGGGGGGGGGGGGGGAAGACACGGGTCCCGGTTTTCCACGAGGTTCTGTAACAGCGCATTTCCATATTGAGGACTGTTTTGTGGAGGAGTCGTCAACCGACAAGATTTCCTGGTGAAGCAGGAAAACACGTTGGGAAAATAGTTTTATGCAGTGTTTGTCTTGCTTGGGGCATAAACATATTGATAAGAAATGAATGAGAAGATACAAAAGCAAGAATATTTTCTTCTGAAGTATAAATTTATAATATATGGTCGTTCTGGTGTATATTGAAACCATAATTGTAATCATTTGCACCCGTATATCTGATGTTATAGCCATCATAAGCTCTTTCCGCTTAGGTCATACGTCTACCATCAAAGCGAAAATACATTTCTATCGTCTCTTTCCCTTACACAGTATAATTTAACTTTAATTTTTTAACGCATTTAAAATTCTAAATTTTGAATCATAATAGAATATCAAAACAATTAACACCGTGAAATAAAATTTCCACTTATAAATTATCCATTTCATTAATAATGCTGACTCAGTAGAAATTAATTCCGACCAGCATAGAGCCTGTACTTACAATTAATAAGATCAGCTCAAAGGGTTAAAGAAAAAAATATATAGCTATGAAATAAAAATGCCAGCATCAATTTATATCAATCAAACCTTACACATTAAAATAAGATTTTGTTTCTGCCCTAAAAATAGTATTGGGCATCCAGTTTCATAGGTGGAAACACAGAAAAAGCTTCAACTCAAAACAACCCATAAAACAAAACAAAAAGAACACACAATTTGGATGTAATTTGTCTCCCAAACTTAAGAAAACAAACACTCTTTTTCCGCAGTAACACAACCATAGGTTCCAATAATCCAGCAGACGGGTTTTCCATTTGAGTCCAATTATCCTCCTTTTAAACTCTTGGTGTTTTGAACCTGTTATTTGCTCTTTTTTTTCCACCTTGTCAAAGGCGAGGGTTATGACAAGCGGCCAAATCACCCTCTGCCCTATAATCAGCCCCAGAAGAAGAAACATTTCTCTACGATGGACGATAAGGGGGGAGGGGGGTTGCGCTGAGATGGGCTCCTTTTAATCTTGTTGTGGATGTTAAGAGGTACTTTAGATCCATATTTCAACGCAATTGGCGAGATTGGACCTCGCTTACGAGTGGTCATCACTCTCTCTTTCTCTTGGCCATGAAACCTAATGTTAAACCTTCCCGAAAATATTGAATCAAAGCTTGTGAAAAGTCGTAATAGGTATAGCAGCAACAGAGGATAAATAATAAAATTTGAAGAGGAAAATACAGTAGAGTCCTGATTATCCGAGTTAATGTGGACCAAGACCAACTCGGATAACCGAAAAACTCGGTTAAAGCGAAAATTAAAAATAAAATAAATCGTATCGGTTTAAATGTATGTTTTGACGAGTACAAATGTTATACTATAGGTAAACCACATGCAATTAATAATATATAGTAATGCTTAAAGAGTTATCTTACTTAAGCCTTAAGACCTTGAGCGACGCGATAAGAGGAGCAGTGTCATACAATGAAAAGGAATGTAAACATTTTTGTTTTCTTGAGTGTTTGAGAGATCAAGTACCAATTTTTTTCGGTACCAGTTTTGACAAAGGAAAATATCAGGGGTAAAAGAAATATTATCTGGCTCGGTTAAAGCGAAAACTCGGATAACCGGGACTCGGATAATCGGGGTTTTACGTAACGGACTTTTTTTTTACTGTTGGAATTCAAATATATTTGCGATTAATTTAAAAAAAAAAAAATTGTGAAGCCATGGGTTGGAGAAAGTAATAATATTTTTTACTTCGTTGAGCATTGTTGTTATTACAATTTATCGCAAAAATTTCACAAACTTACAAGTAATATATTTCGCAGAGATATTACATTAGGTCCATGGACTCCATGGTGTAGTGAAACACTAAAAATCTATAAAAGAAAACTGCCCAGAAGTTGAGTGTCAAGTTGGATGGAACGTTGAGCATGCAGACCAACATGAAGAGAAAAGAGGGTTGCATTGAGAGAATATCTAGCGCAAGCGTTACACTACCAGCTATACTGTGACGGAGCATCGTGAGACAAAGGTCCATTGTTTCATTTGTTTCAGATTTTGTAATTGTGTCCTTAAAAGAAGTGGAATATTCCTCGTGTGGAATTTTTTCGACTCCTTAATTAGTTAATCAAGATTGGAAAAGCTTACTTTTTCTGTGTTTAAAATTGATGATATTTGTACCTAATTTCAGAGTTGTGGCAACGTTAGAAGAGGAACATTTCGAAGGGTCATATTCTCCTTAAATGTTTGTTTATCCCTAAAATTGTACTTAAATTTTTCGATAATTCCTAAAAAAAAAAATTAAAACTTCAAAAATTCCCCAATTTTCCTCCAAAATCAGAGAAAACGCCCAGATATTTTTCGAGAGGAGAAAAACTTTTTCGATATTTTAATTATTCAATATTTTAAAAATTGACTTTTTTTTTTTTTTTTTTTTTTTATAGAATTATCCCTAAAATTTTGGAATTGCACCTAACATTTTTAAGAATTATTACTAAAATGTTCCTAAAATTTTTGGAATTATTCCTGTAATTCATACCTAATTATTTTTGAGAACTCACAGCTCCCCCTGCATTACAATACACCTCTCGTTTGGAACACTCCTTAGAGTTGTTTAATCGAGATCATTTACTTTTTCTATGTGTGTCCTTGTTGACATTTGCACCGATTTTCAAAGCTGTGGGAAGAGGGGTAATTACCGATGAGTGAATCAGTGAGTGAGGGCTTTGCCTTTCATATATAGACCAAATGAAACTTAAGTAGTGTGCGCGCTCAAAAACGTTGAGTCTGCCATTTGCAACCTGAGAATGTTTTTCAACACAAGTTTCTTTAGTCATATTGTTGCGTTGGACGGGTTCGAAAGATTTGAAGCCAAAGCAGATCAAAACTTGCAGAAATTTATTCCGATATAACTCTTCACAGTTCTCTTACAGCTTCAGAACTTCTCGTTCTAGTAGACACAATACAGCTCTTTTCACCTCAATAGAGCACAAAACAGCAGTTAAAAACTTGACAAACAACTGCTAAATCGTCGCAAAAGACAATGCAATACAGTTCGCTCACTGAGACTCAGTAATTCCAGTCAACTAATGGACTCAGCTAACAACTAACTCAGTGACTCAAAATCAGTCAACTAACTGACTCAAAATCAGTCAACTAACTGACTCAAAATCAGTCAACTACTAACTCCACTCACGGCCGGGCTTATATAGGGGAGGATGCGAACCTTCTTGAAACCCCTAGAGGTCGATACCACTTTCAGATACAGAGGTTTGAAGAACTTTCCAGATCGTAGTCGAAAAGTCCTATACATGTACCTGGGGACCGAAAATTTCGACAAATGGTCGCCAAGTTTGGCGACATTTGGTGATTTCTCGCCAAATTTGGCGACAAAAATTAGTCGCCAAAACCGTCGCCAACTTGGCTCTATCTCGCCAATTTAGCGAGATTGCCATTACCATAATGTTAAATACCCTGCCCCTTGAAACTCGCTTCCCAGAGTTACCTCTGTAAAACCCGTTATCAAGCATTGAGATGCTCACTGCAGGGAAGCCAATTTAACGACGAACTATTGCACTGCCTTATGCGAAATGTACATAAATTACTATTTACAAAATTAACACTACGAAATATTTACAAATATACATAAATCGGTAAAAATATTTTCCCTTTTAATTCTTAAAGAACACCGAAAACATAAAAAAAAGCACGGATTTGTTTACCCAACAGAAAAAAAAAATCTTATCTCCGGAGCGTACATGTTATTAGGGCCGAAACAGTTAATGTAGCCTATCATCGTAGGTGGAGACACGACGGGAAATATTGTCTGTCTTATGTTCAGAAAAAAGATCGATTCTTAATCATGTCTGGAAGGATGACTCCCCTTCCTTCATCATGCGGTGACGCTTCCTGTTCCGCTTGGTGTGAAAGGAGACTCATTAGACAACTCTAATTGGAACCCCGCCGAAGAAGAACACTTCCTCGCCACACTTTTACACATAACTCCCCTTTCCACTTCAGATCGACTATGAAAGTTTATTAAGCTCGAGGGAAAATATCGCATCCAATATTCCTATCCCTTCATGGTCACGAGGCGCTAAAGGTATCCGACTACATTAGGAGGAATTTTTTAAAAAAAACTTTATTAATGAAACTTTTTATTGCATTAAAATGTTTATATTATTGCGTTGGACGGGTTTGAAAGATTTGAAGCCAAAGCAGATCAAAACTTGCAGAAATTTATTCCAATATTCTTTCCTTCACATATTCTCTTACAACTCCAGAACTTCTCGTTCTAGTAGACAGAATACAGCTCTTTTCACAACAATAGAGCACAAAACAGCAGTTAAAAACTTACTGCGCAAATCGCTGCTGCTGTAACACAACTGCGCAAATCGCTGCAAAAGACAATGCAATACAGTTCGCTTTAGAACTACTCTGAATGCTCACTGAGACTCAGTATTTCAACTCAGTAATTCCAGTCAACTAATTCAGTGACTCAAAATCCTCAACTACTGACTAACCTAACTCGGGCTTATAGGGGAGGCGAACATTCTTGAGACTTCTAGAGGTAGATATTTGGAGAACTTTCCAGATCGTAGTCGAAAAGTCCTATACATGTACATGGGGACCGAAAATGTCGCCAAATGGTCGCCAAGTTTGGCGACATTTGGCGATTTCTCGCCAAGTTTGGCGACTAAAATTATTCGCCAAAACCGTCGCCAACTTGGCTCTATCTCGCCAATTTGGCGAGATTTCCATTACCATAATGTTAAATACCCTGCTCCTTGTAAAACTCGCTTCCCAGTGTTATCCGTTATCTCTGTAAAACTCGTTATCAAGCATCAAGAGACTCATTGCAGGGAAACAAACTAAAGACGAACTATTTCACTGCCTTATGCAAAATGTACATAAATTTTCCTATTTACAAAATTAACACTACGAAATATTTACAAATATACAAAAATTCGTAGCATTATTTTGTTTTACTTTTTACTACATGATTCTATGATATTCATGAGTACAGGGGTCGCAGACGTCCTATATGTCCTATAAATCCTATATTTTTTTAAAAATCGGCAAAAAACGTCCTATATTGTCCTATATTTTATAATTGTCCTATATATCCTATATTTCTCTATTGATTCGATCTATATTTTCGAATTCGTAATAACAGCGCCGTTCGTTGCCATTATATTTCGGATTCCTTGGCGCGATCGTAAGTGAAAAGGACCTGATAAAAGTGATGTTTGTAGTTTTATCTCTTGTGACGTCACGTGCTGCATAACATACAACTCAACTCTACTGGACCGGCGGGAGTTGTAAAATGTAAACATGTGAACTTTACCATAGCACGCGGTCTTGAATTTCTGATTTGTTTTCTCTTTCAACGTAGTAAATTAATTGGTCATAATACAGAAAGAGATGCAGCAACAAAACTCTTGCCTCGAGAAAAACGAATAAAAACAACTTATTAACTTGCAGGACTACTAAAGAACATTTTGAGTGCTCAGTCCATAATTGATGAAGGAAACAAAAGGGTTAAGATTTACTGTATGATGTCGGATGGCGATATTTTTATTCCAAATCCGATACGGATTCTGCTCCACGAATTGTTTACATCAAACCGCGCCTAATTATGGCAATCGTAGGCAGTTCTCTTGCTGTTAAAAAAATAGCAGGGCTGCCATTTTTTGGCGAAAATCACCTTGGCGTAGAATTCGTACAGGATTCGGAATATTAGTCACGATTTTTTCATGAAAGTCGCCAAAATTGAAAATGACGTCATTACGTTGTGTTGTCAAATCTAAACGGTCACTATGGTTTCTGGAAAACCAAGTCCACGGTTCACCACATTCGGCGCTAAATCTCCCATTTTTCCGCCAATCCAACCGACACTGAACAGTAAATCTGAACCAACAAAAGACTGCAAACAGGGATAAAAAGAAAATACTTAAAGAAATTGGAGCAGTTCAGGCAGTTATAGAAGTTGAAAGCAAAAGACTCAAGATTGCAAATAATGTAATAAATAAAACTTGATTTAAGGTGGAATATTGCGGCAATAACGGATTACATATGCAGGATCAGGCTATTTCTTTTTTTTTAAAGGTGTGTTTTCTATTTTCTTAAATATAATATAACGAGTATATAAATGTATAACGAGTTAATTTTTAAGTTTAGTAGCAACTGTGTGCAGTTATTTGATATTTTAAATTGTCCTATATTTTTTTTTTTTTTTTAAATCCTATATATTCTTATTTTGTCACTTTGACCCCTGTGAGTATAATGACCTAAAATCTAAGTTATATTTTCAAAAATAAAAAAATCTATAGGCTGTTGTATAAGATTACACATGCATTTTAATGTTTTATTAACATATTATTATGTATATATAGCAATAACTTTTCGAAAAAAATAGGTACAATCAAATCTGTAGGTAATTATACTCAACATAGTATAACGAACAACTGTACAAAAAATTATAACTCTATCATAAATACACTTTGAGAAAGAACAAAAGCCGTATTGCAATATTAGCGAAAAATCTATTCTTTAGAAAACACAATTTTAGAATATCTTCGCATGGACTTTCGTATTAACAACCGTTTTTGAACGACTGTAACTAAACTTCTATTTAAAGTACAAGAAAAACACTAACTGATTTGAAAAGACAAATTTTCAATTCATATGAAACGAAATAAAAAGAAAACTTGAAATTTTTATTAATTTTGCCATTTTAAACGTAGTCGGGAACCTTAGGTTCAGTACCTTACATTCCACACGTAAATACATACACCAATCACATGAATATTGTCTCATTTTAAAATCCTTTATTTAAGGTATACGTATAGGTTTCAACATTTTTTTTTTTAATTTTCAATTTAAAAATTAGACCTTTGTACCTTGAAAAATACATTATTTGTTAAACTGTTCCCAATAATTTTTAATTTTTTTTATTTCTTTAATTTTAATAATTAATTAACATTTAATCAACTAATTAGGCTAATTTCGAACGGTAATGACAACAATTCTAAATAACCCACAGATACAATTTTGGTGTTCAATAATGCGGAATACCCTGCTCTATGTTTTGATCCTATTAACAGAATTTTACAGTGTGTATATTTTGTGATATCTTGCTTTAACTGAATCTACTAGAAAAATCCAAGTTTTTTTTATACAGAATCTTATCTTTAAAATTCAATTAAAAAAAATATTTTTATTTACAAATCACTTAGTATTTAGGGTCAAAACATTCAACAATGTATGCAGATTATATAGCAAAAAACAAATTTCAAAAAAATATTATTTAAACTGGAGTTATTACTGTTTGAATGAAATGCAAAATAGAAAAAACTACAATCTGAGAATAACTTTTAAAAAAGTATTTTTTTATATAAAAAACTTTTATTATTATACTAATTATTATATATTTCCTTTTTAGTATGCTCCTCTATCATAGGGTTTCCTTCTTTTGTGTTGTTTTTATTTTGCTTTTGTTTTTTACGGCCTTACAAATCTTCCCCGATTTTTGCGAGTTTTGCCATTTGATGCCTATACGTATACCTTAAACATCGATTTTGAGGTGCGAAAATGAGCGGAGGCCTATTTAACCCCGTCGCCGTCATCCAGTTTGAGCTGAAACTTTGCAGATGTCGATGACAATGCATTCTATCAAATTTTGGGGGGTTGTAACTGTCACTAAAAAAAGTCGCTTTTACGGAATACTATTAAGCCAACTTGCCGTCATCCGTTAGCGCTAAAATAGCATTTAACCGACCATTGAAAAAACTCTTTCCAGTTGCCAATTTTTTTTAATAAATAATAAAATTACTATAATAGGAATAAATCAAAGATATTTGGATATGAGTGCATATATTCCAAGTACATTTTCAATAAATAAATTTCGAAACGAAGTTAGCCACACATTTTGCTGATAGAAATATTTTTTTTTGATATTTGAAATTAGATGTAAACACTAAGAGCACGTGATTAGATGTGAACACTAAGTTACAGAATTGGCACTGCGTCAACGAATATAAAAATTGGCCCTACTTATAAAGGATTTACATTAAAAACTTTATTTTTATGGGTTATATTATTCATTTTGCAGCTAAATGCGCTTAAATTAAATTTATGTACTTTATAAGATTATTAAGCACTTCATAAAAACGCTTGATATTCTAAGAGTTTTAAAACACTTTATTTAGGAAAGCGACTTACACGTCCCGTCAGTTTCACACATCAATATAAATAAACAACTGGATAGACTGCATAACACTGGGAAAATGAAGCCGTTGGTGGGATAAAAAATTGCCGAGGATTGAAAATAAAATTTTGGGTTGTACACAGCAGAAATGTCAATAGTAGACCTTAATTAGTAATAATGTGCAAAATATATATATATATATATATATATATATATATATCCTCTAACACTTTACAAGGTTTTTCGTATTCCCATCCAACTATAAAAGTGAACTGTGATTGGTTAATCTTCCCACCAGCTTCGCAATCCCCGGCGCGTTTTTCTCTTTTCATTGACAATGGAGCAGTCTATCCAGTTGTTTATCTATATCGATGGTTTCACATTGAACTGTATTAATTTAAACGTTTTAACACTCAGTAGGGATTCGAAAGTCACTTCTATGAAGTTCATTCTTCAATTGTTGGATGGCAGCGCAAGATTATTTCTCTTGATATGCAAACACAAGGACGATTTTCAATCTCCATCTTAGCCTTACATGTTACATCTTCTTATATACACGTCTCTAGCAAGCTTCCAAAGAAAAATAAGCTCGTGCTGCCATCTAACAATTAAAGAACTTCATAGAGGTGAACTTCAATGTCCCAATGGGTCTCAAAGCGTTTAAATTAACACGATACCATGCGAAATGTACTGTTTTCGTACTCCTTTAATTATATTTGTTGCGTGGGTTTCATACATAATCTCGGAGTTCTCCATACATCTATTTTTAATACAAACAGACAACCTTATTCAACAGCTACATGCTTCCGAATGATCACATATTTACAGAACAACTATTTACACTGAAGATAGTACTCATGGCGCCATCTATAGTCATTATCAGTATCTAACAAGAAAACTGACGATACTTATTATTGTCCCTTCTGTAAATACTACCCTACCTACTCTTTCACATTTCATCTAACATCATTGTGACACAAAATTTAAAAAGTTTCTAAGCTATAGTTTGGTAAATATTGCGATTGTAAAAATATTAATTGAACAGTATGTACAGTATGATGATCACGCCTTCCCATGGACTTAATGTTATTTATCCCAATCATCAATATTAATTCAACACTATCAATACTATTTTACTCTCGTATATGAGAGAACCTCTATGAGATCAACATTCCAAGACAACATTCCAACAGGGATCGTACGGTTAGTTGTTTTCAGATTATCTGGCGCAGTCAGCAGCACGAGGGCTATAATGCGCCGAAACATTCGTCATTAGACAAGCCAACATACATTTACAAACGCCCATGCCTAACACGAACCCGCAACCTCGAGGTCTAGAAGCTAGCACGCTAACCATTATACCGTTTGGTCGGCCAGGGTTCGTAAGGATTTTTCGGATCAAATATACCTTCAAGTTCAAGTATACCTTCCAAACAAAAAAATAAGGGCCTTAAAATTAAATGAAATAATAATAATAATAATGTTCGACGACGGAATAAAGCATATAATTTGTGAAAAATATTGCATTTTATTTCTTACTCAAGATACTTGAGAAAAAATTCATTAGAGTTTTAAGTTTTTAAGAAAATAGAAAAAAAAAAACTTGGTTGAAGCATTCAGTATCATTTAAATTGGAAGATGTTATTTTCATTAAAATTTAATTATTTTGTCAGTTACATCAAATACAACAACTTTAGTTACTGTATATTATACAACGATAATTTTATTGAATTGTGTTTCACAGGACGATTTTAATTTCTGCCCTTTTTTAAATACGCAAAACGGGTTAAATCTTAGATACGTAAATCACATCTAAATAATTTGTTAATCAATAATCAACTTAAATGCATCCAGCAACCCGGAGCTGATCGAGTTAAAAGTGCAAATTTGGTCACAATAGTCTTTATAACGATAATTCTTTTTAGTTTCTAACCTTGCTTAACAGTAAGGTTGGTTGGTTGTATTCAGATTATCTGGCGCCGTCAGCAACACGAGGGCTATAATGCGCCGAAACATTCGTCATTAGACAAGCCAACATACATTTACAAACACCCATGCCTAACACGAACCTGCAACCTCGAGGTCTAGAAGCTAGCATGCTAACCACTATACCGTTCGGTCGGCTTAACAGTAAGGGTTCGAGAGTGATGAATATATATCTTCTTTCTAAATGCAAAGTTATTCTTAAATTTAGAAATCTAAAATAGTAGGATATACGACCCTAATTACCACAAACACTTTTCAAAAAATACAATTCTTTAGATTGAATAGTTAATCCTTCATTATGTGATGTACAGCTTACCAATGTAAAAAAAATAAAATATTCCCCCTAGTGCCAACCTTATCTGATCCAGGCGGTATCAAGTTGGAATCCTCACATTTAACCTACCGTTAATCACGCGCGCACCTCACAGGTGTATCCATACACTTTTCCCTCCTCTGCCTTAATTTTTATTGAATTACTTGTGATACGATTTTTGAGCAAATTTTAAGATTTCAATAGATTGTTTATTACTTTATATCTCCAAAGAATCTTAAATCGGTAACAATTAACTATTTAAATTAGAATAAATTTCCTTTGGCTTTAAAAAAAAACAAAAACGGAAACACTTCATAGGATCAACGCGACTAACTATGTCGGAAAGCAGAACGCGACTAATCGAAGGTTAAAATCGTGCAACTATAAGTGCAACGTATCACGCCATTGATAAATAAGAAAATATCCTGAATTGAAAACACTTCTATTGTATCGTAAAAATTATCGTACTTGGATGCAGTTTCCAATTTTTTCTTTTTATCATTCTGTACCTTGAAGCAAGAGCAACCAATGTTTAAATTTTTTTTATTAAAATGTGTAAATTTATAAGTAGGGATATCTTTCTTCACATTATTAATTGTTAGAAAACAGCAAAGTTAAGAGTATTTTAAAGAGAATAAATAGATGCATCATTTTACGATATTATGTGAGCAATTAACTTTTTGCACTCCAGAGGTGACTTTCACTCACCACATGATTTGATGCCGCAACTCGAGAGGACCACTAGGTTTGATGTGGAAATTCGATGCAAGGCCAATGACTGTGTTTAGTTTCTTTGAAGCGGATCTGTAACCACGAACCGATCCAAAAATGGCGGGAAACGTCTTGAGTTGCTGGTCCCTCAGCGCGAAAATGGCCTGGAGTGCAAAGGGTTAAGCAATAACTCTGAAGTGACTGGGATAAGAAGGAATTCAATGGTTGAGCGTATAAACAAACCAACCTTAAAGTCAAAGGAAGGGGCAGTATTTAAGAGATAATAAAAATGTCCAAAATAAAATTGCAAAAGATTCAAAATTTAATTCCATGTCAAGTAATTTGAGGCGATCCTTTTTACAGAAGGTCTGTAAAAGCTGCGCCAAAATCCCACCGTCAAGGGTTTTCTGCTTACGAGGAATCGTCAAGCATTGAAAACAAATACAAATAAATTACTAAATACAAATATATTCCCCAATCTTGCAGAAAGATAATGCGTTGCAAGTAAAAACAGGTATATCATTAAATTTTACTTACAATATTTGACTCAAACGACTTCGTTACTTCGCTAAACGACAATCTTAGCACAATAACGCCAACCTGTCTTAAACCAAAATAAACGTTTCGTGGGGAGTGGAGGGGGGGGGGGGGGTAAGAAAAACCTTAACACTTTTGGCATGCGCATTACTGCGGAAACCTAACAACCATCAAATGGGCAGCTTATCCACAAATTTGCAATGGTGTATGGTTAGCTTGTACGCTTGAAATTAATATCCTTCATAACCATCATGGGATAAAACAAGATCGTCATGAATCTCATTTTTGTAATTGAAATGTGGTTGGTTGGTTTTGAGATTTACTAGCGCAAAAGCAACTTGAAGGCCATACTGAGCCGAAACCATAAACTCGTTTTAAAAGATTAAAGCCAATATTGTTAAAAAATTCCAGAGATGCATGTATACAAGTAAAGTAGTTTTAAAATCAATAAATTAGATGAGGTGATGAAAACCAATTTCTAGAATTTAAAAGGATTAACATTAGGTGGTGAATTTAATAGTGTAGATAATAAGGGATGAGGTGCGTTAAAAAGGCTTTGCGTTATTTGATTACAAGAAGGACATTCTGTTAAAATGTGATAAACAGAAAAATTAATGTTACATAAGGAGCATAAGGGGGCACTCTTTGCCAGCAGAAGGTCAACATGGGTGAAACGCGTGTGACCGATGCGAAACCGTGACAAGATCACTTCTCTCTTCCTATTCGGTTGAGAGAAGCCAAAGCCAGATATTAAAGGCTGTATGGTTGGTTGGTTGTATTCAGATTATCTGGCGCCGTCAGCAACACGAGGGCTATAATGCGCCGAAACATTATGTCATTAGACAACCCAACATACATTTACAAACACTCATGCCTAACACGGGACTCGGAACCCGCAACCTCGCGGTCTAGAAGCTAGCACGCTAACCACTGTACCGTTTGGTCGGCTAAAGGCTGTATGGAGTAATTGAAATGTGGGAAACACGGTTTGGTTGGTTGGTTTGTACGCTCAACGATATTTGTGTGCATAATAACGGTTTATCAGGAAGGATCTACAATTTACGTGGATTACGAACCACAACGAATATACGCGCCTAACCCAGGATTCGAAACCGGCACCTTTGGCATGCGAGGTCAGAGCGTTAACCAAACAGCCATCAGGTGGGTGAAATACGATTTGGATAAGCCATATAGTTCGGTTAAGTTACTATACTATGGTGTATTCTCGTCACATGAAATGCTAAAAAATATCATTGCTATTAAATATTGTAGAACCAAGTTACATTAAGCATTGTTAATGTGAGACAACTTTCCATTCAAAAGACAGTTTCTAGCTTGCTATCAAGGTAGAAACTTCGGGTGAAATCGTTACTTTTCAATCATTCCCCTGTACATTTGACTTGACCCTCCGTCAAACTCACCCGATTATACAATCTTCCCCGCCCACGTCAACTCTTTAAGCGCCATGAATATTTGGTTGCAGGTTAGTTTCTCAACGATTTCTTCACAAATAAACCATTAAATAACAACTCGATAAAAAATAGAAGGTTTTGCTGACAACTATTTCTAATACTAAGTTTCATCAACGATAAAAGAATACTAAACCAATAACTGTAGAGTTTTGAGTAATTTTACGTCAAAAGCGGCAATACCAATACGATCAAATTACTTCTGTCCAGATTAGTTATGACAGGAACAGACACCTTATTTCTCCAATTCAGTTTTAAAACCATATTTGAAGTTTAAAATAAGATGGCAATAATATAACCAACAAAAACAAAGTTTGCATTATAAATCCTTGATAATATGTATTACCAATTTTTGTATTCGTTAACACAGGCGCCTATTCTGTAAACAGCGTGTGCTTGGTATTTGCATCTAATTTTAAATATAAAAAGCACTTCTATCAGCAAAATGTGTGGCAAACTAAGTTTCAAAATTTATTTATTAAAAATGAACGTGCATTTATGCTCTCATATCCGAACATCATTTACTTATTCTGATTAAAGTAATTTTATTATTTATTTATTAAAAAAAATTTGGCAACAGAAAAGAGTTTAACAATGGTCAATTCAATTTTTTTTTTTTCCTCCCCTTTTTTTTTCCTTTCTTTAATGCGATTGGATGACGGCAAGTTGGTTTTTTAGTATTCCGTAAAAGCGACCTTTTAGTGACAATTGCAGCCCCACAATTTGATAGAATGCATCGTCCTTGACATCATCTGCTAAGTTTCAGCCCGATTGGATGACAGCAAGCATCCGCAGATTTGCCCTCCATCGACAAACCCGCAAAATCGCAGTTAACCTAAAGGATTTAAAAATAAATTAAAAGTCGTAAATTTGAATGCATTTGGCAGCAAGAGTCCCGATATGGTTAGTAGCGCAAAAAATTATAAATAGATTTAAAAAATACAAAATCAGTGAGTACTTACAGAAAAAGATCCTAATGCACTTGATTTGAAGCTTCACCTTTTATAATTCGTACTGTCCGAACAACCCCATTGGAATGGTGTTACTGTTTCATGTTGCAAAAATGTTTTGAATTATTAGTTTTTTGTTTTAATTTTGGCAGAACTATGTTTTTGCCATTTTTATGTTCGAATCTTCATAGTTTCACAAGGCTGTATATGTACTCTGAACGCGATTGCAACAAGAAAAAAAGTTTCAGCAAATCGAAATTTAAGTTGACAACGATGACCTTCACTTACCAGCCATGAAATCCTTTACAAGGGTAGAAGGCTCATACATTTTAATATTCAAAGTAAACATGCCCAGGAAAATCATTTTAATACATGCTTCATTTCATCATGAATAATTTATTACTATAATGATCCTTACAATTCAGAATTACATTATTTATTTATATAAAAATGAATGTATGTCCGTGTGTTTGTTCTTTATGCATTACTACACTTCTTGCAGTAATGCAGATCGCCATAAAAGTTTGGAAAATTGTTGAGAACACACCCACGAAAGTTTCTGGCATAAAAATTTGGGGTGGAAGAGGGGGTCGAATGTTGAAAAATTAAGGAAATTCGAATGTCCCACTTCCAATGTAGTCACAACGCTGAAAATTGGAACTAATATAAAAAAAGACAAACATAGAAAAAGTAAGCTATTCCGATCTCAATTGACCAACTTTAAGGGGTCAAACGTTCCAATTTAGGGATATTCGAATGTCCCACTTGAGTTGTAGTCACAGAGTTCTGATATTCTGTAAAAATATGAACAAGAGCAAGCATAGAAAAAGTAAGCTATTCCAATATCAATTCACTAATTTTAAAGGGTCGAAAATGGGTCAAAACGTTCCAAAAAGGAATATTCCAATGTTCTACTTCCAGTGCTATCATAACTCTGAAAATTGGTACAAAAGCCAAGCAAAGCAAAAATAGAAACAATAAATTATTCCGATGTCGATTAACCAGTTTTAAGGGGTCGAAACGGGGCCAAACGTGGAATATTCAAATGTCCCACTTGCAATATAGCCACAACTCTGATATTACGAACAAAAGTCAACAAGGACAAGAATAGAAAAATTAAGCTATTGCGATCAAAATTAACTCAAATTAATGAGTCGGAAAGGGGTCAAAACAATCCAAAACGAGCCAATGTCCCAATTTCAATATTGTCATAACTCTGAAATTTGATTCGAAGGGCAAGCTTAGATAGAGTAAACAATTCCGATCTAGATGAGCAAGGGTCGAAAAGAGATCGAAACTTTCGATACAAGAAATAGCGCAATGTCCCATTTTCCAAAGAAGTCACAAGTCTGCAATTTGATACATCTGCCAATAAACTAAGCTATTCCAATATGGTTTGACTAATTTAAAAGAGTCGAAAGGGATCTAAACGTTCCAAACGAGTTCTACCTCCAATGTGGTCACATGTCTGTAATTTGGTACAAATATCAGCAAAGCGAAAAATAGAAAAACTAATATCTTTCTATCCCTATTAATTAATTTTAAAGGGTCACAATGGAATCAAAACGGTTCATATGTTAAGCACATCCCTATACTTTACTTCCAATATAGTCAGAATTATAACATTTGAAACAAAAGTTCATTTTTATAGGTCGAAACGGGATCGAACACGTAAAATGTGGAACGCATGAAAGCCTCTTGATTTTTAAAATGTAGATGGTAAGATTTCGTAGCGAAGCAAGGGTATTCAGCTAGTTTATTATAAATACTTTGCAACTACGGAAAGAAAAAGAAAATATAAAGTTTATTTTTTTATTAGAAGATCAAGATTTTTTTTTTTCTATGGAAGTTTTTGAAATTCACATACAAAGAACAGAAAAAAAAAAGGAATAATAAATGTCCGTTAGTTTCAAGAACTCTTAAAAATAAAAAACTTCCAATGACCTTCAGGTTAAAAATAAGCAGTTTTCAAGTACTTTTCAAGGGCCCCTAGAGACATTAAGTTAAAATAAGGAGTTCTTAAGGACTTTCAAGGACCGCACGAACCCGGTCCAAAACTACAAATACTGCAGATGAGGGCGATATGGTAAATAAAAGGTCTTGCCGAAACGAGTTTTCTCACCAAAATTCAACCGGATGCATTAGAAATAAGAAACGGAAGTCAATTTTAAATTCCTTAAATTCAAATCTTGGCATTAGACTATTGGACTGGAATTTGGTTATTTGTTAACAAGTTTTCTAGTGAAGTTTACCGCCAAACTGGACTCCTGGAAACATTTTTGTTTATAAAAAACAACAACACTATGTCACTAAATTGTCCATGCTAGGAAATGAAAAGTAGTTCAAACGTTCTAATGAAAGATAATTCAAACGTGTGCAGAAGCAGCCTTTTTGTGAGTGTCACTATCCAACTATTGTTTATTACCAATTAAGTTATGCATTTAGAACATTGCAGGAAAAGGCTTAATTTTATGACATTACAGCAGAAAACGTTCTGCGTAATGTCGTTAAATTAGTATTAATAACATGTTGTACTGATATTCCAATTTTACGGGAATTGCACAAAGAGAGATGTTTAGATCACCTTAAGAGACATTAGCACAACGATTTTGATCGAAATCGTTAGAGCCGTTTTGTAGCAATTACTGAAAAACAGGCTTTCTTCAATGCCAGCAACCTTATGCGCATGCGCAATTTCGACGAAAACTTTAATGTTAAGCCACCACTGACCCAAGCACAAAATTTTAAACTTCGTATTCGTTCGAGAGTTAAACTGACCAAGTTCTCACATTTTTCCTAGTTCACTATTTTAGAGTCAGGATGTTCCGAAACGTGGAAATATTAAGAAAAAAAAATCTAATTTTTTTTTATCGAAAACAATATTTTCATCACCCTGTGTGAACATACGGGTAATTGAAAGTAAAAATTATACTTCAATGCAATATTTCTTCCGATAAATTTGGTTCACCTAACTATACTCGTGGCGACATCTAATGTACAAAAGTTAAACGATTGAAAATTAATAAATTGTGTTGCCCGGCAAGTAACAATAATTCTAGATTCGGATCAACGCATGCGATGTTGCTGGAAGACTTTACTTGTAAAGAAATCATCTGGTACTAAATATTTAATGCTCTTAGGTAACAGAACAGGCGTATAGATTTGAAAATCAATTTACCTAAAGGTAGTATCCCAGAGTGTATTTATTCAAATAAACCGAACATCATTTAAAAGCGTAAAAACAAGTATTCTCAAAAGATCAAGAAAAAATTGAAAGGAAGTCTTAACGAATTCATTGTGAGATCAGCAAATGTTGACTCGGAATTCGTGAATAATACTGTCAATATTGTTGTCACGGATATTACTACACATTGTGAATTTATGATATCGAAATGCAATGCTATACATAAGTCTTTCCTCGTTTGATTAAAAAATTTGATTGTTTGAAATTTGTTTCCGTTTGTGATAAAAAAAAGCTTTTAGAAAACAATATTAACATTAATTTATCAACTTTTTCTATATTTAATATTAATTATTTGACTTTATGTCAAGCCCATTTCCAATAAATCACGCGTTTGAAAAAGAGGGGCCCCCTGAATGTGTCCTGGCCTTGGGCCCCAACTTAACATAGTCAGGCGCAGGCCCTGAGTATACTGATTTATATATTGCATTAAAGGATCGATCCACAAGGTATATTATTTATTATATTCAGTTGATTGGTGTTTTAAAAAGTTACACGATCAAGTTAATTTTTTTACACTTTTGTTACAGTATATTACTATAAAGTACTTCGTAATGCATTTATGAATTTCTCACCTTTAAATATTAGTACTGTTTAATATAGCAGTTAAAATATTAATGTATGCCCTTATCCTTCTAATTCTTCAATTGAATATCATTTACATTTATTAACATACTTCATTAGCAAAGTTATCTTGCAACCATTTTTACAACTTACAGATTTAAAGTTGTAAAAATTGCTAATAAAGATATAATAGGTAATTTTTTTTTTTTTTACAGTTAATAAAATATTAGTTTATTGATAGGTTTCCCAAGGAATAAGCAAGCTAAGAATTATATAAAGCAGATCTCCAAATATTTTAAACTAGCTGCATGGCCCCGCGTTGAGGAGACCCATCATTGTGCATAAACCCCCAACTTTGACTCTTAGCTCGCTGAAAGGCTAATTGTTAGACAAACTCAAGTTCACTTTACTCACTAAGTTTCATTGCTATGTAAGCACAGGCTCAATTGGCTTGCTGAAAGGTTTATTGCTATACTAAACTCCAACTTAACTTGACATCACTAGACGATAGATCTTCACCGTGCTCATAGGCAGTTAATCCATTTTAGCCGAGTGAAGACATAATTCTCGCCAAACCTTATAGCCTTTTGTTCTCTGCAGGGTTGTGGTTTGGCGAACATTATGCTTTCACGCCGCCAAAATGGATTAAATATCTATGCGCACTGTGACGATCTACCGTCTAGTGATGTCAAGTTAAGTTTAATATACTCAAGTACAAGCTCACTGAAAGATTCATTTCTAAACAAGTATAGGTTCGCTTTGCTTGCCGAAAGGTTAATTTCTGCGCCAGCATAAGCTCGCCTAGCTAAAAGGTTAATTGCTACATAATATGAGTTCTAATAATAATTTAGGTTGTATTATTAGAACACCCACCTAACGAGAAACAAAAAAATTCTTGTTAATACAATACTGCAACCGTCTCACCCTCTGAGAATATTTTAACATTCTTGTTTGTGAAAATCAAAATTAAAAGGCCAGAGCTATTTATGTTTAAAATTTCAGAGTTATACAATTATTGGAAGTCAATTTGTCAAGAAACTTTTAGGAAATTAAAAAAAAAAAAATTAAAATTTTAATATTCTATTTGTCAAAAATACAATTAGTAGGCCAAAAATACTTATAATGAACACTTTAGAGATCCATGTCTATTAGAAATTGCTTAGTAAAAAATTAGATTAAAGAAAAAAAGTTAATTAAAAAAAAAAAAAATTAAAATTTTGTTAGTGAACATCAAAATTATAAGGCTAAAACTACTTATGTTGAAATTTTCAGAGTTCTACGTCTATTTAAGTCAATTCATAAAAAAAAAATTAAAAGATTAACTAAAAAATAATTAAAATTTTAACATTCTGCTTCTTAAAAGCACAATTAAAAGGCCAAAAATACTATGTTTAAAACTTCAGAACTCTATTTGTATTGGAAGTCACTTTCTATAAAGTCACAAGTATAGAGCCACAGATTGACTCTTTGTTCTATTATTATAAGTTTATTAAAATTTACCTTTCATTTAAAAGAATAAAATTTCAGAGTTATACAACTATTGCAGGGGTCAAAGTGAAAAAATAAGAATAAATAGGATTAAAAAAAAATATATAGGACAATTTAAAACATCAAATAACTGCACACAGTTGCTACTGAACTTTAAAATTAACTCGTTATACATTTATATACTCGTTATATTGTATTTAAGAGAATAGAAAACACACCTATAAAAAAAAGAAATCACCTGATCCTGAATATGTCATCCGTTATTGCCTCAATATTCCATCCCTAAATCAAGTTTTATTAATTACATTATTTGCAATCTTGAGTCTTTTGCTTCCAGCATCTATAACTGCTTGAACTGCTCCAATTTCTAAAAGTATTTTCTTTTTATCCCTGTTTGCAGTCTTTTTTTTTTTTTTCCAGATTTACTGTTCAGTGTCGGTTGGATTGGCGGTGAAAAGTGGGAGATTTAGCGCCGAATGTGGCGAACCGGGGACTTGGTTTTCCGGAAACCCTAGTGACTTTGCATTTGACATCACAACGTATTTTCAATTTTGGCGACTTTTATGAAAAAATCATGGCTAATATTGAAAATTTGGTACGGATTCTGCGCCAAGGTGATTTTCGCCAAAAAAATGGCAGCCACGTCACTTTTTTAAGAGCAAGAGAACTACTAATGGCTGCCCTAATTAGGCGACGTTTGATGTAAATAATTCGTGGCGCAGAATCCGTATCGGATTTGGAATAAAAAAATCGTCATCCGATATCATACAGTAAATCTTAACCCTTTTGTTTCCTTCATCAATTATTGATTGAACACTCAAAATGTTCTTTAGTAGCCCTGCAAGTTAATCACAAGTCGTTTTTATCCGTTTTTCTATGAGGCAGAGTTTTGTTGCTGCATCTCTCTCTCTCTGTATTATGACCAATTAATTTACTACGGTGGAGAAGAAAACAAATCTGAAATTCAAGACCGCGTGCTATGGAAAAGTTCACAAGTTTACATTTTACAACTCCCGCCGGTCCAGTAGAGTTGAGTTGTAGGTTATGCAGCACGTGACGTCACAAGAGATAAAACGCCGAAGTTACAAACATCGCTTTTATCAGGTCTTTTTCACCTACGATCGCGCCAAGATTCCGAAATATAAAAAATGGCAACGAACGGCGCCGTTATTACGAATTTGAAGAAAATATAGATCGAATCAATATAGAATATATAGGACAATTGTAAAATATAGGACAATATAGGACGTTTTTGAAGATTTTAAAAAAAATATAGGATTTATAGGACATATAGGACGTCTGTGACCCCTGCTATTGGAAGTCAATTTGTAGAGAAACTTTTAGGAAATTAAAAAAACAAATTAAAATTTTAATAAATAAATATATATATAAGGAAATTAAAAGAATACATTAACTCATTGAAACAGAAACTAATTACAATGTAAAATAAACTTTCTCAGGGTATATAAAAATAATAGGGTATGGTAAGGTAAAATCAGATTCAGTGGTAAATTGCATTTTTCAATGAAAAGATTCATTTTCATGTTTTAATTAGCTGCCGCCGTTGTTTTCCAAAAACAAGAGGTATTTTAAGAAGAGGATCACAATATCATTAATGCTGTTATTGAGTTTGATTCAAATTTTAAATTAGTTCATTTATTTTAATTATTACATCTCGCAAATTTTTGTACCTACCTAAAAGCAATTTGAGCTTTATCACAAAACCATTTGGAATGGGAAAACTCTATACAGAGTGTCCAGTGAAGGACTCCCTGATTTTAAAATTAAATAACTCAAACACAAAGATCGATTAAGGAATGAAACAAAAAGCAAAGTTGTTTTGAAAGCCATAACAATTTGAAAACGAAGTTTTAAAAATTAGTTGCAAATGTTGTCAAAAGATGGCACTGTCGTTGCAAAATTCTAGAAATATGTTATTGCTCTGCAATCAGTCATTGCTATCACACTAACTTCCTTGTATGTTTAAACAATGGAACTGTCTAAAGACTGATCACTCTCAACTTCAAAGCACTCTTTAATCATAAGGATTACAGTGTACAGTGCCACCTGTTGGCAACATTTGTAACTAACTTTGAAAATTTAGTATAAGATTTTTACAGCTTTCAAAATAACTCTACTTTGTGTTTCATTATTCTATCGATCTTTGTTTTTGAATAATTTAATTTTAAAATCAGGGAGTCCTTTGTTCTACACCATGAAGCAACTGTAACAAGAAAACGTCGTATATACTAAGACAATTCCCAGGCCTATTTTTTTACTACAGTGTTCAAATCCCAATCTTCAGGACATTTTAAAATACTTCAAAGTTGTTGTAAAGATTGGCATTATTTCTACTTTGGAAAATTTCAACGAGTCGCAGACTATGCAGGTTAAATGCTAAAATGCAACGCATTATAAATAAAAGTTACATTACAATGCATTCCATAATCATATTGAGATTTTCTTTAGAGTTTTTTTTTTTAAAGAAAAAAAGATGTCATTTAAGAATAAGACAATTTTTTTATGGTTTCAAAATGATTGCATTCAAACAAAATTAAGTTTGAGAACATAACAATGCAAAAATAGGGCTACAGGATTATGGCAACACATTTTTGCATTACTGCATATTTTAATGTTTTTAAAAAAATGAAAAACTTCTTTTAACTGTTGATATACTTTAATTTTAATGAAACAAATTAATACATAAAAATTTAAACTAAAACTTTTCAACAAAGTTGAGGAAGACTGATAAAAAGGTTCTGATTGAACTTTAAAATAATGGGGAGTTGAGCCAGTTTTTCAAAGCAATTAGGTGTCCTTGTGGCTAATATTAATCAACACTTTTGAATAGAAGCATTACAATATGATATTCAACGACACACATCAATCAGATTAATACAAAGTATTAAACTAAATTACAAGGTGTTGTTAAAAAAGTTTTATCAAGGCAGAAAATATGTGCTAAATGAAATTATCTTTAAAAAATGTGGATAAAAAAATTATAAAGTTACTTCATTATTGGAAAATATTATATGTTTAGAAATAGGTTTGGCTTTCTAATTTGAGCAATACATTTTTTCTGTCTTGAATTAATCGCCACAAGTTTGCATAATTGTAAAATATGTCATTCAATATAAAAGTTTTCATATCATTTAAAACATTGAAGGGTATAAAATATATCTTATTTCATAGTTAAAATATTATGTATGAATGAAAACCAAATTTTTTTAAATATTTTTTTTATGAAACATTGTAAAATATCATATACATTCAACCTTCCTCCACAGCACCAACTTCCAGCGATCATAACTCTTTGATGAACAACAATGAAGAAAAAGTTTACACATAGGGCAACCCCACCAGTGTGTGATCATGTTTTTGAAAAATTTCGACTAGTTCAAAAAGTGGCAAATATTTAGAACCCATTTCATTCAACAATTTATAAGAAATCAAGACTTGTCAAAATAAAAAAAAGGAAGCCATCACAGTAATGGCTAACTTCAATACAGCAAGGAGGATAAAAAACTAAGCAAAACCAGAAACTTTTTTTGGTTAAAGTGTTAGAGATTCTCTGAAATTAGTCTATGCTTTGTAACATCAGGGGCACAGTGAGTTTTCTAAAAAATTTAGGTGGAAATTTTAAGGGTAATTTCTAAAATTTCAGGGACACACTTTAGGGATATTTCCCAAAAATTTTAAGGATAATTCTTAAAATTTTGGGGATAATTTTTAAAACTTTAGGGATAATTCCAAAAACATTTAGGGATATTTCTTTTGAATCTGACATTCTTTCTAAAACTTGTTTCCGTACCGGCAAAAAACTGCCAATTTTCATAAAATTGAATGCCAAACAACTTTTTAGCACAACAGTTATATAATTAATCAATTGCACTATTTTGAAGAACATGCAAATTTAATTAAATTCACTTTTCTCATCTGGAAGAATATCGTTTTTCTTTTTGCAGGGTTTTGAGGAAAATCAGAAAATTTCCAGGTTTTCAATCTTTTTTAGGAATTATGGAAAAATGTAGGTACAATATTAAGAATTTTAGGGAAGAAATAAAAATTTAAGGAATATTAGGAATTTTAGGGTGAATGCGACCCCTGGTTTAATATTCATTATTTTCATTTTTTATTGTTCACTGATTTTGGATTAAAAATTTAATATTACTTTAAGGGAAGTAGATATCTTTTGACGACAACAAAAAAGCTTATTGGCATAATGTTCAATATATTTTAAAATAAAATGCTTTTTATATTTTTAATTAACATTTCTCATACAGCATAATAATAAATTCTTGAAAAACAATAATTATTTTAAGCATAAGTATATGGGTTTTTTTTATCAAGTGAAATATAATGATAGAAAATTTTATAAAAATATATGTGAACATAAGTTACCCATAAGATATTAAACTTAATTAGTGTTTTTTTTTTTTTTTAAGCAGAATTATCCTTTAATATAATGTAGCAATATTTTGAATTAAAAAGAAAAAAAGGTAAATTAAATTTTTTTTTCTAATTATAATTGCCATTTTATAAAAAATAAAGTCATCTAAATTCATAATACTACTTATTTTAGAGAATGTAAAACTATCATGTGTATGCTCATAATAATTTTTGAAAAGATAGAACAATAAATTTTTTTAATTTTGTGGGTAACTAATGTTCATAATTTTTTCTCCAAATTTTCCATTACATTTTATTAGAAAACTTTTTTAAAAAACATACTAATGATTAAAATAATTATTGTGTTTCAAAAAGGAATACAACATTATGGTACTTAACAAATATTTATATATATATATAAATAAAAGATACATTTAAAAAAAAAAGCATATTGAAAATTACACCAAAAAGCATTTTTTCCCCTCCCCCTTTCTTCTTTTTCAAAAGTATGTACCATTAAAAGCTTAATTTGTTCTACAGAAGGTGTATCGAAAATTAGTGATGACTGTGATCAACCATTTGAATGATTTTAATGAAAAACTAGATTGGCCTGATTACTGAGGAAAATACGAATTCAAGTAAAATTTTGTACGATTTTGTTGTTTTATTTTCATCACAGATTTCACTCTTCGTCCAAATAGAACAATAATAAAAAATTGCAGTAAATCTCATGTAATGCTAAAACTTAAAAGTAAAGGAGCTATAATAAAAAAAATGAGCAGCACCGACTTTATTTGATCAACAACTGGAAGTATTGCCCTACTTCATAACATAAAACTCACAACAAGTTAACTGGACACTTAAAAATATAAAAAAAAAAGAAAAAACTGTAGAAACAACTGTAGAAACAGCACATTTCTCAATGAGGTGAAGTGACAATAGCAATCAGCACCAAATGGACAAAGATAATCAGTCGCTAGCAAGAGATGAATCCTCATCTATAGGAGATCTAGGAGGCCTGTAAAAAGATAGTTTTTTGTTAACACCAAGTCCACTTAGACAGGGTTCCCACAGTCATTGAAAGTCATTAAAAGTGCTTAATATTTTTAAACTTGTTTTCAAGGCCTTGAAAATGCTCTGAGGTGCTTAAAAGTCATTGACAATGCTTAGAGGTCCTTAAAAGTCCTTAATTTTTACAGATATTGTCCAACTGCAAAATTTATAAAAATACAACTTTGACTTGCTATCCCCACGTGACCGCCACTTTCTCCACCGTATCAGAATTTTTCGACATATTTGTATCACGTATCCACCAACTTGTAACTTTTTTGGTAGAATATACTTTATTAAAAATTTAAATATAGACATGATGTCTAAAAACGAATTTTCATAGGTCCTTAAAAACATTAATTAGGTTCTTAAAAGTCATTGAAAAGTCCTTGATTTTCATTCTGTGATTTGAGTGGGAACCTTGTTAGACTAAGAGACAACTGCAAGTTCAGGTACCCCATCGAACGTCATTGCTGTATTTTTTATAGAGTATCGAGAAAAGTTAGTAGATTACGAGTCCACTGGTCTACTGTGACAAAAATGGCCGAAACTGTACAAAAACAGACTCTGAATGAGTTGAACTAAATCCGATTGCCAAATATGTCATAACTCGCCAAATGTGAACACGCTTTATCGTCTGATAACCCACAGCACTTTGACTTTCAATGAGGAAGGTCAGACAACTTCTTATCTCTGGCTCGGGAAAACTGGCATATTTTAAAAGTCAGCCAAATTGGGGACATTAGTTATGTCACGATTGACGAAATATTTATTTTCAACTTGGCTCACTTTTAATCACAGTATCAGAAAAATTTATATAAAAATCAACAATGAAATATTTCAAGGGCGGAAGCATTCTAGAAAATGACTGCCTATCAGTCAGACCGCATACAGCAATTAAAGGTTAAATTACAAGTCAAAAAGAGAAGAAATTTAGAATTGTACTGGTCTAATGTACAACCTTAAGGACCAAAATTGTGGACATAGCGAGGAACATCAATAGAACAATAAGTACATAAGAGAAGGGAGAAGAGGGTAACAATAAAAATAATCTGATTTTTGACATTCAGTCTTAAAATCTCCTGATGTTGGGAGTATGCTCTTTTAGGTTGAGTCTGAAAGAGTAGAAAGCATAAACAGCTAGCCAAACCGGCCACAAGACCTCAAATCCTAACTTTTCCATACTCACCAATCAATCACTTTTTTTTAAAACTCGTGTTAACGTGGTTGGGATTTTACATTACCAAGGAAGTAAATTGATGTGTAACGATATTACACAAGTGACATCAGTCAGTGAAAGAAGTGATTAATTGAGGAGCAAAAATTGACAATACTGGTATTCGTAGAAAAATATGATAGCAGGGTTCCCACTCTTATTGAAGAAAAAAATTCAAGGACTTTCAAGGACCTTTTTAAGAAAATTCAAGGACCTTTCTAGAAAAATCTAAGCACCATAATTTTAAATACTACATCAGATGTAAAATTACAAAACGGAGATTATCGGTGGTCAGGGGTGTAGTGGAGTGGAAACACGAGGCAAAGGCGATCCTTCACATTAATAGAAGGCGGAATGACGTTCCCTCATCTAATTCCCCCCCCCCCTCTTTACGTGATACTGAAAGCCAGTAAGCAAACAAAAAAGTCATTTCGTGGGAATTTGCTTTCATCTGGGATCCACAACTTCAGAGCTGAGCAGGCAAATTCTAGTTTTTGTAAAACACTTGAAAGAGGCGAGGCAATCCACACATGGCCATTTCTCCTTGATTAGAAATGAACTGACATAATATATGTTTACATCTAGCTATGATTCATTCAATAGCTATTATCTTCTTCAATGAATGATCTGTATTTGTGGAGGAATTCCAGATGTCAAATTTGTATGGTTCGTCGTATATACAGTCGAAAACTTCCACCCACAAATTCACGCCAAATATCTACATTTTTAAAGAACAAAACTTTGGCCTAACACATACAGTTATTTGTGCGCTTTCCTTAAAAAATATTTCCCCTCCTCTAATTTTAACGGGAACACTAACCGATTTATCTACAAAAGTTATGTAACTTTTTTTTTTAATTTTTATATCACGGATTTAATAAATTATTTGTAAACCTCTCAACGTACCTAACAAATGAATTCGTTCAAAAGGAAAAAACAAATGACATAAAAGATGGGTTTTTTTCACAACCCAAAAAAGTTAAGCAAACCTGCGGTTCTGACGGAATCAACTGGTTAGTGCTAAAAATCCAGATAGGTAAGAGCAGAATGTTGATATTTTGTATTTATATTTTGTCAGATATTGGGAAATATTTATTTTATTCCCAGTTATTGGGAAAATCAAACTGATAACTTGTTTGAACATGGAAAAATATGTTCAAAATAGTATTGATTTTTAAATCCTTAATATTAACTTCGCTTTTGTATGTTTGTGAATTTGAATATGTTTAGTTCAACAAATAAAATGTTGCTTGAATGTATAGTAAAGAGACTGGCTTCAAGCACTCCGCTACGTTGTTGTGACAGAACTGAACAGTTGTTAACTTTGTTTCACTTTAACTTGGCAGTACTGATAATGCTTCATTAGCCAAATTGCAGCCCTTCACAACCCAGTGTTGAAAAGGGGTTCCAAGGCTTGCGCTAAGAGCAGAGGACTACTAAAAAAAGTAATACGTAGCAAAAATTAGTAATTTTAATAACATGTATTTTATTCAATTCTTATGAAAATAATTTTATTACAATTTTTATGTTTTATAAAAAAAAAATTGAATCCACGGGTTCCTAAATAAAAGCTGACTTAAAATAATATTATTTAGTGCAGAAAACTCTACGATTTTAATAGTTTGCACCCATACCATATAAAGCACCCTTACCATTTTTGGAGTGTTTTTTATACCCATTTTCATTGTAAGGGGCGCCAAAACTCATTCTTGCACACATAGCATTTTACTCTAAGGCCCGTCCTGTATATTTGATTTTCCTTAATATAAAAGTGCTAATGGTTTTGCAAATGGGTATAATACATCGAAATTGGGCTGCGAAGAAGCAGGAAAGCAATTCAGATGTATTACTTTAAAATACAAAATTAAATTGCTTTTCGGTTTGAGAATGGGAAAGTTTTACGTTTGCAGTTATTACAGAATTTACTCCAAAAATGTAGCAGCAGTTCTTAAAAAAAAAATCATACAGTGGCGGCAATAAGGGAAGGGAATTTCCCCGATCTTTTTTAAAATCTAGCGATTTTGATGGCAAATTATTCATATGATATATATTTTGCAGTTTGCTTTCTCCTCCGATTTATGCCCATTTTTGACTATTATTGTCACCAATGTTGAAAAGACAAAATCGAACTGGTTAAGATAAAAAAAACCAACCCATGCAAATCTGGCAAGTAATGAGACTACATTGAAATATCCTGCTTAAAATTAGAGATGATTGAGATAGCACACAAATTAATATTTTATCAAGAAATTTTAAATCGACAGATGGATTTCAATTTTCCAATTATTTTATTAATGGAGCAAATTTGGAAGAGGAAAGGAAGGATCTATCAAGCAAAAGGAACTTCTCTACATTTTCTTTTTGAGAAGGAGAAAAGCCATAAAACTTTCAATCAACTTCTGCAACAATCCCAATCTTTTTAATTCATTTTGAAAACCTATTTTGAGGAGCTACAGAATCTAGGAATTTATCCGAACCCATTGCATCTCTGACATTTTGGAAAATTATTGTAAAAAATGTTTAAAAATTTGTGTCAATAATATGTTTGAAAATGTGTTATAATCCTTTACAAAGTGCTAAACAATCTTTTAAAATGGGTTATGCAAAGCAAATTATTTAAAAATCCATATAACTAGAGTTTAAAAAAATTATTTGAATAAAAGAATAAGTCGAAACACGCAATTTTTTCAAATTTTTTTTTTGAGGTACTCATGAGCTATTTTGAGATTATTATAGTAATATTAACAAACTATTTAAAGTTGTCCTTTTTACTTCCCCTTCCCTAATACACAGAAAAAAATATATAAGTTTGTAACGATGCAACATAGCGTTCCCGCACTTTTTTATTTTACACTACACCACTGTCATTGGTCACTTAAAAATTCAAGGACTTTCAAGGACCTTATCCTTTTTTCAAGGACTTTCAAGGACTAAATTTCATCAAAAAAAATTCAAGGACTTTCCAGCACTTTCAAGGACCGTGGGAACCCTGGATAGGTGATCTCCAAAGAGAAAAGTAGATTTCGAGTTTGTCGAGTTATGAAAAATTTGGGTGGCGATTTGTAATGCAATTCTTTTGAAATAGTCCACCAAACACTACTGGTAAACTAAAGAGCAGCAAACCAAGCCATTTTTGTCGCAGTAGACCAGTGGACTCGTAATCTACTAACTTTTCTCAATATTCTATAAAAATTAACAAATATATACATATATATAATTTAAATTTTTTCACAAAAGTCGCAAAATTATTTAATTTATATCGAGGATTTTAATTGTACATCGGCTTCTTGCAATTATTTTCTTGGTTAGAGTTTCCTACGGAATAACTCATTATGAAGTAAAAAACTATTCCTTAATTTTTCTCAATCATAATTAAAAAAAATAAGTAACAATTTATATAAAATTTAAAATAAGGCATCCAATTAAAAGTAAGATATAATTGTTTTCTCTTCAATTACTTTAAGTTTTCAGTAGAATATGCTCTTGAAACTACTGACCAAAATAAAGCAAGGAACTCTCTCATAAATAACATCATAATAATATGAGTGCACCACATTTTAATTTTAGCAATAACAAGAGCATATTCAACCAAAAGATTAAATTAGTTGCAAAGAAAAATTTATTTTTTATTTTTTAGAATTTTTTTAACAAATTTGACTTATTTTTTAGTGCAATTATTAGAAGGATGTGCAATAAAACTCTAATCTCATACTGTAATTATATTAATCTCTCATACTGTAATTATATTAATCCACAAACTTTGTGACAAGTATGAATAATAGATGGCAGCACGCAACAGCATTCTTAATTTTTAGCTGCAGAGCCACCTGGTAACGTGGATATGGAAACAGAGGCTATGCCATGCATAACTCCTGTATCGGTAACATGTTTTTTTAGGGGGGACTTTGAATGCCCTTCAGAGATTTCAATTACAAAAATGTTTGTGACACTTGACCATAACATATTCTAGGGCAATTGTTTGTTATGTTGGTGCATAATGATCAAGTCGCTCAAACATTTCTGTAATCGGATATTTAGGACTACGAAGGTTGAATTTTAAGAAGGAGAAGAACATCTCTTGCTTGAACAGGGTTCCCAATGAAATAGGACTGAAAATCAATGACTTTTAAGGACCTAAATAATACTTTTTTTAGGAACTCCGAAAATTTGTTTTCATGCATTCTGGTCTTTAATGTGTGACTGCTTTTCCCAGAACGTTAATATCAAAATCTTTCATGCCCAATTTGAAATTTTACCTAATAAACAGACTTTGATGATGGTCTTTGATTTTTTGGCTCACAAAACGTAAACACTAATCTCACGTGTTCGTCTCACAGAGAACAGTGTGCAACTAAAACTATTCTCTACTCCCCCAATCAGCAAATACAAACCAAACAATGTACAAATTGATGCATGTTTCATACAAATATAGTAAAGTAAAAAATTTCGAAGTGATGAAAATTAAGGACTTGTAAGCATTTTCAAGGATCTTGAGGCATTTTCAAGTACTTTTAAGGTCTGGAAAATCAGTTAAAAAATATTAAGCACTTTTAATGAACATGGGAACCCTGTTAAAATCTCACTAATTTTCATCACCAGTTATTTACACAAATGCTAAACTTGACTGGACTTTAGATCATACTTTACACAATCATAGTTATTTCATGAAGAACTTAGTGCCTTTTACAGACTGCTGTGCAGACGCAATTACACAAATGCTAGACTTGGCAGGACTTTAAATTATACTTTACACAATCATAGTTATTTCATGAAGAACTTAGTGCCTTTTTACAGAATGCTGTGCACAGGAGATCTTTTGACTCTTTTTTTTTCTACTCGTAAACAAATTAGAATTCTAAAATTATGATTAATTTAACAGTTATGTTTTTGTTTTATATATAACTCTAGTTAGTGGCAAAGTTATATTAAATAATGATTACTTTAACTAAGTCAAATATACATTTAAAAGCCACAGACACACAGGACACGTCCCTGTCCCATGCATCAGTGGATATAAATACATATTTGACCTAGTTAAAGTAATTATTTTTCCATATAACTTTGTCCCCATGTATTATCATATAGAATAAAAACACAACTATTATATTCCTTTTAATTTTATAATTCTTATGATGATCCTTGTAATCCAAACTTACAGTCCTTACATTACTTACTACACCTACTTTTGAACTACAAAAAGAGAAACAGCTGGAAATGAAATGTAAATAAACAGAAATAAAGAAAGCATTTTTTTTTATTTATTTTTTTATTTAATTTTCTGACAAACAAGCAAAATTTCAGTAAGTTTCAAGTACTATCAATCAAAGAACTTTCAGAAACTAAAAAATTTCAAGGACCTGTAGGATAAATATAAAGCTTTTTCCAAGTACTTTTTAAGAGTCCTTAGAGACATAAAGTAAAAATATGGAGTTCTTAATGATTTTCAAGGACCGTTTGAATCTTGTTATCTCATTTTACTAGTAGAAAAAAAGAGCTAAAATGTCCCATGATCACCAGTCGAGAATAGCCCAGAGTTGTTTTTATTGGGATAAATGTTTTAATATTACTATTAAAGCACACATTTTTTATTTTTTTACGTTTTCAAATATTGCATTAGGTTAAAAGCAATTTACCTTTGATTATCTCCCGCAGGATGTCTCCTCCTTCTCCTGTAGTCAGATCCGGAGGTGACTGTTGAGTCGGAAGAGGAGGAGGATGAATCCGAAGAGGAGGAATCGTCAGAATCACCGCTTCCCGCATCCTGAGTTGTAGGGTTCCTGCAGAGAGATAGGATCAGAAATTAAGATATTACTAGGATCAGAGAAGTATATTTAGCATTTTTATTTCAGGGTGGACACAAAATTCAGGAAAAGAAGGTTCTCTGATGATTCCCTGACAAATTTCTAAAAAAAATTGCCCGATCTCCCTGAAAACTTTTTTTTACAAATTTCCCTATTTTTCAAGGTTTTCTAGATGTGTAGACACTATGATCAAACAGAAGCATGTATGCCAAGGAGATAACAAGGCAATTTTTCTTTAAAGAGTTTGGGTGGTAATGAAAAGTTTAAATGAGGAACTTTCACGTTTTTTGGTTTTATTTTTAAATAAAAGTAGAGAAAAAATCATGAAAAACAATACCATTTATTCAAAAATTTGAGCTCGGATAGATAGTTAAAAAAATATTTAGTTTTTGACTTTGCGATTTGGCTGGAAAAAGTCACTTGAAAGTGAAACGTCAACATGTAGATAATGAACTAGTCTAAAACCTGTTTTAGAGTGAGGTTTCTCCTTCGCTTTACGACTTTGTCTCCGCGTAACCATGTCACGGTTTTTTTATGCGTTTTTGATCACGTGACTTTTGCTTTGATTTCGACTAATTTCAAACTCGATTTTTGATTAATTGAAAGCATAAAGATAAAATATAATTGCACTGCTCAAATATATTCATTGAATAACACTAGAAAATGCAAAAAATATTCATTTTCCTCACTTGTGCAAGTTCCTCATTATTCCGTAACATTAAACTTCGAACAATGACCACCACGAATCACGGGGTAAATGGAGCCAAAATACAGATGAATGGGAAAGCATCCCTGTTTTATGATAATTATTAAATCTCCCTGATTTTCGTGAATTTTTTTAAAATTCTCTGACACTTTTCTGATTTTTTCCATAATCAGAAAGCTCACTGATATTTCCCTAATTTCCAGGATCTGTGGAAACTATGTATTTAAAGGGATTGCCCCCTGCCCCATAGACATAATGCTAACTTTTTTAGGTTACAATATCTACTGAAGAATAAACTACATTAAGGATGGTTGATAAAGAAAGTTGCAAATCAACATTTTAGGTTTTTTCTTTTTTTTCTTGTTAATAAATTGTGATTGTGGTTTCAATTGGTATTTTTTAAAAATCATAAGAATAATTTAAAAAAAAAAATCTGAAAAATTCAAAATACACTTTAAATGGTCTAAATAAACAAGGTAAAAGTTAAAAACAATGACTTTTTATCAATTTCAAAGCCATTTTTAATGGGTTGAAAACAGCTGAATTTTTACACCAAGTATAACAGTAATAAAACCTCAATAATAAAATTAGAAGGAAAAACAATTAGCTGCTACTTATTAATTTTTTTTTATAAGCTAGTTTATAATTTTTTTTTTTTTTTTTTAAATTATCTTAAAACAGTTATTTTTCTATTCAAAATTTGTCAATGATCTTGGTATATGTGTTAACACAATATTTTGGCAGATACAGCGATAAAGAGTGATCAGAGAGTAAGAAGGAGGCAATCCAAAAATTAGTTAAATGAGCAAGCGGAAGGGACGATACACAAAAGTTTGTCAAAAAAGCTTGCGGAAGGAATAATACACAAAAATTCGACAAAAAAGTATGCAGGAAGGATGATTCACTAATTTTAAAGACACAATGAAATTTCTCATACTATATAATAACTACATTTCAAATATCAGGAAAGAAATTAACGTGATATGTATTGTTATCAAAACGTAATACTCTAGCATTTCAATATTTTAGTCATAAAAAAGATGCCATTTGCAACCAATTTCAATATGAAATGTACCCCGAGAAGCTTGTGAAGTAATCTGAGAGAAAAGAGGAACAAAGAAGGAAAATCTTTTGTTTAGACACGAGAAAAGTACAGTTTTTGCAGGAAAAAACTGGTTCAGATCAGAAAAATGCAGATCCTTGAAACAGGAACAAAAGGAAGAAAATGTTACATAAAGTGTAAAAAAGAAGACAATTCTCCAAAAAGAGAAAAAATCTCATCTCTGCAGATAATACATTAAAAAAATTAAACATTCACAAAAGTATAATCAAAGTTGGGGAATGAAATAATAATTTTGCATCTTGTTATAATGATGAGATAACTTGCTATAAGACAAACAAGGCTATTCTGCGATAGCAAATCACTCAGTGTTAGCATTAAATAATATAACGCATAAAAACAGAGTTTTTAAAAAATCCTTTATATGCAATGACAATTTTTAAATTCATTAACACAGAGCTGATATCAAAAACATTTCTATCAGCAAAATGTGCTGCAAACTATGTTTCAAAATTGATTAAAAATGAACGTGAATTTATGCACTCACATTCAAATATCTTTCATTTATTCTGATTGAAACAAATTGATTATTTATAAAAAAAATGTTGGCAACAAGAAAAAGTTTCTTCAATGATCGGTTAAATGCAATTTTAGCTCAATTGGATGACAGCAAGTTGATTTATTAGTATTCCGTAAAAGCGACCTTTAAGTGAAAGTAACAGCCTCAAAATTTGATAGAATGCATTGTCATCGAATACATCTGCCAAGTTACAGCCCAATTGGATGACCACAAAAGGTTGAGTTAGGTTTGTTTCAGTGGCGGCTTGTGGGTATTAAAAGTGAGGGGGCCCAAATTAACAATTGCATGCCATGGGGGGGGGGGGGAACATGCAAATATCAAGACATATGAATTTCATGTAATTTTGTAAATGTTACTTAAATATATATGGGAAAACAAAACTACAAGATTATTAAACACTTAAATTATCTAAGCATACTGATATCTGATAAAATAAATATTTCAATAAAAGAAATTATTATTACAAAAACGACGCGACGTTTCGTTTGAGAATGGACGACGTCAGGAAGGGTAAAATGAATGCACTTGCACTTTTTGCTTTTGAAAATTAAAAATGAAGCGAAGAATTCTTAGGCAAAAAAGTAAAGTACAGGCTTCAAATTATTCAATTGAACGTAAAATTACGGCATATCCATTTATAAATTGTTCCGTAAGAAATCCGATACTCATTCCCGGTTGAAAATTCCTGGTTTGAGGTTTTAGCCGCTTTGCACCCTTTTGTATGCGATCTGCACCCCCTTCCCACTGTCTATGCGTTTGAGGGTTTAAATTTTTTATTTATGGAGATTATTTTAAGGATCTTCTTGGTCTTCCGGGAAGCCTACCAAGAGCTGGACGCTATTTCAATGACCAGTGGTCAGTGATTAGGAACAGCCATAAGTACGATATTATCGGGACTCACTGTAAGATTAAAAAAAAAAATTTAAAAAAAAGTGTGTTATAGTTTACCTTTTGCTCCCTCCCCCCCCCCCTCTTCCCCCTTTAATATAACTAATTACTCCTAATCATATAATGAAAAGCATGTTATAATTAATAATTTTATTAAATTAAGAATAGAGAACACATTAAAATGAACTCATGTCGGTTGGACGAAGTGTAAAAGTTAAACAGCCTTGAAGATAAAACTTTTTTAATATAAGAAAAGTTAAAAATATTTTCAACAGTATAAAACATTTTATGTACAATACAGGTGGCTGGATTAGATACCAACAGTGTAGGAAGCAAAAGCTTTTTTATTTTGTTTGACATCATAATAATAAATTAAAATACAATCACAAAAAAATAAGTGAAAGTATGAAAACCGATGTCACTCAATTTCTATTCTGTATTTAAGAAAAAGAAAACAAAGAGTTAGGGAAGAGTTATAAAATAAATTAAGTCAAAACCTTGGTTAAAAATTCTGTAGAAATCACAGGCGAAAATTTTTCATCAAATATTACATGAATCATAGAAAAAAAACAAAAAAAAACAAGAAAAAAAAAAATGCCGACAGCAACAATTTCACTTTTCGTAACTTTAGAGTAAATACCTAAATAAACAATTTTATAATGTTTTAAAATAATTTAAATAAATCATTTTAAAGACATCGGTATTGCTCCTAATATTCGAGTCAATGATATTTCATGAATCAATTCATGCAAAATAATTATGGCTTAACAGTAGAACTAATGAAAAATGCCATTAACTTAGAGTGTGTAATATTTATAAATTTGCAACCAAAGTCAAAGGTATTGTTATATTGACCAGTTCAACAGTTTTAATTTAAATTCATGAAAAAATGAATAATTACTTGATTTGAGGATGAATAATTACTTGAAAAATGCATTGCATATGCATCTCAAATTTGAGATGTCTACTTACATTGAAACCAACCTGCAAAACATCCGATGGGGCTCGATTCGATGACGTTTCACATGTGAATTGAATATATTGCCTCTGGTCAATGAGTTTTGACATAGCGATAGTTAAAAATAGGTGTTTTACCATGATTCTTGATATTTTGAAAAGAAGTTGAGCAAACATGGAACTCGCTTCAAATTTTAATATTATATTTAATTCAGAATTTATTTTGAGAATTGGATCCTACCTGAGTTAAGAATAAACACCGTTTCTTCAATTTTAAGAATGCACAAATTTTATTTGACAATATCAAATTGCTTGTATGATTTTGCTTTTTAAAGGGTGTAGGTTCTTGACTCAGATTCTTTACTAAATGCTCATGAATTTTTTTTCTGGTAACAGTAACTAGGTTTGCTTTATCTACATTTTACATATTATTTGAGAGAGAGGGAAGGGGGGTGAAAATTCTGTAACTGTGACGTTATTCTTTTAACTTTAACACAGCATTATGCGATGGCTTAGTTCTAGTGGAGCCCCTTATTTAGAGAAGAACATTTTTTATTCTCTGTATAGAAATTCTTCCGTTGATGGCATCGGATTGTAAGTTACGTTAATAATTTAATAGGATATCAAATATTAATGTAAGACTAATCTCTTCTTCGATCATATATATGATCGGAAGAAGTGATTTGTTGATATCCTATTGTTTTTATTTTGATATTTACTTTTTCCCCGAAAAATGTTTGAGTATTTAAATGTCGTCTATATGGACGACATTTAAATACTCAAACATTTTTCGGGAAAAAAGTAAATATCAAAATAAAAACAATTTGCAGAGAAAATCTTACTCTTACATTTTGAAAAACAAAGAGCGAAAATGAATGCAATGGATATTTATTGTAGCCACTTTTTTCGCACCGCCATACTAGAGGACCAACGTGCAATCGCTCCTTCTCTTCAAAAAATGGTCATTCCTTTACAGAAGAGAAGTCCACCCCAGAGCAGAGCGATCAGGGATGTTTTAGAAATTTTGTATTTATGCTTTGACAAAACAGGATGTCACGTGAAAGTCGCAACCTTATATGCCTATGCCTTATCGGTTTGAAATTCAAGGTCGTCCGAAGAAGGGGTCATTTTGTCCCCAGGAAAACTAGCATCTTTAAGAGAAGGGTAACTTTTTTGCAGTAATGATTGTGATTGATTAAAATTTTTTCGAGTTTGTTGCAAGAGCTCCCTGCTCCCTTCACAATAGTTAATGTCTAATGACAGAATAAATAAGTTTTGAGTTTTTTTTTTTTAAATATTAAAAAAATCCCACAACAAAACAATATTAACAAGCTTATTTGTAAGTGAGGCCAGGGTCCAAAAAAGTGAGTGGTCCCAGGCCCCCCTTGACCCCCTGCACCAGCCGCCACTGGCGATAATCAAGAAGAGACCATCCTAGTTTTTGTGCGAAATAAGTTAGTTTCTTTCATTCAACTTATTTTTTCAAACGGTCACAGATGAGCATAAAAAATATCTTAGTTGGGCATTTCAAATTCATTCCTTCAGAAGCGAATTATAGTATGACTTACATCATTAAACTTTATGAGCCTAGTAATAAAATAAAAAATATCGATGCGTAACATGCATATTGGGTCTCTGATCTAATGAGATTAACTTTTATTTCGGCCGGGGATCTCCTTATCCTATAGATGAGAAGACAGTGCCAAAACACGAAACTCAGGAATTTTGTAATTTGAGAACCACACAAGGGGTATAGACTTGCAGGATATTGCAGGTGGCGAAAGTCAGTCTCTCACCCCCGCCCCTTCATCTTTTTTCCAGCCCTTTTCTTCTACGTGCAAAGGAAAAGAAGCTCAATCAGGCGACTTAAATATTCATCCATAAGGAAATTTATTAGTTGAGTGAAAGTGGTCAGTTTCAAGATTAAAACTTCAGATAAATCAGTATATTAACTAGTAACTAATAAAAAATTAAAAAAAAAAAATCATTTGTAAAAAAAAAAAAAAAAATTGTGGGGGAACCGACCAAAAAAGTGAGGGGGCCCGGGCCCCCCCTGCACCAGCCGCCACTGGTTTGTTTATAACATTCCCCCCCCCCCCCAAAAAAATGGTCAAAAGAGTGCTGTCAAAGCATTTTGAGAAATCAAATATCTGTTCATCACAAGTATTAGTCCCTTCCTACATGTCAAACACCTTAACATTGCATACATTTAATAAGGTAATACTCATGTGCAGTGATTTAGTTAAGGCGATCAACAACAAATTATCTCAGCTTGTCAATTACAAGAATGCTCGTTGTTGCCAGCGAAAGTGTGAATATAAATCAACTCTAAATTTCTATATAGAAAAAATCCTGGACTGTATAGTCAATTGCCAATACAAGTAGAAAAAAAACACTTTATAAACAAGTTCAAGCAAAGCCCTATAGGCTTGTTTGTTGATGGGAGCGGAGTCATTGGAGGCCTAATTAACCCTTTTGCCATCATCCAATTGAGCTGTAACTTGGCAGATAGGTTTGATGTCGGTAACAATCCAAGCCTTTGGTCAACCTGTTTTTCAATTCTTTATATTAACTTCGATTTTGTGTGTGGGTGTGTAGGTCGATGACAGAAAAATCTGTAGAGGCCAAATGAACCCTTTTGCCATCATCCAATGGAGCTGAAACATGGCAGACAGATTTGATGACAATGCATTCTATAAAATTTTGGGGGCTTTCACTATCACTTAAAAGGTCACCTTTTCACACGTTGCTATAATCGCTTTGGAATACTAAGAATCCCATTTAACTGATCATTGAAGAAACTCTTTCCTGTTGCCAAAATTGTTTTAATCTGAATAAATAAAAGATATTTGTAAGTAAATGCATGAATTCCCATTTATTTTAATAAATTTTGAAAAGTAGTTAACAGTCTATATTGCTGATAGAGATGTTTTCAATATTTAAAAAAAGATGCAAACACCAAGCACAAGCTGACAACAGAAACGGCTCTATATTAATGAATATAAAAATTGGCAATGCATATAAAGGATTTGTATTAAAAACTTTGTGTTTATGGGTTATATTCTTCTTCCTAATTACAAAGGTTTACAGGGCTATTATCTGTACCAGCTTAGAGCTGTGTAAAAAAATATCTTCATAAAATTTAATATATATACAATTGAGACTGTTAGCAAATGATCTCAGAAAGAAAAATAAACATCAGTTCAAATTGTTTAAATATATATCACCAGACTGAAATGTGGTGCTTTAAGGACTTATAATTGTCTAATATTTAAGGGATAGGTTGTGAACATTAAAATTTTAATCATTGGAGTTTCATAATTGAAAATTGCAACAATTTTTGTTGTAATTTGTATTTCTTCACAGACTAAGTGGAGTGTTTAAACATATTTTACTAAAAAAAAATATTTTTCCAAGAACAAAAATTATTTTTAGGAAATTTTAAATAAAATAAAGTTTGAATTAAACACCAGTAACTTCATTTATTAAATTAAAATTGTGAAATGTTAATGAATTCTACAAGTAAAACTATTTGGTCTAAAACTTGGGTTATCACAAAACTGAAGATTTTATTATGAAAATAAACAGATGACTTTGTTAACAAGACTTTTTGAATGACTCCTAATTTCATATCCCCTCCCATAAAAAAAAATTCCTAGCAATGCCCCAGGAAGATTATACAATATAAAAATCACTTTAGTCTGAAAAGCTCTACAACATAAATCCAAGATGAACAAACCTGCTCCATGACTTCGAGGTGCACCAATTTTATTAAATTAAAATTGTGAAATGTAAATGAATTCTACAAGTAAAACTATTTAGTCTAAAACTTGGGTTATCCCAAAACTGAAGATTTTATTATGAAAATAAACAGATGACTTTGTTAACAAGACTTTTTGAATGACTCCTAATTTCATATCCCCTCCCAAAAAAAAATCCTAGCAACGCCCCAGAAAGAATATACAATATAAAAATCACTTTAGTCTGAAAAGATCTACAACATAAATCCAAGATGAACAAACCTGCTCTATGACTTCGAGGTGCACCAATTTTATTAAATTAAAATTGTGAAATGTAAATGAATTCTACAAGTAAAACTATTTAGTCTAAAACTTGGGTTATCCCAAAACTGAAGATTTTATTATGAAAATAAACAGATGACTTTGTTAACAAGACTTTTTGAATGACTCCTAATTTCATATCCCCTCCCAAAAAAAAATCCTAGCAACACCCCAGGAAGAATATACAATATAAAAATCACTTTAGACTGAAAAGCTCTACAACATAAATCCAAGATGAACAAACCTGCTCCATGACTTCGAGGTGCACCAATCCGGGAGAGGGTAGCTCTTTGGCTTGGTGAGGTGCTTGAGAATGGCAAGGGCATTCGCATCACTCATCACACCTTTAGCCTGATCCAAGAACTGGCAAAACTCCACTGTCGTGAGGGCACCAAAGCGGATCAGTCTGCATTCATTGAACACTTATTATCTTTTTTTAAGTTTGACCCAAAACATAGAAATAAACATTAAAACAAATTCAATTGTGACTGTCCAGCAAAAAGCTGAGTTGCCACTCTAATTAAAGAAAAAAATTCATGGCATTTTTAAGAAAATTCAAGGACCATAAAATTACATTTTAAACATAAAAATACAAAACGGAGATTATCGGTGTTCACTTAAAAATTCAAGGACCTTATCCTTTTTTCTAGGGCCAAATTTTATAAAAAAAAATCCAAGGACCAAGGGAACCCTGCAGGGACGACACGAATGGGGGGCATAGGGGGCGTCTCGCCCCCCCCCCCCAAAGTTTTAGAAAATCGAACAGTCGGCAATTTTCGAAATTTTATCGAGCTCTTTTTTTAAAGTAGATCCACAACAAAATCAAATAAAAAAATATTAAAAATAAATAAATTTCGAACAGAAATATTAAAAATACCGACCCGAGTTTCACGAACCTTCATTTTCACACTAGAAGTCTATTATAAGGGAGTCTGTGTCTTTTCCACCGCCTACATTGATGGACCGCCTACATATAATAGGTATTGTGCAAACACAAATCATAGATATCTTCATTATCTCACTCCGCCAAAGTTTTTAGAAAAGAAAGACGGTAGGCAGCATATTTACAAAATTTCATCTATTCCTTTAAAAGTGCCAAGTGATGGATGTTTTAAAACATATTGAATTTTTAAATTGGAGTAAGTATATCCTTTTTTGCAGGAACATTTAAGTTGATATCGTCACTGACAGCTTCTAAATGAAATTAAATATGAACATATCTACAGCACCCCGTACTGTTGCACAAGTACCAATTTCCACAAATTCTCTACAGAATGAATAATTTTCCATCAAGCTCAAATCAGTACATTTAATTGTATAAATCGTCAAGTCAACTGTCGTAAGTTTCTAAATTCAGTCACCTGATAAGTACACACTATATTCTCAGGAAGAAACTGACAATAATTACTTATTCTTCCAATTAATAGATAACTCTGATGTGTTACAGTAGGTGACATAATTTTAGTACATCAGGTAACGCTTCAAAAACCATGATATACCCGTTAAACGCCATTTACATAAAGTATGTATTGTACATCATATGAATTGAAAGTCTTACAGAAAATTTCAAAACATCAAAATTTTAACATCCGGAAAATGAGCCCTTTTTTATCAAATAAATACCTTACATACACCACTGGTCTGGCGAGAAGTTTCAATTTCGAATAAAACCTGCTTATTTTTTTGATAAAGATAAAAATAAAAAATACATTTTATAAGGTTATTCAACGAGGTTTATTACTTTCAATTACCCATATGTATATATACATAGGGTAATGAAAGCATAGCATTCGGTCAAAAAAAAAAATTTCGATTTTTTTTTTTGCATTTCTCCACGCTTTGGAACATCCTGATTTCATAAAAGTGATCTAGAAAAAATGTGTATGTGTCTGTGGTCAGCATAACTCCCTAAAAAATTGACCTACAATGCTCAAATTTGGTATGAGGGTTAGTGGCGGCCATGGGACCTACCATTAAGGTTTTTGTCAAAATCGCACATGCGCATAAGGTAGCTGCCATTGAAAAAATCATGTTTTTCAATGATTGCAAAAAAACGGCTCTAATGATTTTGATAAAAATCGCTGTGGTAATGCCTCTTAAGGTGTTCTAAACATCCCCACTACCGAAATTCCAGTAAAAATGTTTTAATGGCGTAAAAAGTTGAAAAATGAATGCCTTCAAAACAGAGTTTTCTTTCCTTGAGCATTCATCAACGATCATTTTTTCTTCTCTCAGTTTTGCTTATAATAAAGGATAATATAAGGATTAACGAAAAGTGTATCGCCAAAATCACAATTTTTTTATTTATTTTTATTTTTAAGACCCATACAGGAATTATCACTAAAAAACTGGCCATTTATTCTAATTGAAGGATGAAAATATACAAACGGTAAATGACACAAGTCCACATCAGTATTATAGTGTAATTGAAAGCTGTGCAATGTTTCACGCCCCTAGTTTTTACTTATTACGAACGTGAAGTTGAGTGAAATGGAAGTAGCATACAATTCTGTTGAAGTATATTTCTATTATATTTTGCCAAATTATTGTAATTAATGACAAGTAGAACTCTATAAATGATGTTATATAGAACTTCATCGATTAAAAATGTGTAACGATGTGCGGTAATGGAGAGTCGAACACGGGACTCCTAGATCAGAAGACAGGCACGTTAACCACTAGGAAAAAGTGATCACTAGTGCCTAGGTGTTGTATCTGTCATTTGTACACGAAACCACTACATAGCCCCTTCCCAGTGAGTTGCGAAGGAGTGAACGACTGAGTTGAGTGATTGAGTTTAGTGAGAGTTGAGGGCGTTGCGTGTGGCAGTGAGTCGCCGGAGATGCTGAGGTGGTAGTGTGAAGGTCGTGCTGTAGATAGTGCCACTGATATGTTCGAATATTCAGGTCACCAATGTAGCAGTGTGCGCTAACGGGAAATCAAACCCGGAACTCTTAGATCAGAAGACAGGCGTGTTAACCCTAGGCAAAAGTGACCCCTAGTGCCTAGGTGTTGTATCTGTCATTTGTACACGAGACAACCACAAATGTATTACCGAAATAATGCATGCCATGTAAATTGGAAGGCAATGTCACATTTATTGCAACAAAATAACAATTGGAAAAGTATTGAAAGGTTTGTTATAATACTATCTAAATTTCTTGACGTTTCCTGTAGTGAAATAGCTGCGGCCTGACGTTGTCTGACGTACAACCAGGTTTCGGTCTATTAGAAGTAGCGAGTACCCTTTCACACCTATCCTCCATTTCACCACTTTATACATGAAACATTGGAAAGACATCGTGTTTCAGATAAGTTAGATTAGTTACAATACCTTTAAAAATATTTCAAATTGGATCAGTCGATCCCCCATTAGGATCATAACCTTTAAAGGTGGGAAAGGGAAATGGGGGAGGTTTTTTGGAAATCTCATGGTGACTGTGACGTTTTCCTCAAGATAATAACCATTGACGACTTGAATACCACCCCCCCCCCCAAAAAAAAAAAAAAAAACAACTCCGCAGGTATTATTCCTTATTTAGTTTGGATTTTTGTGCCGAAAATTATGGTTTGCTTTTTTATCGATCTGAATATTTTGTTACTAAATTCGAAGTTCATAAGGGTAGTGTGTTAGTGGAGAACAATTTACTTTGTAAAACTTGATTTCTGCTTCATCAGGATAGAGGTTCATGTATATTATTTTTATTTTTTTACATATAAATAATTCTATAGTTTGGTTTAAAATTATTACTTATAATTATTATAAATTAGAAATTATTGCTAAAAAACCTAAATTTTTTTTATTAAATTCAATCCAGCAGTTTTGGTAAAATATATGTACACGAAGTAACTATTTTTAAGAAGTAAATTTCTGTGTTAAATTGATAAAAAAAATTAAGTTTTAATATTAATATACTTTTCAAGAGAAAATAAAATCCTCTTTTATTTTTTGGTCAGGAAAATTTGTTAAAAGGTATTTAAAAATTAATTAACAAAACGTTTTTAATAATTATTGTATTTTGAAGTGCAATTATATTGTCCACGAGGCCCGACAGGATTATTTGCAGTGAAGTGCAGATCGCTAACAGGGAGGTATAAGGAGGCAAAAGTCTTTGTTTAATCCTAGATTTTTTGAAAATAGGAATTGGACTTCCTAATTTGATGTTAGTTAATAGCTGTACATAAGTTTTTGCTCGAATTGATAATTTTCTACCTATATATTTTGTTCTTGTAAATTACTTCTTCCACATTACTTTATTTTTCGAAAGGCAGGAGGGAGTGTAAGTGCATGTTTCTTATATGTTCTTGAAATTGTCTCTATTATAAAAATCACAGTATTTCGCGTAGGTAATTTTTTGTGATATAGCAATAATCTGCCAGGATTTTACAATCAAGAATTTTTCCAGAATTTGTTTGATTAACTTTTTTTTACAATTCTAAATCAGAGTCACCTATTTGATCAATATTTTTCCTTTATTTTATTCCGTGTTGTAGTGTGATTTGCATCCACTTTTATACGTTTAATTAATTTCTTCGAAACTGCAATTTGAAAATTAAAAAAAAATTGTATTGAAATGGAGCCCTTGTACTACACTCAAGTTACTGAATTGGTTCAAGATTGTGAGAATGCATTCTATCTGCAAATGATAAATGCGTCCCCCCCTCTAAAAAAAAAGCACTTCGAAAAAGTTATCCCTTTTGTTCGGGGAGGTTATTTAGTAAACAAAAATGAAAAATTGAATTTGATGGAACTTTTAACTAAAATGTGACGAGAATTTACTTAAAATATGACATTAATTACATATTAATAAAATGCCATAAGATATTAAAAACACTAATTAAAATTAATTACACATTAAATAAAAAAAATATTAACGATTAGTTACAAACTCATTAATTATTAATTACGCATTAATTAACAAATAATTATATATAAATTTAAAAAAAATTATGCATTAATTTTGCATTAATAAAATTTAATTAATAATAGATTAACCCCTTAATGGATATTTTCTACATTTACACCGTACTTGTCTTGATTTTAGTCGGCAAAATTATGTCTGACGCCCTCCCAATCGAAATTCTTAGCGACGGCCATGGAACCCTGAAAAGGCTGCTTATACACATACTACAATTAGTGTCTTACTTCCTAATCTCTATAAATAAAAACCCTTACTGATTATCGTAAGGGCGCTAAAGTATATCAACCTGTATATTCATTTAACACTTATTCAACCACTTATCTTAGATTTATTTAGAACAGCATTTGCCACTAACTTTTAAGGACGGGCTAAGATGACTTCTGATGAAGTTTATCGCAGATCACAGATTTATAACGAATAAGCTAATATACTTAATTACTATCTTAATTACCTATATTACTATAGATAGTCTATACTTTAATTACTATAGATTCTTATAATATCTTTAATTACTATAGATTCAACGCTATAAAGCAGAGTTAACCGCTAGACGGCCAGCGGACGCCGAAAGAACAGAAGCTTAAAAAGAACTACTGCTTTTGTTCTTCTAGCTGCAGCTCACGTGCAGAACAGAAGAACAAAAATCAAATTTTGAGGTGCGGACTTAGGTACATAGTTTCTACAATAATATGTATTTACTGTCTGGAACAATGTTTTCCATTAAATGGCCTGAGGCAGTAAGTCTGACAAATCTCTTTTTTTTTTCTTCTTCTGAGACTGCGAGCCAAGGTTCCCACTCAAATCATAGAATGAAAATCAATGACTTTTCAAGGACATTTAAGGACCTAAATAATATTTTTAAAGGTCTTTGAAAATTTGTTTTCAAGCATCACATCTTTATATAAATATTTCATAAAGGCAATTCAAAACAAAAAGTTATAGGAATTTTCAATAATATGCATGTAAAGTTTCAATAAAAGTAAAAATATTGAAATAATAATTTTATTAAAATATGCTAAATACAATAAGAAAATGGGAGGAATAGATCTCGCCGACCAAAAGAGGAAGTACTATAATACAGCATAGAAAGAAAATCTCTTAAAGGTGGATTTATATGTTTTGGTTTTTAGTAAATACTGCGACTAATAATTCATTCATTATAACCTAACCTTGAATCTCCCCTTTTTGAAAAGTCCCTTAACACTTCTCAATTTTAAACTTAATTGATGCATTGATTGATTTTAAGTACTTTTAAGGACCACTAAGCATTTTCAAGTATTTTTAAGGACCTCTAAGCATTTTCAAGTACCTTTAAGGACCTCTAAGCAGTTTCAAGCAATTTTAAGGACCTCTTAGCAATTTCAAGTACTTTTAAGGACCTCTAAGCATTTTCAAGCGCTGGAAAACAAGTTCAAAATTATTAAGCACTTTTAATGGCTTTCAATGACCGTGGGCACCCTAGCCAGAGAATAGAGAAGAAATAAAAAACAAAAGTTTTACCAATGACGCATTCCTTTGCAGTGCTTATTTTTGTACTCATGGAACCCTTACCCCTCGATTCGTAAATGGTACAATTCGAATTCTGCTTTTCTGAATCTTGGCAGGAGTTGGTGTTTTAATGAATATTGGCCTCTTATGTTTTGACGTGAAAAGAAGTTATCGCGATCTTTATGACTCAGTCCTTGCCCCATAGACCTAATGCTTTAGTTTTTCAGCCACAATTTCTGCCGGAGTATTGATTTGAAGCATGAGAAATTTTATAACAAGCATAACATCAGTAATAAAAATTCGTTAAAGAAATTCAAACTCAAAGTAGCTAGTGGTTTTTTATTTACTACACTAAAAAAGTTTTTATAAGCTACAACCCAAATTCAAAATAATAGAGTAACAGAACTTTCTAGACAAAACTTGGCAATGCATCGTGTAAAATGAACAGATGCAAATTTAAAGAGTGATGTATGTTATTCAGGATATTGGCAAAACAATTTTCAAGAACTATACAGATATTACTTTAACAATTTAAGGGTTGTTAATACATTAAAAAATTATGTTGATTTCTTATATGAGTCAAAAAATTAGAACAATCAATTCATTCAATACGAATTTGAAAAGCAGACAAAATATTTGCATACCTATAGGTTGTGACAAATATAAAGCTTGGCACTCGGAAAATCTTATGTTAGTCATTAATTGAGAATGGGTCCGCAACGTGATTTCTTAAACAACGAAATCGTGTATTTTATCATTGTTGAAAGTTTGAAAAAACAATAATTTATCCTGGATCAAATGAATGTTTCACAATCTGCAGTTTTGTCCAAAATAATCACTTTAACCCACTGACGGTCATGGGAATGGGTGAAATTCTATAGTTGTTTTCCCCGAAATAATTTTTAAATTATATTTCTAATTCAAATAGATAATTTTTTTATTTATTTTGTTTTAGATGTGTCAGAAACTATCATCTTAATAAAAATATTTAAAAAAATATTTTATTTTAAATTCTATTTATAAACTTAAAAATGTTGTGTATTGCTGGAAAAATTGGGGATCAAATGACATATATATATGTGCATGACCGTCAGTGGGTTAAAAGTGTTTTTTACATCAAGAAGTGTTGGAAAGAATCTGGAGTTGTCGTGTCACTTAGGTAATTGCAAAATTTTTATGGGTTTCCAAAGTAAAACCAAAGATGAACATGAAGCACAGATGTGCACGACTTTTCTGGTGCAAAGAGAAGCTCATCTAGAGCCTTAAAAAAGATTTATCAAAGGCATCATGTTTTAAACGCCAAACTCGAACAATTCCGTCATCAATATATATTTGAAATAAAGATTCATCTTTGAATAAATTTTTTTCTCAGTTGTTACCCCCAGATGAGCTTCTCTTTGTAACAGGAGAGTCATGGGCATGTCTGCTTCATGTTCATCTATGGTTTTACTTAAGGACCCACAATTGAAACTCAAATTGATGCAATTGTCTAAGTGTAGTTGACTTTAGCATGACAACTCCAGATTCTTTCCAACACTTATTGTAAAAAACAGTTTTAAAGTGATTATTTTGGACAATTCATTTCAATTTGCGCTCAGTGCCGTTCCTGGCGGGTATGCAGCGAATGCCCCGCACCCAATTTAAGGGGCGCCAAATTCAAGTCGAAGATGCAAAAAATATTATTTTCTGAAAAGTTCTCCAAAATAAACTTTTTTTCGGCTCCAGATTTTTCCATCAGATTTTAGCGGTGATATAAAACAGGAGAATGTGGCTTGTTTCAGTCAGTTAGTTCAGTCATCGAGTATTCGTCGGTGATTTTTGACGATTAATAATAATTTCATTTGAATATAATATTACGTGTTGCCGTTGTGTTGCTGATTTTAAATCTTAAGGTAAGAGAAGATGAAAGAAAACGTGTTATTAAATCAAGTAATATTTCGATTCGAGAGTTTTCTGATTATATTTTGACTCCGGTCAGCTTTTTTTCTAATTATTTTTTTTATCTCTTCAGAAATGAGTGATGGCAGTAAAAAAAAATTGTCTGGAGCCCAAAATAAAAAACGTCGATTGAAATTGGAGGCAGAGCGGGATAAACTCAGCGGTTCGCTGAACAAATTCCTTCAAATTCCTTCTTTGGCGAATCCACTTCTGTCAAGAGAAGAACAAGTTGTTGCGGAACCGATGATTATTATCGAAGATCAGCAGCCATCCACGTCTGGAAGTTCTGGAACGCCTGTTTCATCTGATCCAACTCCTGAACTGGGTCATCCGGTAAGCGAGAATGAAGAAAGATCTGAGCACAGTGACATTGCTGATATTAGTGATATTGATATTGCTGATCCATCTACATGGCCAAATAATTTGAGTCATCATCCAATCAATCGAGACAAAGGGAGCTGTTCAAATTAAAGAAAATTTTCCTGTTGATGAGTCTGGTAGGAAATTTTCAGCAACGCAATATCTTAGGAAGTTGCCAAACGGCAAAACAGTTAATAGGGATTGGTTGGTGTATTCTAAAAAAATTAATTGCGTATTTTGCATTTTTTTTAAAGTTTTTAGCGCTTTGTCTCATCAATTGACCACTGGGTACTCCAATTGGAGGCACCTTTCAGTTAATATTTCCCGACATGAAAATAGTATGGAACATATGAAAGGGGCTCAAAAATGGCACGAATTAAAATTGCGTTTGAGCAAAGATTGCACAATTGATAAAGAGCAACAACATCATTACGAAAATGAAAAAAGACGATGGCGTGCAATTATCAAAAGAATGATTTGTATTGTGCAATATTTGGCCAGTCAGAATTTAGCATTCAGGGGTGACATCTCTAATCTTTTCGAATCAAATAATGGTAATTTTCTCAAACTGGTCGAATCGATTGCCAAATTCGATCCGATTATGATGGAGCACCTGAGCAATATTCAAAGGTCTAAAGAGTTGAAAAAAAAAACATGCCCCATTATTTAGGCAATCACTTTCAAAATGAATTAATCCATCTATTATCAAAAAATACTGAACATAAATTTTGAACTGCCTCAAGAAAGCAAAATATTATTCAATAATTTTAGATGAAACTCCAGATGCTAGTCATGTTGAGCAGTGGACTTTCATAATTCGCTTTGTTCATTTTTCTTCAAATGAGGTTGAAATAAGAGAACACTTTCTGGTGTTTTTTAAAGTTTTGGATAGTACAGGAGAAGGGCTTTTCAATCTGTTGAGAGATGAGATACTACCAACTTTTGAAATTGATTATCTTAATATGAGAGGTCAGGGTTATGACAATGGCGCAAATATGTCTGGGAAGCATGTGGGCATTCAAGCTCAATTTAAAAAAGTTAACCCGAGAGCTATTTTTTTGCCTTGTTGTGCTCATACATTAAATTTGACAGTTAATGATGCAGCTAAAATCTCAGACGAGACTGTAGGTTTTTTTTCAATTATTCAGGAGCTGTTCAATTTTTTTTCTGCTTCACCCTACAGGTGGAATATTTTAAAGCGAAATTTACAAAATCTCTCTTTAAAGTCAGTGAGTAAAACTCGATGGGAAAGCAGAGTCAGAGCCGTTCAACCTCTTAGATTTCAACTTCTCGAGATTTGTAGGAGTTTACTTGATTTGATGGAAGATAATTCAAGAGACATGGATACCAAACATTTATCAAAGGTACTTTTAAAAAAAATTAAAACGTTTAAATTTATTTGTTCCATCATTATTTGGTACGATGTATTGTCAAAGGTCAATATAGTGAGTAAAATGATGCAGAATCCAAATACAGTTGTTAATGAATTCCATAGAGAAATAAAAAGTCTCATCAACTACTTCACTGAAAAAAGGTCAGATGAAAATTTTGATGTTTTTGTGAATGAGGCTAAAACCGAAGCTGGAAAAAATGATGTAGAGCAAACATTTCCTTCAATTAGGGAAAGAAAGAGAAAGCGTCAATTTTCATATGAAAGTACAGACGATCCAGTTCTAGATCCAAAGCAAAAATTTAAGATCAGTTTATTTTCAAATTTTGGATACAACAGTTCAATCCCTACAAAGTCGTTTCGAGAGATTGAAGCAATGCAATGATTTATTTGGATTTTTGAGTGATTTTCAAAACCTAAATTCTGATGAGATTAAACGATCGTGCATAGATTTGGATTTGGCTTTATAAATTCACCATGAAGGAAATGTTTGCAAGGATATTGATGGTCTTGATTTGTACAATGAAATTTCATCATACAAAATCCTTAACCCTGTCAAAGACTCTCGCAATACCTCAGACTCACCCATAGATATTCTGAATTATATAACCAAGAAAAATGTACAGTCTTTGTTTCCAAACCTGTCTATAGCATTAAGGATATTTTTGACGCTGCCGATTTCTGTTGCGTCTGGCAAAAGGAGTTTTTCAAAGCTAAAACTTGTAAAATCTTATTTGAGAACTTCGATATGCCAGGAAAGACTTTCAGATTTAGCTGTTATTTCAATCGAAAATAAAATATGTGAAGCCATCGATCACAATGAAATGATCAATGAGCTTGCATCTGCAAAAGCAAGACGTGTTATGTTCTAAAACTACCTTGTTATTTGATAATTAGGTACTTAGGTATTAGACAGATCTTGCACATTTTCAAGTTAACGGATTTGTTTGCGTTGAGCGCCGTTTGAGAGTTTTAACTCAATTCACTCAGTTGAGTGAATTGAGTTATATTAGATTTTTTTGTTAATTTCCGAATGGACGTGTTTTATTTATGACCTATATTGTACGTTAATAGTCTATTTTATTTGATGTCGAAAATAAATTTTTTGTCATATTTTTTCGTTGTTTTATTTTATTACGCACATTTTCATAATCAAACACTTACACTAAAGTGACTTTAGTCTATAAGGAAACTATTCAGTTTAAACCTCAAACTAAAAATGATTATGAAAATTGGCCTTATCATCAAAATTTAAGCATAGTATATAGGGGCGCACAAAATTATTCTTGCACACATGCGTTCGCCACCCCAGGAACGGCACTGTTTGCGCTCATCGCTGGCAGTTTTACAAGCTTTCTACCACATTTACTTTGGTTAATTTTTAGTTGGCCACTTCTATATTATTTTAAAATCTTTCAGACCATAGATTGTGAAACATTCATTTGATCCAAGATAAATTGTTGTTTTTTCCCCACCTTTAAACAATGATAAAATACACGATTTCATTGTTTCAGAAATATTACACTGACATCCCATTTTCAGCAATATTACTAACGTAAGATTTTCCGAGCGCCAAACTTTATACTTGTCACAATCTATTGGTTAATATGTATGCAAATATTTTATCTTCAAATTCATATTGAATGAATCGATTATTCTAATTTTTTTACCCCTATAAAAAATCTACATAATTTTTAAATGTGTTAACGACCCTTAATTTGTTAAAATAATAGCTGTATAGTTCTTGAAAATTGTTTTTCCAATTTTTGAATAACACGCGTCACTATTTAAATTTGAACGTTCATTATACATGATGCATTGCCAAGTTTTATTTAGAAAGCTCTGTTATTCTATTATTTTGAATTTGGGGTTGTAGTTAATAATTACTTAAAGGTGAGATTTTAGGTAATAATTTTTACATGGGGCAAAAAAAAAACCTGCCAAAATGGCAACATTGGCAATGTTATTTGAGACACATTACATTGTCCTTTCTTGAGCGTGGAACAGAAAAAAATCAATCGTTGATGCGCGATGTTTAAGGGCAGAAAGCTGTGTGTTAAAGTAACTCGTTTTCAACTTTTTACGCTTTTATTGCATTTCTACGGGAATTTCGGAGGTGAGGACGATTATAACACCTTAAGAGGCATTAGCACAGAGATTTTTATCAAAATCGTTAGAGACGTTTTATGGCAATTGCTGAAAAACAATTTTGACGAAAACCTTGATATAATGGAAGGTCCCACATGGTTACCACTGACACACACACCAAATTTAAAGATCATAGGTCAATTTGTTCAGGAGTTCTGCTGACCATGTACGCACAGACATTTTTTTATACCACTTTTTTAAAATCAAGATGTTTCAAAACGAGAAATGCAAAAAAAAAATTTAAAAAAAAAAAAAAAAATGACCAAATGCTATACTTTCATTACACTATGTAAACATATCACTGAAAGTAAAAAATTCTGACATACAGAAGTGGCTTGTAAGAAGTACTGACCGCACTGACACATACCAGTGATGAAGTCACAAAATTGTGGAACACTTGCTTCCACGAAACTTACATCAAGCTTTCTCTGCAAGTTTTATCATGAACATGAAATATGTATTAGACTTTTTCAAAAGTAATAGATATAAAATTACTCAAACAATTCCCCAAAAACAGACACTGCAAAACGTGTTAAACAGATCCTTTTTGGTTAGTATCAAACAGTGCTTACCCAAGGAAAGGTTTCACAGCTTCCTTGAGCGTTAAGTCTCTTAGAGATTTTTGTGTTTCTCCCCACTTGATGAGGGCTGACAGCAGCGACAGTTCCTTCGTACGAAGCAAATTCATGCTGAGGAAGTCTGTCATTGTTTCAGGGTTGATAACTGAAACAACATCCAAAGCACAAACTCTCTTTAATTTCGAGATGCAACATGCTGATCATGTCTTTTTTCCCCCTAATAGACCATGGCAATATATAGGGTGTCCCGATTTTAAAATTAAATAACTCAAAAACAAAGATTGTTAGAAAAATGAAACAAAACGTACAGTTATTTTGAAAGCTGTAAGAACAGTAGAACAACATTTGTAACAAAACTAGTTACAAATGTTGTCAACAGATGGCACTGCATTTGCAAAATTCAAGAAATATTTGTCCTCTTCAATCATGCTAACTTCCTTACACGTTTAAATAGTGGAACTGTCCAAAGACTGATAGATCTGACCTCAATGCTCTCTTTATTGATAAGAACCACTGTACAGAGCCACCTATTGGCAACATTTATAACTAATTTTCAAAATTTCGTACCAGACTTTTACAGCTTTCAAAATAACTATACTTTTTGTTTCATTATTCTTTACACCTTCATTTTTTAATTATTTAATTTTAAAACCAGGTAATTCTTTGATGAACACCCAGTATTTTCTCAAGTATAATATCTGTCTAAATATTACGACATACTAAAAAACATGACATTTTATCAGACATAAAAACAGTAATGGTTTCAATTTTAATATTCATTACAAGGTGAATAAAGTTTTTAATTATAAAACAAAATTTAAATATTTTCTACTGAATTAGAAAAAAAAGTATTGAGGAGGTATTTCTGAAATGATAGTATAACATGGAAGAAGGAAAAAATTCCAGGACTTCTCAAGAATGTGTTATCTACACAAATACATAAAAAAAAATTCCAGATTTTTTTATTATTATTAACAAATGGTGCATGCTTAAATTGAGTGAATATAAAAATGGTTTTTATGGTTTTAATAGAAGAAAATTTTAAGGGTGAAATAGAAGAAATAAACTTTATCAGAAGCTGTATTATGTACCATAAAAAATAGAAGTAAAGTAGATTGTATGCCAATATAGGAGGTGAATATCCATTTGTTTTTCTAGCTTCATGATATTGAGACTTTCATGAAGCAGTAATACAAATTTCTTATTAATTAAACTATCCTTAACACACTCTGAAAATAAGACTTGGTTCCAAACATTGCATAATACGCAATATTATGATATCCCCATTGTACTGATCCATCCGGCATTCTGAACCTTCCCAAGACCATCAACCTGATAGCGTCTCGCAACTGTAGCTGGATTCTTGTTCCACTGCCCATGTTGGAGTTCGTCATCTATCCCATTCTACTGATCCATCAGGCGGTCCACACCAGTCCAAAAAATCCAGTCCGCACTATAAATGGATCCCTTCTTCCCTATGCCAACAGTTTGCTAAAGAGACTCCTCTCCCCACCCAGACATCTTGGACTGATAATCTATACCCTTCGCTGATGAGCGACCGCCGTCCCTGATTTTAGGAATGGGTGTTCGTCTCAGGTAACTCTGTATCTCTTATACAGAGTTCAGTGCTATAATCTTTATGCTAATTTCTACTTTAATTGTTTAATTTTGTGGCTAGTTCTCCTTTCCGGGGTTTTTATTTACTGCTGGTAAATTTTTAAACTTACCACAGATGGATCCACTTTGCTATTTGGACACTTTTGCTATTGCAGACAGTAAAAATACTGAAAATAATGCTTGCAAAATGCAAGTAGATAATCTTACATTGGCCTACTTACCAGCAACTAGTTGTTATGCTCTGAAGACAATCTCTTGGACAGTGAAATTATTCAAACACATGTTCAGTAGCAGACATCCCAAATCAATATTTGGAATTAAAATCAGCACCAACAATTATGTCTAATGCCACATGCAAAACTCATTTCTGAATGTTTAATGAGCATTTTTCAAAAATTTGATAAACTAATGGAAGGGTATCAATCACTATTATAGAGTCACCAGGGGCACAGTGAGTTTTCTAATAAAAATTAGGTACGAATTTTAGGGATAATTCCAAACATAAATTTTAAGGGTAATTCCAAAAATATATTTTTGGGATAATTCCTAAACATTTTAGAGGCAATAACAATGATTTTAGAGATAATTCCAAGCACTTTAGAAGTAATTCCAACTTTAGGAGTACATTAAAAAAAATTTAGGAATATTTTGTTTACGGATTACAGATTTCTAACCAGGCCTGGACTATCGGCCTGGCCCACCGGGATACCGGGACATATCCCGGTGCGCCCTCTCCAGAACCCTGGCAAATTAGTTAGGAATTTTAGGGATAATTCCAAAAATATATTTTAGGGGTAATTCCAAAAATATATTTTTGGGATAATTCCTTAACATTTTAGAGGTAATAACAATGATTTTAGAGATAATTCCAAACACTTTAGAAGTAATTCCAACTTTAGGAGTACATTTAAAAAAATTTAGGAATATTTTGTTTACGGATGACATAGACTTCTAACCAGACTCGGCCTGGCCCACCGGGATACCGGGACATATCCCGGTGCGCCCTCTCCGGAACCCTGGCACGGCGCCCTCCGAAAACAGTGGAAAAAATTTCAAATAAATATAGATTTTAAATTTAAATAATTAAGCTTTTGATTTTAAAGTGAGTTAACCTGTATCTTTGAAGATGGAATAACTTATACGATTTATTTATCTCGCCGTGGAAACTCACAAAACCAAAGTCTCCCAGTGCTTTCTTCTTTCTTTTCTTGTTATCGACTTGACTGGCGGCACTTGCCCATTCTATTTTATTTTTTTTGGAGGGGGGGGGGGGGCATACAATAAAAGGCAAAGAGTCATCGTATGTGTTCTATTTAGAGAGAGGTCGGGAGCTACTTTTATTAGTTAAAGGAACTGTTTGACCAAGACCGAAAAAAATTAGAAGGGGGGGAAAAAAACCTTAAATGACCATTGCTCTTCGGCATGTTGAAAAAACTATTTAAATTTTTACTGAATAAAACGTGTAGTAAACTCCTTATTATGCAAAATTATTCAGTCGTTGCTTTTCAAACACGTAAATTATATGGATAAAATTTTCATGCAGATCATATTATGAGCAAGTAAGTCAATTGTTTGCGAGATTATTATTGCTTAAAGTCCTAAGAAGGACTCGCCCAGATAATTTTTTTTTTTTGACATAGAAACATTAATTTTCTTATACGATATTTACATTTATCTCGTCTTTAAATTTTTTCACCTCAATCCCTATGAAATTATGTAACATAATACAGATTTCTTGAACAATAAATAATTAAATGCATAAAAAAAGTATGACGGAAAGAATGGGTGGCTGGCTGTTCCCTTTAGCTCCTTAATCGCCATCCCTGCGTTTATCCGTTAAAAAAATTATTTTATTAGTTTAATTTATTTGCCCTTGAAAGGGAAAAAATCTGTAATAATTTAATGCCAAAGTACCGATTGAAATGCTGAGCATAAAGTGTAAACAATACGTTTATCTAAATTATTCTGTTGCAATGTTTAATATAACATTCAATTTGTATAATTTAGTTTTTCAATATTTTTAACTGCAATTTCTTTTTACGATTTATTTTTACACTAAGTTAAACTTCAAATGAAATTTCATCAATTTAAAGTTGAATAACAATACAAAATAATTAAAACAATGCAAATATAAATATTTAAATTATGTTAAACATTAAAATCAAACATTTTAATATAAAAATAACACTGAAAGACGTAGAACAGCAAAATGACAAAGATAAAGTGTCAAAGTAAAATATCCTAGATAAGATTTAAAAACTAACCACATACAATTAAAATATAATGAAAAGTAAAATCAGCTTGACATAGCGATTGGCAAAACTCAAGGGCTCATTAAATAAAAGTGGATGTCCCAGTTAGGACTCGTAACTTGAAAATGCTATGGAAGACCTTATTAACTCTATTGGCAATAAAACCATTTTTTACCTTTGAACATGAACGTCACATTAGTAATTTTGTTAACAAAGTGTTTTAAATAATTTTTAAACTCAGCTCTTCTTTTATAAACTCGACAGCTCACTAAGCAAACTTAATCACATTTTAGTTAACATGAATGTTATGAACTATTCATAAAAACAATTAAAGGAATTTTTTACGTTACTATTGAAATTACTAAAAAATACATTTGCATACAGGGGAAAACATTTAAGGACATTCAAATTTTTAACCGTAAACGTATTCCATATATTTTCCGTTCAATTCTTGAGACAGTTAAGAAATGTTAAGTTTCTCAGTCTCATAAGACAACGAAAAAAAAAATTCCTCTATCAATTTCAGTTATTATAAAAAATAATAAGATTCATATTTAATATTGAAGTTATTTCATTTCAGGGAGATCAAAGTCACTGAAAATGACAATTGCTCACAGCGCTCTGTGATTATTTTTTTTTTTTTTACTAATACATTAATTTCTTCATCAATATCAAAACCAGTAATAACCTTTTGTTATATTTTTCTTTTTTGAGTTATTAATTAAAGTCTGTGGTACACACTATTTTAAGACAATATCAACTGTTCATAAAGCTCTTTCATTTCGTAACGATAAACGTATTCTTCGTAAAAAGTTAAGAGATCCTTAAAAATCTGCATCAATTGTAAATTATAAATATATCATATTTTAACCCTTTGTTAGTTTGCACGGTTGACAAATGTTCCTTACAATCAATTTACCAATCTATTGATAATTTGATTGTAGGGCAGCCCATGATCAAAGCATTCGTACAATTTTTTCAAGTTATTTCAAAAATATTTTTTAATTCTTACTTTATTCTGTTCAATAATGTTGTGTTTTTATGAAAATAACCACTTACTTTGATATTTAGTCACGAATTTAATGGTATGCACGAAAATTTGAGTTTGCGGGAAATTTGTCCCCCACGCGAGTAACCGCAAGACAAAAGATCGCACGTCTAACCAAGGGTTATTTTGGAAAAAAAAATCATTGTAATATTCTGCTCTCTCTTCCCCTTCTTTTTTTATTTATGTAAAGTGTTACGTGTATTTAATAAAATCTTCGACCATATCCCCCCCCCCCCCGAAAAGAAAACCTGGCTATGAGCTTGGTGTGAGAAGGGGTACGGCGCCCTCTCGAATGTTGATCCAACGCCCTCAGAGGTGACCCAGGCCGACCCTGCTTCTAACACAGACATTCTTTTCAAAGCATGTTTCAATACCGGCAAAAAACTGCCAAATTTAAAAAAAAATTTAATAATTAAAATTTTAGAATTTTTTTTTCTCCTCTAGAGAACAGGGTGGCCACAAAATTCAGGAAAAAAAAGTTCCCTGATTTCAATGACAAATTTCTAAAAAATTCCCTGATTTTACGGCAAACTTTTGTTCACATTTAGCCAACTTGTAGACACATTGATTAAATAGAACATGCTAAAGAGATAATCTGCTCATCTTTTAAAAATAGTTTTGGCGGTAATGAAAAGTTGAAATTATTTTATAACATGCAGGGCTGCCACTGACTGTAAGCTTTGAAAATAGTTGCTTTAGTAGCCTCAGATGTTAAAAATAGTAGCCAAAATAGTAGTCTCACACATTAAAAATAGTAGTCTCGGACGTTGAAAATAGTAGCCTCACTTCTCATAAGTTCGAAATAAATGTTGATTTACATAAAACACGAAAACCCAGAAACACTCTTCTTTCAATTCAAAATAGTGTCTAAAACATTACATTCCATACGGTAAAAGGCAGGTGTCTTGCAGGAGGCGCAACCATATTTATATACTGCGATGGAAGTTGGCAACTCGACCTTACTCCCAGGCAGCACCAAAGCAAAAAAAAAAAAAAAAAAGCTAAACTTCACGCAAAAGCGAGGATAAAAATCGATTGACAAAACAAGATAACTTTTTCTTAACTTCCAAAGTCAAACAACTTTTTCAGAAAAACAAGTATCATGTTTAAACAATTATACTATACATTGGCAATGGCAATCGAATTTCATTAAGGTCAGTTTTTAAATTTTTAACAAAATGGCTACAGAATTTGCGAAATAACATTTTAAGAAAACAAAGAAAATAACGGCCAATTTAAAAATATATACATTTGACTATATAGAATTACATTTACTTATCAACATATAATTGCAACAAAATATAAGTTTAGGCTAAAAATCAAAACAAGCACCTTTAGAGCTTAAAAAAAACGGAAAACATCAAGAAAAAAATACAAAATTCGCATAAAACAATTTACAAACTACACCCATACTTGTTAACTTCAAGGAAAAGTAAAACTAGTACAATATTTTTCTTCTTTGTGTTATGATTATGTGTTTTAGATTTGGAAGTTGAGAAAAGATAAATAACACATAATGCATTAAAGAAAGTCTTGGAAATTAACAGCTTCTTATAAAAAATTAATTACTCATAGATATACAGAAATAAAATTTTGTACAACAAAAATACTATCTTAAACCACAAAAGTACATATTAAATGAGGCAAATTAATTAATTATTAAACAAGTGCAGCATTTGGCAGCGAGGGGGGAGGGGGGGAATGTAAGGACCTTTTTTTTTAATTCCATAACCCTTTGCCTAAATGTATGCAGTAAAGCATTCAGATTATTTTTTTATTTTATGGAAGGGGAGGAGGATACTTCTATTCTTTATTTGATTTATATTAAACATATAAATCGAAAACACATATATCATTTTCAGTTAATTACGTTAAATAAAATGTAAAAATTAAAGTAAAAAAATAAAATACAGGATCGAACCCATTTTGCTTATGAATGAATATAGATTTGTTGCACATCTATAACACAATGCTGTAAAGGGTTAATAAAAACGAAAAAATATGATGGAATCAATTTGAAATAGTATTAAGGAATTTAGGGTTCCAATATATTCTATTGACAAAAAAAAAAGACAAAAAGAAAAATAATCATGTCTGTAAAGGATGCAGTCAGATTTAAGTTGGAGGATTTTTTTAAACAATAAATCTACGGTCACGCTTCTAAATAATAGGACTACTAAAAATCTAACAGAAATAATACGTAAATAATTAGGGTTCTAATATATTCTGTTGCGAAAAAACGCAAGGCAAGAAGAAAAAATCATGTCTGTAAAGGATGCAGGCAGATTGAAGTTTGAAGATTTTTTTTAACAATAAGACACCGCCGGACGCGAAGTTATAGGATAACCAAAAATCTATCAGAAATAACGTGTAAATCATTGTTCTAAGCATAACAATAATTTTAGAAAGTAAAAAAAAAAAAAAAAAAAAGTGGAACATGAACATGTGGTTATGGGCTAAGGAGGGGAGATTGGCCAGTTTGGCTTAGCTGCTGAGAGTAGAAAAAGTTTGGAAATTTCGTACACCCAAATCGATCGGCCAACTATAAAAACTATATATATATCGTGTGACGCGAGTTGGGACAGATGTCCGCACCCACACAGGGTACGCGAGAAGAGAAACTCGAAAATTTCAAAATTCCCTGATTAAAGAGTAATTTTGCGAAATTCCTTGACATTTCCCTGAATTCTCGGTTCTGACGCCACCCTGTTTAAGCTACATTCAGAGTAATTAAATAAATTGCTTAAAAATTTAAATTACTTAATTATTTATAACTTTAGCTACAGCATTGAAATTCTAATCATTTTGCATTCATTGACCAACAGGGCAAAATTGTTCATCACACTGACACAAATCTCGGAAATAACGTCAAATAACATCAATACTGTCCATACTACGGCACTTTCTTCCGGCGTTCGAGGCAAATTCCACAAATTCATTTTTGTTTAGAGTAAATAAAGCGAAATAATTTGATATTTGATAATATAATTGTGTATGCTGTTGCCTTGCACGGCGAAAGATAAAACATAGAAACCTAACAGGTAGGCGAAAATGACCGCGGTTGCTGTCAAAAATAACAATCTTGCGTGAAGTTACTATCGTCGGCCTAACAAAGTGATCACTCTACCAGCGAATATGGACAACTATTTCGGTAGTGTTCGCTCTCCCGCCCCCCCCCCCCCCTTTAAAAAAATCACCATTTTGATAAAATTGTTAGTACCTTAGTGCCGTTTTTTTTTCTGTCTTCTAACGGACAGTATCCAATTTTAAAAAAAATAGTCGCCTGAGCCCAAAAATAGTTGGAGGTTTTGTTCAAAATAGTCGCTTTGGGCCCTTTTTTCATTGAAATAGTTGCCATAGTCGCCTGGCCACTAAAATAGTCGCTTTAGTAGCCTTTTTAGTCGCCTGTGGCAGCCCTGAACATGAAACTTTTAACGATTACCACCACAATTCTATTTGATGTTTTTAATTTTTTTAAGGAATTATCAAAAATTTTAAGTACAATTTTAGGAATTTCAGGGAGAAGCAAAAATTTAAGGAATATAAGGAATTTTAGGACGAATGCGACCCCTGTGCCACCCTATTTTAATCCATTCTACAAAAATTTCAAAGTGATGTTCCATTGATGAACAAGAACTTGCAACCACCTGTCTATTTAGTAAACAAGCAAGATACTTACAGGGTAATTCTTCCAACACATGGAACTGGACCAGTGCGCTATCAGTGTGTGCCGCCAAGTACGTGTGACACTTTTCAACCATCCCCTTTATTCCGAGGAAGAGCCCAATCTGAAGGGTGGACCAAACATTCACTGGAGAGAGGACGATGAAGTTGAACTGGCTTTCGCAGTCGGCCTTGATACGAGGAATGCAATACTTGTCGGCTGCAATCCACAGATGGATCAAGTTATCAACGCAGCCATCAAACACAAACTCATCTGAATATATGTACCTAGAAAAAAGTTGGGTCGTGATAATCACTTTTAAGTAAAGCACCTTATTTAAAAGATATAAGGAGAATCTTGTTCAGATACCAAAGGGGAATCTTATCTTCTTGTTCAGATACCGATATAATGATATTTAAGATCAAGAATTTCTTTGTTAGAGTTGACGACTTACGATGATATAATCTCTGATATTTCAAAGATAATTAGGGGTGTGGAACATCACACAAGTTTCAATTACACTAAATACTGGTCACTGAATTCAAATTTTGCGTGGATTGGTGTCACTTAACGTTTCCAACGTTGAAAAAAATGGCCAGCATTCCATTTCTAATCCACTAATCAGAAAATATGAACCAAACGATGGACAAGTTGATGTATGCAGGAAAAAAATGCTTTTAAAAAATTAATTTAAAACAACAAATTAAAATCTTAACATTGTGGCCATCAGATTGGTAAGTAGAGGTCAAAAACTAATTATGTTAAAAGTTTTGTAATTTTCCAAAGTTATTTTTTATAGACTCAGTCACTTACACACTCTTTTTTTATTTTAATAATTTATGTTAACTTCAATTTTGTGTGTATGTTTGTGTGTGTGGCTTGGGCATATCGATGGCGGGCAAATCCGCGGAGGCCTAATCAACTCCCTAACAGTCACCCAATCGAGCTAACACTTGGCAGATAGATTTAATGTTGATGACAATGCATTCTATAAAATTTTGGAGACTGTCACTAAAAGGTTGCTTTTACGGAAAACTAATAATCTAATTGCTCTAAAATGGCATTTAACCAACCATTGAAGAAACTCTATCCAGTTGCCAAATTTTTTAAAAATAAATTATACAATTGTTTCAATCAGAATAAATAAAAGATATTTGAATGCGAGTGCATAAATTCACGTCCATTTTTAATAAATTTTGAAACGTAATTTGCAGCACATTTTGCTGATAGAAATGTTTTTGACAATTAAAATTAGATTCAAACACCAAGCACACGCTGTTTACAGAATCGGCGCTGTGTTAATTAATATACAGGGTTCATACTCAATTTAAGAAAAAAAATTCCCTGAGATTTCCTTTAGCAGGGTTCCTACTCAAACCACAGAATGAAAATCACTGACTTTTCAATGATTTTTAAGGACTTAAATAATGTTTTTTTAAGGACCTTTGAAAATTTGTTTTCAGGCATCATGTCTATATATAAATTATTAATAAAGTATATTCTACCAGAAAAGTTACAAGTTGGAGTAATACAAATAGTCTGGCATAATACAAATACGTCAGAGAATTCCGATATGGTGTGGATAAGTGGTGGTAAAGCGGGGATAGTAAGTCTGAGTAGTACTTTTTAAAAAAAAATTTCAGTTAGGCACACAACATCTGCAAACATTAAGGAGTTTTAATGACCTCTAAGCATTTTCAAGGATTTTTAAGGACCTCTAAGCCATTTTCAAGGCCTTGAAAACAAGTTAAAAAATATTAAGCACTTTTAATGACTTTCAACGACCGTGGGAACCCTGCTTAGTTTTTAAGAGTCGTGTTCTCGATCACAGTGTAAATTATTTTTAGCCACATTAATATAGTCAAACCTTGATTACACAAATTCTTCAGATAACTTGAAAAAGTCTTTTTTCTTTAAGAATAACTTTTTGCAATTCTGTGTTATCAAACAATTCTGTAACTTCGATTCTTCGAGTTAGGGTTAAACAAAGAGTATGATTTTTTTTCCAGAGTAACAAAGACTTTTTCCAGGTTTTAGGGATTTTTCTTTTTTCCCTGAAATTTTAAGGCTGATTTAATTTCCCTAAGTTTTCCCTGTTCTCCCTGAGGCGTCTGAACACTAATATAAAAATTGGCAATGCATATAAAGGGTTTAAATTAAAAAATTTGGTTTTATGGGTTATATTATTTGTTATGTTTTCAATATTACTAATTTTAAGTCATTTTGTTACAATAGAGAAGTGGATAAAATAAATAATAATTGTCATATGCCATCATATGAAGGGGTGGGCAATTAAAAGCCACTTATGAACATGTGTTTTGATTTGAATGAAAAAAAGGTATGTTTCACTAAACTGACGAGTTGAGACCATCTTGGCATATAAGGATAAAAATTAACAAGGATGAAATTTTTTGGCTTGTCAATATATCAAACGGCTCAAGTGCAAGAACTCGGCTAAGGGCGTACTGGGACATAAAAGTGGCTCAGTGATTTAAAATTTATTCCGGCCCAACTTTTAGATATAATCATTAATTAAATTTTGATACCTTTTTTTAATAATAAAACAATTCCAATAATTAAATTATTCATTCTAATAATTAAATAGTTTTTAAATATTTATTTTAATAATATTTCAATAAATAGCGTTATTCATTATTGTCAAAAATAGATAAAATTTTCTCTGTCCCTACTATTTATACCACCTTTGAGTGAACTTGGTTTCTATTAACCGTTAATAGTTTGTTGCAAAATCTAAAAGAAATCTAAAATGCAAAATTAGTAATGTCCAGGTATATAACTAGTACATTTATTAGAAAATGACAACTGAAATTATTATATTTAACATCGAAAGTTGAAGTCGTAATATACAAGTCTTAGTACATATATTTTCCAAGCACAACATAATCTATAAATTAAAATGTGAAATTTTAAGCAATTTTTTAATATGCGAATACAAACTATATCTCTGAAACTGAAATAAGAGTTCTGAAGGGAGTGACTGGGATTTGAATGCATTAAGTGATTTAAAAAAAAATGTTATCACTCAAATTAAAAAAAAAAAAGTTTAAAAAAAATAAATTTGCACCGTCCCATTTTTACAAACGCTGACCTGCTCGGTGATTGCACCGGATGGCCAGTACACCCCTGAACTTGGCTATGGCGTTTTCTATCATCCAATAAGAGAGCAGGTTAATTTTTTAATATGGAAGCTATGTTAAGTAAGGGGCCGCGTAGCCCAGTCGGGAGAGTATCGTTCTCGCAAGTAGAAGGTTGCGAGCCCTGAGGTTGCGAGTTCGGTCCTGGGACCGACTAAAGACCGCCGTGTTCGCTAATGGTGACTGGAGCACGTTAAATCAGTCATGGTCGCAAAGTCCTCCAAGTTCCCATACAAATCAATACCTCTGGGGGTGGCAAAGCCAAGTCTTCTGGTGGAATCTTCTGCTTAGTATTGCCTCTAAATTAAGAAGTTCCACATACGGTCGTTAGTGCTGCCATCTACCGGATAGCTACCGAAAGAGGTAGAAATGAACTCTTCGGCGGCTATAGGTAGACTTGTGCACTCCCTCTTGCGAGTGTGCGCTTACATCCTGTGCAGTACTGCCCACTACCGATCTGTACGGGATATGGGGTTGGTACAAAATGCTTAAGCAGAGGTGCCTTAGTCCCCATAGTCCTTGATAAGAAGAAGAAGATGTTAAGTAGCTTTGCTTTATCACCATATTTCCTCACTCAGTGCTGAGTTACAGAGTGCAATCTACACAGAAATCTAAATGTTAGCAATATTCCAGTAACAATAAAATACTGTCAAGGGATTGATGATCACAGGTTTAAAAAAAAATCCTCACCTGAGCATTAATTCGAATCCATCTGGCAAAAGGTCAGTTATGATGACACTTTCACCTTTTTCGGACAGCTGACCAAAGAACATGGCCTCAAATACTGGACTGGCCAGAGCAAGGATAAGCCTGTGAGCCTGGAATGACATTCTATTCTTTGCATCTATGCCCACTTCAAAGGTCACGTCACATAGAAAATTGTTTTTGAGGGCGAGGTGGTTACGAGAACTCCAGTTAGTTGATCGCCAGTCCCAATCTGAGAATTAATTCAGTCAACAATTACTGGCGATTCTGTCTTAATTGGAAGTACATGCAGCTATTTTTCAGTTTATAAGCACAGTAGAACCAGATTAAAAAGTAGAAATTTCAGTTGTTTTAAAAAAAAATCTAAAGGATAATTAAAAAATTCAAGCTTTTGTCAAAGAAAAAAATGGTTTGTTTCCTGTAAACCAACCTACCTTAAAATTACAATACAAAAATTTTGGCCTTAAAGTTTTTTAAGAATTTTAAAAGTTTTTTAATTATATAAAAAACATTCCTTAAAACAATTGATTAGCGGGTAATAAGCAGTTAAACCTGAAGAAAAATTATAAATACCAACTAAAATACCCAATATCAGTAAATACCAGGATACTGACACACAAAAATAAATATACCAAAGTATTTTACATCACTGATCAATTTTAAATGTTGCACGTTAATACTCTGATAATATTTATTTTTCAGAATTTGCTAAAAATATTTAGCAAAAAAAAACCCTTTTTCCTGCCTTTCTACCCTTGATATTTTTGCCCATGTTACTGGAAACAAACCTTTATTATTTACCTTTCTTTTTTTGGCCTTAAGTATTTATATACAAAGGGCATGGTTTAGTTAGCTGTTTCTCAATCTATCTGAAAATAACTGAGCCTGTATGTAATGGGCAATTCTCCCCATTCAGAGAAGAAAACAAAAATATCAAAAGAACATGCAGTTCTGTTTATTCATCTGCAAGAGCAATAGCCATGGATTAAAATAAAAACAAATTCCACAGTTTACAATTTAAAACTTGTCTACATAACCTACAGCAATTTCACATTTGAAAATTATTTGAGTCAATGTAAACCAATTTTCATGTGTGATGAATACTGGGAATGGTTAGATGGATAATTTTCACTAATTCTAATCCAGAGAAAAAGTCTAAGTTTTTATTAAAATAGCACCGAACTATAGTGTTCAAAGAAAAATCAAGCCTTTTTTCCAAATAAATATTGAGACATTTTAGTCAATCAAAAATAATCTAAATTTTTGAAAAATAACTAACTGGGTAAATAATAAAAAATATGTGCCAAATCTAAATTTTTACAAGCGACAAACATGTTGATTAATAGAGTTTCCGCTCCCTTCATAGTACACAACCATACCTCGAATGGAATTAGATTTTTTCGAATTCACATTTCTTGAAGAGGAACGCTTCCCATTTCCAGATTCCCCTACAGAAGGTTCCGAGACTTTCAGTTTCTTTTGAGGAGGCATACTCATATCAGCAACACTAAAAAAAATTAAAAATGTACTTTCATTACTGTTCCATTGACATTAAGTCAATAAAGATATTTTAATCATTAACTGCCATAAACATAAATTAATAAATGTGCATAATATATAAGCACAAACATTTAGGAAAATAAATTTTCTGAACAAATAAAATAATAAGATAACTCATAAAAAAGTTTTTAACAAAAATCTTTTCTATGCATTGCCAATTTTTATATTCATTAACAAAGTGCTGCTTCTGTTGCCAGTGTGTGCTTGGTGTTGGCATCCAATTTTAAATATTAAAAGCATCTCTATTAGTAAAAAACGAGGAAAACTATTTTTCCAAATTTATTTATTAAAAATTAATGTGAATTTATGCACTCACATCCAAATATCTTTTATTCTGATTCAAACAATTTTATTATTTATTTATTAAAACAATTTTGGCAACAGGAATGAGTTTCTTTAATGATCAGATAAATACTATTTCAGAGGGATTGGATGACGGCAAGCTGGTTTATCAGAATTCTGTAAAAGCACAAAGGCGGCCCTAGGTTCATTTTTCAGGGGGGGCCATTTTAAACTTTAAGTTCGTAAAATGTATGCACTATGTAACCTAATTATAATAAACTAACTGCTGATTAAATGCTTGATTGCAATGATAAGTGTAGAATTTTCTAAATTAGTAATTTTCATTTGATGCAGAATTAAAAAAGTTAATTTAAGCTTGAATTGCTCTCCTGAAAAATAAGAAAAGAGTAAAACAAAGAAATTACAAAAAAAATAAAAATAGTTAATAATTGTTTTACAATCACACTTCTTTACTCTTTGAAAGCCTAAAGAACAAAATCCAATTTCCTCTGCTTTGTTTTGGCAAATCTGCCTATGACACAGCTCACATCAATGTTTATGTCTCTGTGAGTATGCAACAAGCTAAGTCCTGCTAACCTTTCTTCCCCCATTCTAGCTCTTAGCCACGTTTTCAAGCGTCGAAGGGTAGAGAAACTTCATCAGCAACTTCATCAAGCTTCTTCAGCAGAGGCAACGCTAACTGGTAGTGTTGCCAAAATTTTAAGTAACTCGTAAATAGTAGGATATACATATTTGTCACAAGCTCTCATTGTATCTATGGCAGAAGTGGGGAGCTATTCTTCTTTTTTCCATTTCTCTCTCCATAGTGATAGCTCACTTTCAATCAGAATAACACTCATTTGTGTCAGTCCTAAAATTGGTATGAACTTCTTTAATAAGTTTTGAAGCTCGTTGCTTTCTGATTCTGTTGGCTTTTCCATATCGGAGGTTGGAATCAGTAATCGAAAGCCAAAACAATCCAAATTTTCTTTTGGAAATCTTCCTATTAGGTCTTCAATTATATTATCCAATAAAGGTATGTAAACCGAGATTCTAAAATACTCTTCTGGTATTTGAGTATTTCTTTTTAGAGAAGTATTTAAAAATGCTCTCATTTTTTCTTTTTGAAGACATATTGTAGATATTCGTCACTAATTACTCGAGGTAAAATAATCACGAAATCTTTAAACAACGAATAAAAGTGTTGCTAGTTCAACAGATATTTTCACAATAAATGGCCTGTCTAAACTAGTTATAACAATAACACAGTACCGATTCCATGCCCAAGGGACAAAAGTCACACACTAGTCCAGACATCACGTATTGAAAAATAATTACCCTCGGCGCCATGGTTGCTTAGAAGAGCACGGTTGTTCCAAAAAGGGGCAGACGCCCCCGGGAAAAAGGACATCGTCGTTTGGGAGGGGGATGGTCACTACCTGAGTACTTGTATCTTGTGTTGTGTACCGCGTATTGTGTCGTGTGTTGTGTACGTAAATACATTTAAAACCAGGGTTTTTTCTGGGGGGGGGGGGGCTATAATTCTTTGTACTGTAAAGAAAAAATTTACGTTAATGAAATTGTGCTTAAAAATCTGTATTTTCACCGTTTTTTAAACTGGAAATTCTCAAAGAGTTTTGGGATATTTGAAAGGGCTAGGGAGGAAGAGAGAACCCTTCAAGGAGGGGGCCATGGCCCCCATAGCCCCCCCCCTTGAAGCCGCCAATGTAAAAGCAACCTTTTACTGATAATCCACAAAGTCCCCAAAATTTGATAGAAGGCATTGTTATCGACAACGAAACCATCTGCCAAGTTTCCAAACCATTCGATGACAGCAATTGGGTTAGTTAGTACTCAGCAGATTTGCCCACCACTGACACCCACCCACACACAAACAAAGTCAATATAAAGATTTAAAAAAGTAAACTGTATCCTAGATATCACTGGCCAAAAACCACAGTGCTACTTATCCCTAGACAACAATACCTTGATCTTGTACCCTACCCACCCCTACCAGGTTTGCAAATTCGAGTTGTTCCGATTGCGCTTTCAACATCTGCCAAGAATGCCAAAGCTCATTTTTAAAATCTTTCTATTTTTGAATTGAAATACTATAATACTTCTTTCAAGGTACACTAATTTGTTTTAAATAGAGAAAATATGCTTGGTTTTAATTCGTAATCAATAAGGCGAATGATTAGTTGCAGAGTAACACTGATTTAAGTTCAATTACCTACATACTATTAGACGATTCTACTGCCTATCTTCACCTACTTTTTTTACTTTCAATTACCCATATGTTAATAGGTAATATAAGTACAGCAAAATAGGTAATGAAAGTACAGTATTCGGTAAAAATACAATTCCGATTTATTTGCATTTCCCCACGTTTTCGAACATCCCGATTTAAAAAAGTCTAGAAAAAATGTCTGTATGTGTATCTGTGATCAGCATAACTCCCAAACAAATTGACCAAGGAGATACAAATTTGGTGTGCGAGTTAGTGGTGACCATGATACCTACCATTAAGGTTTTTGTCAAAATTGGTGTCATTGAAAAAATCATGTTTTTCCATGATTGCTAAAAAATGGCTCAAGCAATTTTGATTAAAATCGCTGTGACAATGCCTCTTAAGGTGTTTTAAACATCCCCACCTTCAAAATTCCAGTCAAAATGCTTCAATGGCATAAAAAGTTGAAAAGCAAATCCCTAAAACAAAGAGTTTTCTTTTCTTGAGCATAGCTTATCAACGATCGTTTTTCTCCTCTCCTCAGTTTCACTTATAAAAAAGGATAATATAAGAATTATCGAAAAGTAAGTCGCCAAAATCACCATATTTTAGTGTTAAAAAGGCTAATCAATCTTTAATAATAAAGAAATAATTGAAGAAGATTGGTTGTTTTCAGATTATCTGGCGCCGTCAGCAACACGAGGGCTATAATGCGCCGAAACATTCGTCATTTGACAAGCCAACATACATTTGCAAACACCCATGCCTAACACGGGACTCGGAACCCGCAACCTTGCGGTCTAGAAGCTAGCACCCTAACCACTATACCGTTTGGTCGGCATAATTGAAGAAGGAATAAGTCAATAATAATAATAAATTATATAATTATCAAATGTTTTGATATCAACAATGTAAGACAGAAGAAGACGGAAAAAAAATGTAAACACAAGCACATCAAAACAGTTAATTTCAGTTCTCATATTATTAAACTAGCTAAATACCCGTGCTTTGCTACGAAATTTTAACATGTGCAATATTTTAGCTAGCTGTGAGGCCTCGTGTTGCGGAAATCTGTCATTCGTGTATAGGACCCAGTTTTTGGCGCTTCGCTCGCAGGAAGGCTCATCGTTACGCAAAATCGAGCTCCCTTCGTTCGCTGAAAAGATCATGGACACATAAACACAGGCTTATTTCACTCGTTAAAAGGTTCATTGCTATGCAAGCATAGGATCGTTTCGCTCTCTGAAAGGTTCATTGCTGCGTAAGCATAAGCTCGCTTCACTCACTTAAATCTAATGGCTACGTAAAGACTTAATATTGAAAGCTTCTTCCTTATCAAAAAAAAAAAAATATTCCTGTTAATACAATAGTACAACACCCCCTCAATGTTATTTTCAAACGTATTTGTGGAAAGCAAAATTAGAGTCTAAAACTACTTATGTTGAAACTTTCAGAGATCTAGGCCTATTCGAAATTGCTTTTTGAGAAATAATTAATTGAAAAACAAATTAAAATTTTAATATTCTTTTTGTCAGTCCAATTAGAAGGCCAAAACTACTTGTGTTTAAAATTTCAGAAATGTAGCCCAATTACAAATCGTTTTGTAAAATATTTGTTAATTAAAAAAAAAAAAAAAATGTTAAATTCTGTTTTTTAAAAATCTAATTAGAAGGCCACAACTATATATGTTGAAAATTTCAAAGCTGTAGTCATTTTTGAAATCGTTTTGTAATATATATAGTAATTAATTAAAAAAAATTAATTAATAACAAACTAAATAAAAATTTAAAATTTTGTTTTTCAAAAGTCTAATTAGAAGGCTAAAACTACTTATGTTGAAAATTTCAGAGCTGTAGCCCAATTAGTAGTTGTTTTGTAAAATGTTTATTAATTAACTAAAAAAATTAATTAAAAAAGAACAAAATAAAAATTTAAAATTCTGTTTTTTAAAAACCTAATTAAAAGGCCAAGACTACTTATGTTGAAAATTTCAGAGCTGTAGCCCTATTAGATATCATTTTGTAACATATTTATTAATTAATTAAAAAAAATAATTAAAAAAGAACAAATTATAATTTTAACATTCTGTTTGTGATGTATACAATCAGAAGACCAAAATTACTTATGTTGAAAATCTCAGAACTGTAGCCCTATTAGTAACCGTTTTATAAAATGTTTATTAATTAATTAAAAAAAATAATTAAAAAAGAACGAAATAAAATTTTTAAATTCTGTTTTTTAAAAGTCAGATTAAAAGGCCAAAACTACTTATGTTGAAAATTTCAGACCTGTAGCCCTATTAGATATCGTTTTGTAACATATTTATTAATTAATTAAAAAAGAACTAATTAAAATTCTGTTTGTGATGCATAAAATTAGAAGGTTAAAACTACTTATGCAGAAAATTTCAGAGCTTTACTTTAATTTTAAGTAGGTTTCTATAGATCCACAGAGCCACAGACAGACAGATAGACAGACAGACAGACAAACAGCTTGTTTTATTATTATAGATTTTTTTTTCACCTATGAGATCTTACTCGAATAATGTCACAAATTTGGAGTTCAAAAATGTTTTCTTCCCGCTGCGGTTTTTAACTGTGACCATTGTTTTCATCAAAACGTAAATATAAAGGAATTTTCGATGAGCTGAATAGCGATCATTGCGTTTATGACGTCACTATTACATGATTTTACTTAAAATGTATAGAAATCCATGAAATTTACTGTATTTCCATGACTTATGGCCATCTTTTTGCTAAAAATCATGACTTTTCATGAAAAAATTTACCCAATGTCCAAATTCATGACTTTCCATGACATTTTCACAAGTGCAGAAACCCTGTAGATAACATGCAACAAAGCCTCAAAACAATTTTTTTTTCAATTTAACAAAAAAAAAATGTATCTCTCATTTGAAGCTGCTTATAAAAGCTGATGATCCCAGACAATATAGAAATGATACTACCTAGTGCAACAACTCTGCATTGTATTATACTTATTCTACAAGAGTCATATAAATACAAAACTGCCTTCATAAGTAAAAAAGCAGCAAATCCAAAATAATTGAAGTGCAAATTTTAACACTTTCCGATTGGAAAATACACATATTTTTAAAACCTTTATACTAACTTTGATTTTATGTATGTGTGTGAGTGTGGATGGATGGGTGTTAGGTGGCTGGGTATGTCAATGGCAGGCAAATATGCGGAGGCCCAATTAACCCACTTGCTGAAATCCAATCGGGCTGAAACTTGGCAGATGGATTTGATGTCGATGACAATGCATTCTATCAAATTTTGGGTGCTGTCACTCTCCCTAAAAGGTCGTTTTTACAGATGCTTTGAAGTACTAATGAATCCCATTTAACCCATCATTAGTTGAAACTCTTTGCTGTAGCCAAAATTGTTTTAATCAAATTAAATAAAAGATAATTGAATGTAAATGCATAAATTCATTATGGAGTGAAGTTCAGTCAATTCAACGTTGCGATGCATGAAATTATATTAGGGAAGGGGGGGGGGGGATGAAACGGTGGAATGTGCGTAACATGGAGCAGGGTTCCCACTCAAATCACAGAATGAAAATCAATGACTTTTCAGAACTTAAAATAATGTTTTTTTAAGAACCTTTGAAAGTTTATTTTCAGGCATCATGTCTATATATAAATTTTTTACAAAGTATATTCTACCAAAAAAGTTTCAAGTTGGTGGATGCATAATACAAATAAGTCAGATAATTTCGATACGGGGCAGATAAGTGGCGGTCAAGCGGGGATAGTAAGTCCGAGTTGTATTTTATAAATTTTGCAGCTGGGCACATAACATCAGAAAAAATTAAGGTCTTTTAAGGACCTCTAAGCAGTTTCAAGTACTTTCAAGGCCTTGAAAACAAGTTCAAAAATATTAAGCACTTTAAATGACTTTGAATGACCATGGGAACCCTGATGGAGGAGTGAATGTCAAAAGAGTCTAAATTTTATGTTACATTATTTACATACACCGGCTAGAAAGATGAAAATATTTTTTTACAATCCGATTGAAATCTAGAAATGAAAGTCTAGTTAGGGCCTTGCAATGTATTACATGTTTTTCTAATGAATTCTGATATCCTATTAACTTTTCTACTCGCTACCCTTAAAGCGTAGACAAGCTTTCGTTGTGGGCTTATGAGTCTCGATACAGAGACCATTGTATCTCGAGACAGATGCGTTACCGCTGTGCAAAAGAGTACTCCAGTGCACAGAAGTTTTATCTGTTATTTGAGGTCGCCACACAGCCTCCTCCCAGCAACTAAGGAGCGATACTGTTGTTCTGATCAACGTCTGATCGGAGTTGGAAGTTTGGGATGCTAGTTGTATCGTTGTGTCCGCTCGTTGGGGTGTTGCACGCGAGTTGCGTATCTGATCGCTTGTTGCGAGTGTTGCGTATCTGATCGCTTGTTGCGATGAAATTTCTCCTTTCAGAAAGTGCCGATAGATGGCAGCATGATTCGTTTTAGTCCGGTTGTCACCAATAAAGCGTAGGCAAGCTTTCGTTGCGGGCGACGAGTCTCGATCCAGAGACCATTGTATCTCGAGACAGATGCGTTACCGCTGTGCAAAAGTACTCCAGTGCACAGAAGTTTTATCTATTATTTGAGGTCGCCACACCCTAGAATAATACACAACGTGATACTACAAGTTAACTGAACTCTTGTTTTGAAAATAAAAGTTTGGTTAACTCATAGTTATTCATGGAACTGGGTATTTGCGACATTGACAACGCAATTGATATACAATGAAGTTCTAGATATGGAAAATCTTATTGTTGAAACATGAGTAAAGATTTTATGGTAACCCTAATTTTCAACAAACGGTTGGGTGTTGTTCCACCATTTTAAGATTTGTGTTCAACCAGCGAGATTGAGTTTTTGACAGTTGTCGGCATGGTTAACAAAGAAAATCTTCCAGAAAATAATTAGAAAATTGGAGTTTGAGGGTAAACCAACAGATATTTTAAATCAGTCACCATCTGAATTTGGTGACAAATAGAAAACATAATTCTGGACTTGGCTGCAACTTTAAAGCCGGGCACACACGATCGTTCCAAAACCCGCGCCACTCCAATGACGTCACAATTCCATTTGGATCGGCTTGAAAACAGGGGGTCACACATGATCACTCCATTTTTAACCCTCCACGTTAATCTTGGAAGATTGAAGTTCGCGGGCAAAGCCGTTAAGCGATGGTTGTATTTCTTTTAAATTAGGCAGCTTTTTGTCCAAGAAATTTGATTAGTTAATACTTCGAAAATATAATAGAAATATTTTTAAATAAAATGAAGTAAAATTTTTGTTTCTGTCATTAATAGAACTTGAAATATTCAAGTTATTGTTACACAACAACAGTATCTCGACCACGCTATTTTGAAACTGTTTTTCTCAAAAATAGTTTATTGTCCCTTTTTTTTTTTTAAATTCATATAACTTAAAAACTACTTCTTATAAATTTATGAAACTTTCCACAATTATTTCTTATATATATTTCTTTAACACGTTCGCTGCCGCTGGCGCGTCAGCATGGCGCTACCTCCCATGCCGGCGACGCTCTGGGACGACGATCGAGTATGATAAGTAAACTGCTTTATTTTTAGTTCGGATTTGGAGGTTGAACGATGAGGTTTTTGAGGCACGTTAGTGAAGCATTATTTTTATATTTTTAGGAAATAAAAGGTTTTTCCTTTTTTCTGGTTTTACTATTAAAATATAAGGAATGTTTTTAATCATTAAAACGCTTTTTTTAAATTCGGCCTCTGAGGATGGATATATAAATTTTGGTGGCAGCGAATGTGTTAATTTGTCTTCGGGAATTGCATACATTACTTTAAAAAAAAAAAAAAAAAACGGTTTTCAGAGCTTATCTTACTATGGGTTTTATACAGTTTTTTTAACAAAATATTTTTACAAATTTTCTGAACACTTTATTGGAAAATCATGAAAACAATTTATAAAAGGAATTATAAGTAATTTAATGTAAAAATGAAGTGATAGCTTTAATTTCGCTTTAATTTATCATGATAAAAAGCGTAAGAAATCTTCTAAATGCATTGCAATTCTTTATATATTTCAATTAACTGCAATGACAATATCACGGGTCGTGTTCCGGCTCATTGCGAGGTGAATAAACACACCAGAATCATTTCCCCATTTTTCCCTACCTGATTCCCTATCGCAGCGCGACAGTTTCTGCCACACACGAGAGCTCCATTTGGAATGAATCTTTTGGAAGTTCAGCCATTTAGAATTCCAAAAAATCGTTCCACTCCAATGATTTCGCGTCGGGTTTCACACACACGGTGCGGTTTTCAGGGCTGCCACTGACTGTAAGCTTTGAAAATAGTTGCTTTAGTAGCCTCAGATGTTAAAAATAGTAGCCAAAATAGTAGTCTCAAACATTGAAAATAGTAGTCTCAGACGTTGAAAATAGTAGCCTCCCTTTTCATAACTTTTAATAAAAATGGCTTTTTCAAGTCGGTAAAGACCTTCCTCTTGTTTTAAAGGTTTTAAGTTACCATCAAGATCGGAATAAAACTGTCGATTTACATAAACACGAAAACCCAGAGACACTCTTCTTCCAATTCAAAATAGTGTCTAATACATAACATCCCATACGGTAAAAGGCATGCGTCTTGGGGGAGGTGCTATCGTACTTACATAACTGCGATAGAAGTTGGCAACTCAACCTTACTCCCACACAGCACCTAAGCAAAAAAACTTAACTTCACGCAAAAGCGACAGTAAAAATCGATTGGCAAAACAAGATATATATATATTTTTTCTTAATTTCCAAAGTCAAACAACTTTTTGGCAGAAAAACAAGTTTCATGTTTAAACAATTATACTACATATTGACAACGACAGACGAATTTAATTAAGGCCAGAAAATTTAAATTTTTAACAGGATAATAACAGAATTTGAGAAATAAAATTCTACAACATTTCCCCAATTTCCAGAATATTCCTTGACGTGCATCTCTGTTGACGTTATCATTAAAAAAATATATATATATGACCAGTTTAAAAATACATAAATTTGACTATTTACAATTACATTTACTTATCAAAGTATAATTGTACCAAAATATAAATTTAGGCTAAAAATCAAAACAAGCATCTTTAGAGCATGAAAAAAAATGGAAAACATTAATAAAAAATACACAAAATTCACATAAACCAATTTGCAAACTACACCCATACTTACTAACTTCAAGGAAAAGAAACTAGTACAATACTTTTCTTTTTAATTTAAAAAATATCACAAATAAAACACATTATTTTCTTTAATATATGTCAAAGGCTTTATCCTGTTCATAAATTTTAAACAGTGTCCTAAATATTTACTAAACTTGGGCATGCACGAGCCTGAAACTTAAATAATCAGCTTTTTGCTATTCAGTCATAAATTTCACTAGGTATAATATTTCATCAAAAATTATGTCTTTTGGATTTTGAAGTTAAAAAAAGATAAATAACATGTATTGCATGAAAAAAGGCTTGAAATTAATAGCTTCTTATTAAAATTAATTACTCATAGATATATGGAAATAAAAAATTTTACAACAAAAAGCTTCTTATTAAAATTAATTACTCATAGATATATGGAAATAAAAATTTTTACAACAAAAATATTATCTTAAACCACTAAAGTACGTATTAAAAGAAGCAAAAAAACGTTTTCATAAAACATGACAAGCATAGCATTCAGCAGGGGAAAAAGATGCATGGACTTTTTTTATAAATTCCATGACACTTTGCCTGAATGTATGCGGTAGCGCATTTCGATTTTTTATTTTTTGGATGGGGAGGAGGGTGTTTCAATTCTTTATTTGATTTATATTAAACATACAAATCAAAAACACATATCACTTTCAGTTAATTACGCTTAATAAAATATGAAAATTAAAGGATCTAACCCTTTTTGCTCATTATTGCCTATAGATTTGTTGCACATCTATAACAGTGCAGTAAAGGGTTGATAAAAACAAAAAAAATATGATGGAATCAATTTAAAATATTAAGGAATTTAGGGTTCTAATATATTCGATTGACAAAAAACACAGGTCAAGAAGAAAAACTATCATATCTGTAAAGGATGCAGTCAGATTTAAGTTTGAGGATTTTTTTTGACAATAATGCGCCGGCAAAGCTATAAGATAACCAAAAATCTAACAGAAATACTGTGTAAACAATTGTTCCAAGCATAACAATGATCTCAGAAAGTAAGAAGGGGGGGAGGATAAAAAAAGCTGAATATGAACATGCGGTTGTGGGCCGAGAAGAGGAGATTGTCCAGTTTGGCTCAGCTGCCGAGAGTAGAAAAAGGTCGGTAACTTCGTACTCCCAAATTGGCCAACTATCCAGATATTGAGCGACTAAGAAAAAGCACATGAAAAAAACCTGTATTATTCAACGCACCGACGTCACGGCATCCACTTCGTGTGACGCGAGCCGGGATAGATGTCCGCATCCGCACGGCGAATGCGAGAAGGGAAACTCAAAAATTTCAAAATTCCCTGATTAAAGAGTAATTTTACGAAATTTCTTAACCTTTACCTGAATTCCCGGTTCAATCGCCACCCTGTTTAAGCTACATTCAAAGTAATTAAATTGCCTCAAAATTTAAATTATTTTATTATTTATAAATTTAGCTACAACACTGAAATTCTATCATTTTGCATCGATTGACCTACACGGCGAAATCGTTCACCACATCGCCACAAATCTCGAATATAACGTCGATATAACATCAATACTGTCCATACTGATAGCATTTTCTTCCGGCGTTCACCACAAATTCATTTTTAAGTAAAGTAAATATAGCGAAATAATTTGATATTTCGGAATATAACAGGTTCTAGCACCTTCCACGGCGGAACCTAAAAGGCAGGCGAAAATGACCGCGGTAGCCGTCAAAAACAACAATCTCGCGTGAGCGGTTACTATCATCGGACTAACAAAAATGACCACTGTACCCGCGAATATGAATAACTATTTCGTTAGTGTTTGCTCTCCCCCCCCCCCTTAAAAAAATCACCGTTTTGAGAAAATTGTTAGTACCTTACTGCCGATTTTTTTTCATGCTACTATCAGACAGTATCCAATTTCTTAAAAAATAGTCGCCTCAGCCCAAAAATAGTTGAAGGTTTTGTTAAAAATAGTCGTTTTGGGCCCTTTTTTCATTGAAATAGTCGCCTGGCCACTAAAATAGTCACTTTAGTAGCCTTTTTAGTCGCCTGTGGCAGCCCTGGGTTTTGGTGGAATAGCGGGCCAATTGTCCTGATGGATCGATCATGTATGGCCAGCTTAAGAAATCTCTCTAATGTGGAACACATAACAGGAATTTACCAAAAACTCCAATACTTAAAACCTTAGGTCATTAATAACTTCGCCCTTATTGATTTTAATCTCTTGCTAATAAATAGGTAACATTCATCTTACTATGGCCCAAGTGTAAGACTTGACATTTGTTCATATTAAAAGACATATCCCATTTGACTGTGCCGTTTGAAGGGACTTTCCTTAATTTCCCCCCTTTTGTGATAACCATTTTTATTCGTCTCGAAGCTATAAAATTGTTTCCTTACAATTTAGTTGTTCCTGTAAACTTCCAAGCATGAGAAATTATGACCTTTTTTCACTACATAAATTCTTAGATTATAGATGGAAATAGGAAAAAGAAGTGGCTCTAAAACTGACTATTTAATTTACAGTGAAAATGTTATTAGATAGATTTTCAGTGCCCTTATTGTTATTGATACTTGTTAGGTGAACAAAGTTGCAGTAAAGATTGATGTACAATATTTTGGATGTTCTGTTTAACTGTAAACGCAGTTAAATACTCACCGTATTACTTCTCTTATTCGTACACGAAGTATCAATGATGACACAGGATTAAAAAAAAAAAAATCTTAATTCATGTACACAAATTATTGTAACTTTCGAATCCGATTCTACAAAACAAAACAAAATAGCAAGACAGCCAGATTTCATACTTTCATTATTTAGTATCTAGCGCCGAAGTTACACTTTATGAGACGCATGCAAGTGACGTCATATAGATCCCAATTATTCTGACAAGAGATCGCATATTTTCTTTAAATAATTTTTTGATATTCATCACAAGTTTGAGTTAGTGATAAAGGTGACAAAAGCTCACTCATAATAATTTTGTGCATTAACTTCACTAACACCACTTTTAAAAACGACCATTCTAATTCCCTCATAGGATTACCATAGCAAACGTGCAAAAGAAGGTCCTACCCAAAACAAAATGACATCTAGAGCCTGATTCTCACCTCCGATCGAATCGGAAAAAAAATCGTGACCCGCTCTCTCGGAATCTGGTCATTTCTCGCATAGACCAAAGATAAAGTAGACTGATCGTAAACCTCCAAATCCTTGACCGAGACGCGCGAGGAATTGTGGGGCACAGATCTCCAAAACATAAACGCATTTTGTATAGACAATGGCTGCTTGCTCCGCATTTGGATACATAAATCACCCGTCAAAAATAGTATGTACAGCTCCAAATATTTCATTTTACAGGTAAGTTCTTTTCTAACACTGTCTAATTATAGTTTGCATTGATTTTAGTTTCTAAAACTATTTATTTGTGTTTGAATGACTTCAAAATGAAAGGTCGTGTGGGTACTCGTTTCGTTTTCCTTCATTATTGTGTGTATCGCGGAATTTTCGATTAAATTTCAATTAGCCTACAGACTGCCATTTAATAATTAATTAATAACTACCACTTTAGAAGAGGCAATTGAGGTATCTGAATTTTTAAGAATTGTTTTCGTGAAGTCAGTATTTTCTGGAGAGGAAGGATGAGTCACGTTAGGTGATCAAGTTTTGAATGAAAGCACGTGTGCTCTTCTCTCCGGAAATGGAAAAACATAGTTGATTCTCTACTTTGGTTTCAATGTTAAGAAACCAGTCAATGATATATGATGCAGTGCATTCAATAATTAAAAGTCACAGTTCATAAAGAACTTGTTGTGTAAAAGAATTAGTTTCCCATAAGATGAAAAAGTGAAACCGAAAGTTATATTTACATGTTTACCTAACAATACAAAATTTTTCAGCTATGTAATTGTGAATGTGTAATTATGTTATACATCTGTCCAATTCCTACAATATAGTTATTATAACATACATTAAAATTATGTGCTAAATATTATGCATTAACAAAATATGTTAAATTTTTGGAAAGATAATGAAAAAAATTTAATTTCTTGAACATTTGTTAATTGTTAAATGGGATTTCCGTTTTATGAAATTGCTATTATCAATTTTTATCAATTATCATTAATTTTAGTCGTATGCAAAATAAGAGATGACATTTTTCTTTACACTTTTTCAAAGCCATAATATTCTACTGTGTTTAAGCTTCAACACAAAAACTTGATCTTGGAAGGAAGATTTAAAAAAAAAAAAAAATGTTAAATCAGTATTTAAAAAAAATGTTAAACCAATTATTTGAATAAGCATTATGATACTTAAATAATGAGATTTTCATTATTAAATATTTTTCCATTTTTCGTTATCTAGTAATAGTTTTTTTATTTGTAATTATTGAAAGGTGAACTTAGGAAGAATATGTTCGCCTGTAAAATAACATTTTAAAGATGTTAAAGTTCTTTTTAATAAAAGTGTACATTCGTGCAAATGGGTTATTTGTTCTTTCATAACTAAACTAAATACCTTTTAAAATATCTAAAAAACAAATAAAAATATGATACGTTTGTTTGCATCATGAAGACAGATCGAGATGATATTTTATGTGTTTTGTTGCCATTGTTGTTGTTTTTTAAAGAATTTTAATAAAGAATATTTTGTAATGCTATTACTTTTTGAATTTCCTAAATATTATTCAAAAACATAAAATTACTATTCCTTGTTATTTTAATGAATAGTTAGAAATAAATAAACCTGTTGAGCCGAAACTTTTTCCTTTATTCAAATTTATAATTTCACCGGTAATTGTATGGCGAATGATGCGGCCACGATCCGTCACGGATGCGGGAAGAATGTGTTAGAAGAACCCCCACACTTTACCGTCGACGGACAAATAGGTGAACTTCTTGAAGTCAAATTTAATAAAATTATCCGAAACTTTCTTCTTTTCTTCTTAATGCTGCATAATGTATACATTCTAAGGAAAATATGTGAATTTTTTCATAAGATTTATTCATATATTAGTGGATAAAACGCTATTTTTAAAATGCGAAATTTTACACAGTACGCAAGGCGTTTGCTGTTTCTTTTGGAATTATGTTACCCATGATGCCTCAAAACATGTAATGTTTTTCTCCAATGAAGGTCAATGGGAAACGCCGCCTCTGCTCCTATTCTTTGCTCTATTCTTTAAATATATTTCTCGTTCAGTAGATAAGGAGTGATTCTGACCTCAGTTTTTCCCGAAATCGAAGAATGACGTACTTCCTCCGCTGAAAACTGCGCGGTTAGGAATGCGCAGTAGAGTTTTCAGAACCATGTGCTGTTTTGACTTCAATTCAATGTTCATAATTTTTTTGTGAAACTCTTCATCTCCTCGTGGTGTTGCAAGAAATGGCTTCCAAGAAAGTTGAACAGATACTGTAAAATGGGGTGAATAGGAACAGCGGGGTGAATCGGAACGAAACTTAATGAAATTATAAAGAACTTATTATTTTACACAAATAAAGCAGTTTTATTAATTATATATTTTTTTTATTTGGCTAACATTTTTGGAATCTTGGAACATGTTTTGTGGGGTTTTCAACACTGTCCTTTTTTTATAAAAAAATTCTGAAACAGCGTCATATAATCCAATGAGTTTTAACCTCGCCAAAACTTATCCCGTAATTAATAACATGTACCATCTATAGACTTAACTAATATATTTTTAGATAAGAATAAACATCCACAACTGCATGCTATACTTAATTTAACTTGGTTTTAAAAACTTTTTATTTTACAAATTTTTATGTTTTGTCTCGTCTCGATTTTGAGATTTGCGGGGTGAATTGGAACACTTGAAAAGTGATATTAAAGGGCTGTTTTTGGCAAGATTATGTTCCACACAAGATTCAACGGCTGAAGAAGAGTCTAATTACTCCCTTCAAGACAGTAATCAAGATTACATGCTTGAATAAATGTCGAAAGAGGAGCCTAGTTTCCACATGGCAGAAAACCCGATTGTTCCAGTGGTTTTTCTCTAAATGACTTTGTTATCTTTAAGTTATATGGAGAAATGTATGAAGATTCTATGCAAGCAAAGTTTTACACCCACAAGATTATTGCTATATAAGTGTGTTTTACAAAAAGTGCCCATGAACGTAGAAATTTTCTGAGACAAATGAGGATGCTTTTCTCCTTTCTCAAGATATTTTAAGGAATTTGCAGTCATACACCAAGCAAACATAAAGTATATTAAAAAATATTATTAATTTTAAAGACTATTTGGATGAGTTATTGGAGAAGAGTTGATACGTTTTCAAATATATGATTTGTTTTGACTATAATCGACAAACACAAATTTTATCCATCATATTAAATGATTTTTTTATAATAATTTTGTGTTCCTATACACCACAATGCATTATTACTTGTTTTTTGCCACCCTGTAAACATTTAAATAAGATCAGACATAAATTGTTTCGAAAGCCCAAAAATTTTAATAAAATGAATATCGTGAGAGTCAAAGGGATTGTTTTAGCTGTAAACTAGCTAAATACCCGTGCTTCACGAAATTTTAACATGTGCAATATTTTAGCTAGCTGTGAGGCCTCGCGTTGCGGAAATCTGTCATTCGTGTATAAGACCCAGTTTTTGTCGCTTCGCTCGCAGGAAGGTTCATCGCTACGCAAAATCAAGCTCGCTTCGTTCGCTGAAAAGTTCATGGACACATAAACACAGGCTTATTTCACTCGTTAAACGGTTCATTGCTATGCAAGCATAGGCTCGCTTCGCTCTCTGAAAGGTTCATTGCTGCGTAAGCATTAAGCTCGCTTCACTCACTAAAATCAAATACTTAAGTACTTAATATTGGAAGCCTCTCCCTTGTCAAGAAAAACAAAATTCCCCGTTAATACAAAAATACAACACCCCTTTAAGATTATTTTAACACGTGTTTGTGGAAAGCAAAATTAGGGGCTAAAACTACTTAAGTTGAAACTTTCAGAGATCTAGGCCTATTCGAAGTAGCTTTTTGTAAAAAAATTAATTGAAAAACAAATTAAAATTTTAACATTCTTTTTATCAGTCCAATTAGAAGGCCAAAACTACTTGTGTTGAAAATTTCAAAAATGTAGCCCAATCACAAATCGCTTTGTAAAATATTTGTTAATTAATAATAAAAAAAAATTAAAATTCCTATTTTTAAAAATCCAATTAGAAGGCCACAACTATATATGTTGAAAATTTCAAAGCTGTAGCCGTATTTGAAATCGTTTTGTAATATATATATTAATTAATTAAAAAAGTTAATTAATAACAAACTAAACAAAAATTAAAAATTCTATTTTTCTAAAGTCCAATTAGAAGGACAAAACTACTTATGTTGAAAATTTTAGAGCTGTAGTTCTATTAGAAATCGTTTTGTAAAATATTAATTAATTAATTGAAAAATTAATTAAAAAAGAACTAATTAAAATTTTAACATTCTGTTTGTGATGTATACAATTAGAAGGCCAAAACTACTTATGTTGAAAATTTCAGAGTTGTAGCCTTATTAGTAGTCGTTTTGTAAAATGTTTATTAATTAAATAAAAAAATTAATTAAAAAAGAACAAAATAAAAATTTTAAATTCTGTTTTTTAAAAGTCCGATTAAAACGCCAAAACTACTTATGTTGAAAATTTCAGAGCTGTAGCCCTATTAGTAATCGTTTTATAAAATGTTTATTAATTAATTAAAAAAATTAATTAAAAAGGAACAAAATAAAAATTTTAAATTCTGTTTTTTAAAAGTCCGATTAAAAGGCCAAAACTACTTATGTTTAAAATTTCAGAGCTGTAGCCCTATTAGATATCGTTTTGTAACATATTTATTAACTAAAAAAATTAATTAAAAAAGAACTAATTAAAATTTTAAAATTCTGTTTGTGATGCATAAAATTAGAAGGTCAAAACTACGTATGCTAAAAATTTCAGAGCTCTACTCTAATTTTAAGTAGGTTTCTGTAGATCCACAGAGACAGAGACAGACAGACACACAGCTTGTTTTATTATTATAGATACTCTTTATCTTCTCAATTCCCTGTTCACTAAATATGGGTAAAATTCATAAAAACTAATGTTCTTGCAGGATCCATTTTGATGTTTGTTGTTTTAAAACAGCAGCAACAATAGACACTTCAACATACAACTAGAACAACCAATCAGAATAAACTTCGCCGAAATCTCGATAATCGTCATGGCATCCCAAGAGCTCCAGAGCAACCGAGACGCATTCCGAGAGATTGGACATCTCGTTAAACGAGATTTTGACCTGAGAATCGCAAATAATCGGAAAGTCACGTGACACCCCCCTTTCCGATTGCCATTCCGATTCGAGAGTAGATGAGAATCAGGCCCCTAGAGGCTAGAGCTTTGGTGACACGTTTTATAAAGATTTAAATATTTTCTTATTTACGTACTTTATTCAGCTACATAGGCCTTATAATATAGAACAAACGGGAAGGCTATAGAATCAAAATGTTTTTGTTCAAACCTCTCCCTCTAACTCAACCACACGGACAAGAGGTTGGTGTTGTATTCAGATTATCTGGCGCCGTCAGCAACATGAGGGCTATAATGCACCGAAACATTCGTCATTAGACAAGCCAACATAAATTTACAAACACCCATGCCTAACACGGGACTCGAACCCGCAACCTCGCGGTCTAGAAGCCAGCACGCTAACCACTATACCGTTTTGTCGGCGCACGGAAAAGAGGACATTGGGGTTAAGACCTATATAATGTGCATCAGAACTAGAGGTCAAAAATATCGATCAAAATAAATATCGATACTATATGGTTGCATAGAAAAAATATCGATACATGAATTTTATTTATTTGATTTTTAAATTTGCCAGAAACGAAGTTTTTCGGGAAATTTCTAATTTTCATGAATTCATGCCAAAATTGTTTTAATAAATAAATTATAAAAATTGTTTTAATAAATAAATTATAAAAATTGTTTTAATAAATAAATTATAAAAATTGTTTTAATAAATAAATTATATTATCAATCAGAATAAATAAAATAAATTTGGACGTCAATGCGTAAATTCACATTTATTTTTAAAGAAGTTTTGGAAAGTAGTTTACCGCTTATTATAGCTGCTCATTCCAGGCACACATTGACAACAGAAACAGCGCTATGTTAATGACAACTAATAAATGATCTTATCTTTCCATTACATTTTCTTTTTGTGTTAGGGTGCCATTTTAAATTTTAACTGTCTCTCAGCCAAGTCCAAACTTTAGTTTTGAAGTTTTCGAAAAGGGAATAAAGAAAATCAAAAAAACACATGGAACTACAAGACGATCATCAAAAAAACTTTTTTTTTTTTTTTAAATATCGATATATCATTGACTTTTATTGATATTTTTTTAAAAATATCGTCGTATCGATATATCGCCGAACTCTAATCAGAACCCATACACACCGGTATTTGGCGGCCACAACGATCGAAGAACATATTCCTTAAGACATTTGTGACCTTTAAGGTTGAGAATTCTAATAAATATCTAGCAGAAAAATAAATGATTGTATGGAACCAGAATCAATTCTCAGATTAAATTTCAGTACAAAGTTACCCACAAGGCCAAATTTCCTTTGTAACAAAAATAAAGAATACAATTTTTCGCTCCCATTTTTCCTGAGAGGACATTCGGGCCACGACCTATTTAATATACAACAGTCCCCATACACACCGGTGGGACCGAACCGAACCCAAGATCTCCGATTATATGCTTGGTGCAGTGGGGGCGCGTAGGATAGAGCAAGAAACAGCATTGCTGCATCTAAATTATTAGTTTAAAATTTAAATTTACTAATTGCTAGTTAACTTTGATTATATATTTTACTAATTTTCTTAAAATGTAGGTTAGCCAATGAAGATTGAATTTCTTCAACTGATGGATCTGACAATTGTTGAGTGAGGTACATCTACAGGAGCGAAATTCCAAATAAGTTGAACCGTTGCCATGGTAACATCTGCTAGTGGAACGCAGCCAGTTATGAATTTACTTCGGCTGCACTTGTAAATTCGATGTATTGATTATTATTGGTTCGTGTGGTTGGGAGAGAAATCAGTACTCCTAAAGAATTTTTTCTACCAAACGTAAATAGTTTCCGCAATAAATTTACACATGTTTTTTCTTAAGTTAATACTAAAACTTATAATAGATGAACCATTTTGGAACATGGAGCTGTGGCGCCTACCACAGCCCACCAGAAACCATACTCTGACGTCATGCCAAGAACTCTATTCCATCTAATGATGAAGAGAAGGACCTGGCAACAAAAGTTAATGTTGACTTGAAGAGCTCAGATTTTAAACAGTTGATGTTCACGCTAAATGCAATGTTATGTTTGTCCAATTGTAACGCAACCTACTTCATTTAAATTTAATTGTTTTAATCCTATTCTTAAGTAAATAAATAGTAACTGTTATGTACGAGAGCACAGAGAGTGTTATTTACCATAGATATAACACGCACACGTGCTTCACTACAATGGTGACAGGACACATGCAACCTATGTAAACTGCAATCACGTTCCATCCCCTTGAATTTTGGACGCAAAAACAAATTCCTGGATTATTTCGCCCAGACAACTGACGCCGAATCTCTGTGAGTAAATTGTTTCATTTTCCCCCGTATTACATTTCTGAAAGAACTGACTTAAAAAAATGACCAATGAAGAAGCGATCGGCAGCGCACGCGGTGCAGATTTTCCGCCATCCATTGCACGAGTTGCAGTTAAAGCACCTCCGTTCTGGCGTGCTAACCCGGAAATATGGCAGGGTTCTCACACACCGGGAAAATATGGAAAACCGGGAATTGTCAGGGAAAATGAAAATGCCCTAAAAAATCAGGGAAAAGTCAGGGAAAATAGCCAATATTTGGAATATTCTGGAAAAGTCAGGGAATTTCGTCTCAGTTTAAAATTTAAGCAGAAAAATAGAAATTTTCAATTAATCTATGACGTCATCTTTTGTTGACCGCGCAGCGAAACGGCAGTAGTCAAAACCGGTTCTCGAGGAATGGCTCATTTTTAGTGGTCTTCATCTTTTACTGTTGACCGCTCCGCAAAACGGCAGTATTCAAAACCGGTTCTTCGGGGAATGGCTCATTTTTTAGTGGTGGAGCAGTTTTTTTCTTCAAGTGGTTGTTGGATTGGACTTGGAACACAGAGGCTTGGAACTGGACAGCAGTTTATGGAGTTTATGCTACACCAAAGAATTGGACGTCCGCCGCAATGAATGGCCGTGAAAGTTCATATGAAAGTTGGAAGTTTCGATTAATTGAATAGCGTATATTCGTTGCAGATAACTTTTACCAATTAGCCTTACATGTACGGATTTCGACCATTTTGGTACGGTTTTATGAATAGCTCATTAAACTGTCCGAACTTCGCATTCTTTTTTTTTTTAAGGAAAACTCATATTCCCTGACTCTAAAAACTAGAGTATGATCTTAATCGACACTCACCTTCTTCAATTTTGTTGATAGTTTTTGTTAAATATTATTAACAACAAGATGTCACTTTCCATCTGATTTTGTACTCCTCATAATTTTTGACAAATTTACGACTTTGGAGATCAGTTTACAAGATCTATCAATTTTTCTGGAAAATCGCTAGTTTGCTTCGACTACGCATATGGAAAATTCTTACTTTAATTAGTTTTTCTGAATTTATAGGTGTTTCATGAGTACTGATCGCTGAAATCTGGTATTGAAAACAAAAATTTACGAATTAACTGCCGACTTTGCTTTATTTTTAGAGGAAGTTTTGTAGCCGTTTAATGGTGCAATCGCCGTTTTTGCCGCGTTTATCTTTCCGATTTTGAAGATGAAAATTTCGGATTTTATTGCGAACTCGGCCTTTTCAAGTCAGCACTCTGCCGCTAGGATACTTCAAAATATTGTCCTTGGTGCTCCACGTTTTTCCCGATTACTAAGACAAAATTCTTAATTGCTGACTTGGGGCAAGTTTTCTAATCTTACTGAGTTTCTGCAAGTTTATGAGATATTTTCAAGCAACCAGTCAAATATTTGAGCAGACAATCATATTTGGCAAACAATCTTCATTTTGTTTCAAGCTTGTATTAGTAATTAGCTGCGTGGCCTCGCGTTGCGGTGACCTGTCAATATGCCAGGTCTTTATAAAAAGTATAATGCTACATAACCCCCATTAATTCAACCTTTGCCCTTCTGAACCCTTTTCCCCGTTAATACCGCCGCCCCTTAAAAAAAAAAAAAAAAAAAAATCTGTAGGAATACAAAACAACTAAAACAGCCAAGATTAGATTTGAAAAAATATAGCACTCACACTAACGAATTTCCTCTAAGTATAAAAAAAAAAACATAAATAAAACAGCCAAGATAAGAATAAATAACAATTGCAAAGATTTTAGCAGTGCCATATGCTGCAAGTTTTATTTACTAACTTCCAATTGCCTTTAAGTTAAAACAATTTAAAAAAAACTAATAAAAATTTTAATATTTTGTCTTTGATAAACAAAATTGGATAGTAAAAACTACTCATGTTTAAAATTTCAGAGTTCTGCTCATATTGGAAGTTACTTTCTATAGACTATTGAGTAGACATACTCTTTGTTTTATTAGTATAGATAAGGTTTACTTAGTATCTGTTTCACACAGTAAATTATAAACAATGATTATTTCAATCAGAAATATAAATATCACTTAGGAACTTAAATATCTGGTGTTAAATTTTCAAATTCGTGTTTATATTTTTTTCTTTTGAAAGTACTGGAATTTTTTAAATATCATCTGGAAAACAGGGAAAAGTCAGGGAATTTTGTTTTAGATTTTGTGTAGGAACCCTGTATGGTTTCGCCAGATGGAAAGCCAATTTGTTCTCGCAGGCGTGATGACAGAAACAACAAAGTTTCATCATGTCGTTTCGGCACTCCAGCCTGAGGAGCTTGCCATCGTTGGTGACCTCCTTTTAAACCCACCAGCAGAAAACCCATACACCGCCATCCGAAATCACCTATGTATACAATACGCCGATACTGAGGAAGAACGTCTGCGTGACCTCATATCCGGCATGCAACTGGGGGACAAAAAACCTTCACGGTTGCTATTGGAAATGAAAAGCAAAGCCGGAAGAAGAGTAAGTGACGAGCTTTTAAAGTCACTATTTCTACAACGCCTTCCCGCACATGTACAGCAGATTCTAGCTATTTCTAACGATGAGCTAGAAAAATTGGCAGAGATGGCTGATGGAATTCTGTCGGTTGCTGGCAGCGCTGCAAAACAGGAGGTGAAAACAGAAGACAACACACTTCGGCAGATGCTGGCAGAAATTTCAACTCGCTTGTCACGACTGGAGACAAGACCTAGTACGCCGTCAAGAGATAGCTCTAGGCGAGGCAGCCGCCGACGAAGTTCAAGCCGTCCTCCAGCTGACCCAGAACATTGTTGGTATCACCAGCGTTTCGGAAGAAGAGCGACAAAGTGTACAGCCCCATGTACTTTCGTGCAGGAAAACTAGAGAGGCCGTCACTCGCGCAAGTGGGTGACGGCAAGGCTGAGGTGCTACGTTTGTACTTGGCGGACAAGTCAACAGCGTCACAGTATCTCATAGACACAGGTGCCGATGTTTCAGTGGTACCACCCTCTGTCTTTGAGAAAAGCCTATCTCCTGCCAAGCTCCAGTTGTTCGCGGCGAACGGTACAACAATTCCCACTTTCGGTCAGAGACTCTTACAGTTGGATTTAGGATTGCGACGTGCATTTCACTGGCCGTTCATCATCGCCTCAGTGTCCCATCCAATCATCGGGGCTGACTTCTTGAGACATTTTGGACTGCTGGTTGACATCCGACAGTGTTGCTTGATTGACCCTCTCACCCAGCTACGATCAAATGGCAAGGTTATTGTCAAGGAATCTCCCGGAGTGAAATCAATCTGGGGTGACACCAAGTTTCATTCCTTGCTCTCCAGGTTTCCTTCCCTCATTGAGGCCGGACCCACACCACGCCAGGTCAAGCACGGGATACAACATCACATTCCAACAAGTGGACCCCCTGTGTTCGCGCGACCAAGAAGACTTCCACCTGACAAACTCAAAGCTGCCAAGAGGGAGTTCGAGTACCTAGTGGCATCTGGCGTCTGCAGGCCTTCAAGCAGTTGCTGGTCCTCTCCCCTGCACATGGTCACAAAGAGCAACGGAGATTGGCGTCCGTGTGGAGATTTCCGCAAGCTAAACAGCATTTCGGTTCCAGACCGGTATCCAGTTCCACATATTCAGGACTGCCTGCAGGTGCTGGAAGGTAAGAAGCTGTTCTCCACCATCGACCTGGAAAAAGCTTATCACCAGATACCAGTCGCAGAGGAAGACATCAAGAAAACAGCTGTAACAACTCCATTTGGACTGTTCGAATTTCTTTTCATGCCCTTCGGATTGTCAAATGCAGCTGCAACCTTCCAGCGATTTATTCACCATGTGTTGCAAGGTCTCGACTTCTGCGTTCCGTATTTCGACGACGTCCTTGTGGCTTCAGAAGATGAGGAACAACACCTTGAGCATCTTCAACAAATTTTCAAACGCTTTGAACAATATGGTGTTCGGTTGAATGCTTCTAAGTGTGTTTTTGGCCATACCGAAGTAAAATTTCTGGGACATATGGTGACTCCCAAAGGCATTACTCCACTGCCAGAAAGAGTGACAGCAATCACTAACTTCCCAAACCAGAGACTGTAAAAGAAATGCGTCGATTTCTGGCCATAAGCAATTTTTACAGACGGTTTGTTCCCAATGCAGCTTCAACTCAAGCACCGCTGAACGCATACCTGAAGGGTGCCAAAAAGAATGACAAACGGCCCATTGTCTGGACTGAGGAAACTTCTATTGCCTTCGATAGATGCAAGAAGGATTTAGCAGAGGCCACTGTCTTGCACCACCCATCCTCGCAAGCCACACTGGCAATAGTGGTTGATGCATCAGATTCTGCAATGGGAGCCGCACTGCCTCAGCATGTAGAACAGGGTTGGCAGCCGCTTGCATTCTACTCGAAAACTCTCTCACCAGCACAAAAAAAGTACTCTGCATATGATAGGGAACTGCTAGCTGCCTACATGGCAATTAAATACTTTCGACATATGGTGGAAGGTCGAAGTTTTATCCTCTTCACCGACCACAAGCACATCACTTATGCATTCTGCCAGAAGGAAGACAAATGCTCACCGAGACAGCTGCGACAGTTAGACTATATCAGCCAATTCACCACAGATATCCGACATCTCAAGGGTACCGACAACTCAGTAGCTGATGCCCTGTCCCGAATAAATATCTCCATAATCAGCACACCATCACTTATCAACTTCCAACAGATGGCTGCAGAACAGCTTACTGATGTGGAATTGCAGAGGATTTTGTCATCCCCAAATACAACGTCCCTAGGGTTACAGCCATTGTCTATTGGCCAACCAGCAGTTACTCTCTACTGTGACATTTCGACAAAATGCATTCGTCCTTTTGTGCCAGAACTATTTCGTCGAGAGGTGTTCAATAATCTTCACTCCCTTTCTCATCCAGGTGTTCGAGCATCAGTGAAACTGATTGGAGAAAGATACGTCTGGCCATCAATGAATGCAGACATCTCATCATGGGCACGCACATGCCTGCAGTGTCAACAATCCAAGGTGTCAAGACATACCAGAAACACAGTTGGCAGTATTGTTCCACCCAGTGCAAGGTTCGAGCATGTCCACATCGACCTGGTAGGCCCCCTTCCTCCATCGGAAGGTTTTCGCTATTGTCTCACATGTGTTGACAGATTTTCGAAATGGCCAGAAGCTTTTCCTTTGGTGGACATCACAGCAGACACAGTTGCCAAAGCTTTCTACAGTGGTTGGGTTTCTCGCTTCGGCACCCCACTCAGGTTGACAACTGACCAGGGGACACAATTTGAGTCTTCTTTACATGATGCACTGACCAAGTTCCTGGGAACAGCTCGTCAAAGAACAACACCTTACCACCCGGCATCAAACGGCCTTGTTGAGAGATTTCATCGACAGTTAAAGGCGGCAATCATGGCCCACGGAAACCCTCAGTGGACAGCAGTTCTGCCGACAATCCTTTTGGGTTTCAGAGCTGCATGGAAGGAAGATCTACAGGCTACTACAGCCGAGATGGTATATGGTTCAACTATCCGCATTCCTGGAGAATTCCTATGCCCCTCATCAAGTGTTCCTGACCCAACTACATTTGTGGGGAAGATGCGAGAGGCAATGAGTAAGCTACTCCCTCCAAATCCCCAGCTACATGGCAAACAGTCAGTTTTCATCAGCAAAGATCTGCCTACATGCAGTCACGTTTTTTTGAGAACGGATGCAGTGAAGAAAAGTCTGCAACCACCTTATGAAGGCCCTTTTGAAGTTGTCAGTCGGGGTGAGAGATTCTTCAAAATTCGAAGGGGCACCAAGGAGACGACAGTAAATATAGAACGTCTCAAGCCAGCCTACATAGCAAAGGAAGCTGACAGAAAGGCACTACCTGCAACAGATGCATCTACACCTACAACTAGCTCTCAAACAGAACCAGCATTGCCCCAGCAAGAAGCTCCAAATCCGGTCCTGGTAACGAGGACTACTCGATCAGGAAGAAGGGTGAAATTCAACAGCAGATACCTTTAATGTCTCGCTATCGCTGGTGGGGGGCTACTGTGGCGCCTACCACAGCCCACCAGAAACCATACTCTGACGTCATGCCAAGAACTCTATTCCATCTAATGATGAAGAGAAGGACCTGGCAACAAAAGTTAATGTTGACTTGAAGAGCTCAGATTTTAAACAGTTGATGTTCACGCTAAATGCAATGTTATGTTTGTCCAATTGTAACGCAACCTACTTCATTTAAATTTAATTGTTTTAATCCTATTCTTAAGTAAATAAATAGTAACTGTTATGTACGAGAGCACAGAGAGTGTTATTTACCATAGATATAACACGCACACGTGCTTCACTACAGAGCCCTTTAAGTAAATTAAAAGAAGTATTTTTTTTTATATATATTTTCTTTCTCATATAACTTTTTAAGTACTGAAAGGAAACTTTGAGTTTGAGCAATTAAGATTATAGAATGTCCATTTCTGAATGAATGTATTAGGAAGTAGGGGGGGGGGGGGACCACTGGCTCGAATGCACTAACATTTTTTACTATGGGCCTCCACTGGCTTGGGTGCCTTAGCCACAAGACTACCAATAATTTAAATTGCTCTGTAACTTCTGAAAGAAATTTTTTGGTTACTCTTCTATTCCTACCCCTCTCTATAAGGAGGCAGTAGCAAAACTATTTATTTTAATACGTGAGTGGTGAAATTTTCCTTGAGGGAAACAAATTAATTATAGCTAAATTTATCATCTTATACAACGGATCCATAACCAGGGATCGAACCTTGTGATTTTTTTGTGGTTTTCCCATAAGCAACCACTGAACTATTCAAACTCTTTGGGCCAAATTTTAAAATTCAAAAAGTTCATGTAATCAATAACGGATGCATATCGTCAAATGAAATGGAAATTAATTTCTGTTTGCCCAAAGGACAACTGAAATTTTTTGTTTAAGTAACTCTTTTAAAAATCTGGTTGCCTCGGGCAACCAGGAAACCGTAAATTCCGACCTCTGCCCATAGCTAACTTTTAAACAGTGTAGGAAATATTGACCCAAAAATCATTAATAACTGCAAGAAAATTAAAGAGATGAAAGAATTATTAAACAACAAAATATAATTTATTTCGTACAAACAGTGGAAATTATGAAATAATCATTTAACAAAAAACATTTTTAAAGGAGACTAGGGGGTTCCGCCCCCTGCTCGATAACGCTCGCCAACCCCCGAACGCGATCTCCAAAAGGGGCTTCGCCCCCATCTCGGTGACCCCCTACCTTGGCTGCGTATTGATAACACCAAAGAAATAGAAGAGCTGGGGATTTTTAACGCAATTCCTGTGATTCATTCGTGAATTGGTGCTTTTGGTTTGCCTCTCTACCTTCATGTTGTTGATGTTATTGAAATATGAATGACAACTTCGATTACCATTTACATGCCTTTAACTGTTAGCAGAGAGTTTTGCATTATTCCCCCCCCCCCTCCCCGGGCCTAATGTAGAAATCGAATAGGTAATTGACATTTTCGATTACCTTCGAGATGAAAAATTGAAAAAGGAAATAATAAAATGTTGCAACAAGCACAATTAATACAAAAACAAAACTCATAAATCAAACACAAAGGAAATATTGGTACACAAGCAGTAACAGACCCTAATTGCGACTTTTTGCTTGGCGACTACCAAGCACAATAGAAAGAAATTTTTTGAACTTTCGAAAACGCACTTTTTTTTTTTGAATTTCGAACACGCATTTAATGTAACGCTCAGAAAATAAGAAAATCATTGGCGTTACAGGATGTCAACAAAAATTTAAATACTTTTGTCTACACACAAAAAAAATATTGAGATCGTTTGTTTAAAATTCCTGTTACTTACAAATTATTCCTTTTCCAATTTTGAAAACCGAAACTGTAACTAAAATGCAGGTTTAGCAGTAAATTTTGTTTTTAATGAAATGAAAAAATCTTAACGAACACATATCAACAAATTAACTCAATAACAGAGCCCCCACATTGACGAGATCCCATAAGAACTACTCCCTTTCACTGTTATAATACATGACTTGCAGTCGTTTTAGTAAAATATAGCAAATCAGTGGTTAGCTGTATTACTTTAGTTTCGAATCTCTCTTTATATTTAAAAAAAAAAAAAAAAAAAAAAAAGTAAGGAACCGGTGTGTTGTCACTAACGTACCTCTTTACGTGGTGAAAAGGAGAACTGTGAAATTATTTTCTCTCTAGCTCGTATTATCGCAAAATGTACCATTATATTACCGCAAAATGGCAAAATTTTAATTAGTTTTTTTTTTTTTTAAATAGTACACCCATCCTCAAATCAATAAATAGCATTTGTTGATCAAAATTGAACGTGGATTGCTAACTAAATGTCTACAAAAACAAAAATCGTTAACAATAGAGCCACAAAACAAAATCAAACGTTAGAAAGTAACCAATTGCAAGTGAGATATTTAGATCTGAGTAAAGTGAAAAAGAAAAATCGACAAAAAATTAAAAATTTAATGTGAATCTCATATAAAATTTTAACTTACAAAAACTAAACTAATAGAAACCGCTAACAATACAATGAACCAAAGACAATCCCTCATCTAAAAATAAAACAATTGATGTTGAATTAAAAAAAAACTTCTAATGTATTTAGAAAACGTCAATTTATGACGTAACAAAAATAAAAACAATAGTTGTTGAGCTGGTTTTACAGAGTTCCCACTCAAATCACAGAATGAAAATCACTGACTTTTCAGGACATAAACAATGTTTTTAAGGACCTTTGAAAATTTGTTTTCAGGCATCATGTCTATATATAAATTTTTAATAAAATATATTATACCAGAAAATTTACAAGTTGGTGCATGCGTAATAAAATATGTCACAGAATTCTGATACAGTGCGGATAAGTGGTGGTCACGCGGGAATAGCAAGTCTGAGCAGTATTTTTATAAAATTTGCGGTTGTAACAACAGACGCAAAAATTAAGGACTTTTAAGGACCTCTAAGCATTTTCAAGGGCTTTTAAGCACCTCTAAGCATTTTAAAGTACTTTCAAGGCCTTGAAAACAAGTTCAAAAATATTAAGCACTTTTAATGACCGTGGGAACCCTGTTTTAGATTTCGACAAACGATAAACACTGAAATAATGATAACACTGAAATAAACAAAGTCCCACAGTTTGCCAAATTTGAAAAATGGAACAAAAGCAGTATAGGATCCCTTTGGCGATTTTTGCCGGTTTGAACAGGTCGGTTTGCAAACAATCGAAGATTCATCAAAGATTATTGAAATTCTCATTATAGCCCTTTTGGGACTTTTTCCTGTTTGAACTGGTCGGATTACAAACAATAGCCAACAATTGAGTAGCATTACGGAAGGCATTTGTGAATAAAAATTCATCTTTAGCCAAACCAAGAGGTGTATTTGAAGCAGTTGAAGTCGTGGTGGTAGTTTGTGAAACTGGAATTTTTTCATGAAAACAATTTTTTTTTATGTTGTAGCTTGCCCATGTTGAAAGTACATGGTGGCCACTGATAAACTTACCAGATCTCTTTGATCAATTGAAGATGCTGTGTTTATCGAAAAATATTAATGACAATTTCGAAAACGATTTATTTGACGTTAAACCCCTTATAAGAATGAAGCATGTGAAAAATATTTTTGCTCTTGAATAATAAAAATTCATAATTAACATTTACAGAAAAACCATTGTTATTTAAAAAACCAAATAAGAGACCCCATTTGCACATCCTCGATCAATTGAAGACGCTAAACTTATTGAAAAATATTAATGACTTTTTTGAATACCATTTATATGCCTTTGCATTATTCCCCCCTTCCCGATGGGCACATGTTACACGTACAACAATGAAACAAGTGAAAAATATTTTCAGTCTCGAATAATAAGAGGTCATGATCAGAGTGGCCACCAAAATCAGGGAAAAAAGTTCACCGATAGATTTCTAAATAATTCCCTGATTTGACGAGAAATTTTTCCTAATTTCCACAATTTTTCCCGATGTGTAGACACCCTGGTAAAATAGAACATGTATGCTAAACAGATAATACGGTAATTTTTTAAAAAATAGTTTTACCAGTAATATAAAATTTAAATTATTCTGTACAATAAGCCTTTGGATGACAAAGGTGGTTATGAACCCAAACGCGCTCACTGCGCAAACAAAGAGATCGATGTGCAATCTTCGAAGGGGGCTATACCTTAAAAATTCATAATAAAGAATAGAATTCACACAAAAACCAAAAAGAAATACCGGTACAGGAGTAATAAGAATATGGGGTAGGGGGAGGGGGGAATGCAAACCAAAGGCATCAATTCAATAAAAATTCTTAATGAACAATAGAAGTCACACAAAAACGAAACTGCTGGGAAATCACACTATTCTTACCTGAAAGCGCAACAAACCTAGATATACATGGTAACCACTCATAAACTGACCAGATTTCCTTGATTAATTGAAGACGCTGTGTTTATAGAAACATAATAATTTCATATTCGAAAACCATTTATGTTTCTTTAACTGTTACCAGATAATTTAGCATTATTCCCTCCCCCAACGGTTCAATTTTACACGTATAACAATTAAACAATAGAAAAAGATTTTCACACTAGAATAAACAGAAATCATAATTAACAATAGAATTTACACAAAAACCAAAGTCATAAAATTCACAATTAACATTCACACAAAAACTATTGTTATTTAAAAAACCAAATAAGTGACCCCATTTGCACATCCACGATCAATTGAAGACGCTACACTTATTGAAAAATATTAATGACACTTTTGAATACCATTTAAATGCCTTCAACCAGATAATTTAGCATAATTCCCCCTCCCCCACTTCCCCAGGGACACATTTTGCACGTACAACAATTAAACAAGTGAAAAAGAATTTCAATCTCGAATAATAAGAATTCATGATCAGGGTGGCCACAAAATTCAGGACTTCTAAAAAAATCCCCGATTTGACGGAATTTTTTTTCTAATTTTTAAAACTTTTCCCGATGTGTAGATACCCTGATAAAATACAATCGTTGGGGGCTACACCTGAAAAATCCTTAACAAAGAATAGAATTCACACAAAAACTAAAAAGAAATATTAGCCTTTAACCGCAACCGTTAAATAAAACAAAAATAATTATCGTTCACACAAAAACCAAAGTCATAAAAGAAATATTGGTACAGAAGCAATAACAATATTGGGTGGGGGGGGGGGCGGAATGCAAACCATAGGCATCAATTCAATAACATTTCCTAATTAACAATAGAAGTCACACAAAAACGAAACTATTGAGAAATAACATTATTCTTACCTGAAAGCGCAATAAACCTTGACATACATGGTGGCCACTGATAAACTGACCAGATCTCCTTGATTAATTGAAGATGCTGTGTTTATCGAAAAATATTAATGACAAATTCGAAAACCATTTATATGGCTTTAACTGTTACCAGATAATTTAGCAATATTTCCCCTCCCCTCCCCTCACGGGCCAATTTTGCACATATAACAATAGAAAAAGATTTTTACAATTGAATAAAAAGACATCATAATTAACATTAGAATTTACACAAAAATCAGTCATAAAATTCATAATTAACATTAAAAAAAAAGAAAAACTATTGTTATCTAAAAAACCAAATAACAGACCTCATTTGCACATCCTCGGTCAATTAAAGATGCTGCGCTTCTTGAAAAATATTAATAACACTTTAGTAATATCAAAGTGCGAAAATGAACAAAGTACAAGACATCCTCTCAGAGTTTTCTAAAAAAATTACACTCAAAAGAATAAAAATTCATAAATAACAAACACACCAAAACCATTGTAATCTAAAAAACCAAATAAGAGACCCTATTTGCCCATCCTCGATCAATTGAAGACGCTGCACTTATTAAAAATACTAATGGCACTTTCGAATACCAATTATATGCCTTCAACCAGATACTTTAGCAATTCCCTCCACCCCCCCCCCCCCCTTCCTCCGGGGAACATTCTGCACGTACAACAATTAAACATGTGAAAAAGATTTTCAATCCCGAATAATAAGAATTCATGTTTAGGGTGGCCACAAAATTCAGGACTTCTAAAAAATTCCCCGATTTGACGGGAAATTTTTTATAACTTCCACAACTTTTCCCGATGTGTAGATACCCTGATAAAATACAACCGTTGGGGGCTACGCCTGAAAAATTCATAACATAGAATAGAATTGACACAAAAATTAAAGAGAAATATTAGCCTTTAACCGCAACCGTTAAATAAAACAAAAACAACTATCGTTCACACAAAAACCAAAGTCATAAAAGAAATATTGGAATAGAAGCAATAACAATATTGGGGGGGGGGGGGGCGGAATGCAAACCATAGGCATCAATTCAATAAAAATTCCTAAATAACAATAGAAGTCACACAAAAACGAAACTGTTGAGAAATCCCGCTGTTCTTACCTGAAAGTGCAATAAACCTAGTTATATATGGTGGCTACTGATAAACTGATCAGATCTCCTTGATCAATTGAAGACGCTGTGTTTATCGAAATAATATTATATGACAAATTCGAAAACCATTTCAATTGAAGACGCTGTGTTTATGTGTCTTTAATTGTTACCAGATAATTTAGCATTATTCTCCCCCCCCCCCTCCACGGGCCAATTTTGCACTTATAACAATTAAATAGAAAAAGATTTTCACACTTGAATAAAAAGGAATCATAATTAACAATAGAATTTAAACAAAAACCAAAGTCATATATTAAACGCCAAAGAAATATTGGTAAAGAAAACAATAAGCGACTTCATTTGTACTTTTAAGAATGATGCATGTGAAAAAGATTTTTGATCTTGAATAATAAAAATTCATAAATAACATACACACCAAAACCATTGTAATGTAAAAAACCAAATAAGAGACCCCATTTGCATTTCCTCGATCAATTGAAGACGCTGTTTTTATCAAAAAATACTAATGACAAATTTAAAAACCATTTATATGTCTTTCACTGTTACCAGATAGTTTAGCATTATTCCTCCTCCCACACACACAGGTCAATTTTGCACGTATAACAATTAAACAATAGAAAAAGATTTTCACACTTGAATAAAAAGAAATCATAATTAACAATAGAATTTACACAAAAACCTGTCATAATTAGCATTCACACAAAACCATACTCAAAAGAACATTATGTAATATTAACTTACATAAAGGCTTACTTAAAAAAAAAATAGCTAACTAATACATTAAAAACAGAAACCAACAATACGAAATTCTGGAATATTCTTCCCAAAAATTAAAACAACACGTTGTAGGTAGATGGCCGATTTCAAAATAACTGAACGCTGCCGATTAAAAAATACAAAAGTACCCAAGGACATAAACAATAATTTTAGGTTATGCAAATTTTTGAAATGTGTTGTTAAAAAAAACTAATTAAAAAATCAAAAAAGTAAATGCTGATAATCAGTTTTTTAGCAAGAAAGTCAATTAAAAATATTAATGAGCTTTATACATCGTACTTGGAATTTATGCATTATATATAACATGTAAAAATTACGTCATAATTCTCCCACCCGTACTCGTCGAAAAACGTGGTATTCACTTTTTGAAGGAGGAAGAAGGCAGAAAAAATGAGGTTTAGTCCTATCTAAAACATGATGTATCTAATTGATTTTTTTATCATTCAATGAAATTTTTAATTCGATCGGCTAGAGGAGATTTCAAAGATTCTAACCATATTTTTTTCAATTGAAAAAGTAAATATTTCGAGTATTTATTGCGATAGAAGAGTAGGGGGAAAAATTTGTCCCACTGGATTATCATTATGATCAAATTTTAAAATTTAATTAAAAAAAAAATTAATTAACAATTAAAAAAAAAATTCTTTTGAAACTAAATGAATGCAGAAACTACTTATCTTTCAAATTTCACAGTTCTCCTTGCACCAGAAATTGAGATACACGTGACACAAAATTCAATTTCTAATTTTTTTTAATACGTAGAGGAACATATATTATCACAAAACATAATAAATTAAAATGAAAGAACATGCTTTTTACTTATATACAGTTTAATTTGCTTATCTTTTTTAACAAATAGATTATGTTTCATAAAAATTGTTTTTACTCTTCATGCTACACAAGAATTGTTTTTCATCAGCTTTCGGTTTTTAGCTTTATAATATCAAGCTTGTTTTGAAAACTTCTCTGAATGAATGATGATCTAAACTTTAATTCATTCAAAATACATGTCTCAATTTATTGCTGGTTATGGTTGCACGATGACACTCAATTGAAAGTAATCCAAAAAATGCTTTCTTTGACTTTTCCCACAGTATAACAAAAAGCTTAAAGAATTATGTTCATAGATGTACTTAACGTTTAAAGGAACTTATTCTTGTTCTAAATTGGAAAGACAAGGTGCCACTGCATGATTAAACTCCTAAATAAAAAATATTTATGATCGCTGTAGTACTATTCAATATGAAACCAAAAGCACTTTATGAAATGCTTGACTAGCGCAATCCCAAAAGCTTCATAGCCGCATAGCGGAAGAATTTTTATGAAGACATTTGGTAATAAGTTCTATCTTGCAAATATTTCAGACTGTTTGGCCTTTTGTAAGATCACTGCCCTGTTTAGCATGCCATAGGCAGTTTCCTTCTTCCAAATGTATTAGAGAGGTACAATGGGCCATCAGTCTTATTACGCATGGCTTTGCCACTCCCTTTTTTAATCCGATCTTGCAAATAATGAAATATGAGCAATGATATTTTTAGCTGGAAATTGTTGATTTAGCGAAAATATTCTTGCTTGTATTATTTATGCAGAATGTTTCGAAAGTTCGTTTCCCAATATATTTAAGACAAGTAAACCTTCTATGGACCACACACCACAATTTAATAAATCAATTATTTTTCATCCCTTCTGCCAAATGTCTGATTACGGTTTTAAAGATTTATTTGCCTTGTCTTATCTCTTTATTGAGGGTTCAAGTAATTTTGTGATTTAATTTAAATGGTAAAGTTGTCAAAGAAATAAGATAGCCTTCCTATTGGTCACCTTTTTAATTTAATCTCTTTCAAGAAATATTTTAATAATCCAAGAAATGGGACAGTTGATATATTTAGCTATCAGTTTACTAGTATAATGCTTGATTGAGGGTTTTGTACAAAGTGGTAAGCATGTTACCAAATCCAAATTTAGATAAGACAAGTGCAAGAAGCCAAATTAGTTTGACTATTATTGAAAATATTTACATACACTTATATTCTTTTAGGAAAACAGACTAATGAAAATGTTTATACCTGCTTATCATAACCTATATTCTCTTAGAAAAAATAATTCTGATCTGCACAAATTAGTTTCACAAAGATATCAATTTTAGAATAAACTAGTTTAAGTTAGTCCTAAGTTTGGTTTGTTCTGCAACAGTTATAATTTTAGGGCAATTGTTAATAGTCATCAAGTTTTAATTTATAGTATGTAACGTTTAGTCGACATTATATTTAGATAATTGGAAAAGTGTTTTCAAAAGAAGAAATGTTGTATTAAGAAAAAATAACTGATATGTTCAATAATACAACAGTTACTACAATTTTTTATTCTAAATAAAATGTTCACTTTTCTAACAAGGACCCATTTCAAAATGGATCTACAAAATTAGTTAAATCATACAAATTAAGCTTTCAACATCAAATCCGCACTTTATATTTCTCTGCCGTAACTCCCCACTACACAAGCACAACATGAATTACACATCTTTCGCACTTTATTTTATAAAATAAACAAAATCTATTTGCAGCGATCCATAAGGAATAGATCCCACTGGAGATTAACGAAATTAATACATTATCAAAATGTAATATTGGTCATTTTGTGATTGAGTAGTGAGGGTCGAGTTGCCTTTGGCCGAGTGGATGTTTTTTTCAAGTTTTTTTTTTACCCTGGTGGCCAAGTCATCTGCCTTCCTCCCAGTACATGAATGTGAAGGTGATAGACAGATTGAGCTCCATCCGGTCCATTGTTGATGACTGGAAAGGAAACGAAAAAAGGGTAAAAACAGGACAAGTGGGATACTGGAAATTAGCATCAAAATCAGTTGGGGGATAAATCAAAAATTTAAAATGAAAAAAAATAAAAAATACATTTTTGATTAGGGATGCATCGAATAGTGATTTTAGCCGAATAAAGAATATTCGGCTAATGGACGAGCTGAATTCCAAATATTGGACGGGCCGAATATCTGAGGTATTGTTTCCAATAAAACTTATCTTAATTACTACTTAAAATAAAAATAGGATTATTTTATATTATAAAATCATAGGTGACTGGACCTTCATTGATGACTGTTATCTTGGCAAGGAAAAATTATGTAACAAGAATAACTGTTCTCAAATCTTTAAAATTATTCAAGAGGATACAACGTATACATTTTTAAGGGCTCTGGCACTCCCTGAAATTCATAAAAAAAAAATTCTAAAATTGTTGTCATAAAATCATATGGAGAGGTATTCTGCAATAATAATAAATTGGCAGTAAACTGAAAAAGCATTCGGCCACCGAATATCCAAACATTTGGGTCAATGGCAGACTACGGAATAGATACCAAATATTCAGTGCATCCCTATTTTTGATAACTAACTTTGGAAATTTTTTCAGTGTGAAACGAAATACAGGAACAAAAATTGCTTGATCTTTCAAGGTGAATTTGTTGGATAAATTTTTAATAAATTAACCCTTAGTTAACAAGACTAATTAAGCAAACCTAAGCTTTAAAAGCAGCAAATCTTTTTTTTCTTTTTTAAATAATAGGACACCATGTTCTCCACAGAACAGAAGGAGAAAAATAGGCAAATCAACACAAGTTAAAAAACAATAAAACAAATATATGGTGTTAAGAGCAAAAAAACATAATAAGCAGTAGAAAATAGAAAACACTTCCTTAAGTTACGTTATTACAAGGTACAGCAGGCATTCACATCCATTGAAAAAAATATTTTAGTAATAGTATTCAACCCAACAATTATTGAAAAATTAGAAAAAATGAATAATGTAAGTTAGTAATTCATTTTGTTTTAGGCTAAGAAGCAGCTGCAAGTGTTGGTATATCGTCAAACATCATTCTAGATATTTTATAAAAGGTAAAGAAATAGATCTTGTTGGAATAAACGCCAAAAGTGTTACAAAAAATAGTTATTGCTAATAAGTTGCTTATAACCCAATAGCCAAAATTATAGCACACCAAATAACAAGCATCCATTATTGTGATGTGACATTCACATACCATACAGCACAAATTGATTGAAATTTTGCTTACTGAAAAAGCCATACATACAGAACCTTGCAGGAAAGTATAGATAATACTTAGAGATAACCAATATTAAATTTCAATGCTTGAATTTTAACATTCAATAATAAACATTTAGATCTTTGTAAATTATGCAAGCAACAGGACTTGTGGTTTAAATACTAAATGCCACTTCCTAAGTTAGCCACCAGGTAAATACTCAAACTGTGGCCACAACTTCCACTGATTCAGATAAAATAAGTGGTTGCCATGTCTTTTCTTCTGTTGCTGTCCCGGATTAATGGCTCTAATTTGTCTCATATGTATATTATTTCCAGAAAGATTTTTTTATTTTGGCAATACATTATTTTTTTTATTTATTTATACGCAAAGTCGATGGGACCTCTGAAATTTTATGTGTTGAACATCTTAAAAACTTTTGCATCTAATTAATGCAGATTTGCACTACCAGCAGCATCTATAGTGTTTTTTAGAACACTTACATTGCAAGGCTTATATTCAGAATTTTTTTTTTTTTTTTAATGTATCCACCTCTTCTAAATTACTTAAAGCATATGAGGTATTGTCCTGTTGAAAAAAAGAGTTCATCTGAAAAAAAAAAATGGACTTAAAGAGAATTTTTTTGTTGTCTCAAGCGGGATTTCATCGTGCGATTTTGTGTTAAACAAATAAATTAACGTTACATTTAAGTTTCATCATACAGAGAACTGCTTTTATTATATACAGGATTTTGTGTCAAACAATTTTGTATTAACTGGGTTTAACTGTATCAATTTAAAGGCTAAGAACTAATCTGATGAATAGTTTATTTACAATTTTATATTGTGTTTTTGGTTTGAAAATTGAGGTAAAATTTTTTTAGAACTCTGTGAGAGATGAAATGTATAAGGAAATGATAAAACAGTATATTTTTATATGCTACTAATATTTCTCTACATTCCATAAAAAACCCAGAATGACATTCAATAGTGTCCCAAAACTTGAAGCCACTTCAATTACATGAATAATATAACATTTAACTGTTATAGCAAATGTACTTGCCGTAATATCGCTAAATTGAGCAAGGTATATTAGAATTATTATAAGATTTCAATACAATTACCTAATCTGTATCCATTTTCTAGTTTTTCTTTTAAAGCCACCTCTTTGGCCACTTGAAGAAGATGACCCAAAAGCTTGAAAATAAACAATGTAAAATTATAACTTAGTATGTATCTTTGAAAAATGAGGTAATTAACACTTTGCTAGTATCATATCAGTATAAGTTGAATATGAGAACAAAAATAACAACCAAACAATTACGTTTCATAAAATTTTTTGAGGGCTGGTATTGGAAGAATTTTTTTTTTTTATCTATTGTTTTTAAAGAACTCTCTCAATGGACAATTCTAGCATTTAATTTTTTTTTATTCAATTCTAAATGTTTCGAAAAGACCATAAACAGAAAAATTTCTGCTCAATGCGCTTTTTCTTTAAAAAAAATTAGCAATCAAAATTACCCTGTTTGACGTTGGTGAAAAACTATTCATTCGGCTGGAATTGAATGTAACGTCAAGGCTTCCCAAACAAGGCTTTCCCTTGGCTTGAAATGAAGCAGCCGAAACTAGTTTTGGAAATTTCTCGCAAATCGCGCCAACCTGTACGTGATATGGCAATGGTCTACCAGTGCCAACTACATAGAAACCTTTAGATAACCATAGAAAAGGTAGGAACCCTTGACGTCACAAATTTTGTTGGGTGTTTCGATTGGACTGGTTTTGGCTCGGTTTTGAGACATTTTCTTTTCTTAATAGTTAAATAACTAATTTTTTTAAAGAACTTTTGTTTAAATATTTGGAATCAGAAAGAAATTCTTCATAAATATAAACTAATTTCACTCATTTTTAAAAAATGCGGGAATTGTCCATTGAAGGAAAAAGAAAGATTGTGTTTCATCCGTAATAATTCAATGCTGCTGGTATTTTTAAAAGTTGTAATCTTAACAGAATTCTTTATACAATTTATTAACCCATTGAATAAAAAGATGAAGAAAAAAATGTCATTTTTAAATCATTATTATGGTGAAAAAAAATTCCTTACATTTTGTTTCTCCCTAAAATTGTACTTAAATATTCCCATAATCCCTAAAGAAAAGAAAAGAAAAAAAAAGCCCGGAAATTCCCGATTTTCCTTAAAAATTAGCGAAAAAACTCTGATGCGATTCATGAGATACGTAGCAGTGTGGGGAGAAGTGGGGGACACAGGGGGTCTTGGTGGTGCAAGAAATTCCTTTAAACTTCCATATAAAAATGCAATAACTCCAAGGAACAGTGAAATTAAATTTCCCAATTTTTATTTCCAATGAAAACCACAAAAACTAAATTTGATGGCCATATTTCTTTGAATCCCCAGCATCTCACAAATTACAAATCTTTTCATAATCTGCTGATAGCAACTAAATATAAACAAAACTATTTTTTAACAGTGTTTGCTTAAAGGGATGAATTGATTTAACAACAAATAGCCCGCAATTACAGATATCTTTATAAAATAGCATCTAGTGTGAGATTAACTATATATTGTTATGAATTATTATCAACCCGATCGTAGAAAGGACAGGGTTACCACTCAAAATGCCAAATCAAAATTCCCTGACTTTCAAAGATTATCCAGATAATTTTTTTTAAATTCTAGGTTTAACGAAATTTCTACACAATAATTTTCCCCATAGATTAGCAACTGATATTTCTAGAACAGGCTAATAATCGTATCACAAGAACATTTAATTGAACGATGCTTATCTTTCAGAAATATAAGGGAATTTAACAGAAAATTCTTCATAGTTCGCTTTTCAAAACAAGATTGTGCTTTTTGAAAATTCAAATTATTAATAAAACACAAAAAAAGTTTTTCGAACAATATGACTTTTAAAAAAAAAGTATTTCACTGTAAAAAAAATATCAGTGACAATCTAAACAAAAATAAAAATTTCTTGCCGCAATTCAGAAATAATATAAATTCTTAATTTAATCCCAAATGGATGCATCTTGCTATTATTTAAATCTATTTAAGGAAAGGGAATGAATTCTTGTTTTAAAAATAGAAACAATGATTACAAATACTACTGATAAAAATGCAAAAAGAACACAGTAAAAGACACATATGAAAGAAAAACAGACCATACATTACATAAAAGACAGGGATACTTCTCCCCTCACTAAAACCATCCAGTATTTTAAACTCTATGAAGTCTTAAGCTTGGGTTACTTGACTTCGACGTAATATAACATAACCAGTGTAAATATCGGCATTGACTCCGACCACATTGTCGCAAATATCTTCAACAGCGGTTATTACATCAGTGTAACATAGCGAAAATTGCACCACACAAACGTAAATCTCGTTAATGATAAAATATTCGGCATATGAAATTTTAATGAGGATTTTCATCAATTGATCGAATTTTCGTTAAAAAAAACTTTTCCGATGAACTGTACTATGTCTGCAATTTGAATCACCGAAAACTGACGTATAAGCATGAAGATAAATTGGATTGGCTGGTAGAAGTAGCAAACTGTATGTCTCTCTTTATTTTTTCAGCTAATTCACTTTCATCAGGTGCTTTTTACATGTTGTAAAAATATTGAATGAAATATCAAATTTTGAGAGCGCAAGCATGCATTCTGAAAAAAAAAAAAATTACTAAACTTCTCAGAAGAAATTTGAGCCTTAAAGAAATTCCCTGACTTTTTCAGAAAATGCTGTATTTTTTAATTTTCCCTGACCATTTTTAGGTATTTTCATTTTCTCTGACAATTCCAGCTTTTTTCTGTTTTCCAGGTGCGTGGCAACCCTGACGAAAGGTTATTTCTCTTGCATAATACTTTGGTGGATTTATTAGATATTTATCAAGTGTTAAATTCGTCATTCGTACTTTGCAGCCGAGGATTAATTTTCTATAGATTGTTTCTTTGAGTGATTAGACTTTTTTGAAATATGGTTTAAATGGTACTCATTTCCTGAAGCCATATTACTATTCAAGAGTCACACCAAATAAAAAACTGCGAGAAAATTTTCTAAAAAGATTCAAGGAAGAATGATATGTTTATCGTTTTTCTGGATAAGAGAAAATGTGAGTACAGATTGAAATGATAAATATTAAGACAAAAATGCCCATGGAGTTTGTGTCTTAACATAACAGTTTTTAATAATATAGGTTGGTTGATTTGCGCTTAACGACCTATACTTGTGCCCAATAACAGAAAAGCAGGCCGGGACCTACAACTTTACATGAATTCTGAACTACAACGAACATCCATGCCTAACCTAGGATGCCAACCTAGCACTTTTGGCATGCGAAGCCAAAGAGCTAAACCCACAGCCATCAGGTGGACTTTAACAATTTAGCAACATAAATTTTTTTTTTGCTCAGATGTAATGGCCTTACTACAGTAACCCCCCGTTATAAGGAACACAAGATGATCTTTTTTAACCAGAAGATAAAAATTAGTCAATTTAGTTGGTTTGATTTTTACGCTCAACAACCTATTTTTAATACACAATAATGGCTAATCAGGCAGGGACCTACAGCTTAACGTGGATTCTGAACCACAACGAACATCCATGCCTAACTCCGGATTCGAACCCTGCACCTTTGGCATGAGAGGCCAGAGCAATAACGACTTTAAGGGGTGGAAAAGGGGTTAAACATTCCAAATAAGGGATATTCAAATGTCCCACTTCCCACATGGTCACAACTCTGAAAATTGGTACATATATCAAAAATGGTAAACATAGAAAAAGTAAGATATTCCGATCTCGATTAATCCACTTTAAGTAGTAGAAAAGGGGTTAAACATTCCAAATGAAGGATATTCGAATGTCGCACTTACTTCCCATATGGTCACAACTCTGAAAATTGGTACAAATGTCAACAAAGACTATCGCGCATTCGGATAAGTCACGCTTTTGCTATGTCTCCCATTTTTTGATTTCTCGTTATCATATAGCTCAATATATGATGTAATCGGATATATTGGTCATTTTGCTTGTCTCCCTGCAAATGGGATAAATCAAGGGGCCATTGTAGATTGTAAAAAGGACATTGGTTCAAAACCAGATGGCAACAATTTGGCAGATTTACACCACACTATCAAATACTAATATCAATTTAAAAAAGAAAATTGGGGAGGCGCGAATTTTTTTTTGCCGTGGGGCCTCAACCAACATCGTTACGCCATTGATAGGGCAAATCACGGTTTTTTCTCTAATAACTAAATAAAAAAACCATGTTGGATGAAGATAATCTCAGTCATTAAAAGGCCGCTTATTGGAAATTAGATTAAATATTCCCACCAATTTAAAGACCTTTTGTAAGAGTCGTAGAGTTGGGGATGTTATAAAAATATCAACAACCCTAAGTTGATGACATTTTGTAGCAAAATCAGGGTTCATACTCATTTTCAGAAAAAAAATTCCCTGAGATTTCCCAGGGTTTTCCATTGCGGGCTAAATTATTTTTAGCCACAAATATAGTCAAAACAAGATTACAGAAATTATTCAGATACCTCGAAAAAAGTATATATTTTTTCTTTAAGAATAACTTTCTGCAAGTCCTATGTTATCAAATAATTCTCTAACTCAACTCCTCGAGTTAGAGTTAAACAAATAGCACCGAAAAGTAGGATTTTTTTGCAGTGTAACAACGACTTATTCTAGGTTTTAAGAGGGATTCTTCACTTTTTACTGAGATTTTAAAGCTGATTTATTTTCCCTGAGTTTTCCAGGTTTTTCCTGTTCTCCCTGAGGTGTATGAACGCTGAGAATTATAGCCAACTTCAAGTTGCTGACATTTTACATAAAAAAATATCAACATTTTGGCAACACAATACTTAAAATTAATACCAGTAAAGAATATATTTGTGTCCCGAAGGTAAAAAAGGACACCTTGTCTATTTTTTTTATTAAATTAACTCCATGTCCTTAATATGGATTTTTTTATCTCTACAACGGTATAGGGCACTGTTCCCATAAATAACGAAGATAAGACATTGAAAAATAAAATCATGCCTGTTTTAATAGCTCAAAGTTATGAAAAATTGGCTCTCCTGGAAAAAAAAAATTGACATGGTATCCTTTACTTCCGGGGAACAGATATATAAACAACACTGTATCTATATATTTAATAGGCAATACGTTTTTTGGGGTTAGTCCGTCCGCCTAAACTGCTCAACCAATTTCAATGATCAAGGTGTCATTTTAAAGGAAATAAGCTGTAGATTTGCCAAAACGTGCCAAAATAATTTATTAACACTTTATTAATTAGTTAAATTTCAATATTTTTCATCATTAAGCTACTACAAAGCCTCAATGATTTTGAATATATGATTGGCAACATCCTTACGTATGTAAACAAACCGGCTGCACAGGGGTTCAACCAACCAACCAACCGTTGCTAATTTTAAAACTATCTACGTATGTAAACAAACCCGTTGGTAATTTTAACGCTCTTTTAAACTCTTCGTTTCAAAGTTGATTTTTTCTGTTTTTCTGAAGCATTTTTGTATTAGAGTAATTATTATTTTGAAGTATTTCTATCCAGAAAATGCTTCGCGTTGGACGCCGTTCTCTAAAGGGGTGACTTATCAGAATAAATAAAAGATATTGGGACTTCAATGTAAGGGCATAGCTAATGAAATTTTAAGTCAGAATGTTGGCGGATAGTATATTTAACTTTCTATTATGAAACTTGCAATTTGGGTGTTTTCTCTATTAGGCCTTACATTAAATTTATAAAAAATTGGTTACATTTTTTATGGCTGGCAAACCTATTCGAGAGCAGCAAGATGTTTTAACCACAAATTCGAGCGGCAAAGCTGCTCAATCCGAGCGCAGCGAGGCGTTTGGGGGTTGGCGAGCGTGAGCGAGCAGGGGGCAAAGCCCCCTAGTATTTATTAATGCTTTAAAGTTGTATTGTTGTTTTATATTAGTATGAACAAAGCGCATCAAATTTATAGTATTCAAAAATTTTTTTAGCCTCTCTTGACCAGAAATATGCAATTTCATCACAAATTGCATTCATTCCATTTGTAATGAAATTTCTGTATCAATAAGCTAATTCCAAATGTTTACTACATTTACTTCAGATATGGAATGTTCATTAAATACATTTTAGGAATTTCATCATCTACAAACCTCTGTGTCTTCTGAGCTAGCTTTGCTTAGCATAGGAATTGTCTTTCGAGGAATAACGAGAAAATGCGTCGGAGCTTGAGGCGAAACGTCTCGAAACGCCATACACTAAAATATTAAGACTATGGTTAGACACAACCATCTACAAATTCTAAAAAGTGATACAGGCCAGATATTAAGCCATGGGTACTTTTTTAACAAAAAAATTCAGAAATTCCTAAATGCTAAAATTAGAAAATGTGGTTTAGCAGTGGGTTAGAGTCGTCAGTGAGTTACAAATGAGTTATAAATGTACATATTTGACATAGTTAAAATAATTACAAATACATCTAACTTTGCCATAAATTTATTTGTTGTATAAAACAAATATATGTATACATAAGCTACTAGTTTAATCCTAATTTTATGATTCTAATCTGTTTACAAGTAAAAAAAGAACAAAAATACATCAGAGGATAACCCAAATATAATATTTAAAAATTATGTATTTGAAAAAAATACATTGAAACTTTATTTTGATGTGTTTGAATACAAATAAATTTGACAAATAACAAAATGCTGCTAAAAATTATTTTTATCTCCTTTAAAGTAATTTTTTGAATTTTTTAAAAACATTAAATTCATGGGTTGCATCATTCCACAAAAAATCCCTCTAAATCCCTATCTATACATTTTTTTAATGTAATAATAGTTTTAAAGTTTTAGAGTAATAAATGAAGGCACAAATAGTCTCTACAAGAGTACACAACAAAACACATTACTAAAATAAGCAGTTTTAATTTTATAGCGGATAAACATTGATTTTGTTTAGAAAAATTTCAATTTTTAAAAACTTTAGGGCTGATGAAGAAGCTGGAGCCATGATATCAAAGCCATGATATTAGCTTCCAAAAAGGTTACAATACGGCAAATTTAAGTCTTTCTCCGGGAATTCTCTCTGGAAAATGGGGATACAGTCAAACCCCGTTAACGCAAAGTCAATGGTGCCAATGAAATTGTTCGCATTATGTTTGATATGTCTGTTTATTAATAATGTTCTGTATCTGGCATCAATAATTATAAAGAAATATTTACTAAAGGCACCTGGCAACAACTTCAACTCAAGATTTTCAATAAACATGTAACTTGCATCACGTCGGTCTCCATCGTAAATTTCTTTACAAATAATATTCCCAGACCAGGAATATAACACATTAACCAAATTTCATGTTAAACGAATAAATTAACATTAAATTTTAAGTACAAAGAACTGTTTTTACTTCACTTTAAAAGGGATGTCATGTAAAGCAATTTCGCATTAAGGCGCTTCTTTACCCTAGCGTTATTTTCTCTGCGAGTAAACCAGATATTGTTGGCAACAGTTAAGGCGTGTCTTTCTCCACGAGGTAATGAATCTGATTCGAGGAGAACCGGGGGATTGACAGTTTGACAGCAGAGGAAAAGGGGTCCAAAATTCAAAGGGGGTCATGGTTTTCTTTTGTTGATCGTTTCATCGTTACAGTGAGTTGTCCCCCCGATAATTAACTTGGAAAAAGTTGGGTCTTCACTATTGCTCCCAGAAAAGAGAGGGGTGTTTTTAGTTACTTGCGCAAGGACATGTTGTACGGGGGAAATGGTTTGGAAAAATTTACCGTTTATTATCTAATCAAATCAAACAAGAGCGAGGTAGCATTCCACGCAGCAAAATACTTTTGATAATACTCACAATAATTTAAATAAGAACACTTCACATATTTTCGAATATTGAACATGATGAATTTTCGAATAATGAATGTCTGAAAGAATATGAATCGAATAAAAACCTCGGCTCTATATATATAAAAAAAAAAGGAGAAGTGGGGGGGGGGGGGACACACTGGTCATTGTAGTAAACAATTATTATTTAAAAAAAAAAAAAAAAAAAAAAAAAAAAGGAAATAAAGGAAATAAATAGCATGTTTCACACTCATATCTTCTTATTAAGTTTAATTTGATTCACCTCCATTATTTCACAACTGAAGAATAAACAATCTTAATGTTGTTGTTTTTCCAAAAGTGAAGTCACTAGTCATTTTCTTATGTTCTACATTTGAAATGTTTGCAATTATTTATTCTACAACAAATAAATTTGAAAACTACGATGTATCTTTTCTTTTCTGGCACTAAAAATAGGGAATTATAATTTTTTTAAATGAGAAACTTTTTCTTCAAATGTATTGCGACTTCTATACGTCAATTTGATCTGTATGTAAAGTGGCTCTAAAAGTCTTCGTAATGTACTAGAATATTGCAGCAAATACCAATATGTAAGAAAAAATTTAAGTTTACGAAAACTTTTGGGAGATATTTTATACGTTACTTACAGTTTAATGATTTTCTAAAAAAAAGTTTTGCTATGCATTAAAAATATTTTATGTAGTTTTATTAAGATGAAATTAGAGATATTATTAAACAAATCTTATTTTCAAATATTAATTTTTGATATGGATAATGCAGTATTTAATTGAAATTAGTGCACGAACAGTTTTGGGAACCACCTGTTGTAAATTGTTTGGAACAGTTTAGAAGATCCGAAAAATCCAATGAAAGTGTTGATATTCAATTAATTTCTAGATGAAAAAATCCCAATGCACGTTACAACTGTTTTTTATGTCATATCTTTCCAAAATTATTTTTTAAAAAATCGTAAGCCAATCTGCTTACTGTCAATACTAAAAAGTACTTCAAGAGTTTACTTCAAAACGAAACCATTATTTTAACACAAAAGATCACACGAATAAATTTAAACCTATATCATTTTAATATCAATGAATAATTTTATAAAAATAGATCTCCAAATTAAACAAAAATTAATATAAAAGAAAATTGTATACATTTATTGAGAAATACCAAAAATTTAAAAATAAGCAAAAAATAAAAGGATAAATAAAATTTTCATAATTACAATGCAATGAAAATGGTACAGTGGCATTATTTTTTTCTTTTAAGCGCTTCTTTTCTTTTTTCCATCGCTTCTAAAATGGAAGCTGGATACCTTATTGCCATTGATCTTGTATGGCGTGGATCAATTAATTCTGGCAGTATGCAATCGAAATAAAAATTAGTTAATTTTTCTTTCATTTCGTTTTCCCAGAAAGAATCAACCCGTAATACCTTTTCATACTTCATTCCTCTCCTGTTCCAAAGCACAAACAGGCAGTAATTACGTTTTGTTATGTGTAATTGTCCTTGAATTCGAAAATAGTATTTGTGTCGTCTGTTTATACCGGATATTACTTTTTCCTTATTAAGACTCCAAAACGTAAACTTGCGAGAAATCACAGACTCTTCTGGCGATAAGTTTTCGCATGACATGGGGCATTTTACTTCAACGATACCCTCCTCTTCCACCAACCCGTCGGGTGTGGCCCCGAGATATGGGGATAGTTGCAGGACATAGACATAGTAGCATTGTCCCCTGTTTCAACCCTGTGGCAAACGTTTTTTTAGGGGGGATTGTCACACGCTGTTTGCTGTCCTTTTGAATTTACCGACACTGAACACGTTGGCAGAAGCTGAAAAGAAAAGTATGCTTAATGCCACTGAAATTTGGAGAAAAATTTTGATAGAAACCTAAAAGAATTTATACAAAAGTCCATTGGTTTGTTTGCCAAAGAAAAAAGGAGAACTTAATTTTTCTTAAAAGAATGTGTAGTAAGTAGTTTGTGTTGTGTTCATTTAGTAAATATCCGTGGCACTGATTTTTTTGTCTACTTATTTCTTCATCCTATGGTGATTATTGGTATATATCCATAATCTTTCTTTCATGCACGAACACGTTTTCTGGCTCTTAATTTTTTTTAAATGTCATTTCCGCCTCAAAATATATAATAGTACTGCTCCCCCATCCCTCCACTAGCAAAATTGTTTAGCGGCGCCTTTGGGATCAATAAATACGATTTAGAAACTCATATTTCACCATTACAGATTTGCCTAGATCAAGTTATCGAAATTACAGTAAAAAAAGTCGAATTTAATTATCTTTGCGTTCCTGTGAAGTTAACAAAGCAATCCGACATATTGCATTCTGAAGACCAAAACTCTTTCCCCACCATATCGTCGTCTTGAATTGGCATTTACCACAATATCGTTCCTACCTTCCTGCAGCTCCTCTGTGTGGGATGCTTCCACGATATGCGTTTTTGGAAAGTGTTAATGTATTAAGAACTTTCCATAACTTTGAAACAGTTCTGAAGGTAGTACGAGCAATTAATCGATTGGAAATTATAAAAATTCTCATTTTAAGTATGAGAATACTGTTCGAAGTAAACAGACGCGGATTTATTTTTTTTGGGAGGAAGGGGGAGTCCCATGTAAAAATTATTGCCAAAAATATCGCCAAATTCTCCATTTTCATTTAAATGAAAATATGGAAACAGAAAATAATACCATATTTGAATACAATGATCAATATTATAGTGTAGTCTCAAGTTTATATAACTTATATTTTAATTTACTAATGCGATGTCAAACCGAGTTGAAAAGCATTATTTAACTTTGGAAATTAGTAAAACCTTATAAATATAGAGCTTTACGTACCTGCAGTGTTGTCTAAAGTTGTTAAAAGATTTGCCGCCTTTTTCTGCATTAAATGATTTGTGATGTTGAATATATTGGTAAATTAACTTGTATAAAAAAGTTGAATTTTCAGGGTTGTTGAACTTTTTACACTTCACCTGATCTGCATGGGATATTTTTTTGTGCTCTTAAATATTTTTCATCTAATAATAAATACTAAATATTTATAATTTAATTGAATTAAAGTGTATTACATTTTCGGGGTAATTTCTTATATGTGCGCAAAAGAGGATAGTTAAACCCTCTAATTTTTATCTTTCATTGAACACTAGTAGTATCATACTAATTGGTGATAACCCTCCCCCTGTCCCCCAAGTTCACAAACTATCACCACCACTGTAAACACTCAAGGTCATAATCGCATCCTCCTTGATTGACCTCTAAGTCCGCCCCTGGAAGTAAACACTGATGACAGGGGAGTTCATATCTCTTTGAGTTGCGTAACTTTTAATTTGGATAAAACTGTATAACTGTACAATAATGGTACTCTATTGCATATGACCCATGTACATTTTGCATTTTATTTTACATCTGTGCTACTTTACTTATCATTATGTTACATTAAACAGGGGCACAACCAGAAAATTTCTGTGGGAGGGGTTTTCAAGTAAACAATTAATTTGCTGCTGTATTTCTCTACAAATACGATTTTAAAACATCCCATATTTGTCCCATATCATAATATTTTTTCAGTTTTTTAATCTGCCACCTATATATGCAACTAGTCCAGTATTCGAGTTATATTAAATACCTCAACATGAGACTACATATTACTTAGAAAACGTATAATAATATTATCTAGATTATATATAGTTTAATCAAAAAATGTTGTTTGTTTATATTCACTTAGAGAAGGAGCAGTATATTTAGGCAAACGGACATACACTAATATCATATCAGACTGATTTTATTACATATTTATGGTGCTTGAAATACAAAGGCCATGTAGCACTGAAATGTTATAATTACATTTGGAAAACATCTATATATTTTAAACATTTCCTTTTTTTATATATATAAACGGTTATTCAGAATTCCCTCCTAGGTTTCGAAGCACTATAGTAAAAAAAAACTAAGACTAATACAGAAAATAAGAACATTTGAAAGAATACAGAAACAATTCAAGTTTTATTTACATAGCTTACAGGTGTTCTATGTGTGGACCCTTGGTCACACGGCATGCATCAATGCGATAGTCCAGTTCCTGCCGATAAGTCCAGTCCTTGCTTCGAAACCCAGGAAGGAAGTCTGAATAACCCTGAATATGTAGTTTATATTAAATCTAAGTAGATAAAAAATAAAGTATGACGATTTTTTGATGTAATGAGAGTTACAAGTGTTTTATTTGTTTAAATGCGATACCGTAAGCTAACCCTATCGGAATGATGGTAAATTAAAAAAGTATTTTTTTGAAATTATTTATGATTACTTTTAGTGTTTGTAATTCATTCGTCAGAAAACATCGGGATGTCGGGGGTTTTATGTGGATTATGACAGTGAAACTTCCTCCCCCCCCCCCTGAGAACGCGCCTTGATGCAACTTCAAATACATCAGTAAAGCACGTTTTCTGGAATTAACGCTAAAGACCGCTTGGATAAGACCATCTTAACGACCGCTTATAAAGAACCGCTTTATACAGCAAAACAGGTCCAGCCAAGATAATAAATCACTTGACCCTCCTCGCTCTTGAGGGGGGAAAATATCTATGTCCCCATTTGGAGGTGTGTCTTCTTGCGAAGAGGTTTTTTTTCAAAATATAGCTTTAATGTTTCTCTAAATTTGACTGTTTAAGAAACACGAAAATAATTTTAAAATATGATCTGGATAGAAAAAAGTTTAATCTTTGTCATTGCAATGTTATATTTTCAATAACTCTTTTCAACTTTTTTTAATATGATGTTAAAGTAAACAATTGATATTTTAATAAACTTAACAACATTTTAGGCCAAAAACAACATAGCAAAACACGGATAGAAGTTACGTCGATCCAACAAAACAAACCGTATAAAAATATTCGTATAACTTCTTTCTATTTTACGAATAGGCATATAGAGATTTTCCCATAGACTTAACATTAGGGGGGAGAATCAAGATGGACGGTAGCGAAGAGCCTTAACAGGGTTCAACTGTAGTTTTGTTTTCACAGCAACAGACAATGCAATAGAATTTGGTGGAAGCTTCTCTTGTGATAGGCAGTATAGAATAAGATATCAAATCACTAAGTTTTCACTGGTGGCTAAGAACACCAACAAGTGGTTATCCAAAGAATGGAAACACCCTAGATTTGTAAGGAATCCTTAATTAATATGACATAGAACTGCTTTTGGCATGTAATACAACTTGGATAGATCTGAGAATCAAATAATACAAGTGCTGAATAGTATTTAGAGGAATATTGTAACATTCTTCATTTCTTTTTAGGCATTATAATCCGCTTCACAACCCGTCACTCTCCCTCACCCAGTTTCTCCTCCCGTCCACTATTTTGCTCTGACGAGCTTGCCACGCTCTGTGTACGCTGTTATGACTATAGACACTGTACCTCTAGAAACACCTAAAAACTGGGATGTTTCGGTCACAGTTGCCCCAGCTAGACGGGCTCCTACAATTCGGCCTCTTTGAAACACTGCGAAATCTGACATTTTACGCTTTTTAAAAAAATCCAAGACCTACACAACTTCACTAAAAATACATCATACTTACTATAATGTAAACTTTTTGTGTTACAAAAATCAAAAAACTGTTAGTTAGGATTATATTTTTTTAATGCTTGCGAAGTGCATGCACAGGTGTTTCCATTATTTTAATAACCACCTGCAAGTTCAACCCAAGTCCAATAAAATTTCATTTTAGCAAGAAAATAAAACTAATTCCAAAATCCTGATTGATATCAAATGACTTTCGAGAAGATTTCTATAGAGATTAAGCGAAAAGAACCTTTTCGTCTTCGTGCAAGATGTCTGCCGGAATGCTCTTGTCCAAGATCTTGGAAAATATTGTTGGCTTTGAGGCATTCTCTGCGGCTAGCCTTGCCTTTGACACTTCATCAGCAGACGAGCACATGCCTCTGTAAAGCTGAAAAATTTAGGAGTGGTTAAAAATTATTTTTACTACACCAGTGGTGGTATTTCAGAACATCATATTTGGTGAAAGAATAAATTTCTTTTAGCTGAAGTTATGGTTGCAAAAACATTTATGTATGTTGTGTATTTTAATGTGGCTGAACCCTTTGAAGCATAGTGGTTCCCCACAGAAATCACTTTCTACATACCAACTTGGTTTGTAGGAAAGGTGGACACAATGAATTATTTAAGATAAAAAGAGGTTTCCAGAATGACTATAAAGAGAGGTCCCGATGTAAAAAAAAAAAATTTGCTAATTTGGTTTTTATTTCGAAAGCACTCCAAAAATAATTGTAACAATATTTGAGTAAAAATTCTTGTGTAACATTATGACATTACTTTACAAATTTAAAATTATATACGTCCAATCAGGTACTATTCCGTTAGCTGGATACCAGATAAAAACCACCAAACATAACTCATCCAAACTAACAACCTTCGAATTATTTTAAATTCCAATAACAAACCATTATAGGGTTGCTATGGCAATCCTATCTTAACAAATCTTAAACAATTAGGCTTTGTGATACATTTACGTGATATTTAAACATGTAAACATTTGGGCGTGTTGCCAACTGGTACCCATCTAACAGAAGAATACTCCAAATTATTGTGTGCATCAGTTCTATTTTAACTTTAAAAACGCTTATTTTATGAATGTAGGCAAAACTTATGTAACTATTGTCTCCATCTCAAAAGATATTAATAAAATAGTACTTGCATACTATCACAACCATGCCAACCTTCGGGACAACTCGCCAAATTGGCAACAAATTTTGCATGTATCTAATGTTTTGAATAGGCAACCATGTGCTTTGCTTCGTATTTCCGTATGGCGAAAAGATCGAGAAAGAGACAAAAAAGATTGTTTTGATTCTATTCTAAAATTCATTTCTTCCCATATTCAGTGTGGATAGACATGTCCCACCACTTTTCAAGAAAATACCTATGCGTCTCCCCACATCAGAGATGAGAGGGATCAGAGAGCAAAAAGGAGGAAGTCCAAAAATTCGTTAAAAAAAGCTCTCGGAAGGAATACACAAAAATTCAACAAAAAAAGTATGCAGGAAGGATGATTTAATATTTTTAAAGATACAATGAAATTTCTCATACTATATAATAATTACATTTCAAATATTAGGAGTTAATGAAGTAATCTGTGAGGAAAGGGGAGCTAAGAGGGAAAATCTTTAGTCTAGACACGAGGAAAAGTATACTTTTTTGCAGGATAAACTTATTCAGATCAGAAAAATGAGGTTCCTCAAAACAGGGGCAAAGAAAAGGAAAATGTTACATAAAAAAACAAAAAGGAGGAAATCCTCCAAAAGGAGGAAAACTGTCATCCCTGAAAATTTTAAAAATACTGAAATCCATCCCCCCTCTTTTAAAAACACCGTTTCCATCTAAAAACTACTAAAGAAAAATAACATTAACGTTTAAATGTAGTGACACTGAGGGACAACCAAATGAATTGGAAAACAGCAGAAATTTGAGATTTCGTCAGGGGCTTGGCCCAAATTTCCAAAACCGTTTAAAACCAAGAGCTTATTCTGTAGACAATCTTTCGACTGTCCCAACACCAAAAGCTTAGGGGGAAAAAACAAAAGAAAAATGAGAAACTCACGAACCAAAATGAAAGAAAATCTTCAGAAGGATATCTTTATTAGAAAAAGTTTAATATTAATAATGATATTGTTGCTAACAAAAGCCAGGAAGAGTTTTGAGTTCAAAATAAATTATCATAAAACAGTATGTGAAGTGAAAAATGGTTGAAGGCTATGGTTTAAAAGCATATAAGACAAGAAATCAATCATTGTAATCAGCTCTAAAGCTGCATGAAAATGAAGATTAAAACATAAATAACAAAATACAAAAAGTGAAGTTTCAAATGAAAAATCAGAAACAGATAAAAGAGATGTTGCATATAATACTAATTAGACAACAAAATAAAATGGAAAACAGCAGATATTTGAGATTTCGTAAGGGAGTTGGCCCAAATTTCCCAAAACGGAAACCGTCTCAAATTTCTGCTGTTTTCCATTTGATTTTGTTGTCTTATTAGTATTTATATATATATCATGCTATTATAAAAATGTATTATACTAGTTTGTGTAAATTTACAAGTAATTTTATCTACAAATACATACTTTCTACTTTTATCTTAGGAGGAAATTTTTTTCTTAAGTTAAATTTCTAGTCTTTCTTTTATATAAAGAGAAACTATTTAATTTCTTTTTTAGAGTTCTCTATTAATTTAATTCAATGAAAGTATATACATTTAAAAGCATTATTTAAATCTAAATGAACAGTTATGTATATTATGTTGAAGTATTACTTCATTATATTTCTTACTTCCAAGTAAAAAAATAAGTCGTAGAATGCTTCCTTAAAATAGCAATAAATTTTGGACCATTGTTTGATGAAAAATTAAAAAATGTATTGTTGGAGGGGGCAATTGCAACAAATTTTGGATATCCCCCCACTTTTTTTTCTCACTTCTACTATTGCCTATATTACTCTAAAGCTTAATTAGTCTATAGTCAAATAAAGGCAAGAATCGTTTAGATAAAAATTATACGTAATTTTTCACTCAGTATTTTTCGACTACACACTCCATATTCCTCTCGGCGTATTCCGTTTCTAGAATTGGTGCGCTTTTTTTCAATATCTCCAACGTGGTTGCGATAGTGCGCAAGTACCATTAAAACTTCTGCAGTTTGATACATAGTGCAATTATGCCTCCTAGTAAGACCTTCTTCCCACTACAGACAGGTATTCGTAGCAAATTTTCATCCTCGAATGTATGAGCTTCCTACTCCAAATGTAAACATTTATATTTTAAATTGTAATATTAAATAATTATAAAAATTAGATGTCCATTATCAGAGAAAATAAAGATTTTGCAAAAAATTTAAAGCGAAATACATCTTTTATGCATGTGAGACTTGTGGGAAAAATGGTGGGTACTCTTCCGTTATCCGGGCGCAAATGTCGCCAACCAAATGCGAGGCGTAGCCAAGCGATGCGAATTGAAGGAAAAGTGTTTTGTTTTAAAAATGAATTCAAAGAATAGAGCACCTGGACCCAAACGAACTTTCCCCTTATGGTTGCAAGAAGAAATTTGGCGAAATTCTACATTTGGCGATTTATCGCTTGCGCCAGGAAAACGGAAGAGTACCAATAGGTGCTTCGGCTGAACTTGCAAATGCAAATTCTGCACCAAGGGGATTAATGCCTACAAATTGTAGCAATGGCCAATTTTTAGGTATAGGTGTAGGTATAGGACAATATTTATAGGACTATTTTTAGGTATAGGACAATTGAAATTTTTTTCCACGGATAAATGCTGTTTGTACCAGCAGGTTTTATTTTAAGTTATATTCTATTTTAATTTATTACTTATATTTTAATTTTATTTTAGTCATTGTGTTTTTAATTTTGTTGAATTTTCTAATCGCGAAATGAAAAAAATTGGCGAGTGCCCTACACTAGATCTGTTCCAATTTTTACTCAAGTGAAATGTCTAAGTTGCTGTAATAATGGCTCCGGTTTTATTTTAAACTATTAATAAACATATTAAAACACAATAATCATTTCAAAGCGACTGAAATGTTATCTGAACCTTCCTCTTTAAAACAACCACTTATTTTTACTGGCACTTAAAAAGATTTCATGTATGAGTTAGTAAGTTACTCTAAATAATATTTTTACATTCTATTTAAACATGTTTCAATGAATGTTTTAAAACCGATATTTTTTACCAGATTTGGAAAATTCGTGAAACTTGGAAATTTCTGGAAAAAAACAGTAAAACTATTCATTATAAAAATGGAACCAAGCATAAGTGCACCATGAACTTATTTCTTTTGAAAACTATTCTCTCATAATTCAAATATCTACAGGTATTGTTATTTGATGTATTGCTGGAATTCAGATCAGGGTTGCCAGATGAAAAAAGTAAAATAATGCCAATTTGCTGTCAAAATAAGGCCAAAAAAGGCCAAACTGTGACGTCATCGATAAATTGATGCCAATTGAGAAAAAATGTATGATTTTAGTGTTCTGTAAGATAAAGGTTTAAAAAATAGTACTCTAGATTCACTAGGATGTCTCTTTGGTCTTCCTTAACAACAAACATTTTAAAATTTGAATTTTTTAATTAAAAATTTATTAATTTTAAAAATTGTTCAACAAAATTTTTTGTCTAAAATATTTGTGTTTGGTATCACATAAATGCTTAAAAAAAAAAAAAAAAAAAAAAAAAAAAAAAATATATATATATACCACCCTTTGGACACAAAATTCGTTGAATATAGAAACCTATGAATACTTTCCATACAAGGTACAATGGAACAATTTACCCACGGAATTTGTGTGCGCAATTTGAACTCCTTGTTAATAATGTGAAATATATGAATGCATAGGTTAAAGGGAAACAAGTGGGGAGAGGGAGGGCCAAAATTTTTGCAATATCTCTATCATTATTAAAGATGAGCATAAAAATTAAGAATTTTTCTAGATACCTTTTATTTAGTCACAAAATGTATATGTTTATTAGATTATCTAGTTATCAAACAGTTTAAAGAAAAATATTGGAATTTTTTTGAAATATTTAAAATGTAACTTTAAAAAAAATGCTTGAAATTTTATAATATTTTTTACATTTTTTTTTTTTTTCAGTTTCATTTTTTTCTCAGTTAAGGTACAAACAATACCCTTTTTGTCTCTATTTAGGTAAAAGAGACATCTGATGAGTGTGTAAATGACATTAAATCCAAATGAAACATTAAATTGTTACATGAATTTGATTTTTATACGAATGAATTTTTAGAAAACGTGAATTGTGGAGCTTTACAAAATTTCCGTTTTACTACGGAACTGGATTCCTAAATATTATTTAAAAAAATTATTTTATTACTAGAATGAAAATTATATATTTTAGTAGAAGTTGTTGAACTATAAACATCGAAACTGGACATTTAATTGAATTTTCACTATTTTACAAGGCGCATATATATGTTATATGTATTACGATTGACCGAAGTTTACTTTTTAAATGTAAATTTTCTCTCTGAATTATTTGTTCTTAAAGATGTATGATGAATCCATTCTTAAAAGTTATTTAAAAAAACCTAAATTTCACTAATCTAACCGAATTAAACTTTTACTACTCTACAGACATTACCATTACAATAATCATCCAATTTAGGACGGACAACCATGTTTGGATTTAGATGGGTGGCAGTTAGCATTCGCAATGCTTAGAGCATTTTGAGGTTCGTTGGCAAGACAGAAAGACTAATTTCACCATCTCTTTTGGGACAAGATTCTTGGAAATACAATCCCTCTATCACTTATCTTAATTGATATCGCCCATTCCTCTTGAAAAGAACCTGCGGTTATTCTGCCTAGAGCCTCGTTTACATCCTGTATTCGGACAATCATTCGACCCCCTACCCCTCTTCTTATTGTCAACTCCGATCGTCACTGGTCAGCTCCTGAGGCCAAAAACGAGATTAAGGAAGGTATCGCACTTAACTTCAGGCGAAAAGCGTATCTTCTCACTCAAAGAGTTTTTTTAAAAAAAAGGAAAGTTTGTTTTAGTTGGTATTTTTTTCTGACTTCGGAAGTTGTGGGGAAAAAAGGCCAAATATAAGGCCAAATTAAAGAAAAGGCCAAACGTAAATTCTTAAGGCCAGGCACTTCTAAAAAAGGCCAAATTTCCCAAATTTGGCCTTAAGAAGGCCAATATGGCAACCCTGATTCAGATGGTCTGATCTTACCAAGGAGGAAAGAGGGGGGTAAGGAGTGGCCCCGGTTTATGCGCAGTAGCGCACAAAAGAAGCAGCCTGCGCAATGCATCTGGGATACATCCTAGCAGTTTCGCTTTCTGATAGCCAAGTGCAGACGAACCCGATGGCCCAAACTGGCTATCGTAGTTTCGTTACAACATTGTAGTGGCAAATTTAAATACATCTGAAAATTAAATAAAATATTTTAATTTAAATATTTACTTTTCTGAATTAAATATTTGCATATTATTTATAAATTACTGAAGATATATTTTAATAATTAAGGTTATTTGTTGAAGTGATTCTTAAGTACATTTTAAAGTAAAACGCGAGGGAAAAGAGTAGAGTTAGTTGTCAAAAAATAACTAGGTTATAAGCAAAAAAAGTTTTATACATATGTATTAGTTTACCACATCCCAAGTAGCACAGCAGTATTGGCCAATATCAGCCCTACATTGGCCAATCCCGATGTGGAATGGCGCAAAATCGGCCGTTCGATGCCGATATTGCCCAATCTCGCCCAATATTGGATAGACGATACTCAAAAGTTTGAAAGGTTGATCGACAGTTTTAAAATTAAAATATTTTATGTATAAGAAAGGAAGGTTTGCATTAATATGTTTTGTGATATTTTTGCCACGGTTTTAAGCATTTTTTAAAAAATCATGTATTTTGGAACGATCTCGACTTACGGCCAAAACTGGCCGAATCCGATATTAAAACGATGCGCAGAATTTCTCAAAAAGAATCGCCACCGAGTGGCTGAAGGAACTGAAGTGCCCGGATGTGTGTTTACTAAGTTTATTTATGTTATGTCGCCGGCGCGACGGTCATTAGTAACATTAAAATTGGATCGAAAACTTATTACTGGTAAGTGTTGTCACAATAATTTGTCGATTTCATGGGGTATCTACGTATTACATTATTGGTTTAAGTTGGTTTTAGTTAATTTCAACGATACTTGATTGCCGACTTGGTTTGATCTACAAAAGCGATGTTGACAAAGGTGATTGATATTCACATTAAACTTGATTAGGAATCGAGTTGGTTTCAATTATTTATTTAATGCTGCTGTTTAAAATATAAACAAGATTTTCAGCTTTTATCTCATCCATACACGGATGCAAACTAATACTCATTTAGCCATTCCCCCCTACCCCTCCATTGCTTGTTTCAAATTATGCTCATCATTGAAATATACTTATACTACATGTTACATTCTAGTTTGTCTTCCTATTTATCATATTTGTTATCGTTAGTTTATATTGCTTATAAAATTCAATATCCAAGCTCCATGATTAGCTCTGTTAATAGAATATATTGTGAATTGGGCATATTGAGGAAACCACATTAAATTAAAACACGTCTATTACTCAATCTCAAAGGTGGTGTGGAATAGGGTGCATTATCTCAATCAACCGCTTGGCATAAAAAGTAAATGTTCTAGAAAATGTCAATTTTAACAATATGTATAACTAATGTTATTATGCCTCCTATTTTTGAAAAAATACAGCAAACCCTGTTAACGCAAAATTGCTTAGCATAAAATCACATTTAATGCAAAGGAAAAGCAGTTCTCCGTACTTAAAACTTAACGTTAATTTATTTAACACAAAATTCGGTTAAAGCGAACAATTTCAGTGGCCAGATCGACTTAGCGTTAACAGGGTTTTACTGTATATGTACATTCTCCTATTTAAAAGGTCTGTCTTGTGCAATTATTGATTTCTCAGAAAAGAGCAATGAATGGAAATTTTTGAAATATCTACAAAAATATATTTTGAATGCCTAACTTCATTTGTGTTAATTTAAACATACTATGCAAAGATGTTGTTTTTATAAAATAAAAATGTTTTGTTCATTTAAAGAAAAGACTTTCCATTTGAAAAGTAAACATCAAATATTGTAATCAAGTATTATTGTTAGTGCTATTTTCTGTCTTGGAATGAAAAGTGTAATAGTTGTAGCCTTCCTTCCCTTGGCAGTAAAATGCCAGTATGGCCTTTCAATAGTTAATTTGTTATTCTGTTCAGTTTAAAATAAAGAAATATACTGTTGTAGGGTTCATTGATGGAAATGGAGAACCCGTAGAAGTAATTCCTTCATCTTGGTTCATCTCAGACAAAAGTTGTCTTTGGTAGTTTGCAACAAATGGGAAGGGGGGAATGAACATGATTAAAGAATATATGCCCTCAAGTATAACATGGCAAACATTTAATTTTAAAATCTATTGTACATACAGTAATTAAATTACAATTTTTGTATAGGGTATATACAAATAATTCAAGGTATCACAAATAATGTTTCATAAGTCATTGATCTACTTATCAGTTCAAGTTTTGATGGTGTAGATTTTTGAAGTGGTGGACATGAATAACAGATATTTATTAACAGATTTAAATAATATTCTATTTTAATTTCTCAAACTGAAGATTGGTTTTTTAGTGAGTTATATTAAAAGTGCTTTAAATAAGATATTTAATTGTATAAATAAATTGTATATAAAGTTTTGCAACTAGTTTGAGATAGCATATATCCATAATTTTCCTATTTAGATTCATTTTAACAGGCATAAGATAAAGCTGAGCTTGCTCGTTCAATTGGGAGTGATTCTTCAGAAGATGAAAATTTATTAACCAAGAAAAGCCGAACTAATATTCCAGCCCATTTCAAAGACGATCCCCCTTCTTTGGAATCCCACAAAAAAACGAGCAAAAACTTGTTTGTGAACCAAAAAGCGTGAAAACTTCCTCTACCAGGTAAGAATATATGATAATCAATTAGGTAACGATCCAAGCAATTTCAATTTGATGTTACAATAATTTATATTTTAAAATATAATAAGCAATGGAGAATCTCTAGTCTTTCAAATAAAAAAAAAATTATCTGTTTGTTTAAACAATTTTGAACAAATCACCTTTGTCATATGCTTATAATTGAGAAATTAGTTCAGTAAAAAAAACAACAAAAACACTATGTTCTAAATTAGTTCCTATAACTTTTCAAGTGCAACATTGTATTTTATCACAGACTTTTCAACAACACTTTTTACTATTTATTTTGATTTTATTTGGTGGTTAATTTAACAGTTTAAAAGAGATTTTTCTCTCTTATAAATTATTTATTACAATTTTAAACGGCTAAAGAAAAATGAACGAGTTTATAAAAAAAAACAGAATTAGCATTTATTTCGTGATTGATAGTTTTTTTGTGTGCTTGGTTGAGGTTGGTGCAAACGTATTTGCAGAGAACTTTATATAAATTAAATTCATACAAGCTCAGTATATACAATTGAAATTTAAATACCAGTTTAAAATTATTTTCTTAAATGTTAGTAGAAAATGTTTTCTGATATAACAATTTAACAAAATGTTAATAATCTTATGCTTTTGTGCAAAATTGTGTTTTTCATTTTGCAATTTTTTTATTTTTTTTTAATGGGCAGTAAATGCTGCACTGCATGATTTCTTTTATTGATAACAAATTCCAGTTCCGTAACAAAAAGAGTTTGGATAAAATAAAAAGAGCTAAAGACTAGAAAAAGTTTGATGCAATAATTTGATTTTTAAATTTTAATGTAATCTTAATGAAAACAGAAATGAATAATTTTATATTTCAGGTTCGTTTTCTTCGCCGAGGTAGAAACTTCAAAGGAAGATAAAATATGTAAAATAAAATATGTATTATAATAAACAGCTTGTATTAAATTTATGTTTTTATTATAAATATGCACTGCAGAAAGTGACAATTAATTTAAGAGTGCATGGTTTTTAAGCCATAAAATATCAATTAAATTATATTGGGTTTCAATTATCGGTCATTAAAAATCAATTAAAATAGGAATGAAAGTATGAAAAATTATTCATTATACGAGGTATTCATGTAAATATTATTGTGGATTTTTTAAAATAATAGATGTTTTTGTCAAATAATTTTTGGATGAGAAAACTTTTTCAATGGGGGGGGGGGGGGGTCTGCAATTTAATTCACTTTATTGCTTTTACAATATTATGATTGAAGTGAATGAACTAAAGCATTAAAATGAGATTTATTTACTATCTATTTGATTCTTAATGCATAGAGAAAAATTATGTTTTAAAAATGAAAAGGGACTTCATAAATGAAGTTGATCGGTGCAGAAAAAATATACTTCACAAGTTTAAAATTCAACCTTCTATTTTTATGAAACCTTAGCATAAAAAGTTCAATGAGTATTGATTGACCAATAGGGATTTTAAATTCTACTGTTAGTTTTCTAGTTTAAAACTGCATGTATCTTTCTAAATCCTTGAATGTCAGACATTTTGTTATCTAAATGTTTTTTTTTTGGTAGGGGAGTTGAAAACATTATTTTACAAATGTTTAAGTATAACTTAACAAATTATTAAGGGTTTTTGGGCAACAATGTGTTACTAAACATTGAACAGCTCAAAATTGAATCTAAACGCATATAAGAATTATCATTTGCAACCACTTCTTCCACTAAAAAGAAAGTTCAGATATGTTGAGTGGCAAATCTACCCTAAACTGCTCTGTGATATAATAAAAAAATAGTAGCTAAAATTGCTCTTTCAGGGTTGGAAAAAAACATGTTTTTTTGGTTTAAACAGAGGTCTTTTTTTTTATCCTTTTCTAATTACATGTATACATATTTATAAATAAAATTTAGCATAAACAAGAATAATTTATGTTTTATAAACAATGAATATTCCTTTTGAAAGTAATTTGAACTAAGTAAATAAACAATTGTTGCTATTTATGGGGACATTTAAATCATTAAATTTTAATATTTTATTTAGAGGTACTATTTTTTAAATTCAATATATACAATAGTAATTGTTTACTACATAATACATAGAATATTGCTCTTCGATTCATTTGATACTTATAAAAACTTCAATGGTTTTTAATTGGAAGATTTATTTTAAAATACATTAGAACATATTGTATTTCAGCTAAAAATAGAAGTAATCTACAACATCAAATAATTTAAAAAATCTAATTATATATAAAAATACAATTTTAAATTATTCTTTAAAAAAAAATATTTCGTTTTTCTGAGGGAAAAGAAAAACATTTGGTTTAAACCAATGCTCATCGATATTGCCCAAGATTGCACATCAATACTGGCCAAAACTACTCCTCGAGATCGGCCAAAACTACGCATCGAGATCGGCCAAAACTACGCATCGATATCGGCCAAAACTACGCATCGAGATCGGCCAAAACCGCACTGCGTTATTGGCCAATATTGCAAAAATGTTAGCCGTTCGGTGCTGGCCGTTCCGACATTACCCAGGATTGGCCAATCTTCCAGAGCTCCGGTTTCCGACATTGGCCAATACTGCTGTGCTACCTGGGATGTTTTTTAGTATTGATAACAAGAAAAAACACTTTATATATAAAAAATAGTTTATTGCAGTGTGAAAAATATATGTATACTATGTTACAAAGTTTTATTCAGCAATATGTTTTTGGTTCAGCAAAATTAAAAATGCGTTAATAATATTCAAACATAATAAAAATATTTGAATAAATAATTTTTAACAATATATGAAAGCATGTTCAGCCTTTTTGATTTTATTCACACATTTTGTAAATGGCATGAATGTGAAAAAGGTTTTAAAGGAATGCTAGAAGAGACATACAAATTTAACAATACCTTTCCTTCTAGATTGGCTGAAAAAATGTTGAAACAATAATTTCCCAAAACTAAATATATTATTTAAGGACCTAGTTCTATATATGAGTTACATGGATAAGGTACAATTTCAATTTGCATAACTATTATTTTACAACATATACTTTGATCTGAATATTTAACTAATTACAATTTTCAATTACTTGTCCTTATTGTCCCTCACATTTTACACACTGAAACTAGGTATCAATCGTAATGTAAAAAAAAGGGGAAAAATATGTGAAATGTAAAATAAGAAAAAAATATTAAATTCATATATTTAAGGCTATGCAATAAGAGAAAAATCATTTCACACTAGAGTATATTTTATATTTACCATATAATATATATTGTGGTTATCATTATCAGGCATAATCAGTGCGAGTTTTGCAGAATATAAAATTTTACCTAAATACTATTTGAATGGTATGGAAAATTAGACACATAATCTTTACATATTTTGCTACTTAAATAAACCTGAATCACTGCTGAGCAGTTTTTAGTAACCTTGAAACATTAACAATTCCACACAATATTTATATTATTATACGTTAAAGTTTCATTTACACAATTACAGCCCATATCTTTAAAAATAAAATACAGAAGAGCATTTTATGTTTAGAGACGTGGAATAACTGAAATAATTCACTCAACCCACTAACTAGTATATTTAATTAAAAACATAACTTTCGATTTCTAAATTACGCAAATCTAGACTAATTGCTTAGATTTGTTTTTGTTTTGTTTTTTGGAACTACGGACTGTCTATTTCTGCCCCTTATAAAGTGCTTGCTTAGATTTTGTTAACTTATTAGAATACTATAATACAAAATCCAACGATTGAAATATCAACAACCACTATCCCTACTTAACACGTGCAGATGAAATCAATAATAATGAAACAATAATATTTATTAAATTCATAAATTAAACATCCATACAAGACATTGAAAAATTTTATACACTGCATTAATAGTAATCATTAATCCTAATATTACCACAATATTAACTTAGAAATTACCGCATGCTACAAAAAGTATAAAACTAATTTTAATTTAATTTCAGAATTGTTTTTACCTGTGAAATGAAATATTTTCAGATTTTCTGGAACATCTATTATTACATTTGTAGGCCACACAAGCCATAATTGGTTATTCGAACATTAAAATACTAAAAAGATTTATTTTAAACTTTATTCTCCTTGAATTGCGTTGATATTTCTAAAGTCCGCGACAGCTACAAGAGCTAGGATGAATCCCAGAATGCATAGCGTTTTGTTATGCGCAGAACCTCGAAAAACCTGACAGCGATGCTTCAAATTCCGAAACGGGCAGGGCCCCTCCATACCCCCTCCTTCCTCCTTGGATCTTACTTAATTTTATTTTATTCTTTACTAATCAACTGATTAGCTGATTGACATTGGCTGTTATAGGAGTTTTTTTTTGGTTACATCATAGTCAATAGTCAGATTTAGAAGAAAATAAAATCTGCATTTTGATTAGAAAATGTTTTTGAAGGTGTATTGTGATTGGTCAGAAGTATATTAATTATCTGTGCAAAAATCATTTAATTTAAAATATGTACTTTATGATGGGTAACAAAAAATAGAAAAAAAAAAAAAAAAATTTTCGAAATCCAGATTCAATTTTTAGAATTGTTGAAATTTTTTTTTTCTAAAGTTACGCTAAAACGAATGCCATCGAGTTTAGCCTTGGTCAAGGCTTAAGTACTTAAAATTATAAGTGGCAGAAATAGGCAGTCGGGACTTCCAAACAACTACAACAAGGAACTACTCCAATCCGAATTCCGAACCCAAAATGACTTTGAAAAAAGTCGGTTGTAACATCTCACCAACGTCATTGAAATATCCTTCTTGGTCAACCATGTAATATACAATTTTGGTGTTTCTATACAGTATTCTAAAATGTCTGTATTTTCTATTATGTTATTCATCAATTTCTGTATTTTATGTTATGTATGCAAATTTTATTTGGACAAGGGCGTATTAAGAGGTCGATGATGACCTTGACCATTATTGCCTGTTGTCGCGGGAATTGGGTACTGAAATGGGGCTGGGCAACCACCTAATTTTGCCTTCCTACAAATAGTCACCTTTAAAATCAAATGAATTAAAACGAATGCATATGAAGGGCCATACCAAGTAAAATAAATCTGAAGATATCACTTTTCGAAGAATTATTTATGGACAAATTTAGCCAGCTCTGTATTAGGAATGAAAATCCCCATTTACAACTTTCTGTTTCATTTAAGTAACTATTCAAAGATTTTAAAATTATGTTTGGTATCACTTAACCCATTAGCGTCCAGTGTCCTCATTTGAGGACGCTGTAAAAAACCGATTTCTATTATTAAATTAAAAAGTAAATTTTTTTTACAAATTGGTCTTGTGGCGACCTCAAATATCAGATAATGCTTCTGTGCACAGGAGTACTCTTTTGCACAGAGGTAACGCATCTGGCTCCAAACACCATGGTCCTTGGATCAAACCCCCACAACGAAAGCTTAACGCTTCAATGATGACCCGGACTAAAACGAATCATGCTGCCATCTATCGGCGCTTCTGAAAGGAGAAAACTACATCGCAACATGCGATTACAAACGCAACTCACGTCCAACAACCGCAACGAGCGGACACAACGATGCAACAAGCATCCAAAAAACCTCCAACTCCGATCAGACGTTGATCAGAACAACAGCATCGCTCCTTCGTCGCTGGGAGGAGGCTGTGTGGCGACCTCAAATATCAGATAATGCTTCTGTGCACAGGAGTACTCTTTTGCACAGAGGTAACGCATCTGGCTCCAAACACCATGGTCCTTGGATCAAACCCCCACAACGAAAGCTTAACGCTTCAATGATGACCCGGACTAAAACGAATCATGCTGCCATCTATCGGCGCTTCTGAAAGGAGAAAACTACATCGCAACATGCGATTACAAACGCAACTCACGTCCAACAACCGCAACGAGCGGACACAACGATGCAACAAGCATCCAAAAAACCTCCAACTCCGATCAGACGTTGATCAGAACAACAGCATCGCTCCTTCGTCGCTGGGAGGAGGCTGTGTGGCGACCTCAAATATCAGATAATGCTTCTGTGCACAGGAGTACTCTTTTGCACAGAGGTAACGCATCTGGCTCCAAACACCATGGTCCTTGGATCAAACCCCCACAACGAAAGCTTAACGCTTCAGTCTGATAGATAGGAGCACTATATAATGTGTAATATGTGATTTGTTTAGAATGAGGTATAAATGGGCTGGGAAAATGCTCTATAATTTCCCGCTTTTTTTGTAATAACATTGTGTTAACTTCATACTTCAGTTTCACACTAAATATATAAGGTTTGGTATAGGGTGATACGCCAGTAATTGACCACATGCCAGTAGTTGACCAAAATGACACAAAAAGGAAGTAAACAAGAATTGTTGTGATGGTATTCTAATTTTTATTGGTCAAAATATATCCAATAACCAATGAAAGCCACTGCCAAAAGTTATAGGGGTAACCAAGCTTCTGCTTGGATGTTAAAAATTAACAAACACAAAGGTACATCGCAGGGCCTCATATGAGTGACTGACACTATTAGAAAAGGGTGGTTCAGCTTCTCTGTGATCTCTTAGCATCAACATTAATAATTTCTAAATAGTGTAATACAAATAAGGTATGTAGATCATTTATGTTTGTTTTACATTAATACATAAGAAATTTTTCATTAAACTAATAAACAAATTATGAATAACAGCTGGTTAATTACTGACCTGGCTAAGTGTTATATTTTTAGTAATTGACCAAAATGGTCAACTACTAAATTTTTACTTGTATGTTTTCTGGGAAAAAACAAAATGATATCAAAGGTTTATGCTTTTATTGCAATTTTCACTTCTTATTTGTCCAGAAAAATAGATTTTTTCAGTAATTGACCAGTGTGATTAATTGGTGTTAGTAAGGGTGTAAAGTAACAGTTTTGTTTTAACTTTAGAATAAAAAAGTAAGTCCCTTTTAAACACTAAGATAGATTTTCTTATTGCATGTGTACATTTAATCTTTTTTAAATATACTAGGCCTAGTTTCTTAACATAATTTTTTTTTAAAAGTCAAGAAATGGTCAAAAGTCACTTTTAAGTATACTTCCACTTTATCCTCCACAAATATTGTGTAGGTGAAATTACAATGTTTATTTAAACTAATACTCTGGTACATAAAATGTTGTCTGTTAGAATTTTATAAATTGTTTTATTTCTTGAAAAATTCAAAAAATCAGATTAAATGGTCTGTTGAAAGAGAAAAGCATTGGTCAAAGTTAAGCCGGAAAATTTCCAGATCACTAACACCCTTGTAAATATCAAAATTACTCTTCACAACTTAATTGAATAAGATATATGTTTATTAATATTTTTTAATATGAACAGGAAAAAATTAAAGTAGAAAACTAACTTAAATATTGATAAGAAATTGAGTTAAATAAATCATTAAGGATGTTTTTTTTCTAGGTTTAAACATATACCTTGATTATAAGAACTCTTCTATGTAATTGGATTGTAATGTAACTTCTAGGTAAGTGTCAATGCAAGAAAAGGATTTCCATTAGATAAACAGATGCTTTTTGAAACTGTTCAAGAAATAATATCCTCTAAATTCGATTCTTTTCATCTAAATTTATTCAGAATTGAAAGTATAGGACTAGATAGTCTTTTCTATATTATTTTCATTTTCTTGTTTTAATTTTTTGAGTAAGATATGCATAATTAACTACCAGTCTAAATAACTTTGATAACCTAAGTTTATAAAACCATCATACTATATCTTACAATGGTAATCCTGTATTTTCATTGGTTAAAATTGATTATATTTATTTTGACTTCCTTTTTTTGATTCATTTAATTGAAAATTTATCAATATTAGAGCATTTTATTACAGAATTTAACAATTAACTTTTGGTTTTATTCTGGAAAAAAAGTGGTCAATTACTAGCATGACTGTGGTCAATTACTAATGTCTACATGGTCAATTACTGGCAAAATTGCTCTTGGTAAGAAATTCTGATGATATTTTAAATTGTAAAAAGGACTGGAACACTTTGTTAATTTATTATTGAGCTTCATTAAACAATTGATATCTTGGGAAATTTTCATAATATTCCGTTAATAATTTTTCAAGAAAAAAAATTAAATGTGTAGGAACTTCCACTAAATGGTCAATTACTGGTAGGTTCACCCTATATATAATCTAGAGAGTTCATTTTATACTGTTAACATGTTTTTCAATATTTATTGTCATTAATATATCCTTAATAAGCAGGAAATCTTATCCGTCATCATTTGAGGACGCTGGGCATTTGTGTATACTTCTTATTCACCATTTAGATTTGTTTTTAAAAGTGTCTTACATTTTTTACATTCATACTATAAATGAACACTGAAAGATGAGTAGAAGAAAAATATTTAAAAGCTTAGAAGAGGCAACTGCTTATCTTTTTTCTGAATTGAAGCTGATGTAGCATTGCCTCTAGTTGTAGATGAGCTAACAGATGAGAAACAATTCGATGACAATAATTTGGACACTCTAGTTGAATCAGATGTTACAGATACATAAGAAATTACAATACAAGATGATAATAATAACTCTATTATTTCCGATAAAAAACGATAATAATTCCCGTAAATGTAAAAGGGAAACATCAAAAGTTGTATGGACAAACGAAACCCCTTCTTATACATTTGGGACCTAGGCAAGTTCTTTTAAGAGAAATTCTGATAAATTAACAGCCAAAACTTGTAATATGAACCTAGTTGAGCTGTCTGAATAATTCTCTGCAAGTGTTTATGACATGATTGTAGAGGAAACTAATCGATAAGTTATCGAAGTGAAAAATGAATTGAATTATAATGTCACTAAGGATCCCAGAAGCAGAATAATATATAATGTTCTGCAACGGGACTTTTGACAGTTACAAATGTTCTGCAGACATTTTTTCAAAATTTCCATTATGACATAAAAGAAAAAACCCATAAAATTATTACTACACATTTATTGCAAAATGACAATGACGAAAAAAATTATTTTTCAAACCAAAGCATGCATTCAAAATTTGTAACTTTATCAATGACTTTAAGCAAGAAAAGAGCTCCAGAATGGGAAACGGACAAGTGATTGATCCCTTTATGAACGCGGGGAGTTTTTCTATAAGAAACTGAAGCTCAGGGAAATGTTGTTCCGAGAAAATTAAGGGGGGGGGGGGAGGGAAAGGTGGACAATAAAGTCGTTTTGTTCTGCAGACCATGTCATCCCGTAGGTGAAATTATTTTTCTCACTCGCGGGCATTTGTTCCAAACTTAAAATTGTTCCGCAAGGACTGATTGTTCTGCGACGTACGTCGCAGTTTTAGGCACTTTCTACATTCGGGCTACGGATGAAATAAAAACCTTTATATATTTTTTGATACTTTCGGCTTATAATACTTTGCCTAGTAAACGGGACTACTTATCAGAAGCAGATGATGTAGGAGTAACAATAGTAAAGCATGCTAGGACTAGAAAAACTACTTGTAGCTCAAGAGATTATTACAATTTCAAGATAATTTTTTTACTTCAGTTCATCTATAAAATAACTCGAGTCTTCTTCATCTGTGGCGGCAACCAATCCATCATCCACATAAAGTGCAACTAAGTAATTTTTTACCATCTTTTTCTCGAATGAATAAGCATTGATCTGCTTTGCTGATCTTAAAGCCAAGATCCATCATGAATTTTCCGAAACATTTATGCCAACAACGTGGAGTCTGTTTCAGACCGTACAAGCTTTTCCTAAGTCTGCATACTTTATTGATGCCATCATTATAGCCTTCAGATTGATACATATAAATGGTTTCATCTAAATCCCCATATAAGAAGGCAGTCAAACATCAAATTGCATAAGATGCATCTTCTCGCTGGCTGCAATGCTTATGAGTAAACGCACAGTTCCTAGCTTTGTGACTGGACTGAAGGTCTGATCATAATCAATGCCGTGTCTCTGTTTGAACCCTTTAATCACAAGTCTCGCCTTGTATTTATTGATGGTGCCATCCGGATTTTTCTTGATTCGAAAAACCCATTTGCAAGGAAAAGCTTTTGCTTTATCTGGAAGTGTTTGTAGTGTCCATGTGTCTTTTTCCTTTAAAGAACTAATTTCAGATTGCATGGCCTTTTCCCAGAATTTTTGTTCTTTGCAAATAATAGCTTCTTCATATGACTATGGTTCATTCACATCACAAATAAAAACTTCAGATGCCATCATATAATCTTCTAAACGTTTAGGCTTCTTTAATTCACTACGTTTTCTTAACTCCATAGTGTCTTGTGAAAATTTGCTCATTTTGTAAAAATTTTGCTTGAATACTATACCTAAACAGTAGCTGCAGCTGAACTTAAACAAATGATTTTTTTTTTTTTATGTACTGAAATTGAATAATTTGGACAGTGAAATTATGCAAACTGAAAAGAAAAGGAAAGTGACGTAACTCCTCCTATCCAACCACATTAAAATAGTTTTTTAAAATTCACAAATTGATATTTAATTTTTTTACCCATAAAATATAAAAGCAAAAAATTTACATTACAAAAAGTTTTTAAAGTAATTATTGATTTTTTTAAATTTTTGTGGAAATTTCAAGTATTAGAAAATAAAAATAGTTATCATAATATAGAGCATTTGTTTGATGTTTATCCACTTTGACATGATTTTATTGATGATCTTTATGTTTAAACTTTTACTTAGAAAATAGCTTAGTAAATCTGAAATATAATACTAGAGTCCTCTTTTCTTGAGATTAGACTGTAAGCAATGAAAAAAGTATGATTTTAAAGTATAATTGCACATGCACACACAGTACAAGTACACTACACTTAATGGAGCAATCTGGTGTTTGTGTCGTGAACAGTACATGCATTCTAATTTTTTTTATGATGATAAGTCTGAATGCTCTTTTGCTCTTTTTTTCCCTTGAAAGTTCATTATATATATATATATTGTTGATAACTTATAAACAGGGAAAAAATTGGATGTTAAAGGGAATAATCAGGGATATTCAAAATAACTTTTTGGTGGATACCCTTATTTTTAAATTTTACAGCACTATAAATTACTGATTAACTTAGTATATTGTATTATTATGTATGATCCTGTAACTATTGTATGTATATTCTATTTCTATGTTCGTATATATGTATATTACTCGACCAACACTGTTGGTCTTAAAATTTGTATTTGTATAAAGTTCATAGTTATTTATTTAAATGTTTTTCTTAATAGACTGGGCAAAAATCCGAAAATAAACTTAGAAGATTAGGATAGTTGCTACTTTAAAGTGTATGGTAAGTGTAAATTTTGTTGTTGTTGTTATATAACTGTTATGTTTTGTTGTATAAGTTTTTTATGTACAGTCAAACTCCGTTAACATGAAATCCTGTTTAACACAAAGTAAAAGCAGTTCTCCGTACTTAAAATTTATTCATTTAATATTAGTTGGTTGTATTCAGATTATCTAGCGGCGTCAGCAATACGAGGGCTATAATGCGCAGAAACATTGTCATTAGACAAGCCAACATACATTTACAAACACCCATGCCAAACACGGGACTCGGAACCCGCAACCTTGCGGTCTAGAAGCTAGCACGCTAACTACTATACCGTTTGGTTATTCGTTTAATATGAAATTCGGTTAACACGAACAATTTTGGTAGCCCCATCAATTTCGCATTAACGAGTTTTGACTGTTGTATATTTTTTGTTTTATCTAACATTTGAAATATAGTTAAAATTGAAAATCTAAGATAATCAACATTTTTTCATAAGGCCAAATAAAAATAAATAGTTTGTTTTTATTTGACTATTTATTTTTGAATCCCTGAAATTACAGTATAAAAATTTCGACCCAAATTTTTTTAATCTTTTTCAAATATTTAATTATAAAAAAACGTTTGTTGCAACAATGAATTGATGACAGTATTACAGTGATCGTATAATCGATTAATAATTAACATGCTGAGCACCGCGTCAGCCATCGGTGGCTGAGTGTACGCTGTTGTTGTTTTTCCCACACCTATAATTTGACATAGTACCTTTGTTAGTACTTTTTAGGGTGAAGGAAGTCTTAGTTTTTGAAGTACTATTGATATTTCAATAGATAAAAATATTATTAAATATACTATGTCCAAAATGGCCTTGTGTAAAATTGCCTACCTAAGAATTTTAAGTCTGAGGTCTGACAAGCCTTCGTTAAGGTGAGGAATGAATGTCTCTAAGCATTTCATTCTAAGCGTAAATATCTTCTATTGCAATAAGAAACAATGGCCCTAATATATTTACTCAACTGTATCGAGTAAATAGCAATGCAAAGTACACTACTACTTGTGGCCTGAAGGGGATTTCCTTAAGAATTCAAAATGGTATAGTGGTTAGCGCGCTAGCTTCTAGACCGCTAGGTTGCGGGTTCGAGTCACGTGTTAGGCATGAGTGTAAATGTATGTTGACTTGTCAAATGACAAATGTTTTGGCGCATTATAGCCCTCTTGTTGCTGACGGCGCCAGATAATCTGCAAACCACCAACCTTAAGAATTCGCGTGACACTCTACGTGTTAAGCTTCTGACGAACTATTTTCCTTAGAACACTACTGCAGCCTTGCCAATTGACGGATAATTAACTGCAAACCAGCTCTTTCTACACCCAATTTGTATAGAAATCTATATACCCAAGTTTTTTACATCACTGTTCACACTTCTGAATGGTTAAACTGTGTTACTTTGAGGTAACGCAAATTTCCAAAAAAGCACTAATCTCGACTCTTAGCGTGCGACTTTCCAGCAGATCGATTTCCCCTGTGCAATTACTGGTCTCCAACAAAGGATTGAAGATTCTTCAATTGTTCCGCCCTCACTTGGTGCAAGTTTTACTCCCTGTTGATCATTTCGGTGAGTAATTGTATTGATAAATACTTTATGTACTAGAGAAATCTTTGTACTAGGTGAGACCAAAAAGTAAGGCAACTGATGTCATAATAATTACTGTATTTAAATACATCACTGTCCTTCAAAGTAGTTCCCCGCCGTCTACAGTACACTTCTGACAACGTTCATACAAGCTCTTGAAACTTCTGAAAAAGTCCTCCTTTGAGACTGTCTTAAGTCCCTTGGTAACAGCAGTTTGAATGTCTGAGACGCTTGAAAATCGGTTTCCCTTCAGTGCCAATTTCAGTCGTGGAATGTGGAAAAAATCTGCTGGCTCTAGAAATACTAGTATTACATCCTTATTTCCTGATCTAGCACTAGCAGATTTTTTCCATTTTCCACGACTGAAATTGGCACTGAAGGGAAACCGATTTTCAAGCATCTCAGACATTCAAACTGCTGTTACCAAGGAACTTGAGACAGTCTCAAAGGAGGACTTTTTCAAAAGTTTCAAGAACTTGTATGAACGTTGTCAGAAGTGTTCTGTAGACGGTGGGAACTACTTTGAAGGACAGTGATGTATTTATCTGCAAATATATAATACAGTGATTAATATAACAGCAGTCACCTTACTTTTCGATCTCGCCTTGCATATGTTTTTATTATCTTAAGCTGCTTTCAAGTGATGCACAATTATTTCCTCAAAGCATTCCACACATGGGTGGTAAAAGAGTAGTCTAGCATTTTTATAGGAGTGAAATCCACATTTTTATTCTATCCAAAGCAAGAGGGCATTAAAATATATCATAAATGTCAATAAATGCAAAATCAATACCTCATAATTTCAGACTTGCATTGGGCTAGATAATGTAATTACTGTAAAATTTTTTAGTTTAATACATTTTTGTGCTTATGGTTGATAATGCTATATATTGCAACCCAAAACCAAAACACTTTTACCATCAAATTCTTATCTTTAAATACCATGTAATATGTTCTAAAGAAAGTTTTAGTAATTTAGCAACTAAAGATCATATTAAGTATGAGAACACAGTGCAAAATAAACACTGGCAAGAGAAATAACTTCTCATACTAAAGATCAGTTATGTGATTTTTAATATGGATGCATCTGTAGAACTGCTCTAATGGCAATCCATTCTTTTGTATATACCACCACTGTATAAAATGTATGGGTCATTTGGGCCTTCCGAAACAGAAAAAATACATGTCACAACATTGTACCACTTTAAAAAGAAGTACAAAAATAATGAATAGCTTTTTTATAAGTTAATAAAAACGAAAGTTTAGCGAATTTGTGGTATTTTTTTTTGAAAAAAAGGTGGAAGGGCGCGATTTTTGATAAAAAGAGCAGGGAGGGCGCTATTTTTAAAGGGAAAGGGTGCGCCGCCCCTTGTAAAACATCTTGGATGAATTCTGGTACTCCACTACTATTGTGATTGAATTTGAAAATTTAGATTTTTTAAAATTTTAATTAGCATTTTTTAAAATCATCTCATTTAATTAATTGTTGTATTATGAGCTTTTTGAAGTATTTTTTCCTACTCACAATTAACAAATGTTTACTCTGCCAGTATTTTGTGTTGTGTAAAGCCTAAATAATATATATATATATATATCTGTTTCGGAAGAATGACCTACATATTTCATGTTATGTTTATGTATTATGTCGATAAGTAAAACACAAAGATATCTGTTTGATGTGAATTTAATGTATGTAAGATGCTCCACAGAAACATTACTAGTAAAAAACTTATTGTACTTAAATGGATATATATTTAGTTATTTCCATTTAATATATAAACCAAGAACATAAGGATTACATGAAAAATTATTTTATGGCTACTCCAAAATTAAGAAATTTTAAATTGAAGCTGCAAATAATATATTTTAGAATTTTTTTTAAAATATAAATATTACCTAGCTAACTAGTTGCTATTAATTGACAAAAACAAGTATACAAGTATATAAAATATAAATTTTTTGTACTAGGTTTTTAAAACAACTTCTAAGATATATATTTTTAAGTGTGTTTTGTGATTCTTCTTAAAAGAATTGATGTTCTTATGCAATTTATTGTATTATTATAAAATATGTACATATTAATTTAAAAATAAGTGGTAAAAAGTATATATATACTCCTGAAATAAAGGACACAATCTCCATTTTTCTTAATATCGCAAGAGAGCTTTGTAATGTTAAAAAACGGTTGTTCTTTTCAGTCTTTGAAACCTAGTATGCAGTATAAGTAATTTGTTTAGATGCAACTTAAAATTACAATATACCATTCTTAATCCATAGTGGAATTTGGCACCACTAATCAAACAGTAATACTTTTGGTCGATATTGTTTGCTAGTATAGCTACTGCATAGGCTGAGTTAGAGAAATCTCGACTTGTCTATTTTAGGAAAATGCTATTGTGTTTTCTATCTCTGAAAAAAAAAATCTGAATCTCTTAAGATTGTAAGAATAACTAAAGATTTAGAAAAAATCAAGCTAGTTTCCTCTTCTGGGGTACTCAGGGATGCCAGTTTTCCTCCTTTTGGAGGATTTCCTCCTTTTTGGTTTTTTATGTAATATTTCCCTCCTCTTTCTCTCTGTTTTGAGGATCCACATTTTTCTGATCTGAACCAGTTTTTCCTGCCAAAAGTATACTTTTCCTCATATTTAAACAAAAAAATTTCCCTCTTGGCTCCCATTTCCTCCCAGATTACTTCACTAACTCCTGATATTTGAAATGTAATTATTATATAGTATGAGAAATTTCGTTGTATCTTTAAAATTATTGAATCATCCTTCCTGCATACGCTTTTGTTCAATTTTTGTGTATTCCATCCGCGAGCTTTTTCAACGAATTTTTTGAATTTTCTCCTTTTTGCTCTCTGATCACTCTCATCCCTGAAGATCAGTAGAATATATTTGTAAATGTGTTTGCATTAAAAAGTTAATCGAAAATATCCTCAGGAATATATAATTTTTCTTTCCATTTATACCCTTGCTATAACATTAAAGCATTGTTTTCCTGACTATAATATGTCTAATGAATCCATGTCTTTCAGTCATACTGCGAACATGGCTTGCAAATTTAGTTCTACTGTGTCCTATTGTTGTTTCTTCGAATAAATTCAATAAAATCATTGGAACGGAATTTCCTTTTGAAGCCAAAAATTGCTCTCTTGCCTGCTACAGTGACTATGAAGTCTTTCTGTTATAAAAATTTGCAAGGAATAAATTTTGCGGATCAGCAATATATATGCATTGTTCTGAATGGAACAATTAGCTTTAGTTCATTAGGCAGATACTCGAGTTAATGATATCCTAGCTTAAATTTAGAAAACTAGGTTTAGTTAGATTCACATGTTTGACAATATAGTATAATTGTTTAAAGTTGTTTGACTTCGGAAACATTTAGTAAATTTCATGGTTTTTTTTTTTGTTGATTTTCATTGCTTTTTCAAAAAATTCAAAATTTTGTTGCATGAAAAGCATATCATGTCTGAATATACTATCAAAATTCAGCTTTAAAAACAAATATGTGTTATATATAAAATCTACTTCAAGTTTAATTTATGCACATATTTTTGTTATTTAAATGCCACAAAAATTTATCTATCTTCCATTCCTTGTATTTCATTCATTTCTCTTAAGAAAGATGTATTTCAGAGCACACTTAAGTATCGGGTAAAAAAAATTAATATTTTACATACTTGTTTTGGATATTTTAAAATAAATCTTAAGCACTGACATTTATCTTTTCAAATTTGTAATACTTTAAAATGTCTTATTATAGAAAATTTGCGATTTTGAAAGGCTTTGCAGAATCGTAAAATATTTGTGCAAGTAGTTGGATTTATTTTATGTTCTTGGTATAAACCAAGTACTAAATTATTGGTATGATTGAAAATATCTAAAAGAACGAAAAAAATATTAATTATTATTTTGCTTTAGTAATGAAATCTGAAGTAGATAAACAGCTTTCTGGAAAAAATCGGGGAGTTTTTAAAAAATTTAACGAAAATTGGGAAATCTTTGTTCTGAAGGTACGTTTGCCCTTTCATCCATATTTTGGCGCCATTTACCGGGAGAATTGTGATTGTAATCGTTAGAAGTTTAATGTTACGGAATAACTTAAACTTTTCATTACCGCAAAAAACTATTTTTAAAAAATTATCTCTTAAGCATATGCATGTTCTGTTTAATCAGGTTTTCAATATTTTGATCTGGGAAAACAAGTTTGCAGTAAAATCATTTTAAAAAAAAATCTGTTAGGGAATTATTAGGGAACTTTTTTTCCTGAATTTTGTGGCTATCCTGATAAATTACTTTAAAATTGGATCACAAAGAAGAAGAAAAAAAAGGAAAGCTCTACATTGAAATCAGTTTTGGATACCTGTATCCTTAGGGCAAAGAGCTTCGAGTATTTTGTAAAACCCGTATCCTTTTGATTGTTAATTTTAGTGCTTAGTTAAATGTATTTTGTTATTTATTAATAAATTGCTTTCATTTCTTAACTATAAATTCGGTTAACATATTCCTATAATTTTTCTTGATATTTTCTTATGTTCCATTGATCTTGCTGTAAATTAATCTACTTCATCTTTCAGTAATTTGGACCAATTTGTTGTTGCAGGTATTTGCAGTACAGCGGTGAAACTTTCAAGTGAAGCTTGAAGCTGTTAAGGGGAGTTTAAACCTTTTACGGGAACAAAAACAGTTTGTTTTTTTTGCCTAGTGTTCGATATGCTTTGAAATATAATGTACTTTTTATTTTTAATTGTAATTTTTTTTATGCGGTACAATGCTTAAGTCCTTCTTGAAAAACAATAATTATTTCAGACATAAGTAGGTTTTTTAAAAAGTTATCAATTGAAACATAATGAAGAAAAATTTAGAAAAAAATTGTTTGAACGTAAGTTACCCACAAGATATTTTATTAAGTTTCTGAAATAATAGTCTAGGCGCTTATGTCAAAAAAAGTGGTCCCGTGGGCCTTCTTGAAAAACATTAATTATTTAAAGCATAAGTACTTTTTTAAAAAGTTATTAAGTGAAACGTAATGATGGAAAATTTAGAAAAAAAACATAAGTATAAGTTACTCAAAATACTAATGAAAAAAGTTGTCTTATCCTTTTAAAATAAGTAAAAAAAAATATTATTCAAAATTCCCTTTTTGTATAAAAATAGTTTTTATATTGTATTAAAGGATAATAGATAATTCCCGCATTTTTTAAAAACGAGTGAAATTAGTATATATTTATGAAGAATTTCTTTCAGTTCTTTTAAAAAATTAGTTATTTAAATATTAAAAAGAGAAAGTGCTCCAAAACAGTCAACAAAGTCCGTGACGTAGAGACCCTATCGTTCTATGGTTATCGTGCGGTTTCTGCCAAATAGTTGGCGTTGGAAGACCATTGCCACATTCCGTACAGGTTGGCGTGATTTGCGAGAAACTTGCAAATCTGATTTCCGCTTGCTGCATTTCAAGCCAAGGTGTTTGTGAAGCCGTAACGTCACATTCAATGCCAGCGAAATGAGTCGTTTTCTCGCCAACGTTTAACAAGGTAATTTTGATCGCAAATTTAAAAAAAAAAGAGAAGAAAAAGCGCTTTGAAAAGAAATGTTTGTGTTTAGGGCCTTTTGAAACATTTTGAATTGAATAAAAAAAACTAAAATAAAAAAAAAACCGCGGGAATTCTCCATTCTTTCCAGGAGAATAAATCTATAATTTAGCTTTAATTTCCAATATTAGTAGTGAGTTTATAGTCCGGGAGCAAATGTAATCCCGTGGGCCACTTCATGATGCAAACATGTGGGTGGTGTCATTCGCCTTGTATGAATGCGTAGAAAATGAAATCCGATGGTGGATATCTGGCATCCCAGTATGAGTAGCGCTGCAGTCGCAAATCTAAAATGGCCGCCTCCTTATCACTTAGCATACGTTTTTGCCGAATAATAGCTTCCTAGCTCATTTTATCAACTTGTTGACTGCTAGAAAACTTGTAGGAAATAAAATTTCCTTTGCAATGATATATAACACATGTGGGCCATTTCCACTAAACGCTTACATTTCAGGTTTTAAATTAAAAAAAAAAATTACTATTTTATTTAAAAATGATTGCTGGTGTTAGGGTATAGGTCTGGAGTATATAAAAAAGTAATTAGCAAGAATGGAGAATTCTCGCGTGTTTTTTATTCATTTATTCAATTCAAAATGTTTCAAAGGGCCATAAACACAAAAATTTCTTCCCAAAGCGCCTTTTCTTTTTTTTTCTAATTTGCGATTAAAATTAACTTGTTAAACGTTGGCAAGGAAATGACCTATTTCGCTGGCATTGAATGTGACGTCGCAAGTTTCTCGTGAATCACGCCAACCTGTACGGAATGTGGCAATGGTTTTCCAACGCCAACTATTTGCAGAAACCCCACGATAACCATAGAACAATAGGGTCTCGACGTGGACTTTGTTGACTGTTTTGGAGCATTTTCTTTTCTTGATATTTAAATAACTAATTTCTTAAAAGAACTTTAGTATAAATATTCATAATCAAAAAGAACTTCTTCATAAATATTTATATTAATTTCACTCGTTTTTAAAAAAGGCGGGAATCATCCTTTAATACAATATAAAAATATTTTTTTACATAAAGGGAATTTTGAATAATACTTGTTTTTACTAATTTCATAGTTTTAAAAGGATAAGACAACTTTTTTCGTTAGTATTTTGAGTAACTTATACTCATGCTTTTTTTCTAAATGTTCCATCATTACGTTTCACTTACTAACTTTTTAAAAACGTACTTATGCTTTAAATAATTAATGTTTTACAAGAAGAAAATAAACATCCATAATAAATTGCAAAATACTTTTTATTTTAAAGCATATCGAAAATTACGCAATGAAAGCTGTTTTTGGTGTTGTCAAAATGTTTAAACTCCCCTTAGGGAAGTATCTACACCAGCATTTGGGTGTCTTGAATTCTTTGATCCTGACAAATTTTAGAATCTAAAAATGTGTGATCTCTCAATTTTCGTTTTAGGACGCTAAACATGGATAAAAAAAATCCATTCAGACAATACCCCACACTCGTTTCGAAATTTTTATTTGAAATTTTCATCAAGCTACATTTTGTTATTAAAGAATTTTTTTTAACCTTGAAACGTCCCAACCCTCAAGTTCTTTTTGTTTGGGCCCTGATAGTGAAATGAAACAAAATTTGTAATTTTTTTATATATCTATTGATTACAAGTTTCAATTATAAATCTTACGTTTGCTTTCCACGGTAATCTAACGAGAATTAAAGTTTATTTTTTTATCTTGATTTGCAATTTTGTTCCGTCTCTTCTTTCTTTTTAACTTGATTTGCATTTTTATTCCGTCTCTTCTTTCCTTTGCCGCATACTCTGTATGAAGTTTGTGTAACCATTTTCACTACCCTTTCGAGCGCCTGTATGTGTCGGCAAAACTTAAGAGATATGAAATACCATATCTTGATCTCAGAATTCAACTATAGCAAATCTTTCTAAATTATCGTTGGACAACATGCACGCGATAATCGGTGGTTCTGTTGCAAGCTTCAGTTTACTATGCCATTTTAAGACCAAACTGTGAAGTTGTATGGACAGGGGTGGATGTAGTAAGTTCAGACCTCACTTTCTGTGCTCTTGTACGGATTCTTTTGCATGTTAGTGTTCTGATGTGCTTGCGGGCAGCATGCAGATTAGTATGTTTTCTGTATTGTTAAATAATCCGTTGTACTGGAAAACCGGCTTAACTATAATTCACGGGTTTTCCGGTAGGTACCTCAAAGAATTTATTAAATGATGCTATAATGCCTCTATCGGTGCATTGTATTGTGTGTACAGCAGTACATATTCCGTGAGAGTCCAAAGATTGTCGTACAGGGAGTCCTCTATTTGTTGCAAATATGCTAGTGTGCATTGTTCTTTAGCAACAGCCTGGTACATATACTTCAAGTACAGCTGATCGGTATTTTCGAATTATTTTCGCCAGTTGTCAAATATTAAACAATTGCGATATTTTCTCAAATTTAGACTTTCCTAGCTTCACAAGTGGCCAATCTCTTTCTAATGGGTTTCGAGAAGGTTTTAAAATTTGCCGAAATTTCATCCAAGTAGTATAAAAAATGTGAATGGAAGTTCATTTCCACAGAGTTGGTACAGAAACCGGTGAAGAACCCGTTGACATGCTTCTTTAGCATTCTAATTACGTGGTGGTGTACTCCCATATGAATTACGGTTACTTCGCACCCAACAGCTACCAGGTCCTCCCTGTTAATTTCTTCTGCCAGGTGATCTAAAAAATTTAATGTGATGACCTATAGCAGATGCCATATGGTTGATGTCAGCTCTGACGATATTACATAATGTTATTCTGTTGCCATTTTCCCACCTATTTTTTCACAGTTATTGTTGAATCCTTCGGGCAGTCAAAATAAATGCCTATTAATTGAATTAGAATTTCTTGGGCGCTCTTCTGCACAGCTTTACACAATTTCGCTATTCCTCTACCCTCTACCTAATTTGTATTGATAATAACTTATCTTTTCGTCTTCTGTTATCTTACCAGTATCAATTCTTCTTACCAGTACCGTCTCATTTTTTCATATTTTTTAACAAATCGTTAAAAAAAAAGCGCGTCAACCGTGGACTACAACATTAGAAAAATTCAAAAACGGAATAGAAAAAACCGCTTCTTCAAAAGTGGGAGAAAGAAAATAAGACGACACAAAATAAGCGACTTAAAAATGGAACAGAAAGCATGTATATCCAATCTTTTCTTAGGTCAAACAAGGTACATGATTATGTCACGAAAGGACCAACATCCCTCAGCAACACTACCGTACATATTAACAATCACCATGATTCGTTTTGTGCTTTGGTCTGTTAGAAACTCTTACTCTTTCAATGGCATTTTTTCTTTACAAACTAGAAAATCCTTGCTATTACATTTGAGAGTATCATAGAATGTACAATGCGCAAAAGAAAAATCCGAACGATGACTGTATCTTCGGTTTTAATTATCCCTGGTGCAAAAAAATATATATATTCTTAGGGGGCTGTGTGCTAAGTAAATTTAACTATCTTTTTAAATTTCAATACGAACCCCTATTTTTTCATTTTTTCATTCGATTTAGAATACTTCGTTTATCCTAGATACCAAATTTCAGTTCACTATGTTGAGAAACACGTCACTTATGAGCAAAAATGTTTTGGTTGATCCTTTAATTTATTAATTATTAAAAAAACTGTTTGATACATAAAGTGATTGCTATTGATGTTTGGCATTTAACATACTATCGTTTGAAACAATAAAAAAATTACTAAAATATATGAATTATTTAAGAATTTATGGCCAAAAATTATAGCCCCCGTAATTTACAACGGTACTTGACTTTTTTGTTTCATCAATTAGAATACAAGATATAGCCATCGTTCGAATTTTTTTTATTGCACACCGTACCTCTTGCTTGCCCTTTGAAGTAATTTGAATTTTCCAGAAATAGATTCACGGGATTTAGAGAATTTTTTAGAGTTGCGTCACTTTTTTACGGATAGTCCATATTCGATTATTGCATTTTCTCAATTCAAGTATGTGTAATTTTCTGTATCATAAGAACAACTGTTTTACAAAATGTCTCGAGTCAAGCTAGTTGTGAACGGGAAGGAAAATTTTAATATCCTTGTACCAAGGAAATATCGACTAAATTCCTTATACGAAGGAATAACTTCCTCATATCTGCGGGATTCGAAAATTTAACGGATCAAAGAATTCAAAACACCCTACCTACTTACTGCAAGTAATCTAAAATATTAATCTCCTACAGTAAGCGACACTGGCTACTGCAGGCGTACATATTTTAGAGTTACCTGCGATAGATATATCAAAGGACAAAAGGGAATATAAATGCCATTATTATGTTTTAGCAATGTTAGAAATCGATGCCTTTGTGATAAAAAAAATATATGAGTATTAACTGATATCTTTTTAATACTCGTTGTCGGAACTTAAATTCATTCATTGTGTTTTTCTTTAATGGGGGTTAGGGGCTTATTATAGAAGAATTCTTTGAAAAAACATGTTTTCCTAATTGGAAGCTTGGTGTCACCAACGATAATCATTCAAAGCAGGACCCAGTAAATCACGTGTGTTGCGAGTAGGGATGGGAAATAAAAGAACAGTCTGCTATATTGAGCCTGTTCCTTAAAAAGAGCAGGAACATCCTGTTCTTTGATCACACAATAACCCTGTTCCTTATCATTCTTCGACGATATCTTTCCCGCTCTGATCCTATGCGTCACACTTGAGGAAGAAGGTTTCGTTTCCCCCTCTCCCTCCTCGCACACATTCCTTATTCATGATCTCTCTCCTAACAGCAGGGTTGCGTTGCGCAAAGTAGATGGACGATAGACAACATCGATATGGAGTACTATATCGATCAAGGAGACTATCTACGAGTCAGTTCTTTTCAACCAGCTCTGTTCAGAACAGTTGAGTTGAGTTGCTCTTTCCGAACGGCTCAGTTTGAACTGTTCCGTAAAGAGCTAGTTCATTAGAGCTAATCCCGTTCACTTGCTCTCTGCTCATTCCCGCTCTGTGTTGGAACTGGAGCTATGGACAGAACCTGTTCCGTGTTTCTCGAATATGCTGTTGCTTTCATTATTAGGACAGTGTTGAAATGCTCGCAGGGGGGGGGGGGATATATATTTTAAATTAATTTCAGCAGATATTAATGCTTATGTTTTTTTTTTTTTTATATTGAGTATAAAAAAATAATGGGAAATTATTTCATTTCTCGTTCTATATTCAAACTATCAATACATTGGAATGAAACTGCTTTTTCTTATATTATAATGTGTTACAAGTGTGTTTTTAAATTAAATAAACTTAAATTTTTTTAATTTGGAAAAAGGAAACATAATTTATGGTAACAAAACGTGTTTTTTTTTTTTTTTTTTTTTTTTTTTTTGTATTGGGTCTATGTTACATTGGCCCGGTAAATCCCATCCGGCAAATAAAAAAATAAGCACTTAATTTTTTTTTCTTTTTTAATTTTACCTTGGTTTTAAATTGAAATTATTATAATTTTTTTCACTATATTTGTATATAAAAAATAAAAGCTGGTTTTGAAAGAATTAAAGAAATAAATTTGCGAAGTTTATGATAAATTTGTTAAGAAAATGCTCTTTCACAGAATTCTCGGCATATGAGGACTTGCAAACAGTTTGACTTTCTTTACTTACGCAATATACACAATGCATAATAGGAATACATAATTGAAAATATCGAATTCTGCAAATTCGGTATATTCTTTTTTTTTTATATTGTGTATTTTATAAATTCAGTATTTTATTTTGTCTAGACCAACCCTACTGGATCTTAAGCCTCTACTTGGTCTTCCAATTTGTATTAATTAAGAAAGAAAAGAAATTTCGTATTTTGTTTAATGCAATTCCAAAGGTTGCTTGTCATATTTTTAAGGTGCTAGGTTCAAATCCTTAGCAGGCCGAGTTGTTCGGTGTGTTTCGAAATACACTGTAATCAGGGATGCCAGTTGTCCTCCTTTTGGAGGATTTCCTCCTTTTTGGTTTTATATGTAACATTTTCCTCCTCTTTGTCCCTGTCTTGAGGATCCACATTTTTTGATCTGAACCAGTTTTTCCTTCAAAAAGTATACTTTTCCTCATATCTAAACAAAAGATTTTCACTCTTGGCTCCCTTTTCCTCCCAGATTACTTCACTAACTCCTAATATTTGAAATGTAATTATTATATAGTATGAGAAATTTCATTGTATCTTTAAAATTATTGAATCATCCTTCCTGCATACTCTTTTGTTGAATTTTTGTGTATTCCATCCGCGAGCTTTTTTAAATAATTTTTGAATTTCCTTCTTTTTGCTCTCTGATCACTCTCATCCCTGTGTAATGAAGGTTGTATTTTTTATATAATGTGTACTAAAACTAGTGTGTCCCATTATATTGTAAATCTATTGTGAAATATTATTTTGGTAAAAGGAACTGGGCTATCTCTAACATTTTTGTTTCAAGTTAATCTTTTCTACACTACATTATCACCGTGGGAACCTTTCACAAATTACTCATCCTCTATCGCCCCATCGGGCCAATGTGATTTCTACTATCCAGAAACGAGTAGACACGACAATGATTGTAACAAGTTATCTCTCATTAGTTGTGTTTTTTTTTTTTTTTTTTTTTTAATTTTCTCCAGTATAATAAGTATTCTATAGAGAGATAGTTGTAATACTATAAGAATTTTGTTTTCAGAAACGAGTATGCTCAAAAATAATTTAAATATTTGAGTTACTTATATAAAGTTATAACTTTCTAGAAATTAAAAAAGAAAAACTAAAACGTTGTTCAAATGGCGCCGATTAAATACGTGTTTTAAGCATAGTTTACCATTGAAATGAAAATTAGGGGTGTGGAACATCGCACAACTTTCAATTACATACTGACGTGGAGGGTGGTGTATATCTAGAACACCTTAAGAGACATTTCCACAGTGATTTTGATGAAAATCGTTAGAGCCGTTTTTTTATTAATAATTGAAAAACATGATTTTTTTTAATGGCAGTTACCTTGTGCACTTGCGCGATGTTGACGAAAACCTAAATGGTACCCATGGTCACCACATACCCGCATACTAAATTTGAACATCGTAGGTCAACTTTTTGGGGAGTTATGCTGACCACAGACATATATTTTCTAGAATACTTTTTTGAAAGCCAGATGTTTTAAAACGTGGAGAAATGCAAAAACAAAATCGATTTTTAATGACCTAATGCTATACTTTCATTATCCTAGGGATCCAAGGGAAGGGATACGGGAATATATCCCTTACCGAAATTTTTGGTTTGCCATTAAAACCCAAAATCAATTGATATTTTGTTTAAAATGTTAAATTTATTTAAAACTAGCTGAAATTTTAACATGTGCAATATTTCAGCTAGCTGTGAGGACTTGCGTTGTGAAAATCTGTCATTCGTGTAGGACACAGTTTGGCGCTTCGCTCGTAGGAAGGTTCAACGCTACGCAAAATCGAGCTCGCTTCGTTCGCTGAAAAGTTCATTGACGCATAAACACGAGCTTACTTCACTCGTTGAAAGGTTCATTGCTATGCAAGCATAGGCTCGCTTCGCTGGCTGAAAGGTTCATTGCTGCGTAAGCATAAGCTCACTTCACTCACTAAAATCTAATTGCTACGTAAAGCCTTAACATTGAAAGCCTCTCCCTTGTCGAGAAAAAAAATTCCCCTTTAATACAATAATACAACACCCCTTTAAGATTATTTTAACATGTGTTTGTGGAAAGCAGAATTAGAGGTCAAAACTACTTAAGTTGAAACTTTCAGAGCTCTATGCCTATTCGAAGTCGCTTTTTGTGAAAAAATCAATTAAAAAACAAATTAAAATTTTAATATTCTTTTTGTCAGTCCAATTAGAAAGCCAAAACTACTTGTGTTGAAAATTTCAGAAATGTAGCCCTGTTTGAAAACGTTTCGTAAAATGTATATTAATAAATTCAAAAAATTAATTAAAAAGAAACTGAAAAAAAAATTTAAAATTCCGTTTTTCAAAAATCCAATAGAAGGCCACAACTATTTATGTTGAAAATTTCAAAGCTGTAGTCCTATTTGAAATCGTTTTGTAATATATATTATATATATATATATATATTAATAACGAATTAAACAAAAAATTAAAATTCTGTTCTTCTAAAATCCAATTAGAAGGTCAAAACTACTTACGTTGAAAATTTTAGAGCTGTAGCCCTATTAGAAATCGTTTTGTAAAACATTAATTAAAAAGAAACTAAATAAAAATTTAAAATTCTATTTTTCAAAAGTCCAATTAGAAGGCCAAAACTAATTATGTTGAAAATTTCAGAGCTGTAGCCGCATTAGTAATCGTTTTGTAAATGTTTATTAATTAGTTAAAAAAATTAATTAAAAAAGAACAAAATAAAAATTTAAAATTCTGTTTTTTAAAAGGCCAAAACTATTTTATGTTGAAAGTATCAAAGCTCTATTTGAAATCTTTTTGTAAAAAAAAATTAATTAAAAAAGAACTAATTAAAATGTTAACATTCTCTTTGACATATATGTACAATTAAAATGCCAAAACTTTTTATTCTGAAAATTTCAAAGCTATACTCCTATTTTAAGTAGGTTTCTCTAGATCCACAGACAGACAGATACACAGCTTATTTTATTATTATAGATGCTTTTGAATGTCTAAGGATACAAAAATAAAATAAAAAAATAGCTATTATCTTGATTACTTAATACATGGGGCATTGATAAAGATGATTGTATGATTTATTGACATGATTTCATATCCCTCCCGAATATTTTTTTTCTGGCTACGCCCTTGGATTAAATGAAAGTAAAAATAATAATAATTTCTTGTGTGTCGGAAAAAAATTATACAAAATTCAATATCGTTTGTGATTTTGTATACCTCCATTAATTTCTAATTTAGAATTCTAATTCATTTATTCATCCCTTTTAATAAATTTTATACTAAAATGCAATAATATTTATTTGTATTTGTCCATTGAGGTATTACACATTCTTTGAGTCCCATTGTTTTGGAAACTTTAGATATTAAAAACTCCATTCATTTAAAATTCCTACCTTATAAATGCAAATATTCAGCCTAAAATTATATGTAGAGCTTATAATTTAAGGAGTGTGACAGTCACAATCATATTTTCGAAAATATAAAAAAGTCTTCTAATTTGTATATGTTATTCTGACGCAGACATTGGAAAACCACACAAAAACTAAGTAACTTTTCCTCTCATTCTCTAAAACGCCACGTCATCAGAGGAGTGGAGAAAGATTCGTCCTTGACCCTAGTGACCTACCCCAGAGACCGAAGATGCACTTCTCCGCAAGGGCTATGATTTCGGCAATTGGAAAAAAAAGAACTAGTTCTTCAAAAGAACGAGTTAATGAGTAGTTCATTTTAAAAGAACGGGAGCAGAGAACACCTGTTCAGTAAAAAGAACGTAAATATCACATCTCTAGTTGCGAGTTTTAAGGGTCTGATCTATTCGTAAGTAATCATACATTAAATTATGAAAATTATGTATCTTCTGAAGACTATAATGTAGTATATATCCTTTTTGGCAATCTTTTTTTAAACGATTGTATCTTCCACTTAACAATGACAATAAAATTGATTTTCTAAAAGTAGTGTACTACGCTGCATTACTAGAGGTAATTGACTGCTCTATATATCTGTACCTCAGGGCGTTTAGCGTTGGTCCCTTAAAGTACCTTTTTTTTTTATTTTGGTCCCTTTTGTCCTTCAGTCCCCCCTTTTTTTTTTAAATATATGTACCATGTGACCAGCACGCGCCATTTCCCTCTTTGTCGAACACAAGAGGGAAGAAAAGCAGACCAGAAATCCCTGTCACGTCCAGTTACGATGAATTAGCGTTGATTGGTTGAATGCTGTTTACAGAACTGGTTTGGTTCTATATTGAATCGTCAAGGTCATGTAATTGTTTGGTAGCTCGGAGGTCGAAACCATCACAGATTCTGCGGACTACGTTTTTACGACTTAGAACAGGAGTTTTCATCACGTGTTGTGGGATTGAAGAATGCTAATCGGAATTTCTCGAATAAAAACCTAAAGCCGGATTTACACGCTACCAGTCGGGCCTCCAGTTTAGATCACCCGTTCTGTGACGTCATCTAAGCAACCATAGCACCGTCTATCGGTGATCACGGGAGACCGCACATGATTGGTTAATCGGAGTCGCCGGCGCCAGTAAATATGAAATGTTTGGTTTACTGGAACCAGTAGCCTGGTGACGTCACTGGCTGGCGATCTAAACTAGAACCTCGACTGGTAGCGTGTAAATCCGGCTTAAGTAATTTTTTTTTTTTTTTTTTAATATTTTGATATCAGGGTTCCCACGGGTCCTTGAAACTCCTAAAGAACTCTTTGATTTTCGATTTCAAGAGTCGAATCCTTGATTTTCTTCGAAAATATCGCACGGTTTTCATGTGTTAAGATAAAAGTTTTATTTAAAATTTGCTTAAAAATAGCATTGCACTTAGATAAAAAAAACTTTTGAATAAATTATTTAGTAATTAAATATAGAGTTTCATGGACGGTTTTCGATCTGGACTTGCGTTACTTAAATCTCGTCTAGTACTTTACTACATGACCGATCGATATCATATATTGATAAATGCAATGCGATCAAGATTTTTTTCAAATTGAAATTTAATCTATAAAAATAAAACAAGCTGTGTGTCTGTCTGTGGATCTATAGAAACCTACTTAAAATTGGAGTAGAGAGAATATTAGAGCTCTGAAATTTTCAACATAAGAAGTTTAGGCCTTCAAATTTTATGTATATCAAACAGAATGTTAATTTTTTTTTTCTCTGTCTACAAAATGACTTCAAACAGAGATACAGTTCTGAAATTTTCAACATAAATAGTTTTAGCCTTCTAATTGGACTTTTGAAAAACAGAATTTAAATTTTTTATTTAGTTCTTTTTTAATTAATTAATAAATATTTTACAGAAGGATTTCTAATAGGCTACAACTCTGAAATTTTCAACTTAAATAGTTTTGACCTTCTAATTGAACTTTTGAAAAACAGAATTTAAAATTTTTATTTAGTTCTTTTTTAATTAATTTTTTAATTAATTAACAAATATTTACAAAACGATTTCTATTTGGGCTACAGTTCTGAAATTTTCAACTCAAGTAGTTTTAGCATTCTAATTGAACTATTGACAAAAACAATGTTATAATTTTAATTTGTTTCTTAATTAATATTTTCACAAAAAGTGACTTCTAATAGGCGTAGAGCTCTGAAAGTTTCAACTTTGGCCAACTTTGAATGCCAACTTTTGGCCTTCTAATTTTGCTTTTCACAAACATGTGTTATAATAATCTTAAAGGCGTGTTGTATTATTGTATTAACGTTGATTTTTGGTGTTAAATATAAGTTTTCTGCAGATCCTAAGAATTCTTGTATTCAATCCGATGCAAAGGTGAAATTTGCACTCCAAAATTGTTATTTGCCTTCTGTCTGTATACAAATTTAAAAATGTGGTAATCAAAATTCTCAGTGTTTTTTTAGTAATATACAGTCAATAATAATTCCTTTTCTTTTTATTGTGCACTCCAGATGAATGTTTGGAGTGCAAAGTTTGCACTTGGACAAATAATTTTTAATTCAACCCCTTAAATTGTAGGTACTGAATACTAGGCATTTTTTTCTATGCTATATGTACAAATTTTGTTTAAAAGTCCCTTTTTTTACAAGTCATTTTTGTTTAAATTTTTAGTCCCTTTTTTTGAAGTTCCAAGCTGCTAAACACCGTGGTACCTCAAAAGTAAACTTTAAACTCGCCTTTGGAGATTGTTTTGTGATCAAGTATTTTCGATCTCCCTGTTTCTTGATCACAATTACACCTTGGAAGACAACAAAGGCAGCTTCCTGGCATAATCTTCGATATGCTTTGAATAAAGTGCTTTTTCTATTTGTAATAGATATTTGTTTTGCAGCATAATGTTATTCTTCCTTTTGAAAAACAATTACTAAACGTGTGTTTTGTAAAGTTATGGAATGAAATGTATTGATGAAAAATCGGAAAAGGTATTCTCAACGTAACATATCCACGCAGAGTGGCCATAGAACCCGGAAATCTGGAAGCTTTCTAATTCTGAAAATAATCAGGGCAAAGTAGGGAATTTTTTTTTTTTTTAATTTCACGAAAATCGGGGAACTTTTCTTAATTGTTTTGAAGGTACGTTACCCCTTTCATCTCGTTAAAAATTTCACGTAACGCAAAATATTAAACTTTTCATTGCCGTTAAAACTTTTTTTAGAACTCCACATTTGCCCCATCTAGAGTTTACCAATTAATCGCTGCCTGGGGAAATGCTCCCTTAAGCGATTGTCTACGATGGTTGAAAGCGCGTCTTTGTAGCACGAACAAAGTGGTTTTTGATTATTATATTACTAGCAGACTACTCACGCCCCTGCTCTCTGAGGCTAGCCAACCATTTATATATCTTTTCGGATAAGTGAGGCAGAGGAGCTGCAGTCGTTTTGGGGCAATACTCAAGAGGAGAGCAGTCTGTGTTAAAGACATTCGCTTTTCAACTTTTACGCCTTAGAAATTTCTGAGATGAGGATGTTTAGAGCACTTTAAAAGGCATTGCCAGTGATTTTGATCAAAATCATTAGAGCCGTTTGTCAGTAATTTTTGAAAAACATATATTTTTCAATTGCGGCTACCTTGTGCGCAAGCGCAATTTCGGCGAAAACCTTAGTGTTGAACCAACGAAAGTTGAACATCGTAGGTTAATCCTTTCGAGAGTAATGCTGACCACTGACATACATTGTTAGGAGCAATGGAATTAGCTACAACCTACCACAGATCATCTCAATTATTTTTTTACCACTCGATTCAATCCGGTGCCTCGGCTCTCCAGTTTGTGATACCCAAATCTTAAGGTGTTGTTTTCTTACTTTGTTTCGAAGAAACTTCTATAATATTATACATACACGGGTATAACTTCACCAGATTTTTTTTAGCGTATACAATTCCATTTTGGATATAAATAGAAACGTCTGTCCATTGAAAAACCTTACTCCTTCGTGATTAAAAAGTTATAACCAATGTTCCTGCGCAATACTATCAATCGACCATCTGACAAATCATCACAAATTCACAAGATAATTTCCCTACTGTATTATTCACCCACCTGATGGCTGTGTGGTACTCTTTAGCCTCGTATGCAAAAGGTGGCGGGTTCGAATTCTGGATTAGTCATGGATATTCGTCGTGGTTCGGAATCCACGCTAATATGCAGGTCACAGACTTGTTTTCAAGGCCTTGAAAGGCTTAGAGGTCCTTAATTTTTGCAGATGTGTGGCCAACTGCAAAATTTATTAAAATGTAACTTGGACTTGCTATCCTCGCTTGGCCATCACTTATCTGCACCGTATCGGAATTTACCGATATATTTGTATTACGCTTCCACCAACTTGAAACTTTTTGATACAATATACTTTATTAAAAATTTATATATAGCCATGATGCCTGAAAACAAATTTTCAAAGGTCCTTAAAAACATTAATTAGGTCCTTAAAAGTCATTGATTTTCATTTTTTGATTTGAGTGGGAATCCTGCAAACCCTTCTTTATTGAGTAAATGACCTTTATCTAACTTCGGAAACGCCAAAAAGAGGAGAAACGTGCCAAACATGCAACCCTGTTCGTCATTTTTCTCATGTCACATGTTTCATCTTGGCTTCACTACTGTTGCATAATCATGGTAGGAAAGCGCGGTTTACTGCATTTTTAGTCATCTATATTTCTAAAGCCCTTAATTAATTGAGTCTTCAGAAATTTATTTTCTTAAAAGTGCAAATAGATATTTGTAAATGCAGAAGAAAAACAAGATCCCACAGGATTGTCTCTAGTCGTTTAATAAAAACCATTTCCATTGAAAAGGAAATTTTCAGAAATGTTTAACTTGCAAAGTTCAGTCCAATCTCTAACAATATGTTACAAACCTTGACATGTTTCTGAAACAATACAGTACAAATATCCGGCAAAATTTCACTTGAAATACTTGTAAATAAATTTACTAAGTCAAAAGTGTAAATACAGTAGAACCCCGGTTATCCGAATCCCGTTTATCCGAAAATCGGCTTAACCGAAAAGGCAAATAGACCGGTTTTTTTTTTCCTTACATAACGGTCAAATGGTCCGTTTTTTTTTTTTTTTTTTTTTTTTTTTAACTATTTTTTCATAACGGGCAAATAGCCCGTTTTTTCCATAACTATTAAAAAATGGATGAGCGAAGTGACATTCGGAGGTAAAAATATTGCTCTGATCCCGTCCTTCTCAAGTTCATCTTCTGAAGGATGTGAAGGTGCATTATCCAGAAAAAGAATTGTCTTCTGGGGGAGCTTTTTTTTCTTCAGAAAACGTTTCACGGCAGGAACAAATTCTTTCATGAACCATTCAAGGAAAATGTCACTATTCATCCATGAATTCTTTTGGGAACGGTATTTCACTGGAAAAGATTTCATGTTCAAATTCTTAAATGCTCTGGGCTTTGCTGCTTTTCCGATCATGACTAGTGGCAGTTTATGTGATCCTGATGCATTAGAAGCAACCAAAAGCGTTGTTCTTTCCTTGGAAATCTTGAAACCGGCAGCATTCTTCTCGGAACTGGAAGCTAACGTGTTTCTTGGAATCAGTTTGAAGTTCAAGCCTGTTTCGTCACAGTTGTATATTTGGTCAGGAGTTAAGCCCTCCTCTTTTACAATATCCAAAAATTTGCCTTTGAACCTGTCCATCTGAGTCGGGTCTGCGGAAAGTTTCTCGCCACAAATGCTGATTTGTCGAACTCCATGCCGTTTCTTCCAGCCGTCTAATCATCCGAGACTAGCCGAAAATTTTGGATCTCCTCCCATTGCCTTGTTTAATGACATCGCCTTTTCTTGAAAAACAGGCCCACTGATAGGAGATCCTTTCTCGCGTACTTGGGTAAACCAGTAGAATAGAGCTTCATCCAGTTTATGGTTTTCAGCCGGCTTCATGGTGCTTCTTCCAGCTAAACCTGCAGTACTGGCCATTTTCGTACACCATGACTCAATTTGGGAACGATTTTTTATCCAGTCAGCAAGTGTCGATCTTCCAACGTCTAAGTCTGTACAAATAGACTTTAGGGATTGTCCGTTATCCACTCTTTTTAAAGCATCTAACTTCTTCTCCAAAGTTACAACATTTCGTTTTCTTTTAACTCCGCTCATTTTTGTCTAACACACGTGCGCATTTAGTTTAATGGAAACTGTTCGATTCTAGTCAAAAGGGTTTGATTATTCCATTTGTTTGAAGGGGGGGGGGAGCAAGAAAGCGCTTCCGAACTCCTCCTCTTGACCAATAGGAGCGAAGAGTTCGCTCTGACGTCACCTTGGTTACAGTCCGGTATTTCCGCGGCGCAAAACAAAGGTAGCAGAAAGTTAGTGTTCAGAACCGGTTAATCTACTTGACAATCCATAGTATTCTGCAGCTGGAAGAAGTTCTATGCACAGGGGAGGGACTTGTTAGTTCTAAACATGACTTTTTCCTATAATTCTCGCTTATCCGAAAATTTCTATGGTACTTCGATTAACCGAAAACGTTACGGTCCCGTGCTTTTCGGATAACCGGGGTTCTACTTACTTTCAATTTTATTATTATTCAGAAGTCTAAAATTTCCGAATTATAAAAGAGTCCTCTTGATTTTTAATTTTCTCCAGAATCATATTTAAAAATTCAAAAAATGTATTTCCATTGCGGTAATTAAAACAGTTCGTACTACAAGTAATCAACCTAAAACTAATTGCCCCCTTGTGGAATTTAATTGTAGAAAATATATAGGGATGTTTTTATTTTAAATTTCTTATTAAAAGCCAATAGTTTATTACCTTTTTCCTTTTTAGAAAAATCAACTCAAATGCAAATGTCGTTATTATGCATTCATTCAAAAGCAGATCTTTTTTTCGAAGCAAGTTTGGTTTGTTTTCATACAGTAAAGTTATTTTTCACTCTTTAAAAGTTAGTCCTACTACAGATTTGGCTATAAAGTATGCGCTTTGTCCGAATATTTGCATCACCAGCACAATTAAAATATGAAGATTTTTCGGTAGAACAACATAGGATTAACTAGGGGTGTAAAGCATCACACAGCTTTCAATTACCCTCTAATACTGATCATTGCATTCAAATTTGACGACATGAAATGGTGTTACCTACTGTTTTCACTCGTTTAAATGAAAATTGCAAATTTGGCGAGTAGTTTTGTATGGGCCGTAATTTAAGAAAAAAACACGCCATCAGAATAACGAAATTGGCAAAATGCTATTCGATAAACATTGCATTATTCTATCTAGTACGTGAAACAGAGAAAAATCATTCTTAGATAAGCGTTGCTCAAGGGCAGAGAATGTATTAAAGGCATTCGTTTTTAAGTTTTTATCGCATTTCTACGGTAATTTCGGAGGTAGGGGTGTTTAGAACACTTTAAGAGGCATTAGCAATGATTTTAATCAAAATAATTAGCGCCCTTTTTTAGCTATTGCTGAAAGCATGAATTTTTTTTTAATGGCAGCTACATTATGCACATGCGCAATTTTGTCGAAAGCCTTAACGATAGGTCCCATGGCCGCCACTAACCCGTATACCAAATTTGAACATTGTAGATCAGTTCGTACGATGGTTATTCTAATCACGGGCACACAGACAGAAGATTTTTTTTTTTTTTTAGATCACATATTTGAAATCAGGATGTTCTGAAGCTACACGTTGGGGAAAATTGAAAAAAAAAAAAGTTTGCCGTAAAATCAGGGAAGTTTTTAGAAATCTATCAGATGACTTTTTTTTCCTGAATTTTTTGGCTACCCTGTATGTGATTCTCTATCCCAACAGGGGGTTTATTATCAGTTTTTAAAGATAACGTGTAATAATCTATTTTATCCCTTAAATTGCTTTTTAAAAATATCATCCTTAAAAAGTTTTAAATTTTTTGTCACTTGCCATTTTAATGTGTTTGATAATTATCTTGCAGCCTTATTCTAGAACAAAACTCCTACCATTTTGGGATTTAATACGACCAGTTTCAGTTAGAAAAAGCCATCCTTAAATAATTAAAACTGTTTTAGAAGCATTCTCTTTTCGCTATCATGTAATTTCAACATAATATTGTTACGAATTTTTGTATATTTGTAAATATTTCGTAGTGTTAATTTTGTAAATAGGAAAATGTATGTACATTTCGCATAAGGCAGTGCAATAGTTCGTCTTTAGTTTGCTTCCCCGCAATGTGTGTCTTAATGCTTGATAACGAGTTTTACAGAGATAACGCTGGGAAGCGAGTTTTACAAGGAGCAGGGCATTTAACATTATGGTAATGGCGAGATAGAGCCAAGTTGGCGACGGTTTTGGCGACTAATTTTTGTCGCCAAATTTGGCGAGAAATCGCCAAATATCGCCAAACTTGGTGACTATTTGGCGACATTTTCGGTCCCCATGCTCATGTATAGGACTTTTCGACTACGATCTGGAAAGTTCTCCAAATATCAACCTCTAGAAGTTTCAAGAATGTTCGCCTCCCCTATATAAGCCCGAGAGAGAGTGTGATCGAGTCAGTTAGTTGACTGGAATTAATGAGTTAAGATACTGAGTCTCAGTGAGCATTCAGAGTAGTTCTAAAGCGAACTGTATTGCATTGTCTTTTGCAGTGATTTAGCAGTTGTGTGTCAAGTTTAACTGCTGTTTGTGCTCTATTATTGTGTATAGAGCTGTATAAGTCTACCAGAACGAGAAGTTCTGGAGTTGTAAAGGAATCTGTGAAGAGTGATATTGGATTAATTTCTGCAAGTTTTGATCTGCTTTGGCTTCAAATCTTTCGAACCCGTCCACGCAACAACTGGTGTCAGAAGTGGGATTTGAATGCCGATTACCAGAGCAATGGCGGAACAAGATGAACAATTTCAACAGCTTTTTGCTTTTATGCAAGAAATGAAGAAAGGCCAAGACGAAATGAAAGCGGGTCAAGAGGAAACGCAAAAGAATATTTCTGCGATCTCTGCCAGACAGGAGGAATCAAAGAATCATCTTTTAGCAACTATGGAAGAAAGCGTGAAACAAATAGAAGACAAATTTGAAGAGTAATTCGAGAATGTCGAAAAGAAATGTAATAGTTTAGAAGGGAAAGTCGAGAATGTAGAATTCAAGTTTAATGATTTAGAGAAAAAGATAGAGATTCTGGAAAAGAAGAATTTAGAAGAAAATTTGGGTGAGATAGAAGAAAAGATAGACCAAATGCTAGAGAAGAGAATGTCGAGCAGAACTATTTCGGAAGATTTGAAATGTGTATATTTTACCACCCGACCTTCAATCAAGCTTTCGACTTACGACGGAAAATCTTCCTGGCAAGTGTATAAAACTCAATTCACAATTATCGCCAACGGATGGGACTCCGTGACAAAAGCCTGCCAGTTAGCTGTATCCCTGCGAACTGAAGCTGCAAACACTTTCCGAAGAGCAACGCTTGGACTTCAACGCACTCTCAAGTGCATTAGAACTGCGGTTTGGCGAAAAATGTGTGAAAGACTACAGCAGGCTGCAGTTGAAATCTCGCCAACAGAAGGCTACCGAAACACTCCAGGAGCTCGCCACGGATGTTGAGAGGCGCCCCCATCTCGCCTTCTCAGACTGCCCTGCTGAAACGAGAGAAATCCTGTCTGCAGTACTTCGTCGATGGCATCAGGGATGTAGAGATACAGAAGGCCCTATGAATGACAAATGTCAAGGATTTAAAAAGTGCTTTAGTGTATGCCATGAAGTACGAGGCAGCCCAGCAAGCAACCCGTAGAGAACGCCATCCTATCAGGGCTGCTACTATACAGGAACCAGAAGACCCAATTGCTGCTTGCATGGATGAATTGATGACAGATCAATAACTTGAGACGAAATATCCCGGAAAAGAAGCAGAGCCCGAAGTGCTGGAACTGTGGAGGCGAGGGCCACCTACGGAGAAACTGCCGACCCCCCCCCCCCCTCCAGGACACTGGAGCTAAGACCGCTCCCAGAAGGGAAGATGGAAGCCATCTCGCCAGGCAGAGGCTGCCAGTTGTTGAGAAGCCCCATTTTAGAGCTCTGCAAATTTCTACAAGGAGTAGCGGCAGTAATGGACTCTTCATCATGGGACACGTAAATGGAGTTCCCTGCAATACTGGAGCCAATGTGACTATCATCCGGAGTGATATGGCTCAACAACTGGATGGAAGACTAATCTAGACACCGCCCTGCGTTACCCTCCAAACTGTATCCGGCGATAAAATCAACATCCATAGAAAACTGAATATCAACATCACGTTCGGAAGTGCTTCTTATCATCACACGGCATATGTGGCGAACATTATGGACACTTGTATACTCGGACTGGAATTTTTTAGGAAATATAATTTTTCCTTGGACTTTAAAAACATGAGTTGCATTCAGTTTCTGAAGACATAGCGTTATTTGGAATCAAAGATAGTGAAGTTAAATCCGTCCATCAAATAATAGCTCAAAATGACATCACATTACCCGCAAGAACAGAAATATTACTTCCTGGAAATGTAGCTGAAGATAAAAGTTTCTGATATGGCATAATAGAGTACCCTGAAAATCACAACAGCCTCAAAGGAGTACTAGTAGCTTCAACTCTCGTCGACCTTTCAAGGACTGCCATACCTGTGAGGGTTGCCAATGTGAGTGATAAAGCGAAAATCATAAAGAATGGTGCAGTGTTAGCCACATGTACTCCAGTAACTTGCATAAATCGAATTACCAATCCTCCAGTCACTGTGTCTTCAGAGAACTTAACATCAGAGCTACTGCAGAATGCACCGTTAAACAACGTAGAAAGAATTGCTGCACAACTGGTTATCCAGGAATTCCAAGATGTCTTTTCCCGCACATCCTCGGATGTCGGACGAATAAGTTTGACGCAGCATAGAATTGATACAGGAGACCACCCACCTATCCAGCAACACCCAAGGCGGCTACCGTTTGCTAAACAGGAAGAGGTAGGAAGACTCTTAAAGGAAATGCAAGATAGTGACGTGATTGAACCGTCAGCCAGCCCTTGGGCCTCTCCCATCGTCCTGTTTCGGAAGAAGGAGGGTTCAACTAGATTTTGCGTCGATTATCGGAGGTTGAACGATGTCACGAAGAAGGACAGCTACCCTCTTCCCAGAATTGATGACGCTCTGGACATTCTTTCTGGAAACAAGTGGTTTTCGACACTAAACTTAAAGAGTGGATATTGGCAGGTTGAGATACACCCTGATGTCAAAGAGAAGACAGCATTCACAACCGGACAAGGACTTTGGCAGTTCAAGGTGATGCCATGCTCCAGCAACCTTCGACCGCCTCATGGAAACAGTGCTAAGAGATCTTTCCTACGAAGCCTGTCTCGTTTACCCCGATGATATCATTATCGTGGGGCGAAGTTTCGAGGAACATCTTGAAAATTTTCGGAAGGTGCTGCGGAAATTAAAAGACGCCAACCTGAAGCTAAGTCCGGTCAAATGTAAGTTATTCCGACATGAAGTGACCTACCTCGGACATGTCATCTCTGCCGAGGGTGTACGCACAGATTCAGAAAGAGTGTCGGCAGTTAAGGAGTGAAGACGCCCCAAAGATGTACATCAATTAAGGAGTTTCCTGGGGCTTTGCACCTACTATAGACGATTCGTGAAGGACTTTTCTTACATCGCAAGACCCCTTCACAGACGCCGACCAAACGGTATAGTGGTTAGCGTACTAGCTTCTAGACCGCGAGGTTGCGGGTTCGAGTCCCGTGTTGGCATGGGTGTTTGTAAATGTATGTTGGCTTGTCTAATGACGAATGTTTCGTCGCATTATTGCCCTCGTGTTGCTGACGGCGCCAGATAATCTGAAAACAACCAACCCCTTCACAGACTGACAGAGAGCAAGCAGAAATTCCTGTGGACAAAAGACTGTGAGGATGCATTTGACCAACTGAAGGAGGCTTTAACATCTGCACCCATCCTGACGTATCCTCAGCCCGATAAACAATTCATTCTTGACACGGACGCGAGCAACGAGAGTGTCGGTGCTGTTTTGTCCAAAGAAATAGACGACCAAGAACGAGTCGTAGCATATTGGAGTAAGTGCCTATCTAAACCGGAGAGGAATTACTGTGTCACCAGGAAAGAGTTGCTCGCCATAATTAAAGCCGTAGAGCATTTCCATCATTACGACTACGGCAGGAAATTCCTGCTCCGTACGGATCATGCATCGTTGACCTGGCTTCTAAATTTCAAGAATCCTGAAGGTCAGATAGCCAGATCTATAGAGAGACTCCAGGAGTATGACATCGATATCCGTCATCGGAAAGGATCGTCACATGGAAACGCATATACCCTGTCTAGGAGACTCTGCCCAGAGAGCTGCCGATACTGTTCCAGGGTTGAAGCGAGTTACGGACTGATCAATCCGGTAATCCGCCAAGTTACATCTTCAACATCATCGGATCCAGACCCGTGGAGTGACGGAGAAGTCAGAAAAGACCAATTGGGAGATCCTGACATCAAGCCAATAATCGATTTAAAGGAGTCTTCGAATGCGACACCTACTTGGCAGGACTCCCAAACTTTGGTCTCACTGGGATGGTTCTTACTCAATCCTCTACCGGCTGAATGATGTCGTTGTCTGAATACGTAAGTCACCTAATTCTAAACTTAGAGTCGTTCATTACGACAGGTTAGCCCCCTACTATGGCCATAGTTTGTAATCCCCCTAATGTATAAAGTGTATATAGTCATTAAGACCATGGTCACATGTGTATATAAATTTTTAAGTTTATTGTTTACTTATTTATTCAGTAATGTTTTTGTCTTTCTGTATATAAATTAGTAAGTTTTATAGTTTAGTAATAAACACAGAGTGTTTGCTATTGTTTCAAAGTAAGCCTTCCTTTCCGGGAACTGTACTGCCCGGGACGTGCAGTCCTTGGGAGGGGGGCAATGTTACGAAGTTTTGTATATTTGTAAATATTTCGTAGTGTTAATTTTGTAAATAGGAAAATGTATGTACATTTCGCATAAGGCAGTGCAATAGTTCGTCTTTAGTTTGCTTCCCCGCAATGTGTGTCTTAATGCTTGATAACGAGTTTTACAGAGATAACGCTGGGAAGCGAGTTTTACAAGAATCAGGGCATTTAACATTATGGTAATGGCAATCTCGCCAAATTGGCGACGGTATTGGTGACTAATTTTTGTCGCCAAATTTGGCGAGAAATCGCCAAATGTCGTCAAACTTGGCGACATTTTCGGTCCCCATGTACGTGTATAGGACTTTTCGACTACGATCTGGAAAGTTCTCCAAATATCTACCTCTAGAAGTTTCAAGAACGTACGCCTCCCCTATATAAGCCCAAGAGAGAGTGTGATCGAGTTAGTTGTTGACTGGAATTACTGAGTTGAGATACTCAGTGAGCATTCAGAGTAGTTCTAAAGCGAACTGCATTGCATTGTCTTTTGCAGTGATTTAGCAGTTGTGTGTCAAGTTTAACTGCTGTTTGTGCTCTATTGTTATGTATAGAGCTGTATTAAGTCTACTAGAACGAGAAGTTCTGGAGTTGTAAAGGAATCTGTGAAGAGTTATATGGGAATAAATTTGTGCAAGTTTTGATCTGCTTTATCTTCAAATCTTTCGAACCCGTTCACGCAACAAAAAAAACACGCATAACAAAATTATTTAAAAGAAGATTAAGAAATATGGGCATTATTAAGGATAGGTAAAATTCCTAACCATTTTTATAAGATAAACAGTTTTCCAAAATTGCTAGTTACACAACTGCTTGGGACTAATACTGAAATTCATTTTGCATGTAAAATTCATTATACTTTTTTCTTTTGCAGAATCATATTTTTTTTTTTTTTTCCCCTTTATACAGAATGACTCGAAGCTGAAACTAATAGTTTTTTAAAATCTGAAATATACTCCTTACAACAGTATAAAATACAAATTTTTTGAAGATAACACGTTTTCAGATAAATGCTTTAGAAAATAAAGTTAAATAGCGTTTTCGGGAGGGGAAATAAACCATGGATGACGAACCTCGTTTGGTTTAGTAAACTAAGGTGATCATAGGAGTTTTTGTACACATGCCATTTAACGGGCCATAGCAATCTAATCTTCGTTTTTTTTCCTTTTCCCCTTCTTTTTTCCCCCTTTCTTTTCTTCTTCTTTTCCTCCTTTTCCCCTGTGCTCCTCGCTACGTGCCGCATCTGCACGTGCTCGTGGCCGCATTTACTCGTGCTGCTTTTAGAGATATCTATGCAGTTACCGAGCTTTTGAGACACGCCCTATATATCTTTTTATAGTTAGAGAATAACTCTTATAAATTTTTCTTAAAAAATCATTCTATAAAAATAACTAAATACTAACTTCCTGAAGAATAAAATTGAATATCACATCCTTATACTTAAAATTGGAAAATTCTACTATTTGTTTATCTAAATTTTCATCATGAGGGTTTGGCCTATTATAACATTAAACTTATGAGAAATATACTTGTGAAAGAGAAAAATTTAACTGTGTTTTCCTCTTCATAGTGAAATTTGATATTTTGTCAATATTATTTGAAAAAATTTCCTTCTTGAAACCTAAAATTTCCGCTTGCTCCTGATATCCTTGATATCCAAATGAGATTACTTCCAATTCATTTTTTGTGTATTACGAAGGAAATAAAATTCATATTTCGATAAATGAGCTGTACTACATTTCCACAAAATTTAAAAAAATGACTTCCATTTACTTATATAATAGTGAAATTAAAAGTTTAATTCTGCGCTTAAGGCGTCTTCTCACTTTAGGCACCTCGAAAATAGACTATTTTCGCGATTTTTTTCGAGGATTTTTGCAAACAATTATGGGATAAAATGGATCCTATATAATAAACACATCTTTCAAGTACAAGAAAAATTTTATTTTTTTATTTTTTTGAACAATTATTATAGTAAAACAGTAGCATCGAAAAACCCGTGTAGAAATGTAATGTTCGTGGCTTGTTGATGAAATTTCGGAAACTATCCGGCCGATTATCATGAAATTTGAATGACATATTCTTCATAGTTATGGCTATAGCGCATATCATCAGATTTTTGATATTCGCGAAAATAACAAAATGGCGCACGTTTTTCGAAAAAGTAAAAAAACGCGTTTTTTTGCAGTTTTTTGTAAAAAAAAAATACTTCAAATCAAAATTTCAAAAATCTGATGATATGCGCTATAGCCATAACTATGAAGAATATGTCATTCGAATTTCATGACAATCGGCCGGATAGTTTCCGAAATTTCATCAACAAGCCACGAACATTACATTTCTACACGGGTTTTTCGATGCTACTGTTTTATTATAATAATTGTTCAAAAAAATAAAAAAATAAAATTTTTCTTGTACTTGAAAGATGTGTTTATTATATAGGATCCATTTTATCCCATAATTGTTTGCAAAAATCCTCGGAAAAAAATCGCGAAAATAGCCTATTTTCGAGGTGCCTAAAGTGAGAAGACGCTTTAATAAATTCGTTAAAGTAGATGTAGTTGTGATAAAATGTTTTCGACCTGCTCATCCATCCTATTGCAAAGTTTTAATAGAATCACTGAAAACTTTTGATTAAAAGTAATCGAGATGGTTTTGATTTGTAGAATAATTGAGACAGTGTCTAAGCAAATATTCATCACGTGCCTATGCTTTACCTTGTGCGTTATGTGACATGCTTAAGTAAAATTAAGAATGACTAGTGCAACGCAGCATTACCCAGTGTTAATTGTACTAGATTATGCGTAAATATGGTTGATTGGTTCTTACGCTCAACGACCTATTTTTTGCACAATGGTGGCTAATCAATCCTGGACCTACAGCTTAACGTGGACCACAACGAATGTCCGTGCCTAACCCAGGATTCGTACTTGGCATCTTTGGCATGCAAGGTCAGAGCGCTAACCACACAGTCATCAGATGGGTGTCTAAATATGTATAAGGCGTATAGACACACTGGGTGGGACTTGAACCATCCAAAACTCAATACTTATGGTTCAAACTACATAACTCATAAATACAATTGTTTTCGTCATAAGACGATAGATTTCTAATTTTTTTTTTTTTTTTTATCAAACAAAAGCCGTATTTTTTATTTGTAATGCTGATAACTACCTTCATACCAGTTATTTTCCTGATTTTGCTTCAATCCAGGTACACATTTCATATTGTTCTGTAGAAGTTCCGCGAGCTTGTCTATATCAACTGTCTTTTCTCAAAATATCTTCTTTATTTCCTTTTCTTTTTTTTCAGTGAGAAAGTGTTAATGTTACCCGAAATACCGCAATTTAATAATTTTCTAGAAGGCAAACAGCTGTAGTTTCCAAATATTCACGCAAATGTTTTTTTTTTAAAAAAAAACCGATTAGTTGGCTCTGAAAAATGGAATTAAAAGTAATTGAAAATGGCAGCAACGGTACGTAATCCAAAGCGCTTCGTGTCATCACAATTCATGAAGACTAGATTATGACTGTCCGCTTTCCACCAAAATACACTAGGTTGCTATTAAATGTGTAAAATTATCTTTTAACATTTTAAAACGAAGAAAGTAAAGATTTTGACAACAATTCATTTATATTTCCTTAAGTTACCTACCAAGGCATAACTTTCGTCTTACATAAGTATTAATGTTTATATACTTTTTAAAAGTTTTTATAAATTAAAATGACTAGATTAGAAATGGATTATCTGGAAACTACCATTTCTCTCAAAAAATTATCCGGAAACCAACTCGGTTTTGGTGTGTATAAGTCCTTGGTATCTATTTCCGAGGTTTTAATTAAACATCAACTTTAAGATATTCCCTCTTGTTGGTAAATTTTATGCCTTTTATTTTATTCCTTAAAATGGAACAATGCTTATAAAAGCTAAATCTTCTTACAGTTTCAGAAGTGTATTGTCTCTTAATTTTATTGGAATAATTTGTATGCAAATATTCCATGAAACTTCATAATTCTGAAAAGGCTAGAAATGTTGGTATATCATCGAAATTCCACCTCGTTTGCACCTTTTGTTTTAATTCTGCACTCAGTTTTAATTTTAAAGTCTTAGTGCGTGTTCAGTAAATCCCTCAAATCGAAAATTGGACAGATAAATAGAGAAATAATTTTGGGTATAGAGAGCAGAAAGATTATTAGCTACCGATGGTCACTAATAATTTTTCTGGCTTGAGTGTTTTCACGTATAAAAATGTCTGGGATTTCAAACACGCTTGACTTTACTGTCTGAAAGAATTACTTTCTACCGCTAGGGAAAACGGAGATGAATTTCAAAACGAACTGTTCTATCTCACTGCTACTAACCATTTTACTATCCTTGTTTATAAACCCCTTATGCCTCTGAGAAACCGATATAAAACATATTCGAAATGTATTGTACTTTTAAACATTTTCACGATTCTGGACGATTTTTTAACAATGCCAGATACTCACATACTTCGCAATTGATATGAAATATTTTCTTTAATTCATATGTTGTATTATTACATATATATTTTATTATTATTATATAATATATTCATATATATTTTATTATTTCATATATTTTAATTTTTTTTTTTTGTAGATGCCGTTTAGAAAACTAACAACGGAAGCAATAAATGAATCCAAGAACTGCAATGAAGATGAAACTCTTCACTCTCCGTCGCCAAAAAAAATCAAACTGGAAACGGAAGGAACAGCTATGTTTCAGTGTGGCTTCGGGCACTCGACAGCCCTGTTCCCCGCGCGTTCCTGCACCAACGATGAACTTGCACAGCCGACACGAGAGAGTATTCTCGTGAAGGAAGAGGTTGCAGAAGATTCCTCATCAAAAGAAACGATACGAGAGGATGCCTTGACGCCAGAAGCGCAGAAACACGAAACTGACTCCACATCTGCTCTGAAAGTGGAAGCTCCCGGCACAATACCTGCTGCCTTAGTGTCCAATGGAATTCAGTTACCTCCAGTTCCTGTTGTCCTAGAACAGTCGGTTTTATCGCTCTGTAGTAACTCCAAAGGAGATGCTTGTCTAAAATACCATGCTCTGATGAATGAAGCAAACGAAAAAACAATGTCAGCTTCTGAACCAATTGAATTAGTTCCCTTTTTCTCAGAGAAGGTTGCCGATCATGAAGTAGAAGTGGTCAACGAGATTACCAAGCGACAGTACGAGGTTGTCGATCTTACGGATGATATTTCGCCCGCCAGCACACTTCCGCCATCACCTGACGCAGAAAATACAGCTGCTCAAAACACATCTCATACTGTTCAGTTTTCAACACCACTACTGGACTTCCTAGATCATAATGTCGTATTTGATCAGGAGTTAATTTCTCAACTACAAGAGCGACTGAATGTTATGCGTCTTGTATTTCGAATGAGCGAAATAAATGAGAATAACAGGGATGAAACAATATGTCCAATCGTGGTAGACGACGATGATGACATTATGATCCTAGATACGATTTGTCCCAAAACCGAAACTACTCCTCCAAAGCGAAACGTTTCTTCGCCCAAAATACAGCCTAAAGAAAGCATCACTGATTCAACAACAGATTATTCCATCTTGCCAATGGACATTTCCCCTGAAGGCAGCAACAAAGATGAAGTCTCCGTTCAATTTAATTTGGAGCACATTAGAAATGCACTAAGTTTTGTCAACAAGACAACGGTCACGGAACCTGTAGCCCCGCCTTCCCCCATTAAAAAAAACTCATCCAATCTACAGCTTATTCAAAATGTAACCAATTTGCAACAACATACCGAAAGCACCAAACAAGCTTCTTCTAACCCTGCTATTGAAAAACAGAAAGAAGATTGTAACATCGCACGGCAGAACTCGCTCAATCTAGAGCTTGTGCAAGATAATCCTTTCCGACTGCCTTCCAGTACACAGGCCAAAAGACCACGTTCTCCCGAAGATGGATTCCAGGATGAAGAAGCATCGGTAAGTAGAAAGAAGTTCTTAGACATACAGGAGTACAGATCAAGAATTGATCCTAGGAAGAAGGCGTTTCCGTCTATAAACACGCCAAGCCCTCCGATCGCTAATCAAGTGTCGAACTTCCCTCCTGTTATACTGAATACCAACAACCATGTGTTTCCTGCAACTCTTGCTTCACCTCCATGTCCGATTCAGGACTTTTCCCACGAGGAAAGAACTGCCCAGTTCTTCGCTCAAACAGCATCTTTAACACAAACCTGGAACCCCAATTTTCCATCATTTTCACTTGCACAACCTACCATGTTGAATAGTTTTCCTCGCCCTCTCCAGCATCAAACCGCCCAATCCATGTTCGCACAACCTCAATCCCCATTTCCAGGTCATCAGTACCCCTATTGTACTCCCTATGTCCAAGTTCCACCAGTCAATGTCCCACTTCCCTTTAATTTTGCAAATGCACCCTCGTTGTCATTGAGCCGGAATCTTGCGGCTGATAATGCTCAACCTCCTCAAATATTTCATCAAACCCCTTTAGGAAAATTTCACGCGAGTATTGACCAAAGCAGACCTGCTATCTTTCCGACCCCTCCATCAAATGAAGTCGTTTCGGGTCAAAAGGCAACCTCATACCGCCAAAACCAGATGGCAAAATCAGTCAAACAGAACATAGTCCGCCCACTTTCAAGGATGCCAACGCCGCTTTCCGTGCCACGCCAACCACTTCCGAAATCGGTGAGTACAATCCCTGAGTGGTTTAAAAGATATGTTGGCCACAACGAGATGCGTTCCGAACACCTGCACCTGATCGCTCTCGACTGGGACATCACGTCTATGCACTCTCTCTACCAGAATAAAGAACTACCGAATCTCGCAACAGAGTTCAACCAGGTGCGTAATAGCTATAGCGACTTACTCGATTACTACAACACCTACTTCCCTCTCATGCTAGTTGAGTACTGGAACAAATTGTTTCGATCCTACAGTTTATTTCTAGATTCAAACAGACAGTTATTCTTCCGATTGACGACCTTCGAGGTGAAGAGGACCCTTGTCAACGAAGAGATCGAGACATATCTTATGCACTGCGATGCTGTCGTCCGAACGTCGGACGTCAACTTTAACCTCTTCCCCAAGGAGAAACAGATTGTCTTGATTTCGTGTCTCTCTGGTAGGTTCTTAGCGTACGTACGTGAGTCCGGACGCCGGAAATTTTCGCCAGCCCACGACAGCCAACACTTGACACTCGAACGGAACTGTGTTTCTTTAGAAGACTCCGTGTCTAAGCTGTCGAAGGTGAGATTGAAGTTGGAATTGGCCTGCAAACCTCCTCTCATCAATTCTGGGGACATCTTCAATTGCAGCAAGCTTAGCAACTTCAGGCCCTTGTTGAAGCAAAACGATGCGCTTCTGAAACTGAAGACTTCACCCTTCCGAGATGTACTCCTTGATCCACTCGCCGAAAGATGCGTTGAGATCATCAGCCTACCTCTACTGACAAAGTAAGTTTATAGGGCCATAATTGGACGGACAGGTATGGAATTTGTAATACACTGATTTGCAAAATTAGTTACAGTACTGAAATGTGGGAACAAATTGCTGAAAAATCAGAATATAACGGAATCGTTTTCCTCTTGAAAAAAATGCTCTTTGATCCCTTTACCGGATAGTGTAGTCCAAACGTTTGCAGAGTGCAGGGGTTTTGCAAGACACACAGACGGGATTTCGATATCCCTTAGTCACCATTTTTATTTACTGACAAATCCATCCAAATGAAAATGGATCCCATAGGTAAACCATATGCAGCCGTTATCAAATTTACTCTCTCCGTCAATTTTGTAAACCGATGTATTTAATTTACATACTTCCCTATCCAACATACCACTTACCACTTCTTTCTGTCTCTCACTGTTTCGCAGTATATCATTTGAAAGTTAGAGAGACCGTTCTAAAAGATTCTGTTTGTGTGTGTGGGGGGGGGGGGGCGGAGCATAAAGCTGCCATGTTCCTACATCCAGCAATTCAAAAATTGTGCCATTTCCCCCTTCGACGAGATACTTCGACTGACTTTGTTTAAATAAAAAAACATTTACATCTTGTGTCGCAGTTATGAAATCCTCATTGATTAGAGTACTCATATCTTGAAAGTACTTCATGTATATAAGCATATGAAGTATGCTGTCAATGTGGTTACAGTTTTATAATAAATCAGCATTTAATTTAGAATTTGTTTTAAAAATGCTAGCAGAAATCCCTTAAAAATTAACATAACTTTTGAAGAATATATAATTTCACGGCTTCAAATTGTTATTATGTAGTATAAGTTATTAAAAATCCACAAGGGGCATTGTTTATTTACGATTCCCTGCAGGAAAAAAAAACTATTAGCTTTTACAACTTCGCCATTTCGAAAGCTACTCCAAAAATGGGCATCAATTACTTTTGTTGCTCAAACTCCAAGTCAATTTAGAGCCCTACCCAAAGCATGACTAACTGAATTCAATCTTGAAGAAAATTTCATCTACCCTGAAGCAAATCTAGAGTATTAACTGCAATAACCAAAGGATTTTTCTCGCTGTCAAAGGTGTCGAGTCCGAATCCTGGGTTAGGCATGGATGTTCGTTGTGGTTCGGAATCCACTTTAAGCGGTTGGTCTCGGCCTGATTAGCCGTCATTGTGCATAAATATAGGTCGTTGAGCGTAAAAACCAACCAAAGAATTTTTTTTGTAATTAAAATTGATTAGATCATACTTAATTATCAAACATTTAAGAGGAATGTTTAAATGGATTATAGCAATAACAATTATTAGTTTTAAGATTATTAATTTTGTCAGATTTTAATTACATTTAGTCATGCCAAGCATGATGTTCATGCTGTGACTGTCCTCACTTGTAACTAAAACAATTCCTTAAACTACCCCTGGTGTCCTGCAAATAACCCCATCGCCAGGAAAATGCAAGCACTCACAATTCTACTTGTTTGCAACTGAAACTCTTTTTTAACTCATTTACTTTTTGTGGTGAGTTAGTATCTCCTAATTAGTCCGGGAGCAAATGTAATCCCGTGGGCCTCTTCATGATGCAAACATGTGGGGGGTGTCATTCGCTTCGTATGAATGCGTAGAAAATGAAATCCGATGGTGGATATCTGGCATCCCCGTATAGGTGGCGCTACAGTCGAAAATCCAAAATGGCCGCCTCCTTACCACCTAACGTACGTTTTTGCCGAATAATGGCATTCCAGCTCATTTTATCAACTTGTTGACTATTAGAAAACTTGTCGGGAAAAAAATTTCATTTTCAATGGTTTATAACACATGTATGTTAGGTTAAATTACAAAATTCAAAATGACCACCGCATCGCGAAAGTACGTTTTTCAGGTTGGTTGATTGGTTTATGCACTCAACGACCTATACTTATGCACAATAATGGATAATCAGGACGATATCTGCAGCTTAACGTGGATTCCGAACCACAAAGAACATCCATTCTTAACCGGGGATTCGAACTCGGCACCCTTAGCATATGAAGTTAGAGCGCTAACTACACAGCCATCAAGTGGTCAGTACGTTTTCAGAATAATCGCTTCTCAGTGCACTTTTTACACCGTAGGAAATAAAATAACTTTTATAATGGTATATATATCTACCTAAATCAAAACTCAAGATGGCCGCTGCATCACCATTGCCGGAACGTCTTTTCAGAGTAATAGCTTTCTGGTGCACTATATTAACGTGTTGCTTATTAGAAGTTTTAAATAAAGTAATAAGCTTTCTGACGAATTAATGAATAAAAAAGCTTTATGTCTGTAATAGACGTGTACATTGTCACTTCAAGATTTAAAATTCAAAAGGACGCCATCATTGAGCATATCTTTGGACTCTAATAATAGTTTCCACGTTATATTGTAAGATAAATGAGGATCACAGATAGATAGTATTTACAGATTGGACAATAAAATAAAGCCTTGACACTTTTCACAAGAAAATAAACTACAAGAGACTGATAATAAACTACGGCAGCTCAAAATTGATACGACAAAAAATTTTAATATTTGGAATGTAAATGTTACAGAAGAGTGTAACAATGTAATAGTTTTTTTTTTTTTTTTGTATGTAACAAATAGTGTAAACAATGTTAAGATTTTTCATTACCATTAAGTTAAACTTATTTTCATTATCATTAAGTTAAACTTAACATCCTCATCTTCCTCGTTATCATTCATTATCAGGTCAACAATTGCACTGTTGTCACATAAGTCCACCACATAAGCACATCTCTGTGCAAGGCAGATTGTTGAGATTGCATCGGCAGGGATAGGCACTACGACGCTTCAGAGTTCAGACAGGAGCATTTAGTAACAGTCAACTCTAAAAGCCCTTACGGAGCACAAGGTTCTGTACAATTAATAGGCTCAAATTTCCCGTCCACGAGCAGCCAGCCAAAATTAATAGGTTGAGGCATGTCAGGATGCTGTCGAGTATCTTGTGCCCAAATCATTGTTTGGTAGTGTGAAGTCCTGGGTAAAAGGGAGAGAAATGCTTTTGTTGTTCCCCAGTCTTTTGTTTTTTAGTGAAGAGCAGGGTTCCCACGGTCATTGAAAGTCATTAAAAGTGCTTAATATTTTTGAACTTGTTTTCAAGGCCTTGAAAGTGCTTGAAAATGCTCAGAGGTGCTTAAAAGTCCTTGAAAATGTTTAGAGGTCCTTAAAATTCCTTAATTTTTACAGATATTGTCCAACTGCAAAATTTATAAAAACACAACTCGGACTTGCTATCCCCGCGTGACCGCCACTTTCTGTACCGTATCAGAATTTTCCTACATATTTGTATTACGCATCCACCAACTTGTCACTTTTTTGGCAGAATATACTTTATTAAAAATTTAAATATCGACATGTCTACAAACGAATTTTCGTAGGTCCTTAAAAACATTAATTAGGTCCTTAAAAGTCATTGATTTTCATTCTGTGATTTGAGTGGGAACCCTGAAGAGCTACCGTCTTTACCTCTACAATGACCGCTATCTGTCATTTTGGTACGCGGTACATACACCTGGCAAACGAATGCCTCCTGAGGAAATGGTTTCAGAATGACACATAAGGCCCAGTGCAGTTATAATGGTATCACTAGCTGCATAAAAAGCATTCCCCTTGATAATTTTTCATTTGCCAGAAAATGATCCTATGATATCAGTAACAGAAAGCGCGTGGAGTCCTGGTAATGCTGAAGTCTTGTTGGGCCCTAGCATGTCTTAGATTGACTGAAAATGAATTAACCATTTGTTTCTGATACTACCCACTATAATGCTGGATTCTCTTGGAAGCATTAGATATCTTCAATGAGCAAGTACTAATACATCTGTGTCTGGAGAGTATATGGGAATCTTGCTAATGCCTCTGGAAGCAACATCTATAATGTGCAAAATTATTTTAGTATCTGCTTCCTCCTGCGTGGTTTCAAGACACGACACGTCCATATGGCTTGCATTTGCATGATTTCTGTAACTGAAAACAAATTGTTATCATTATTGACTGCATAGTCAATAAGTGTCAGATGTATATAAATACAATATAAAAATTTCCTGATCCTAACTAAATTTAGAAAAAAGCTTTAGGGATATAAACAACATTTAAACTGAAAATTAACGAACTGAGAAAAACCAGTGTTAAAGATTTATTTTTCAGCTTTGATTGTTTGAGATGGTTTAGAGAATACAATATAACTTTTTATCTATTAAAGGTACAAGTATAAATTTTTGCACAGCTATTCAGAAAGATATTCTCCTCACTATGGGATAAAAATAGAATGATCGACATTTTCGTCATTTTTTGGGTACCATGCCCCCCTTAAATTAACGACGTGTTTTATATTTTCAAAAATGTCGCTCCATGTGCAGAGTAGTAGTATGTCTAATATTTATAATTCCGGAAAATAATAAGAGAAAAAGTAAAACAATTTTTAAATATTGCAAAAATATGGAAAATTTAGTTTTTTCATCTTTTATAGTATAAACAGCTTACTGTGTTGCCACAACCTTTTTGCAAGCTGAATTGCTGATATTTTAATTTTTTTTTACATTATCATTACCAAGAATTAGTAAAATCTTAAAAATCAAAAAAAAAAAAAATATATCATCTGGAAAATCAGGAAATTCTTTTCACTGGATCTTATTACTACTCTGTACGTAAGTTTTCTGCTCCAGTTTCTTTATTTTTTTTTCTTTATTTTTTTCTTGCCACTCATGCTTTTTTCTTCTTTCTCTTCAGTGCGGACAAGATGACCAGCGACGAGATGACCAACGCAATGGACAACATCTACCTCCGCGTCCACGATTGCGACCACCACATCACTCTGGTCACCTGCCCTCCCGAGCAGCAGCAGGACTTCCTGCACATAATCGTAAGCCGCCTCCGTCGCGATCTAACCCGACGCCTCCTCGTCTGCTGTAAAGAAGAGTCCCTCACTCCCTTCTTCATCTCCCTCCAAACCTTAGGCCTGGAACTTGTGGTGCTCGATCGCGAGCTGCGACGAAACTGCTCACCCATGCTCAAGAATCGAACCTTCGACGAACTGGTGGGGAAGAACAAATGCAAAAAGCAGGATATCCTTGAAGAATGCGAGGTGCTTCTGGCGCCCGCCGCCAACTGCTTTTTCGAGGATATGCGAGAAGCGTCCTTCGACACCTGCATCTTCTTCGATGCGGACCAGTTCACGGAGCCGGAGTCGGTGATCTGCCTTTCTTACGATGTGCGGCATCTGGTGATGGTGGGAACCCCGGGCAGGACGTGCCCCACCAGCGACATGACGGCCAAATGGGACTATGGCAAGTCTCTCTTCCAGCGAGCTTATGACACGAGCTAAAGTGCATACACCCAATCAATGTTTCTCAATCAAATTGTCTGCCGCACTTATTAACTTTGTGATTTCTTTTACCGCGTGTAGACAATCGTAAAAGCTGTTTATTTTTCAGTGGCCCTATTGAAAAGACCACAAAACCAGTCATTTTTAAGTGTTACTTTTTTAATTAAAACTTTGCGATACTTGGAATCATTACTGCTTTTATGTGTAAGAAAAGTTCAAAATGTTTTGAAGCAATGTCTGGGCAGACAATGTGTTTCCGAAAAATATTGCGTTAGGTTACTCCTGTATATATTTTTGTGATATTTTCCTATCTCGTTGTCACTCATGTTAAGAAAACATTAGAAGGAGTTCAGAAGAGGTCTGCAAGAGAGGTGCAAATACGCATTTCAGATTGTCTTTTTTTTTTTTTTTTTTGAATTTTAAATCTTTTATCGTTTAAATATACCTTTCTTTACTGTTAAATATGGTATTGTCACCTATTAAATGCTATGCTAAATTCATGAAGTGTTTCTGTCAGAGTATATGATACGCTCAAGACACTGGCCAAAAACATTATGAGGAAAAGAAAGAAGTGAGTACTTTTTTTGTGTAATAGGTTATAATTTGTATATAGGTTATAAGTAAATATTAGGTATAAATATGCTCAGTAATATGTTTTAAATGTTATCCCCAATATAATTACTTAATGCTTTGGCTTAAATTTACCCTTGCGATAAGATATTTATATATATATATATATTTATAAGGCGAACAAAATTATCTTAGCTCATTATGCCTACTTACGTGATATTGTTATGGCAATATTTTATATATATATATACAAACATATATATATATGTATTCTGTGAATGGTAACACAATGACGCCCACGGTTAACGTTTATAGTTACAGAAACTCGAAATTTTCGAGCTCTGGAACGGTACGTGTATCACAAAAAAGGACACAATATTCCCCCCACAAAAAAGCTCTTAAACGGCCAACAGAAACACAATCGGGTCACATGGAAGCCGTTCGTCTGATACTCTGCTTAGAAAGCCGATAAAATTGCCTGTGATGGCACTCGTGTGAACTTTGGCCTCTGTCATATGCAAATTTCCACCGTGGGTCCCGATCGTGTTTCTTGTTGGCAGTTCGCAAAGCTGTTTTTTGTGCGTGCATAACGCGTCCGTTTTTTTTTATACACGTACTGTTCCAACGCTCGTTTAGGGTTTTTGCATGCCCTGAGTTAGTTATTTAGCGCTGAGTTAGTTTTTTTACACAAGTTCCTGCCATCGTTTGAAAACGCACATTTTCATGTGAGGTGCCAAAAGGTCCTTATAATGTAATATTTTCGTCTAAAATGCCCTTGAAAAGTGTTAAGCTAGGAAATTGTTAGAAAAACTTGATTAAGTTATCTGGTTTTACTTATTTTCTCTTTTGTTTTATACTCTAATAAAACAAAATATGGAGGATTAAAACTATGATTTTGTTAGACATTCTTGAGTATTATTTTCAGATGTTATTAAATTCTTTTATTCACCTGTTAAGCAGATTGAAAGTATATATACGATTATAATAATCTTGAAATTTTTTTTATATCATAAGAAACCGTACGGACTCTATTCTTATATTTGAAGAAGTATTTTAAATAATCTTGGAAATTTTTTATAAAAAAAATGTGAGAAACGAGGAATAATCATTAAAAAATTTCAAGCTCAATTAAAAAAGACAAACCACAACTGGTAATGGTTTTCAAATTTTTTTAACCAAACTGAATAGCATTGTGTAAAGTTACAATTTCAAAGTGTTTATATATTATAAGTTTTTACAATTGCACTAAACATCGGAAATTAAAGTATTATTGCTTTTATTTGCTTCATTTTTCCAAGATCTCATTTCCTTTGCGTTTGTTTTTCGTTGACTTATTTGCTTCAAATAAAATATAACAGATAGTGAATCTTAAAATTAGGTTAAGTTTAAACTGTTTACTTTTGTACTTTTTTTTTGTGTTAACTATTTTATAACTATATTTAGTCATGTTCCTCTATATTTCAATGCAGTACTTCGATTCAGAATCTTAAGAGGAAGATTTAGTAAAAAGATCAAAGTTATTGTATTTTTGTCATTATGAAAGGTGTTTATGTGTTTTTATAAAGTGTACATTGTTATGAAAAATAATTGTTGTATAACAATTGGATTACTTAAAATAGAAGCAAATTTTCTAAAATTTATTTTACTGTGTAAGTACTACCTCATGTACTTGGGACATTACTATATTCCATAATGTGTTTGAATATTTTTCTCAACTCTTGTTATATTGTTGAAATGAGAGTACATTTGTGCTGCTAGAATTGAAAACTAGATAGCATTTCTTCCCATTGCAAACTATGTTTTATATTGTTATTCTCTATAGAGTACATTGAGATATAAAAGAACATTTGTGCTGCTAAAACTGAAAACTAAGTAGTATATTTTTCTCTATTGCAAACTATGTTTTTTTTTTTATCCTAAAAAATGTATGTGTTCAATTTTAATTGAATGAGATTGTTGCTTTGTGATTACAGTACTTATCAAGCATTAAAATTCAATGATTATCAAGTATTGAAAATTCCAAGTGTAATGTTGTCTACAAACGTAATGAAACCATAAAATAGAGATTTTTTTTTATTTATTTTTTTAAATGATGTTTTTGTGTTTTATGTTTAAGTGTGTTGAAATAAAACGATGCTTTTATTATAATTTGACTTGTATTAAAATTAATTACCTATTAGTAATTAAAGTACATACATGAACTTCTTATGATTAAGAAATCATTAAGATCGCATAACGAAGATTTGTGTACTAACTAACTGAATAACTACGAAATTTTAACATGTGCAATATTTTAGCTAGCTGTGAGGCCACGCTTTGCAGAAATCCATTCTTGGTGTATAGGTAACCGTTTTTGGCGCTTCGTTCGCAGGAAGGTTCACTGACACATAAGCACAGGCACACTCGTTGAAAGGTTCTTTACTATGCAGAGAAACAAAAAATCCCCGTTAATATCTCGTTGATACAATAATACAACGCCCCTTTAAGATTATTTTAACACGTGTTTGTGGAAAGCTAAATTGGAGGGCCAAAACTACTTATTTAGAAACTTTCAGAACTGTAGCTCAATTAGAAAAAGTTTTGTAAAATATTTGTTATAGTTAAAAAACAAATAAAATTTTAGAGTTCTGTTTTTTAAAAGTCCAATTAGAAGGACACAACTACTTACGTTGAAACTTTCAGAGCTGTAGCCCTAATAGAAATCGTTTTCTAAAATATGTATCAATTATTTACAAAAAATTAATTAAAAAATAAATAAATAAAAATTTTAAATTCTTTTTTTCAAAAGTCCAATTAGAAGACCAAAACTACTTATTTTGAAAACTTCAAAGCTGTAGCCCTATTAGAAATCGTTTTGAAAAATATTTATTAATTAATTAAAAAATAACTGATTAAAATTTCAACATTCTGTTTGACATGTATACAATTAGAAGGCCAAAACTACTTATGGTGAAAATTTCAGAGCTCTACTCCTATTTTAAGTAGGTTTCTATAGAGCCACAGATAGACACACAGCTTGTTTTATTATTACAGACCAGCTGAATACCCGTGCTTCGCTACAAAATTGTAACATGTGCAATGTTTTAGCTAGATATGAGGCCTCTCGTTGCGGAAATCCTTCATTGGTGTAAAGGTCCCAGTTTTTGGAGCTTAGCTCGCAAGAAGGTTCATCGCTACGCTAAATCGAGCTCACTTTGTTCGCTGAAAAGTTCATTGACACATAAGTACAAGCTTACTTCACTCGTTGAAAGGTTCATTACTATGCAAGAATAGGTTCGCTTCTCTCGTTGAAAGGTTCATTTTTGCGTTAGAATAAGCTCGCTTCACTCACTTAAATCTAATTGCTATGTAAAGCCTTAATATTAGAAGCCTCTCCCCTGTCGAGACACAAAAAAAAAATCAAATCCCCGTTAATACAATAATACAACACTCCTTTAAGATTATTTTAACACGCGTTTATGGATAGCAAAATTAGAAGACTAAAACTACTTATGTTGAAACTTTCAGAGCTCTAGACCTATTAGAAGTCGCTTTTTGTGAAAATATTAATAAAAAAAATTAATCAAATTAAAATTTTAACGTTCTTTTTGTCAATAGTCCAATTAGAATGCCAAAACTACTTGGTTTGAAAATTTCAGAACTGTAGCACAAGTAGAAATCGTTCTGTAAAATATTTGTCAATTATAAAAAAAAACTAAAAAAGAACTTAATAAAAATTTAAAATTCTGTTTTTCAAAAGTCTAACTAGAAGGCCAAAACTACTTATGATGAAAATTTCAGAGCTGTAGCCCTATTAGAAATCGTTCTGTAAAATATTTATTAATTAAAAAAGAACTAAATAAAATTTAAAATTCTGTTTTTCTAAAGTCCAATTAAGAGGCCACAACTACTTATGTTGAAAATTTCAGAGCTGTAACCCTATTAGATATCGTTTTGTTAAATATGTATTAAATAATTAAAAAAAAAAATTTAAAAAAAAACTAAATAAAAATTTAAAATTCCGTTTTTCAAAAGGCCAACACTACTTATGTTGAAAATTTCAGAGCAGTAGCCCTATTGGTAATCGTTTTGTAAAATAGTTATTAACTAGCTAAATACCCATGCTTCACTACGAAATTTTAACATGTGCAATATTTTAGCTAGCTGTGAGGCCTCGCGTTGCAGAAATCTGTCATTCGTGTATAGGACAAAGTTTTTGGCGCTTCAATCGCAGGAAGGCTCATCGCTACGCAAAATAGAGCTCGCTTCTTTTGCTGAAAAGTTCATGGACACATAAACACAGGCTTATTTCACTCGTTAAAAGGTTCATTTCTATGCAAGCATAGGCTCGCTTCTCTCGCTGAAATGTTCATTGCTGCGTAAGCATAAGCTCACTTCACTCACTAAAATCTAATTGCTACGTAAAGCCTTATTATTGAAAGCCTCTCCCTTGTCAAGAAAAAAAAAATTCCCCTTTAATACAATAATGCAACACCCCTTTAAGATTATTTTAAAAACGTGTTTGTCGAAAGCAAAATTAGAGGATGAAACTACTTATGTTGAAATTGTCAGAGCTCTAGGTCTATTCAAAGTCGCTTTTTGTGAAAAAATTAATTAAAACAAATTAAAATTTTAATATTCTTTTTGTCAGTCCAATTTGAAGGCCAAAACTAATTGTGTTTAAAATTTCAGAAATGTAGCCCTATTACAAATCGTTTTTTAAAATATTTTTTAATTAATTAAAAAAAAAAAATTAAATTCTGTTTTTCAAAAATCCAATTAGAAGGCCACAACTATTTATGTTGAAAATTTCAAAGCTGTAGCCCTATTTGAAATCGTTTTGTAATATATATATTAATTAATTAAAATCATTAATTAATAACGAACTAAACAAAAATGTCAAATTCTGTTTTTCTAAAGTCCAATTAGAAGGAACTATTTATGTTGAAAATTTTGGAGCTGTAGCCCTATTAAAAATCGTTTTGTAAAATATTAACCAATTAATTAAAAAAATTAATTAAAAAGAAACTAAAAAAAAATTTAAAATTCTGTTTTCAAAAGTCCAATTAGAAGTTCAAAACTACTTATGTTGAAAATTTCAGAGCTGTAGCCCAATTAGATATCGTTTCGTAACATATTTATTAATTAATTAAAAAAATTAATTAAAAAAGAACTAATTAAAATTTTAACATTCTGTTTGTGATGCTTACAATTAGAAGGCCAAAACTTTCTATGCTGAAAATTTCAGAGCTCTACTATAATTTTAAGTAGGTTTATATAGGTCCACAGGTGCTACAGACAGACAGACACACAGCTTGTTTTATTATTATAGATAAGAGGCATCAAGGTTTTTCAACTTTTTACGCCATTAACGCATTTTTACAGGAATTTTGGAGGTGGGGACGTTGAGAACATCTTAAGAGGCATTACCCCAGCGATTTGAACAAAATCGTTAGAGCCGTTTTTTAGCAATTACTGAAAAACATGATTTTTTCAATGGCAGCTACCTTTATACGCATGCGCGATTTTGACGAAAACCTTAATGGTAGGCCCCTGTACCATCACAAACCCGCACATCAAATTTTAACATCGTAGATCAATTTGTTCGGAAGTAATGCTGACCACAGACGCACGCACACAGAGACAGAAATTCTTTATAGATAACTGTTTTGAAATCAGGATGTTCGGAAACATGGAGAAATGCCAAAAAAATCATTCTTATTTTGTAGCAATAGTGCCTATGGTACTTTCAAATATTTTACAATGAAATCATATTTTAGGATGACAAATTACAAGGCATATGCCTAAAATCAAAGCTGAGAGAAGTTGAAATATAAAATCCAAGCCAGGACAAGCCGGTCCTGTCCAAGCTTAAAACATTATTGACTAGAAAGATTTTTAGAAAGCACGTCTGATTTTTTCTTTTTTCTCTGACCTTGCAATAGGGTGTGGATACGGAATGTTATCTGAGTCAAGTGTCAGCTACTGACCTACCGCCACTAGAAAAACCCTAGACATCAGACAAGCTTATGTCAGTAGTTATGAAAACTGGTCCTTCTATTGCATTTTAACCCTCTGAGCGTCAAGGGAATGGGCGAAATTATACAGTTGTTTTCCCTGCAATAATTTTTAAATTTTATTTCTGATCCAAATATATAATTTTTTAAAATTATTTTTTATTTATTTTGTTTTAAGTATGTTTTAAACTATCATCCTAATAAAAAGATTTAAAAAATATTTTATTTTACATTTTATTTATAAATTTAAAAAGGTTGTGTATTGCTGGAAAAACTGGGGATCAAATGACGGATATCCGTGACCCTCAGAAGGTTTTAAAGGTGACAGGAAGTATTCAATTCAATTTGGCGCAGAGGAAAGTCACATTTCGCTTTGATCTTTGGACGATGCAAGACGTTCAAATATTTTGATTTTCAGATAAAATTACATCTCTTGTTCTTCTTCTTCAATCTTTGTTTTAAGTTATGAAGAAACTTGTTACTTTTGCAGCTCATTTTTAATCATAAAATGTCAACAATTAGAAGCTGAAAGACTTTGCACTCTCAAGCTCGTACTATTGTTAGCAACGTTACGGCTTTTTTTTTTTTTTTGAAGAGGAAAAAAGCTTAAATTCTTTGAAAATTCTTATTTCAAATGTAATTAAAAGGACTGCCGAAGCTACAGGTATTTCAGAGTCGTCAGTTAAAAAGATACAAAGTGAGGTAAACTCGCTTAATGATAGTGAAACGACTGTTTTATCTACCCCTGGAAAACATAGAAAAAGGCCATCATTTCGAAACTGCAACTTTGAAGATTTTGACAAATACGTCATAAGACAAACTATTCAGGACTTTTATATGAAAGAGCAGTGTGTTCCTTCTATTGCAAAACTGCTCTCGGTGTTGAAAGAAAAAATTAATTTTGTATGGAAAAGATAGTCGGTGAGGCGGATTTTGCATTCGATGAATTTTAGTTGGAAGAAATGTGTCAGCACACGAAAAATTTTAATCGAAAAACCGGACATTGTGTTTTGGAGATGTAAATATTTGAGAGCAATGAAAAAATGTAGAGAGGAGCAACGTTGTTGGGTTTTCATCGACGAAACTTAGGTAGATGGAAATTTAACGTACGGCAAATGTTGGCAAGATGAGATTTTACTGAAGGTATTCGCACAAATACCAGTTCTAAACACCGCTTCATTGTCATTCATGCGGGTTCATCAGATGGATTTGTTGACGAAACTGAGCTTGTTTACAAAGCTTCATCAAGTAGTGGCGACTATCACGGACAGATGAATGGTGATCAATTCGAAAAATGGATTACTGAAAAACTGTTGCCTAATTTGCAGCCTCGTAGTGTGATCTGCATAGACAATGCTCTTTACCACACTGTAAAAGCGGATCGAGTCCCTACAAAATATTCCACTAAACAAGTTATGCTGGAATGGTTGAAAGCAAAGAATATTTCGCATGACTCCACCATGCGAAAGGCAGAGCTATTTGAAATTGTTTCAAAACATGCACCTAAATCCCCAAACTTAGAGGGTGAACCGAATTTTAAAGGAAGCAGGATACGAAATTGCAAGATTACCATCGTCGTATCATTGTGATTTGAACCCTATAGAATATATATGGTCATCTGTAAAACGTTGCATTCGAGAAAAAAATGTAACGGGTGACTTAAGTTTGAACAATTTACAATTCTTGCTTAAAGAAGCTTTTTTTAAAAGTAACACAGAATGAATGGAAGAAACATTGTGAACACATTGAAAAAATAGAGAATATTTATTGGAAAAAGACGGACTGATGGAAAAAATTGTGGATGAATTAGTGATAACTCTATCGAATAATGATTCTGACTCTTGTTCAAACAAGAACGTTTCAAATGATTCAGATATTGATATTGAATTTGATTAATAGTTAATAAATTCTTGAAAGAACATGAAACGAATGAATACTTAAAGCATTAATTTTTCCTATGTCTTTATATTTTTGATGAATTGTGAATATTTACTTTTTGCTGAATTGCGCATTTTTATTTTTGCTAAATTTATTGAGTAACTTGCTGATATCTATCAATTTTTTCCAATAACTGTAGGTTTCTTAGTTAAAATTATAATTATCATCTAATTCAAAGTTCAGTTTTCTTCAAAATGTGATAAATTCTAGTTTATACTGTGATAATTTTCAACAAATTCAGAATTACGTTTTAAACAAAATGAAATAAATTCTAGTTTTAAAACAGTAAGTTTTTATCTCAAAACATTTCGTAATATTTAAGATACGAAAAATCTTCGAAACTAAGGAGACCGCAATGACTTCCCGTATTAGCCACTGTCCCTGTAATAAAAATATAAAACCAGTACAAGATTGGTTGGTTGTTTTCAGATTATCTGGCGCCGTCAGCAACACGAGGGCTGTAATGCGCCGAAACATTCGTCATTAGACAAGCCAACATACATTTACAAACACCCATGCCTCACACGGGACTCAAACCCGCAACCTCGCGGTCTAGAAGCTAGCACGCTAACCACTATACCGTTTGGTACCAGTACAAGAAGATTGTTGAAGGAGGTTTTTTATACGAATTTTTATTTTCCGACTTTAAGTAACCAGGAATTTAGATGTTTATCAAGTTAATTATGAAGTGTTTAAGATTTAATAGTGAAACTGTCGTATATAAAAACTTTTACTTCCTTCATCATCGGCGAAACAATTTCCTCGCCTAACGATCTGTGCTGAGATTGACAATTATTACAGTCGATTCTACATTCTTTTCGCCTTCTATCTTCGACTCGTCTGCTTGAGGAGGGTTTTTCTCGTGGTGGTAGGTTAGTAACCCCTACAAGCCGAAACCTTGAGATATCTAGTCTCATCCACTTCAACAGTTGCGCCAGAAAACCCCTTTTTTCCACTTTTTCAGTAAATCTTCTGTTCGGCTGTTTGCGGTCAACACTCCCACTCTGCTGTGTGTCCTGTCCTCCTTCTTGGGAGATGACCACTGTATTTTTAGGGGGTGGGTGACAGCAGTTGTAAAATAAAAAACAGCAATGAATAGTTAACAAGAGGGTTGCTGATTTTAGACTTTACAGTTCCTTTTCTTTCCGAAGAAGGTGGATGACAGCTATTGGCTTGTGAGTGTAAATAATCTTTTAATGTTTGGTATCAAAAACAATGAATTTGTATTCACGATTGTTTTGTTGTCTTTTGCGACTTCGCAAAGAAAGGTATTTCAAATTTTTTCATAAGAAAAATATTATAGAAGTATATAGATGTATAAATATTAACCAATTAACCTTATGAAGTAGGATAACAGTAACATGATTTTTAAATTTGAGTGTTACTGTTATATTTAACGATAAATTACCGAATTTTATTGTTCCAAATTAATTTGCTGTAAGGTTTGGAAGGAGGGGGGGGGGGGGGGGAGGAGAGAGATTGTACTTTTGGGCAGTCGTAAATTTTCCATACAAAAGGCCTTGCATTATACTTTGCCAAATTGAACATGTTTGAATTGAGGGACTGAGAAGCAAAGGGGTCTAAGTGACTTTCCTTAACTTTTGATTGGTTGGTTGTTTTCAGATTACCTGGCGCCGTCAGCAACACGAGGGCTATAATGCGCCGTAACATTCGTCATTAGACAAGCCAACATACATTTACAAACATCCATGCCTAACACGGGACTCGAACCCGCAACCTCGCGGTCTAGAAGCTAGCACTCTAAACACTATACCGTTTGATCGGCCCTTAACTTTTGAGAAAACACTCTAAAGTTTCTTACTTATATTAAATTCTATGAGAACTAGTGATATCTTCATTCCAGAGGTTAGTATTTGAGCAACAAGTAATTTTCATATGAATTTAATATAAATAAGAAATTTAAAGGGTATTTTCTCAAAAGTTAATTAAAGTCACTTGGACTCCTTTGCTTCTCAGGCCCTCAATAAAGCTTGGTATCTGGATAATAGAAGGTGTATGTCTGACGAAGGGCAATAGAAACATGTATAAGAGTGGCCTTATGCATTCAAGTCCAAGTATCTTTTATTTATTCTAATTCAAAAAAAAATTTGGCAACAGGAAAGAGTTTCAATAATGATCACTGTGGCGACTTCAAATAACAGGTACAGCTTCTGTGCACTGGAGTACTCTTTTGCACAGCGGTAAAGTATCTGCCTCGAAAACCAAAGGTCTCGCGATCGAGGCCCGTCGCCCACAGTGAAAGCTTACTAACGCTTTAATCACTTAAAATGCATTCATTTAAACCGGATTTACTCGCTACCAGTTGGGGTTCCAATTTGAATCGCCAGTTCTGTGACGTCAACTAAGCGACCGCTACGCCATCTGTCGGTGATCGCGGGAGAGAGCATGTGTTTGGATGATGAGAGTCGCCGGCGCCAGTAAATAGAAAATGTTTTATATTCTGGTACCAGTAGCCAGGTGACGTCACAGACTGGCGATCTAAACTGGAACCCCGACTGGTAGGCTTTAAAACGTTATTGCGCAATGCAATTGACTGGATACCACTTCTCATAATGAAAATATGCATTTAAGTCCCATTACTTTAAGTTATTTTAAGTTTCAACAATGGTCGGATAATTAAGATTCTGGTCTCCTAACTTAATAAAACGCATCGACATCGAATCTATCTGCCAAGTTTCAGCTTGCAAGTTGGTTAATTAGGCTTCCGCAGATTTGCCCAGCAGTCACACACACAAACAAAATTGGAGTTAATATAAAGGATTTAAAAATACTTATATCTTTATACAAAGTAGTATAATACATTTTTTATAATAATATGATATATATATACAACATATTTTTTTTTACATTTAAAATCACTTTTTCTCAGTGTCACTAAATTTAAAGGTTAATGTTATTTTTTTAGTAGTTTTTCAGACTGTTTGGTTGGTTGTTTTCAGATTATCTGGCGCCGTCAGCAACACGAGGGCTATAATGCGCCGAAACATTCGTCATTAGACAAGCCAACATACATTTACAAACACCCATGCCTAACACGGGACTCGGAACCCGCAATCTCGCGGTCTAGAAGCTATAGCACGCTAATCACTAACCACTATACCGTTGTTTGAGTGTTTTTAAAAGTGGGGTGATGGATTCCAGTGGTTTTAGAAGCAGGGTGACGTATGACTATTTTCTAAAGTGTGTGTGTGGGGGGGGGGGGGAACACTTTACCCCAGGGTCTATTCTAACGGGCAGTCGTAAATTGAAAATGTGCAGTAGTAAATCTAAAATTGGGCAGTAGTAAAAAAAATTAAAATTAAACAAATGATGTCTCCCCCATTTGGTTCGCAGATAAAAGTTAACGTATAAAAAAGTTTAAAAAATATAAAATTTATTAATGGAAAAGTTCCCCCAGAAGTCGTTTTAAAAGACGGTTCCTGGTCAGCCTTGCTGGCACCACCCCAGGAGTAAAAAAATTTCCGCTTTTACGTGGATTTCCACACCTTAGTACACGATTATATATTTTTTCAGTTATTTTTGGAGTTCAAAATTATCCTGCTTATATTTTCCTCTTTTTTTACTTTCTATTTACCCAAATGTATATATATGCAGTATTGTGCTTGCGGCGCTACGATCTCTGAGTGTTGTGCTTGCGGCGCTGCGATCGCCGTTCTGCGTTCTTATTACGTCATCATTCCCGTCTCGACCATCAGAGAGTGAGGTCGTGGCAAATCGCTCATGATGTAAATTAAAGTTGTTGTATTTACGCACTGTGTTCTAACTTTGAATCGGACCTAATTGCTTACTCCAAAACGGTGACTTATTCGGACTTTACTTCAACACGCCATTCACATGTTATGGTATGTAAAAACTTTTGAAAATTTATATCTACTTTTGGTTTGCGTTTCGACCTAATCGGACCTAATTGCTAACACCAAATAAACATAGGGTAATGAAAGTATAGCATTCGGTCGAAAAAAAAATTAAATTTTTTTTGCATTTCTCCACGTTTTGGAACATCCTGATTTCAAAAATGTGATCTAGAAAAAATGTCTCTCTGTGTATGTGTGTCTGTGGTCAACATAACTCCCGAACAAATTGACTTACGATGTTCAAATTTGGTATAAGGGTTAGTGGCGGCCATAGGACCTACCATTGAGATTTTCGTTAAAATCGCGCATGCGCATAAGGTAGCTGGCATTGAAAAAATCATGTTTTTCAGTAATTGCTAAAATACGGCTCTAACGATTTTGTTCAAAATCGGTGTGGTAATGCCTCTTAATGTGTTCTAAACATCCTCATCTCCGAAATTCCCGTAAAAATGCTTTAACGGCGTAAAAAGTTGAAAAACGAATGTCTTCAACACAGTCTTCTTTCCTTGAGTATTAGCCGACCAAACGGTATAGTGGTTAGCGTGCTAGCTTCTAGACCGCCAGGTTGCGGGTTCCGAGTCCCGTGTTAGGCATGGGTGTATGTAAATGTATGTTGGCTTGTCTAATGACGAATGTTTCGGTGCATTATAGCCTTAGTGTTGCTGACGGCGCCAGATAATCTGAAAACAACCAACCAACCTTGAGTATAGTTCATTATTGATAGTTTTTTTCTTATCTAGCCAGTTTCACTTATAATAAAGAATAATATAAGGGTTATTGTGAAGTATATCACTAAAATCCGAAATGACTAATTTGGAGGAGTTTTTTTTCTTTCTAAACCCATACAAGAACTATCGCAAAAAATATCGCCTTAATGGCCATTTTTTCTAAATGAATGATGAAAATATAATGACGGTAAATAACACAATCCTCCGTCAGTATTATAGTGTAATTGAAAGTTGTGCGATGTTCCACACCTCTAGTTATATTTTGACTGTTTTCACCCGTGCACCACGATTTTATTGCTATTTATGCCTGAAAGGAATATTTATTGCATCCTAAGCAACAGATAAACGTAAATCACAGGGCATTGCATATATTTTCCTTGCAGGAATGCTGCAGGCCATTCTTCCCATGTACCTTGCATCCAAAATACCAGATATAACAGTAGTGTCAATAAGTATAAGTTACGATCGGACACTGCAAGAAACACTGTACGCGTATGAACTGCTAGGTGTGTCAAAGCCAAAGGAATCCACAAATGTAAGAGTTTATGACTTTTTTATCTATTGCTTGCTAGACTTAAGTTTTTTCATCAATGTAAAGTTGGTTTATTTTAAAATATTTTTTCCAAATCCTTGACACTTACTAAGAATTAGTTGTTAAAAGTTATTTGATTAAGAAATCTTTGTACGTCATAATATTTGTATTTATGTGTTGCAAGCTATTTATGGTTTGAACTGCATTGGGTGAAAATGTTGACTAAAACGGTCGAGATACCAAACTGTTTGGTTATAATAACATTGTATTTGTCAAGTTTTTGAGAATTATTGAATGCATCAGTTTTGATCAGCTCTTAACATTACTATAAGAGTTACGCTGATCACTGACTTACTGCCTGCTTCACTCTGTAACGCTGCACGTAAATGAATTTTAACCTATCATTATTGAAACTCTTTCCTGTTGCTAAAATAGTTTTAATCAAAATAAATAACAGATATTTAGACTTGAATGCATCCATTCATGTTCATTTTTAATAAATAAATTTTGAAATGTAGTTTGCGTTGCTGTGTATATGTAGTTGCTGTTAAGAATATTTTTATTATTTAAAAGCAGATGCAAACGCCAAGCATATGCTGACAACAGAATAAGCACAATGTTAATGAATAGGAGTAGGTAATCAATTCGTTTGATGGTAACTCTCAAATCTATTATGAAGCCAATTTTGTTGTCAGTGAAAATCTGAATGATGCACTTCAATTTTCCTGCCGAATTCACATCCAATGTGATTTTCAAGAGATTTTCATTGAAAAAAAATTCATGTCAAATATGTTTTTATTATTTCATCTCTAATATATATAAAATCCAACGTCTGTCTGTATGTATGAATACGGCTATAACTAGAGATCTACTGAACCGATTTGGATAAAACTTATGTGTATTGGTAGGTTATAGAAAGCGGATTCGACAGAGTACACTTTTATTACACTGTAATTACACAAAGAACAGTAATTACACGTAAAAAAATAATTTTTGCCGTATTTGCCATCTATGCTTTAATTATGTCCGAGTAGAAAGTTTCTTCGGAAATGAAACAGTGTTGACAACAGTTTAATGTAAACAAATCAGTGTTTTGAAATTCAAACGTGTTTGTCTTCCAAAATGGACAATTCCCGCATTTTTTAAAATTTTTTTATTTTGTTATTCAATTCTAAATGTTTCGAAAAGGCCATAAACACAAAAACTCGATGCCTTTTTTTCTTTTTTTTTTAATTTGTGATCAAAGTTACCTTGCTGGACGTTGGCGAGAAAACGACTCATTCCGGCTGGCATTGAATGTGACGTCACGGCTTCGCAAACATCTTGGCTTGAAATGCTGCAGCGGAAACCAGATTTGCAAGTTTCTCGCAAATCACGCCAACCTGTACGAAATGTGGCAATGGTCTACCAAAGCCAACTATTTCAACGCCAACTATTTGGCAGAAAACTCACGATAACCATAGAAACTGTAAGAACCCTTGACGTCACGGATTTTGCTGTGTGTTTTGATCGGACTGCTTTTGACTCGATTTTGAGGCATTTTCTTTTAATAGCTAATATTTAAATAGCTAATTTTTTTAAAGAACTTTTGCTTAATTATTTGGAATCAGAAAGAAATTCTTCGTAAATATAAACTAATTTCACTCGTTTTGAAAAAATGTGGGAATTGTCCCATAATTCAAACTTTTAAATGTGTTTATAATGACGCATTAAAAGAAAATCTTCATATGGGCGGAATACAGCCGATTATAAAACGCTTTATGCGATAATAAACTTCAGACATCTTATTGCTGAAATCCAAAATACACATACTTCTGATATTGTTAATCCTTACCACACAATACTACAAGGATTTTTTCAAACTTTGTGAAAAGCCCAACGCTTAAAAAAAAAAAAAAAACTGATCCGATGTAGCATAGAACATTTGGCAGTTTTTTTTTTTTTTTTTCATTTAGATTTAAGAAATCTCGCCTGAATTAAAAACGCGATGACTAAAATAAAATTAAAACATAAATAATAAATGAAATTGAAATATAACTTAAAATTAAATCCGTTGCCAGAAACAGCATTTATTCGGAAAGAAAACGTCAAATAAAATTGTGCCAAAATTTTTTTCTATACTACTTCTGTACCAAAAAAAACTTCCTGACAATTGAAGGTTTACCTCATTCACTGAAGGACTTGAGGCGACCGCAACAGATAAAAAAAAACTTCTGTGCACGGGAGTACTCTTTTGCATAGTGGTAAAGCGTCTGTCTCGAGATCCAATGGTCTCGCGATCGAGACCCGTCGCCCGCAATCAAAGCTGCTTACGCTTTATTGGTGACCCGGACGCGATTGAGAAGCTCAAGCGGAGATTTGTAGTTTCTAAAAATGTGAAGGTCGGCAGGTTTTCTGTCTCCTCTGGTGGCCGTTATAATTATTCTTGGCTTCTGTATGTCCCCCATCACAGTAGACTCTCCCAGTTCGTTTTTGAGGAATGTCTCAAGAAGATCAGCTTCGTAAGGGCGTACTCCAACAAACACCTTATCCTTCAGCTGGAAGTAAAGGCATCTACAGTCACGCATCGTCTTGCCAGTGGCCATGACCAGTACGAGGATTCCCCCAGTGCTTGTTCCCGCCACCAGATCGAAGAAGTTGGACTCGGGTCCCCCCAGTATCCGTTCTAACTCATCTAGCATCTGGATAAGGACCATCCACCAAATGCCACCTCCGTCAAGAGAAACCACCCGACAACCTCTGGGGGAGAACTCTTTTGCACAGCGGTAAAAGTGTCTGTCTCGTGATCCAATGGTCTCGCAATCAAAGCTGCAGACCATTGGAGAACGACTCTTTCTGGGACTATACTAAACTTCAACTTAACTAGACATCACTTAGACGGTAGATCGTCACAGTGCTCATAGGTATTTAATCCATTTTGGCGGCGTGAAAGCATGATGTTCGCCAAACCACAACCCTATAGAGAACAAAAGGCTATAAGGTTTGGCGAGAATTATGTCTTCACTCCGCCAAAATGGATTAAATACCTATGAGCACTGTGATGATCTACCGTCTAAGTGATGTCTAGTTAAGTTGAAGTTTAGTATAGAAGAAACTGCGGCCGAACTTGCAACTCTGGAAAGATTAAAAGCCAAGGCGTTTAATGCTAATAAATTGTAGCACTTGCAATGCCTCAGATAGCTCTAATTTCGGAGTAATATAATCTAAACAACTTTTAGCTCAGAATCCACACAAGATTTGAAAGTTTTACAGAAACCCTTCGTAAAATAGCTATATTGGCTGTTACTTTTTGGAAATAATGGACATTAGGAGAAAATTTTATAATTTTTACAAATACTTGTGCTATATTTCCGGATCTGTTGAAATATTGCTCTAAAACATTTCTGTTTTCCAATCAATAAGAGAATTTATTATTTTTTCATTCAAAAGTTATTCACTAAAAAAAAGAAACTCCACAAGAGCAGAAAATTACATTCTTCTAATCATTCAAAAAAATTTCCTTTATATAAGGGAATTTATTATTTTGCATTATTTAAAAGTAGTTCAGTACCGTAAAATGGGGTGAATCGGAACACTTTTCAACTTTCAAAATAAAAATCGGTTGTAATAAGAACGTTAAGGAACATATTTTTGACATTGAAACTTGGGTCTTACCTTCTTCTTTGAGGATCAACCCAAAAAATGTTAAAAAAAACTAGGACTTTAATTTATTTTGAATTTTTTCATGGTGTTCCGATTCACCCCGCAGAAAGGGGTGAATCGGAACACTCGTTACAATTTATGTCTGATCTTATTTAAATGTTTACAAAGTGACAAAAAAACAAGTTATAATGCATTGTGGTGAATAGGAAGACAAAATTATCATAAAAAATCATTTAATATGACGGATAAAATTTGTTTTTGTCAATTATCAAAACAAATCATATGTTTGAAAGCCTATCAACTCTTCTCATATAACTCATCCAAATAGTCTTTAAAATTAATAATATTTTTTAATCTACTTTTTGTTTGCGTGCCGTGTGACTGCAAATTCCTTAAAATATCTTGAGAAAGGAGAAAAGCATCCTCATTTGTTTCAGAAAATCTCTTCGTTCATGGGCGCATTTTGTAAAACACACTTACATAGCAATAATCTTGTGGGTGTAAAACTTTGCTCACGTATAGTCTTCATACATTTTTCCATATAAAGAAGTCATTTGGAGAAAAAACCACTATAACAATCGGGTTTTCTGGCATGCGGAAACTAAGCAACATTTCTTCATAACTTCTGACATTTATTCAAGCCGGCAATCTTGATTACTGTCATAAAGGGAGTAATTAGACTCTTCTTCAGTCGTTGAATTTTGTGTGGAACATAATCTTGCCAAAAACAGCTTTTTAATATCACTTTTCAAGTGTTCCGATTCACCCCTCAAATCTCAAAGTCGAGACGAGGAAAAACATAAAAATTCGTAAAATAATTTTTTTTTAAAACCAAGTTAAATTAAGTATGGCATGCTGTTGTGGATGCTTAATACTTATCTAAAAGTATATTAGTTAAGTCTATAACTGGTACTTGTTATTAATTACGGGATAAGTTTTGGAGAGGTTAAAACTCATAGGATTGTATGCACGCTTTTTCAGAATTTTTTTTAAAAAAAGGACAGTGTTGAAAATCCCACAAAACATGTTCCAAGTTTCCAAACATATTAGACAAGTAAAAAAAAAAATATCAGATTAATAAAAATGCATTATTTGTGTAAAGTAATAATTTCTTTGTAATTTCATGAAGTTTCGTTCCGATTCACCCCGCTGTTCCTATTCACCCCATTTTACGGTACGTAATTCATGAATCCTAAGTGTTGGATCCGCATTTTTCACGATGTACTTTGTGTTGTCAAAAATTGCAGCACAGTATCAATTGGAAAAAAAGTGCTCTAAAATGCCATCTGAAGAGCAAAACTCACTTGGATTTATAGTTTCTATGACAGGGAGGTTTCGTGACGTAAACTGCGTTATTAAATTTTTAGGGGTAGGGGGGGTTGATAAGAAAATGGAAAATTTTAGGATTTATCGCAAAAAAATAAGTTAAATAAAACAAAATAATAATATATAGTAGATTGGGGGGGGGGGGGGGTACCATTTAGTATGTGACACTATCTTTAAAATCTGGGGCGAGGAGGGAGGGTAATAGTATCTTTAGAAATTGGGGGGGAGGCAATTTAGTATGTAAAAGTATCTTTAAGAGGTTTTTTTTTGGGGGGGAAGGGGACTGTTTACTGTGCAATCTTTATGTGTGTCTTTGAAAACTGGGAGAGGGGAAGGGGTTTTTACCAATTAGTATGTAAAAATATCAGTGTAGTCGGTAAGGGTGGGAGTCCTGCATTTTATCAAGTATATATATTATATAACAATTTAGTAAGAGGGACATCAGCCTTCTTGGCGCTTTGCCTTCCCTCAAACTTTACCCCTCCACCCTTCTAAAGTAAACAAAGTTATCAAAATGAAAGAATTGAAAAAGTATTGTGGCGTGGATGGGTTCGAAAGATTTGAAGCCAAAGCAGATCAAAACTTGCAGAAATTTATTCCGATACAAATCTTCGCAGATTCTCTTACAACTCCAGAACTTTTCGTTCTAGTAGACTCAATGCAGCTCTTTTCACAACAATAGAGCACAAAACAGCAGTTAAACTTGACACACAACTGCTAAATCGCCGCAAAAGACAATGCAATACAGTTCGCTTTTGGAACTCTCTGAATGCTCGCTGACAGACAACCAAGTCAGTAACTCCACTCAGTCAGTATCTCAACTAACTCAGTAATTCCAGTCAACTAACGGACTCAACTAACTCAGTGACTCAACCCAACTAACTCCAGTCGACTAACTCACTCGGGCTTATATAGGGGAGGCGAACCTTCTTGAAACTTCTAGAGGTAGATATTTGGAGAACTTTCCAGATCGTAGTCGAAAAGTCCTATACATGTACGTGGGGACCGAAAATGTCGCCAAATGGTCGCCAAGCTTGGCGACATTTGGCAATTTCTCGCCAAATTTGGGCGACAAAAATTAGTCGCCCAAACCGTCGCCAACTTGGCTCTATCTCGCCAATTTGGCGAAATTGCTATTACCATAATGTTAAATGCCCTGCTCCTTGTAAAACTCGCTTCCCAGCGTTATCTCTGTAAAACTCGTTATCAAGCATTAAGACACACATTGTGGGGAAGCAAAGTAAAGGCGAACTATTGCACTGCCTTATGCGAAATGTACATAAATATTTACACAAATTATAACAAATTATTATAAATTATTAAATATATTACAAATTTTTACAAATATTTACACAAAATTAACACTACGACATATTTACAAATATACAAAAATTCGTAATAGTATCAAATCTCGGCTGAGCTTCCTTGGAAGGAGAGAAGGATAGGATCCGATAATAATTTTTTTTTAGTAAGGTCGATTACTTATAGGTCCTCCTAATTACACGATTCCATTAACGTCGGAAGGGAGGAGGATGAAATTTTAAATCGTTGCCAACTACTTTTGAATCTTGACGCAATTAAAATTTTAGCGGTAACCAGGGGTGAAGCGGAGGAGGATCGTGAACTGATACGAGTTTTGTGGCTAATTATCAGTCATCCAAAGCTTAAACCAATGATGTTTATTTGTAGTAGATGATTTCCAGATGTCATATTTGAATGGTTCTTCGTGAAATGCGAACCGAAACTCTTGTAACAAACTTTTTTGAAAAACAAAAATTGTATTCTGGCACTTCAGTTCATTCTCTTTCGCTTGTAATTTTTTATGACACCAATTGAAAGGATCTTGATTGTGAACCTCTAGCCTTACTAAGAAATGAATGAGTAAAGAAATTTCGTTTTTTATAACAATATTAAAAAGGCAAACAAGCAATCGATTCCGATAAAAAAAATTGGCTGGTACTGGAACTTTCAATATGTTAGGATAAGAACGTTGAATTTTATGATGGCTTCTTTAAGTTGCTTTAAGATGACCAAATTTTACATTTATATAGGCTTGCCACTTATTGAAAAGCCAAACTAAAACATGACTTATTTGAATTCGACAAAATATATTCAAAGCAGCATTGCTTTTTCAACTCAATCAGTAAAAATAATAAGCACGGGTGCCCGCCGAAGAGATATAAAGATTGTACGCGTGCATCGCACACCCTACCCCCTTCTAGCTCCTTATCTATTAAAAAAAATAATTAAAAATTGGAAAAAAGCGGCAAATTTCACTAGATATAAGAAACTTTATGCTTATTATATATTGTTACGAATTTTTGTATATTTGTAAATATTTCGTAGTATTAATTTTGTAAATAGGAAAATTTATGTACATTTTGCATAAGGCAGTGCAATAGTTCGTCTTTAGTTTGCTTCCCCGCAATGTGTGTTTTAATTCTTGATAACGAGTTTTACAGAGATAACGCTGGGAAGCGAGTTTTACAAGAAGCAGGGTATTTAACATTATGGTAATGGCAATCTCGCCAAACTGGCGAGATAGAGCCAAGTTGGCGACGGTTTTGACGACTAATTTTTGTCGCCAAATTTGGCGACATTTTCGTTCCCCATGTACATGTATAGGACTTTTCGACTATGATCTGGAAAGTTCTCCAAATATCTACCTCTAGAAGTTTCAAGAATGTTCGCCTCCCCTATATAAGACCGGCCAAGTGAGCGGGGAGTTAGTTAGTTGACTGAGTTGAGTCAGTGAGTTGACTGGAATTACTGTATTGAGATACTGAGTCTCAGTGAGCATTCAGACAGTTCCGAAAGCGAACTGTATTGCATTGTCTTTTGCAGTTGTGTTGTCAAGTTTTTAACTGCTGTTTTGTGCTCTATTGTTGTGAAAAGAGCTGTATTGTGTCTACTAGAACGAGAAGTTCTGGAGTTGTAAAGGAATCTGTGAAGAGTGATATTGGAATAAATATCTGCAAGTTTTGACAAACTTTGGCTTCAAATCTTTCGAACCCTACCAACGCAACAATATAATGGATTTTAAATTGGTCATTATTTGAACAGAAAATTATTTTGGTAAATTAAAGGTTTCAATAAAAAATCTCTTGCTGTCTTGTTTGTTCGTGCTACCCCACTAGTATATAATACTTTCTCTTTTAAGAAATTCGTTTAGAGCAGCGGTCGCCACTAACTTTTAGAGACGGGCCGCATAACTTATGTTGGAACTTTCCGCGGGCCGCAGATTTATACCGAACACGCTAATAAATATAATGCTTTACTACATACTTTCAATGTTAGAAATGTGATAATTACTAAAGAATCAACAATATAAAAAACCATTTTGAAAACTGAAACAATAATTTAACTCTTTCATATTAATAAAATAAAAATTGATATTTGATTCTTATTTCAAATAATTAAAAATAATAATTTTCTTTACATCTTAAATCGAAGTGATAAAAGAAGTTAATCTTCTGTGACAATATTACCATGTGACTTCACATAAACTCATAATCAATAAAGATATTTAAACCATGTCTCTTAAATCTTCCATTTTAGTCGATGTTAATTGCGAGACGATAACGGCCGGTCCGCTTTTCACTACCTACTTAGCGTTTAAAACCAGTCTTCGACGCCAGTATTGTACTGGAGTCATAGAGATCGCGATACTTCTTTTCACGTCAAAACAAAAAGAGCCAGTATTCATTAAAACACCCAACTCCTCCCATCACATTCAAAAAAGCAAAAATAAAATTGTGCCTTTCATGAATCGAGGGGGTAAGGTATCGTAAATACAAAACTAAGCAATGCGAAGGGAATGCGTCATTGGTAATAATTCAAACTTTTCGTTGGCAGTCTCAGTAAAAAAAAAAAGGATTTTTCAGACTTACTGACGGAGGCCACTTAATGAAAAACGCTGTTTTTGGTAGTAAACACAAAACTATTGTAGAGAAATTAAAATTATTTCCGCAAAATTTGATTTTTGCTCCTCTCTACTGCCGGTGGGCCGCAGAAAAAGTTGTCGCGGGCCGCCTAGTGGCTGACGCTGGTTAAGAGTATGAACCCCTTTTGGATTACTTTCAGTCGGGTATAAGACTACGTGTATGTTTTTTTTTTTTTGTTTTTTTTTTCCAAATTTAGTTTTTTGTAAATGTTGATTAGATTTTATAATGAAATATTAAATAACAGTTACTTATTAATTTTAAAGTTTAAAATCCAAATAAAAAGACACATGGATCCTTTTTTGTAGAGAATTTTACCCAAGATCGTCTAGGTTTTATGCATTTTATTAAGAAAATATATATTGTTAAAATCATTTAGAATTTACACAGAGTTATAGAATTTCATAGTGCAATGCTCACAAAAATATGTACATTTTATCTATTTCAAATCCAGAAATATGGTCCGTACAAACTTAAAAAAATTATATTGAACAAACGTAGAGTGAGTAAATTGTCATTATCGTACTATAAGCGAAAATTCTTTATCATATATGTGTATTTCGTATACAACTTTCAGAACTTTGTTTTATACATAAAAGTCAAATACTATTTTTGATTTTCATTTCTATGGAAAAAATTAATAAAGTAATGAATACTACTTTAAAATATATTTGATGGAAAATAAAATAGGGAGTATAAAAAGAACAAAAAAGCACTAATCCACATGTTTATTTCTTTTTGCAATAACATGCAATACATCGTTTTAAATCAATTTTTTGGACATTATATTGTTACGAATTTTTGTATATTTGTAAATATTTCGTAGTGTTAATTTTGTAAAAAGGCAGTGCAATAGTTCGTCTTAAGTTGGCCTCAATGCAATATGGGTCTTAATGCTTGATAACGAGTTTTACAGAGATAACGCTGGGAAACGAGTTTTACAAGGATCAGGGCATTTAACATTATGATAATGGATATCTCGCCAAATTGGCGAGATAGAGCCAAGTTGGTGACGGTTTTGGCGACTAATTTTTGTCGCCAAACTTGGCGATCATTTGGCGACATTTTCGGCCCCCATGTACATGTATAGGACTTTTCGACTACGATCTGGAAAGTTCTGCAAATCTCTACCTATAGAAGTTTCAAGAAGGTTCGCCGCCTCCCCTATATAAGCCCGAGTTAGTTGAGTGAGTTGACTGAAATTACTGAGTTAGTTAGTCAGTGGAGTTACTGACTGAGTGGAGCTGTCTCTCAGAGAGTTCCGAAAGTGAACTGTATTGCATTTTCTTTTACAGTGATTTGAGCAGTTGTGTTGTCAAGTTTTTAACTGCTGTTTTGTGCTCTATTGTTGTGAAAAAAGCTGTATTGAGTCGACTAGAACGAGAAGTTCTGGAGTTGTAAGAGAATCTGCGAAGAGCTATAACGGAATAAATTTCTGTAAGTTTTGATCTGCTTTGGCTTCAAATCTTTCGAACCCGTCCACGCAACAATATGTTAAAATTTATATTTTCTATATTTATTGAAATTTTGTACCGCAAACAAGCCAGTTTAATGCAGGGCAGATGTTGTTTTAATTTGTAAGCCTTTGTTTCAGAAATTAATATAGTGTCTTTTTCGACTTTAAAAATTTTGTCGAAAAAATCTATAATAATAAAACAAGCTGGGTGTCTGTCTGGGGCTCCCTGTGGATCAATAGAAACCTACTTAAAATTGGAGTAGAGCTCTGGAATTTTCAGCATAAGTAGTTTTGGCCTTCTAATTGTATACATCACAAACAGAATGTTAAAATTTTAATTAGTTCTTTTTTATTTTATTTTTTTAATTAATTTATTTTTTACAAAGTGACTTCAAACAGAAATACAGCTCTGAAATTTTCAACGTATGTAGTTTTAGCCTTCTAATTGGACTTTTGAAAAACAGAATGTTAAAATTTTAATTAGTTCTTTTTTAATTTTCTTAATTAACAAATTTTTTTTACAAAACGACCTCTAATAGGGCTGCAATTCTGAAATTTTCAACATAAGTAGTTTTGGCCTTCTAATTGATCTTTTAAAAAACAGAATTTTAAATTTTTATTTAATTTTTTGTTTTATTTAATTTTTTTAATTATTTAATAAATATTTTATAAAACGATTTCTAATAGGGCTACAGCTCTGAAATTTTCAACATAAGTAGTTTTAGCCTTCTAATTGGACTTTTGAATAAAAGAATGTTAAATTTTTATTTAGCTATTTTTTTAATTTTTTTTTATTAATTAATAAATATTTTACAAAACGATTTCTAATGGGGCTAGAACTCTGAAATTTTCCACATAAATAGTTTTGGCCTTCTAATTGGAATTTTGAAAAACCGAATTTTAAATTTTTATTTAGTTCTTTTTTAATTAATTTTTTTAATTAATTCATATGCATTTTTTAAAACGATTTCTTCTAATGCTACATCTCCGAAATTTTCAACACAAGTAGTTGTTGCCTTTTAATTGGACTTTTGAAAAACAGAATTTTAAAATTTTATTTGTTTTCGTAGCTAATTTTTTTTTAATTAATTAATATATATTTTACAAAACGATTTCTACAGTCTCAACAGAGAAGAGGCTTCTAATATTAAGGCTTTACGTAGCAATTAGATTTTAGTGAGTGAAGCGAGCGTATGCTAACGCAACAAATGAACCTTTCAGCGAACGCTCGATTTTGCGTAGAACATTCCTGAGAGTGAAGCGTCAAAAACTGAGACCTATACACCAATGACGGATTTCCGCAACGCGAGGCCTCACAGCTAGATAAAATATTGCACATGTTAAAATTTCGTAGTGAAGCATGGGTATTCAGCTAGTTCCTAATAAACAACGTACATAATAAAGTCCTCATCTTATCATTAGTTTTCAATTGATAACCAACGTAATATAATCATAACATCTTTTAGTACCAAAAATTTAGGAATATTAAAAACAGCAAATTTTAAATGGACGGGGGGGGGGGGGGAAGTGAGTCATGGACCTTGGGGGGGATCGGCACCCCTGTCTATAAGAAGTTCGATAAGTATTGTTAGGACGATTTCTGTTCTCCGATATCGCATTTCATGTGGTGAAAAAAAAAAAAAAAAAAAAAATGCTGTATTTGAAATCAAGCATTATCTTCAGAGTGTATTAGAAGACAGTATAACCACTGAGAATTTAGTACTGTTATTTGACGAAAGTTTCAATACAATGAAAAAGAAGAAAAGAAAAAAAAAAGAGGGAGGGGGGGGGGTAATGGATATTCACTTCCGAAACTGATGTAATAGATACAGGGTTCCCATGGTCATTGAAAGTCATTAAAAGTGCTTAATATTTTTGAACTTGTTTTCAAGGCCTTGAAAGTCCTTGAAAATGCTTAGAGGTCCTTAAAAGTCCTTAAATTTTGTGGATGTTGTGTGCCCAACTGCAAAATTTATAAAAATTCAATTTAGACTTGATATCCCCACGTGACAGCCACTTATCCACACCATATCGGAAATCTCTGACATATTTGTATTACACATGCACTAACTTGTAACTTTTTTGGTAAAATATACTTTATTAAAAATTTATATATAGACATGAAGCCTGAAAACAAATTTTCAAAGGTCCTTAAAAACGTTAATTAGGTCCTTCAAAGTCATTGATTTTAATTCTGTGATTTGAGTGGGAACCCTGAGATAACCAAGTGAGTGCTACCGACTTGTGTTTTTAAGCGACATAGTACAGTAGTCACTCGATGTATCGCTCTTGTCGGAAAACAAGCAAAACGCGCGATGTATTATGGGGCGAAATGGTAAAACGTAAAAATGGGAAATCAGAAAAAAATTGGAGATAAAGCAAAAGCGCGATTTATCCGAATGCGCGATTTAACTAGGGGTTACTGCACTGCTTCTGATATATTCGGATTTTTTTTTTTTCTTTTCTATTGTAACCTTAAAATTTTCTTCTATTACAACCTAAAAAAAATTGCGTTTTTAATGAATTTTTAATGTATATTTGTGTTGATATCGCATCCTTGAAAAGTCCTCGAATATTTTTCATCTTTAAGTGTACGAACCATGTTCTGTTATATATTTCACTTCACTGAAATGTTCTTTCTATTTTTATAAATATTTTAAAGAATCATCTATTTTAAGTTTCTATTTGATTGTAACTTCAGTTTTTTAGAAACTTTTAAATATCCTTTCATCATATTTTGTGTTAAAAATGTTTGCAAATTAAGTTTTTATCATTCACACATGCTGAATCGTAAAAGTTTAGACGACTGAATTGAAAGGGAATTTTAAAAGGTTTTCCCTCTGAGCATATGAATGATTGAAGCCGTAAAAATATTGTTGCGTGGACGGGTTCGAAAGATTTGAAGCCAGAGCAGATCAAAACTTGTAGAAATTTATTCCAATATAACTCTTCACAGATTCCTTTACAACTCCAGAACTTCTCGTTCTAGTAGACTCAATACAGCTCTTTTCACAACATTAGAGCGTAAACAGCAGTTAAACTTGACACACAACTGCTAAATCGCCACAAAAGACTATGCAATACAGTTCTCTTTAGAACTACTCTGAATGCTCACTGAGACTCAGTATCTCAACTCAGTAATTCCAGTCAACTACTCAGTCAACTAATTCAGTGACTCAAAATCAACTAACTCATCTCATGGCCGGGCTTATGTATAGGTTAGGCGAACATTCTTGAAATTTCTAGAGGTATAGATATTTGGAGAACTTTCCAGATCGTAGTCGAAAAGTACTATACATGTACATGGGGACCGAAAATGTCGCCAAATGGTCGTCAAGTTTGGCGACATTTGTCGATTTCGTTTTGCATTTAACATTATGGTAATGGAAATCTCGCCAAATTGGCGAGATAGAGCCAATTTGGCGACGGTTTTGCCGACTAATTTTTGTCGCCAAATTTGGCGAGAAATCGACAAATGTCGCCAAACTTGGCGACAAAAATTAGTCGGCAAAACCATCGCCAAATTGGCTCTATCTCGCCAATTTGGCGAGATTTCCATTACCATAATGTTAAATGCCCTGCTCCTTAAAACTCGCTTCCCAGAGTTACCTCTGTAAAACTCGTTATCAAGCATCAATACCCATCTTGAAGGAAAGCCAAGCTCAGACGAACTATTGCACTGCCTTATGCGAAATGTACATAAATTTTACTATTTACAAAATTTGCACTACGAAATATTTACAAATATACAAAAATTCGTAACAATATATATGTATTATAGAGAAACCTATAATTTCTAGAGAAAAATATATTCGGAATGGATACATCTCTATCTTCTGGTTACCTTTCACATTGCATAAAGTATGATCGCTTAAAATACAGTCAAAACCCCCGTTAACGTGAAATCGCTTAACACGAAATCACGTTTAATGCAAAGTAAAAGCAGTCCTCCACACGATGAAGCTTAAACTTAATGTTAAATTGTTCATTCAACACGAAATTTCACGTAATGAAATTCCACTTAAGACGGGGGAAAAATTGATCTTTAAAGCACTTTTTTTTTATGAAACCTTCAATTTTTTTCTGATGCAGAAGGACAATGGTTCATGAGCTTTAAATAATTCAGAAGAGGTAAAATTTAAAATCAAAAATCAATAACAGAGTTCTTTAAATAATAAGCTATTCGTAATTTTTTTTTTGTCTTTAATGTATATCTCGTCAAACTATTGTATTAAATATAAGCCTTGCAATGAATATATTTTAAAATACAGCAATATTAGATGCACATATATCTAGTTGTTTAACTCTGCTTTAATTAGATGAAAAAGTTTTTAGACAGTTAACAAGAAAAATTTCGAAGCCTCCATCAATTTTGCGTTAACGGGGTTTGACTGTAAGTATTAAAAAAAATTTGAATCTTAAAAATACATAAGTTGAATATGATAGTCAGTTACATGACAAGAAATATTACTAAAATGTTACAAGAAATCTTTAAAATAAACATGGGCGCCCGCAGAAATATTAAAATTTTTATCAAAAGATCAAAATTAGAGACTAGATTTTTATCAAAATCATTATTTTTTTAGAAATTTTAATTAATAGTTATGCATTTTTAGTTATACTCTTTGAGAATAGTTTAAAAAGAATCATGGTATATATTTTTGAAAGTGCACCCTGTTAAAAAGAAAAAAAAATAGTAAAAATATTAAAAAAATATATTTTTAACGATTTTTTATCATCGAACTAAATCTCACGGCATTCAAGAGACAGTGTTTAGAGCAGAGAAACACGAAGATGCAAAAATACAGAAGAGTAAATTATATTTCTTCTAAGTTTTGGAAATAATTAAAAAAAAAAAAAAATTCAAAATGAAATACAAAGGCAGTATTGGATATGTTTAATTGAATTCTAAACATAGATTTCAATATAGTACATCTGATGACTCAAAAAGCAAAACATTTTTCTTAGAATTTTGAGAACTACACAGGAAATGATTACACAATAAAAGAAATAAATACTTCTTCTCAGCCTCCAATAATCGTAGACAATAGGCGCCAGAAGCTGTACAAAACAACATAGAAAAGAAACAAAAGTCTAAAATAATAGAAAAACAAATGCTATTGTAACATAAAAACCGAAACGGCATATGTGCTTTTGTTTTTATCTTGGAATTTACACTTTTCCTCTCATATACATTTTTTTAATTTTAAAGAGAACCATTTTGATGCTTGATAGGGACTACTGCGTGATGAATCATTCTGAGCATGCGCTGTGGACTTGGCGAACCACGTAGTGCGCATGCACAAGTGCAACCCCTTCCTCTCTCCCTTCCCCTTGGCTTGCCTTGAACTCGGGGAGGTAGGTCTCCCTGGCAACAGGTCTCCATTTCAACCTCCTGGTGAAGAGTGTGTGGTGGATGGAAGAGCTGGTCAGGAGGAGCGGAGCAACCATCAATTTTGGTAAGGTATTCTCTTTTTAAAACTCTGGTAGAAGGGCATTTGAATAACGGTATGTTGTTGAACTAGCCCTGTGTTAATAGAAGTCTGTTTAAAGTAGTGTTAACGAGCTAACAACACACGTATTTTTGTTTTATTTACCCATTAATGACGGTCGGAGAGAAAATTTGATAATCGAAATTTTAGCTTTTTTCTTTGCTAATAAATTGCGATTGCAGTTCCCCTTAGTGTTTTTTTTTTTTTTTTTTTTTTTTTTTTTTTTTAATCATAAAAATAATTTTCCAAAAAATCTGAAAAAATCGATGTATACCTTAAATGATATAAATAAACAAGGTAAAACTTGTAAACAATGGCTGTTTATCCATTTCAAAGTTGTCTTTAATGGGTTAATGTAAAAGATCATGTCTTCATCATCAGAACTTTATATTTTTCCAGATAGATAATTTGTTTGACTTGTTATTGAAAATTGACTATCCAAAATTATTGAATATTCGATGGCCTTTGAGAATAATGTAACTGTTTAACAAACTCACTTCTGTAACTGTACTTCGCTTTTGTACGTAGTGTCCTGTGATCGTCCTTTAAGAAGTTTAAGTAAATCCAAATTAAAAGCATCTAGACTCCTATTCTTGAATAATAAAGAAATTTCTTTTCATAAGTGTAGAGGTGTGAAGGAGCGGATTTTAGGTTCAACTCTTGATGTATGGTGCCGACCCGATCCGATAAATTACGCCAACTGTCCATCCGACAAAGAGCCAGGTAAGGTTCTTACCTTTCTTTGAATTTATCGAAATTTAGAGATATTTTTTCATGGTGCCGAAACTCGGGACAGTTGGCGGGTTTTTTTTTGTTTTTTTTTTAATTTTTTTTTTTTATTATTAAATTTTTAAGATGGCACCAAACGAAAAATCTCAACGTAAACGTATGTCTCAAAGAAATTGAACCGAAAAAGAGAAGTCACGCGACGAATCACTTCTACACTTTTGGATGAAATTCTGAATTCTACAGATAATTCTGTGGAAGAATTGGAAGAGTTCCTTGCGCAGTTGAATGCGAAGGAATCTGAGATTCTTGAATTGGATCAGAACATTGAGGACGAAATTCTTGATTCAGATGAATTGGAAAAAGAAATGTTTCAAAAAGAAGTATGGAAGGATAACATTATACGTGCAAAAGTAAAATTAAATAGAAATATCAGAAGTCAAACTGAAACCGATAGTAATTCACGAAACTCAAATAGCGAATCGGGAAGGCAGAACATTTCGAATTCGTTTGAAAAACGGTGCAACATTAAGCTTCCCAAAATCGAAATTTCTTGGTTTAACGGAAAAATTGAATTATGGCATTCATTTTGGTCCCAATTTGATTCGGCTATAAATGCGAACGTACATTTGAGTAAAGTTGAAAAAATGAATTACCTTAAAAGTTTATTAACTGACGCAACATTAAGTTAATCGACTCGTAATCGTAATCGTTAATCGTAACTCGAAATATCAGAAAATAATTATGATGTTGCTTTAGAAATTTTGAAAAACCGTTATGGACGTGAGGATTTGGCAATTTCTTGTCATTTAAACAAGTTGTTAAAATTGACTCCTGTCAAAAGATCCTTTCATTTAAAAGAATTAAGAAAACTGTTAGATGAAAGTATTATGCAAATACGCAGTTTAAATTCTTTAGGAGTGCAGATAAATAGTTACGGAAATTTATTGTATCCCATTTTGGTTCAATTAATACCGGAGGAAATTGTCCTTGATTTCAATAGAACACAAAATGACAAAAATTGGGATGTCACTAAATTACTTGAATTTTTGATAATTGAGCTAGAAAATGCGAACATGCAAATTTGATTCGAATAAATGCAGATGGTAGGTCTCACTTCGAAAATAATAACCATGCTATAGGTTTTAAACATGATAAAACTATAAAGATACAAATGCGAAACATTTTCAAAGACATAAATCTCGGCATTAAATCCAACGAGTAAATCACTCTGCGTATTTTGTTCCGATGAACACGGAGATTTAGAAAACTGCAAATTAACTATACCGGAAAAGAAAAAAAGTTTATTGCGGCAGGGCAGATGCTATAATTGTTTGGTTAAATTTCATACCAGTAAATCATGTTATTCAAAATTAAGGTGTAAGAAATGTAATCAAAAGCATAATTATCTGTTGTGTGATAGTGACAAAAATCAAGCCGAAACTCAAGCTGATAATGAGAGCCCTATAACTTGGGTCGCTTCAATGAATGGTGCAAAACACGATATATTAATAAATATGTCTCCCAAACGTGCCTCCCCCCCCCCTTCCAAAAATGAAAAATGCGTCCCCTTCCCCTCTCCAAAACGGAAAAAGCACCCCTGATATGAAATGTGATTTTTGTTTACCACTTCGGAAATCGCTGGTAATCTATAGATACCAGAAGATTACATTTTTGAAATCTGTCTACCTCAATTCTAACTCTGTCTCTAACCATCGTGTTGTGTCTTGAAAAGAATAAAAATTATTCTATCGAAATTTCGTAAATTTGGGAAGAGTGCCAAAAACAGTTTTGTACGATTTTTTTTTTAAAGTCATTTTTCAAATTGAAAATAAATATCTTAAAAATTAAATCAATAAATGTGTTTCCTAAACGTGCTTCGCACCTTCCCAAAATGAAAATTGGACCCTCCTCTCTCTAAACCGAAAAAAGCGCCCCTGTAGCATATTGGTAAGAAATGTGATTTTTGTTTATAACCACCACGAAAATCGCTGGCGATCAGGTGATATCAGAAGTATACATCTTTGAAATCTACCTACCTCAATTATATCTCTGTCTTTACCATCGTGTTGTGTCTTGAAAAGAAAAAGGACATGCACTTTTCTATAAAAATTTCGTAAATTTGGGAGTTACGCCAAAAGATCAGTTCTGTATAATTTTTTTTTAATTCAGTCATTTTTCAGATTGAAAATTAATATTTTCAGAATTAAATCAATAAATCTGTCTCCTATATGTCTCTCCCCTTCCCAAAATTAAAAATACCCCAACCCCCATTTCTCCAAAATGAAAAAAGCGCCCCTGTACCATATCGGTAAGAAATGGTATTTTTGTTTACCACCTCGAATTTTAGAAAATGTCGGCAATATATAAAGCGATTCATATTTCAGACTTTTTCTAGGCGTTCTATAGAATACCAAATGAGAAACCGGCAAAGTATGAAATACATATCCGATTCATTTCGAATATCACGTGGCTTTTAAAGTGCACACCTTACTTTTTGGAAAGTTTTACAATATCAAGTGAGTAAAAAAACTTGTTTTGGACAGAGCCGCCAACAAATGACGAATAGGGGGGGGGGAGGGTAAAACAGTACACATTATAGGGGCCCGCCTTGTCAAGAAGAGCCCGCTATTTCTTGTTAACATAATCTTTAAAATAAATTTTACTAAAAAAAATCTAAATTTATAGAATCCATAATACGAAACAAATTTTTAATTCATTAATACATTTTTAAACATTTTTTGGGAAACCTGGCAACTAAAATCGGAAAAGAGTGTTGAATAAGATTTTCATTTTACTCACGACACTTGACTTTGCAGTAAGTTGGGGAAAAAAAAAAAAAAAAAAAAAAACGAAAGAGAATACTTTTGTTGAATAAAAACCGCAATTAAAAAAAAAAAAAAAAATTAGAATTTGTAAGTTTCGTTGTGGCTGTTTGTAATTTTATTGATAATTAAAATGATCAGTGACAAAATACATATAAAGTTCAATTTTAGAATTTAGCAAGTAACACATTTTTTTAATTGCATATTCAAAACTGCATTATATCCAATTTATTATAAATCTAAATGCGCGGCAGTGCACTCTGACAGCCATCTTTTACCGGAGGTCACTCAGCAGTATTTTAACCTCTCATATAACTTTTAAGACACATTACAAATATTTGTAATTTTAAAATTCCTTATCGATAGATGTAGTAATAAATACAAGTTTATGACTGTGTTTATTTAACCTTAGTTACATCATACAAAGCCTAGTTATTGTCTTGTAACTTTATTACATTTAAATATTATACGGCACATTTTAGACTTATAAAGTGCAGGTATACTGAGGTATTTTTTTTAGAAATTTAACATTTTGATTTACTCTTTATAGCTAGGCGGTCTCTAATTGCAACTGTATTCTCAACGATCCAGTAGTTAAAAATTCAATCCATTGTTGCAATTTTTTTTTATGTAAATTCATAAAGTAAGATTTTTTTTTTAACTGTTGTAATTATTTAAAATATCAAATTTAATGTAAATTGCTTTTTGTTACTGCAAACATCTTAACTAAAGAGATACAAAAAATATTAGGGTTTGGGCACAGATAAAAAAGAAACATGCTAAGCCTTTGCTTTTTTATATCTCAACATTTTGATACAATATTAGCATTTGTATACTAAAACCAATCTATAATAATAAAACAAGCTGTGTGTCTGTGGCTGTGGATCTATCGAAACCTATTTAAAATTAGAGTAGAGCTCTGAAATGTTCTGCATAAGTAGTTTCGGTCTTCTAATTGTATACATGTCAAACAGAATGTTAAAATTTTAATTACTTATTTTTTAATTTTTTTTTTTTTTTTTACATAGCGACTTCACATAGAAATACAGCTCCAAAATTTTCCACATAAGTAGTTTTAGCCTTCTAATGGTAATTTTAAAAAACAGAATTTTAAAATTTTGATTTTTTTTTTTTCCCTTAATTAACAATTTTTTTTACAAAACAACTTTTAATAAGGCTACAGCTCTGAAATTTTCAACATACGTAGTTTTAGCATTCTAATAGTAATTTAAAAAAACAGAATTTTAAAATTTTGATTTTTTTTTTTTTTTTTTTTTTTTTAATTTTTTTTTTTTTACAAAAGAACTTTTAATAGGGCTTACCTCTGAAATTTTCAACTTAAGTAGTTTTGGCTTTCTAATTGGCCTTTAGAAAAACAGAATTTTAAATTTTTGTTTAGTTCGTTAGTAATTTTTTTGTAATTAGCAAATATTTTGCAAAACGATTTGTAATTGGACTACAGTTCTGAAATTTTCAACACGAGTAGTTTTGGCCTTCTAATTGGATTGACAAAAAAGAATGTTAAAATTTTAATTTGTTTTTTAATTAATTTTTTTAATCAATTTTTTTACAAAAAGCGACTTCGACTTGGCCTAGAGCTTGGAATGTTTCGACAAATGTAGTTTTGGCCTCTAATTTTGCTTTCCACAAACACGTGTTTAAATAATCTTAAATGGGTGTTTTATTATTGTACTAGCTGAATACCCGTGCTTCGCCATGAAATTTTAACATGTGCATTATTTTAGGCAGCTGTAAGGCCCCGCTTTGCGGAAATCCGTCATTGGTGTATCGGATCCAATTTTAGGCGCTTTGTTCGCAGGAAAGTTCATCGCAACTCAAAATCGTCCAATTAGATGGCTAAAACTACTTATGTTGAAATTTTCAGAGCTGTTACCCTATTATTAGAAATCGTTTTGTAAAGTATTTATTAATTAATTAAAAAAATTAATTAAAAAAGAAATAAATGAAAATTTAAAATTCTGTTTTTCAAAAGACCAATTAGAAGGCCAAAACTACTTATGTTGAAAATTTCAGAGCTGTATCTCTATTTGAAGTCACTTTGCAAAAAATAAATTAATTAAAAAATTAATTAAAAAAGAAATCTGTCTCTCATACATAAAATTAGAAAGCAAATACTTCTTAAGTTGAAAATTTCAGAGCTCTACTGTAATTTTAAGTATGTTTCTATAGATCCACAGACAGACACACAGCTTGTTTTATTATTATAGATTAACGGGGAATTTTTTTTCTCGACAAGGAAGAAGCTTCCAATATTACGGCTTTACGTAGCAATTAGATTTTAGTGAGTGAAGCGAGTTTATGTTTGCTTAGCAATGAACCTTTCAACGAGTGAAGTAAGCCTGTGCTTATGTGTCAATAAACTTTTCAGCGAAAGAAGAGAGCTCGATTTTGCGTAGCGATGAACCTTCCTGTGAGCTAAGCGCCAAAAACTGGGACCTATACACGAATGACAGATTTCCGCAACGCATGGCCTCACAGCTAGCTAAAATATTGCTCAAGTTAAAATTTCGTAGCGAAGCACGGGTAGTCAGCCAGTATTAAATAAACTTAAATTTAAAACAATCACTACATCAAAATTCGAGATATATTTATATTATTTTCAAGTATTTATCAAGAAAATATTGGATTTTTTTTAAACTATTTTGTACTTTTTTCAACGAGCGACTGCTTGAATACGAGTTTTATAAACCACGAATGACTGCTCTGTTGGTGGTGAATTTTGTACGTAAGTGTTAAGACAGCCTAAACGTCTGCGAATTGAAGCTTTTTTCTGTATCTTTCTTGCAAAGCATTTATAATAATAATAACAACAGGGTTCCCATGGTCATTGAAAGTCATTAAAAGTGCTTAATATTTTTTAACTTGATTTTCAAGGCCTTGAAAGTGCTTGAAAATGCTTAGAGGTGCTTAAAAGTCATTGAAAATGCTTAGAGGTCCTTGAACGTTCTTAATTTTTACAGATGTTGTTCAACTGCAAAATTTATAAAAATGCAACTCAGACTTGCTATTCCCGCGTGACCGCCACTTACCGTATAGGAATTTTCCGACATATTTGTATTACGCATCCACCAACTTGTAACTTTTTTGGTAGAATATACTTTATTTAAAATTTAAATACAGACATTATGCCTGAAAACAAATTTTCATAGGTCCTTAAAAACATTAATTAGGTCCTTAAAAGTCATTGATTTTCATTATGTGATTTGAGTGGGAACCCTGAATAAGAGTATATCTTTAATAATAAAACAAGCTGTGTGTCTGTCTGTTTGTTTATCTGTCTGTGGATCTATAGAAACCTACTTAAAATTGGAGTAGAGCTCTGAAATTTTCAACATAGGAAGTTTTGGCTTTCTAATTTTATGTATGTCAAACAGAATGTTAAAATATTAATTAGGTTTTTTTTTTAATTAATTTATTTTTTACAAAGTGACTTCAATTAGATACAGCTCTGAAATTGTCAACATAAGTAGGTTTAGCCTTCTAATTGGACTTTCGAAAAATAGAATGTTAAAATTTTGATTAGTTATTTTTTAATTAATTTTCTTAATTAATTAAAAAAAATATATAAAACGACTTTTAATAGGTCTACAGTTCTGAAATTTTCAAAGTTAGTAGTTTTGGCCTCCTAATTGGTCATTTGGAAAACAGAATTTTATATTTTTATTCAGTTCTTTTTTAATTTTTTTTTTAAGTAATTAATAAATATTTTACAAAACAATTTCTAATATGGCTACAGCTCTGAAATTTTCAACATAAGTAGTTTTAGCCTTCTAATTGGACTTCTGAAAAACAGAATTTTAAATTTTTATTTAGTTCATTTTTGATGAATTTTTTAATTAATAAATATTTTACAAAACGATTTCTAATAGGACTACAGCTCTGAAATTTTCAACATAAGAAGTTTTGGCCTTCTAATAGGACTTTGAAAAACAGAATTTTGAAATTTTATTTGTTTTTTAATTAATTAATCAACAAATATTTTACAAAACGATTTCTAATGGGGCTACATTTATGAAATTTGAACACAAATAGTTTTGGCCTTCAAATTGGACTTTTGACAAAAAGAACTTTAACATTTTAATTTGCTTTTTAATGAATTTTTAATTAATATTTCTACAAAGAGCGACATCTAATAGACCTAGAGCGCTGAAAGTTTCAACATAAGTAGTTTTGACCTTCTAATTTTGCTTTTTACTAACATCACGTATATTCTTAAAGGGGTGTTGTAATATAGTTATTAACGGCAGAATTCTTTTATTGTTTCTCGACAAGGGAGGGGCTTCTAATATTAAGGCAATTAGTTTTTAGTGTGTGAGGCGACCTTACGCTTACGAAGCAATGAACCTTTTATTGAGCAAAGCGAGCTCATGATTACATAGCAATGAACCTTTGAACGAGTTAAGTAAACCTGTGCTTGTGTGTCAATGACCTTTTCAGCGAGCGAAGCGAGCTCGATTTTGCGTTGAGATGAACCTTCCTACGAGCGAAGCGCCAAAAATTGCGGTCTATACACTAATGACGGATTTCCGCTACGCAGGACCTCATATAAAATAATGCACATGGTAAAATTTCGTGGCGAAGCACGGGTATTTAGCTAGTCTGTCTATAAAAAAGGGTTTCCAATATGTGGTGTTTCCAAAATTTTCAAAATAAATAGTTCTGACCTTCTAATTTGACTTTTCACAAACTTTTTGTTGATTTTTTTTTTTCTCTTCTTCATTAAGTTATGCAGTTAGTACTTATATTTGATTGAACTTTATGTTTAAATAATAGGCGACAAATCAGAAACCACATGGTACTACTCTCTTGTAACACATGGCATTCAATTACATTTATTTCAATGACCAAATAAATTGGAAGAAAAAGTTGACTGAAGTTTATCTCTAAAAGTATCAAAATTATTTTAATCTGATTTTATGTCTGTTTCTAAACACTTGAATGCATCACTCCTTCCAGATAGCGACAACATATCGAAGACACTTACAGATCTGCTTCATCTTCACTCCAACTTAATCCAGATGACAGACGACTTCTACATATTCATCCGGAGTCAGCCTCCTTCTCACTTTGCCGCTCTCTCTACCCCAAGGCCAAACCGACTGAGCAGTGAAACAATTGCATCTGCAGAGCCCATTATGCTGGCACAGCACTATGCAAACCAGGCACTACAATTACTCGTGCATGTGTGTGGTGTGCCTTTGTGTCGAGAGAAGCAACCGTACAGAACAATCACAAGGTATTGGAGGTCCTTTCCTAGAAACAAGGGGCCGACCAAACGGTATACTGGTTAGCGTGCTAGTTTCTAGACCGAGAGGTTGCCGGTTCGAGTCCCGTGTTAGGCATGGGTGTTTGTAAATGTATGTTGGCTTGTCGCCCTCGCATTATAGCCCTCGTGTTGCTGACGGCGCCAGATAATCTGAAAACAACCAACCTAAAAACAAGGGTCGCATTTGTCTTAAAATTCATAATATTCCTTAAATTTTTGTTTCTCCCCAAAATTCCTAAAATTGTACTTAAATTTTTCGATAGGTGTCTGTTAGCAGCCTATGTCAACTTCAAAAGAAATATCCCTAAATATTTTGAAATTATCCTTAAAAAGTTCCTTAAATTTCTGAAATAATCCCTAAATTCTTAACTAAATTTTTCAGGAAGCCTCACTGCACCCACTGTAAAAAGATAGGACAATTTTTTTCCTTTAGTCACTAAGACTTCATAAGATGGCCACATTTTTTATTTAAATTTTTTTACATAATTTTACTTATGGTTATAAGCAATCATCCTGCACAATTAGAATACATATCCCGAGAATTAGGATTTTAAAAAATTAAAAAAGGTAAGAAATTTTTTACGATGTATTTCGGCAAATTAAAAAGTATCTTTTTTTCAATTTCTTTTATAGTCAACTATATTTTCCCCATGTGACTTTTTCTGAATATACATTTATCAATAGATTTATAAATATTTTATATTTAACACATTTTGAGTCTTCTAATTCTTCTGTCCCGATTTTATTTGGATTAAAAGCATCAGTTGGTAGTCTGGCTTAAAAAATGGTCAACCTATTTCTTTAATTCTATTTTCATCCATTAATCTTGTAAACAATACACTTCTTAGAAAACATTTTAACGCCAAACATTTATCAAATTGAAAAAATTATTTATATTGAATATTTCTAAACTAGCCAGATTTGTGTTACCAAATGTCACCAATCCTTATACAGATCTGCATCTTTGCTTTTAATGATCATTTTGGAACTGTATATTTTACAAAACATTTTTCAACACAAATTTATATTTTTTATACATAAGGGAATCGGCTTTACAGCTTGTTTTATTTGTTAATTTTATTGTGTGTTGGCCTTAGACTAATACACAATATTGTGTTGATGCTGGGATCAGAAAAAGGAAAAATTCCAAAAAACTTTTCAATCTATACTGTTTGTTTTCCCTATCAGGAAAGATCATTGACAAACAGTGACCATTTTGACAAGTATAAAATTACAAATTTCAGCACCACCTTTGGGTGTATTCAATATATGGACTGCAAACTAAATTCATATAAACCAATAAATAAAAATGCATGGTAAAAAAAAAATAGCATGCTCTTGTACAATTGTGTCAAGAAAAGAAAAAAAAAAGAAAAAGAGTCCATTAAATAATAAATCATTATGTAATTATTGAAAGTTGCTGTGTGTCCCATAACTTTTTTACTTGACCATATACTTTAAAGAAAATTACGAGAAGTTTCCAAATAACAAAACAGAAGTTCCAATAACATTCTTGGACAGCTGTTGAAGACTCTTCTGTTGTGTTCAAAAACAAGTAAAATATGTTTTTAAAAGTTGTTTCTTATACTATTCATTTTGTATTTCAGATGAAATATTCTGTCGTTATAAAATATTAAGACATTTGCTACAGAGGGAATTCACCTTTGCGAGAGTAGCAGCAGAAAAAGTATGCCTTCATTTTCAATTTCCTTCCAATGCAATGTAGTATCCAACCCCTATAAATTACAAAAAAAATTACCCAGCAAACTTGTGAAACGTCTCTCTTTATATTTTCTGCTCGGATTCAGTATTGGAACCTAGTATTCAAGCATAGTCTAGATAGTTTTCTTTTATAACTACTTGACCGATAAAGAAGTAGGTTCTCTTGTGGTTGTCATACCATAAAAACAAATAAAAAAAATTTTAAGTTTTAATAAGTTATACCCAACAAAAAAGCTGAATTTGTTGTGACTCTATTTTGTATACAAAATTATAAAAATATCCCAACATTTTCATTGCAAATGAATTGGCAAACCAATAGCATCAGTTTCAAATATAATCTAAAAATTAAAATTTCTATTTTGATTGACAACATTTTTTTCTCTAAATGTTTTTTTGTAAATTCTTTTGCAACTTGAACGACTTAACAGTTTACCTATACATCGTTCAGCCAGCGAGAGTTAAGTCTCTGGAAATCGGTTTGTTAAATGGTTAAGAATGCTTGGTAGTTATTTGTAACTGATGAAGTCGGTTGACTCTTTTATTACTTTATTTATGGGTTATTAAATAATATTAAAATATCATCATGCTTACATTTTTTTTTTTTTTTTTTAGACTTTAAGATGGCTTTCGAGTTATCTTAATTGTCCAGGTTGACTAGCAAAACTGTATATTTATGAATTTTTTATTAAATGAAAAATGGTGCAATATCAAGGTAGCTCAAAAATGGCTAATTTGCAATTTTCCCATTATTTTATTTTTTACAATTTGAAGAACATGTGATTGCACTAATTGTTGCAATCACACAAGTACAATGGAGAGTAAAAAATTATCCGCAATGTTGACATACTCTTCTTACATTGTTCATGCTGACCTCTGTGCTCGTTTACTTTATTGCTATATTGTTGTGGTCCTGCTATGGAATTTCAATCCTAATTCCACCATTTGTTTTCCTTTTATTGCAGATAGATCACGGCCTCTCTATTAAAAGTTTGCATCAAAGCGAAACAACTAGCAGTGATCTAGATTTTGTGGTCGGAAGGTGTACCAGGGGCTGCAATCCATCAAAGATTTTCGGCACAATATGGGAACAGTGTCTTGCCGCAACGGAGTGTCTACGAATAGATTGAAAAACTCAAAAATTGCCCCACAAGTGTTACGCATGAGGAAGGAGCCGGAAGACCATCTACAGCCACAAATGATGACAACATTGAGCGTGATACGGTTCTGTTAAGACAGACGAGTGACTATTCTCCTGATACACCTTCCATCCACAAAAACCGGATCACTGCCCGTTATTCCTCTTTGGTGCAAAATTTTAATGGAGCGTCCATGATCTATCTGCAATAAAAGGAAGAGAAATGGAGGAATTAGGATCGAAATTGCATAGCAGGACCACAACAACATAACTCTAAAATAAACGAGGACAGAGGTCAATATGACTAGTCTAAGACGAGTATGTCAATATTGCGGATAATTTTTTACTATCCCTCTCGTATTACAATACTAAGTCTAGGATTTCTTCCACCTGCTGTAAAAAAAGTCTCAAGCTAAATGTCATTACCTAATACAAAATTTAAAACTGATATATTTATTGTTGATATTATGTGGCTTGTATTTGACTGTCAACATACTTTATTCTCACTTACCATAGGACTTCCTGCACGCTGTAGAGTCCTTAAAGGAGGAGAAGATTCTTAGAGTGAAAGAATCTCAGCTCTCGCCTCATTCCTCTTCAGTGGAAATGATGTTATTCTTAGGGAATCTGCATCTTCCGTTTGTCCGAGCTTATTATGTAAGTAAATGCATATTGAGTGATCATATTTAGATTTCTGAAATGGGTAAAAGTGCTAGAGTAAAGTAGTTGTTTTGCACCTGCTCCAAAACTAACCGTTACTATTCCAAGATGCTCCAACACACTCACTTTCAGCCAAATGATTAAAGAACTATTTCACAATGTTGCCCCAAAAAAATAAACAAATTTGATGAGAAACTAAACGGTATCTCTACTTTTGATCACGATTTACCAAATGTAGAAATAAAATCAATGAGGTATTATTATAACAAAAATGTAATTATTGCCATGTTTTGTTCGATTTACTTATTTCATTTGTTGTTTCTATTTGCTGTAATATTTTTTGTTTTTCTTATTAAAATTTGTGGCTTTGATAGGCAGCTTTATAAAAACATGCTCTAAATTGAATATTTGATTCCAAAATTAAGTAATAATTTCTTAAATGTTTTTTATGTGCTTCAAAACTATGGCAACCCTGTAAAACATATTATTTTGATGTAAGTTTAACTACTAATAAAATATATTTGTTAGTATTTCAGAAACTGTGTCAAAGCATAACTCAGAATTTTTTTTTATTCGCAATTCTTAAAAACCCTGAACCCTACCGACGTCACAGTTGGACTTTTAGGCAGGTTTGGAAAAAAAAACCATCGGGTTTTTTTTATACAAAATAACCGAGTTTTTTTGGTTTATACCAGTTTTTTTGTTTTGTTTTGTTTAAACCGGTTTTTTTTTTTTTTAATTTTTAATTTTTTTATTTTTTATTTACATGTATACATATTTATGAATAAAATTTTACATTAACCAAAATAATTAATGTTCAAATAACAATTAATATTCCTTCTGAAAATAACTTAAACTAAGTAAATTAACAATTGTTGTTTCTTATGTGGACATTCAAATCGTATTAAATTTTAATGTTTTATTTAGAGATACTATTCTTTAAATTCAATGTATTTTATAGAGTATGATTTCAATTGTTTACTCTATAATGTATGGAATATTGCTTTTAGATTCATCAGTAATGGTGAGTTCCTGTTGTCCTAGAACAGACGGTTTTATAGCTACTTAGTAACTTCAAAGGTGATGCTCATCAAATATACCATGCTCTGATGAATGAAGCACACGAAAAAACGATGTCAGCTTCTGAACCAATTGAGTCGGATCCCTTTTTCTCAGAGAAGGTTGCCGATCATGAAGTAGAAATGGTCAACGAGATTAAAGAGCAGCAGTACGAAGTTGTCGATCTTACGGATAATATTTCGTCGACCAGCACATCTCCGCCATCACCTGGGGTTGCTCAAATCACATCGCATGCTGTTCAGTTTTCAACACCACTGCTGGATTTCCTAGATCATAATGTCATATTTGACCAGGAGCTAATTTCTCAACTACAGGCGCGACTGGATGTTATGCGTCTCGAATTGCGAATGAGTGAAATGAATGAGGATAACAGTGATGAAACAATATGTCCAATCGTCATAGATGACGATGACGATATAATGATCCTAGATACGATTTGTTCCAAAACCGAAGCTACTCCTCCAAAGCGAAACGTTTCGTCCCCCAAAATACAGCCTAAAGAAAACATCACTGATTCAACAACAGATTTTTCCATCTTGCCAATAGACATTTCTTCTAAACGCAGCAACAAAAAGGAAGACTCCGTTCAATTTAATTTGGAGCAGATTAGAAGTGTACTAAGTTTTGTCAACAAGACGATGGTCACGGAACCTCTAGTCCCGCCTTCCCCGATTAAAAAAAACTCGTCCAATATGCAGCTTATTCAAAATGTAACCAATTTGCAACAACACACTGAAAACTCCAAACAAGCTTCTTCTAACCCTGCTATTGTAAAACAAAAAGAAGATTGTAACATCGCACGGCAGAACTCTCTCAATCTAGAGCTTGTGCAAGATAATCCTTTCCAACTGCCGTCCAGTACACAGGCCAAAAGACCACGTTCCCCCGAAGATGGATTCCAGGAGGAAGAAGCTTCGAGAAGTAGAAAGAAGTTTTTTGACGTACAGGAGTACAGATTAAGAATTGATCCCAGGAGGAAGGCCTTTCCGTCAACAAACACGCTAAGCCCTCCAATCACTAATCAAGTGTCGAACATCCCTACCGGTATACTGAATACCAACAACCATGTGTTTCCTGCAACTCTTGCTTCACCTCCACGTCCGATTCAGGATTTTTCCCACGAGGAGAAAACTGCTCAGTTCTTCGCTCAAACAGTATCTTTAACACAAACCTGGAACCCCAATTTTCCATCATTTTCACTTGCACAACCTACCATGTTGAATAGTTTTCCTCGCCCTCTCCAGCATCAAACCGCCCAATCCATGTTCGCACAACCGCCCTCCCCATTTCCAGGTCATCAGTACCCTTATTGTACTCCCGATGTCCAAGTTCCACCAGTCAATGTCCCACTTCCCTCTGATTTTGCAAATGTATCCTCGTCGTTGTTGAGCCGGAACCATGCGACTGAAAATGCTCAACCTCCTCAAGCATTTCATCAAACCCCTTTAGGAAACTTTCACGCGAGTGATAACCAAACCAGACCTGCTATCTTTCCGACCCCTCCATCAAATGAAGTCGTTTCGGGTCAAAAGGCAACCTCATACCGCCAAAATCAGATTGCAAAATCAGTCAAACAGAACATAGTCCGCCCACTTTCAAAGATGCCAGCGCCGCTTTCCGTGCTACGCCAGCCACTTCCGAAATCGGTGAGCACAATCCCTGAGTGGTTTAAAAGATATGTTGGCCACAACGAGATGCGTTCCGAACACCTGCACCTGATCGCTCTCGACTGGGACATCACGTCTATGCACTCTCTCTTCCAGAATAAAGAACTACCGAATCTCGCAACAGAGTTCAACCAGGTGCGTAATAGCTATAGCCACTTGCTCGATTACTACAATACCTACTTTCCGCTCATGCTACTTGAGTATTGGAATAAATTGTTCCGATCCTACAGTTTAATAGAAAGACGAGAGTTACACTTGCGGATGACGACTTTCGATGCGAAGAGGACCCTTGTCAACAAAGAGATCAAGACATATCTTGTGCACTGCGATGCTATCGTCCGGACGTCGGATGCCAACTTTGACCTCCTCCCTAAGGAGAAACAGATTGTAATGGTTTCGTATCTCGGTGCTCAGTTTTTAGCATACGTGCGAGAGTCCGGACGCCGGAAATTTTCGCCAGCCCACGACAGCCAACACTTGACACTGGAACAGAACTCTGTGTCTTTGGAAGACTCCGTGTCTAAGTTGTCGAAGGTGAAATTGAAGTTGGAATTTGCCTGCAAACCTCTACCCATAAATTCTGGTGACATATTTAAGTGCAGCCAGCTTAGCAACTTCAAGCCCTTGTTGAAGCAGAACAATGCGCTTCTTAAACTGAAGACGTCGCCCTTCCGAGATGTACTCCTTGATCCACTCGCCGAAAGATGCGTTAAGATCATCAGCCTACCTCTCCCGACAAAGTAAGTTTTTAGAGCCATAATTGGACAGACAGGTATGGAATTTGTAATATTCTGATTTGCAAAATTAGTTACAGTATACTAAAATGTGGGAACAAATTGTTGTAAAATCAGAATACAGCGTAATCGTTTCCCTCTTGGGAAAAAAAAATGCCCTTTGATCCCTTTTCCGGATAGTTTGGTCCAAACTGTCACGTTTGCAAAGTGCAGTGGTTTTGCAGGACACACAGACGGGTTTTCAATATCCCTTAGGCACCATTTTTATTTATTGACAAATCGGTCCAAATGAAAATGGACTCTATCAATAAACCATATGCAGCCGTTATCAAATTTACTCTCTCTGTCAATTTTCTAAACCGATGTTTGTAATATACATACTTCCCTATCCAACATACCACTTGCTACTTCTTTCTGTCTCTCACTGTTTCGCAGTATATCATTTGAAAATTAGAGAGACCTTTCTAAGAGATTCTGTTTGTGTGTGTGGGGGGGGGGGGGGGCGGCGGAGCATAAAGCTGCCATGTTCCTACATTCAGCAATTCAAAAATTGCGTCATTTCCCCCTTCGACGAGGTACATCGACTGACTTTGTTTAAATAAATAACATTTACATTTTGTATCGCAGTTATGAAATCACCATTGATTAGAGTACTCATATCTTGAAAGTACTTCTATGTATATAAGCATATGAAAAATGCTAGCAGAAATTCTTTAAAATTTAACATAACCTTTTGGGGAAAATATAATCTCACTACTTCAAATTGTTATTATGTAGTAAAAGTTATTAAAAATCCACAGGGGGCATTGTTTGCTTACGATTCCCAGCAGGAAAAAAACTATTAACTTTTACAAGTTTGCTATTTCGAAAGTTACTTAAAAAATGGGCATCAATTACTTTTGTTGCTCAAAACCCTAGTCAATTTAGTGCCCTATCCAAAAGCATGACTTAACTAAATTCAGCCTTAAAGAAAATTTTATCTACCCTGAAGCAAATCTAAAGAATATTAACTGCAATAACCAAAGGATTTTTCTCGCTGTCAAATGTGCCGAATTCGAATCCTGGATTAGGCATGGATGTTCGTTGTGGTTCGGAATCCACTTTAAGCGGTTGGTCTCGGCCTGATTAGCCGTCATTGTGCGTAAATATAGGTCGTTGAGCGTACAAACCAACCAAAGAATTTTTTTTGTAATTAAAATTGATTAGATCATACTTAATTATCAAACATTTAAGAGGAATGTTTAAGTGGATTATAGCAATAACAATTATTAGTTTTAAGATTATTAATTTTGTCAGATTTTAATTACATTTAGTCATGCCAAGCATGATGTTCATGCTGTGACTGTCCTCACTTGTAACTAAAACAATTCCTTAAACTACCCCTGGTGTCCTGCAAATAACCCCATCGCCAGGAAAATGCAAGCACTCACAATTCTACTTGTTTGCAACTGAAACTCTTTTTTAACTCATTTACTTTTTCAGGGTTCCCACGGTCATTAAATGTCATTAAAAGTGCTTAATATTTTTGAACTTCTTTTCAATGCCTTAAAAGTACTTGAAAATGCTTAGAGGTGCTTAAAAGTACTTGAAAATGGTTAGAGGTCATTAAAAGTCCTTAATTTTTGTGTATGTTGTGTGCCCAACTAAAATTTATAAAAATATGACTTGCTTATCCCCGCGTGACCGCCACTTATCCACACCATATCGGAATTCTCTGATATAATTTTACCATGCATTCTCCAACTTGTAACTTTTTTGGTAGAATATACTTTACTCAAAATTATATCTAGACATGATGCCTGAAAACAAATTTTCAAAGGTCCTTAAAACATTATTTAGGTCCTTAAAAGTCATTGATTTTCATTCTTTGATTTGAGTGGGAACCCTGTTTTTGTGGTGAGTCAGTATCTCCTAATTTTAGTTTCAACGTTAACTCACTTACGCGTTACCGGTTTATGTGCCAGTTCGCCAGCTTCTAGCACCGTATAAACACTTTATTACACTTCCTGGAGAATTCAGTTCGTCAATGGTGTTCCTGTAGCTGGCGAATTCAATCGATGAAACATTTTCTATTTGCTAGGGCGACAATTCCCATTACATGTGCTCTTACGTCCCTGCCTGCTGTCGGAAGCTTGCACTGTGTAAGCGGAGAGCTGGTATTCCGATCAACACTTAACAGTTGGTTGGTTGTTTTCAGATTATCTGGCGTCGTCAGCAACACGAGGGCTATAATGCGCCGAAACATTCGTCATTAGACAAGCCAACATACATTTACAAACACCCATGCCTTACACGGGACTCGGAACCCGCAACCTCGTGGTCTAGAGGCTAGCACGCTAATCACTATACCGTTTGGTCGGCAACACCTAACAGTAACTTTCGATTAAACTTACCAGCTGGTATTGCAGCCACAAGAAGAGAAGAAATCAACCTCTTTTTTTTTTGTAAGGGGACGTGGGATACCCAAAAAATTACTTTCAGTAACTGGTACGACTAAAATCTAAAGTATAGTAATTTTACATTGTGTTGATGGTTAGTAAACATAATTTAACCTAAAAAAAAAAAAAAAAAAACTTGAATCAATAATTTTTGATTAATTCAATTTTTTTAATTTTTTCAAACTTATTTGGAAATGCTACTCCTTCCGCAATGTTAAGTATTTTTCCATGAAATTTTCACAATATATTCGTATTATAATTTATAACAATAATTGGTATGGATTTGAAGATGCAAGATATGGAAAAGGTTTTATATGTTTTTACACTGAAAACAGCAAAAAATCGATATTTTTTTTTCTCAAGTTTTCAACTTTTTAATTAAAAAAAAAAAACTAAACACAGCACACTTTGTTCCATACTAGCTTTTGTTTATCTCTCTATATAAAAGGTAAAGCCCCCACTCACTCATCACTAATTATCCCACTTTCCATATAATCACAACTCTGAAAATTGGTACTAATATCAACAATGGACAATTCCAGTTTTTTTTTTTTTCCACCCTTCTTTTTTTTTTTCAATTTTAATTGTTTCGAAAAAGCTACAATTAGAAAATTTCGGCTCAATGCGCTTTAAAAAAAAAAAAAAAATTGCAATGAAAGTTCCCTGTTACACGTTGGCGAGAAAACGATTCATTCGGCTCGAATTGAATGTGACGTCAAAACTTCCCAAACATCTTGGCTTGATGCGTCAGCGGAAACCAGTTTCGCAAGTTTCTCGCAAATCACGCCAACCTGTACGGGATAAGGCAATGGTCTGCTAACGCCAACTATTTGGCAGAAACCTCATGATAACCACAGAAACGGAAAGAAGCTTTGACGTCACAGATTTTGTTCAGTGTTTTGATCGGACTGGTTTTGGCTCTGTTTTGGGGCTTTTTCTTTTCTTAATATTTAAATAACTAATGAAAATTAGTTAATGAAATAATTAAAGAACTTTTGTTTAAATATTTGGAATCAGAAAGAAATTCTTCATAAATTTCACTCGTTTGAAAAAATGCGGGAATTGTCCATTGCAAACATAGAGATAGTAAGCAATTCCGATCTCGATTAACCGACTTTAAGATGTCGAAAAGGAGTCAGACATTCGAAACGAGGGATTTTCAAATGGCCCATTTTCCATAGAGTCACAACTTTGGAATTTGGTAGAAACGTCAACAAGAACAAGCATGGAAAAAGTAAAAAATTCCGTTCTCAATAAACCAGCATTCAGGGGTCGAAGAAGGGTCAAATCCCAACGAGGGATATTCGAATGTATTCCACTTGTGATGTAGTCACAACCCTGATATTTGATGCAAATGTCAACAATGACAAGCATAGAAAAAGTAAGCCACTCCATTATTGATTAACTAAATTTACAGGATCAAAACATTCCAAAAAGGAATATTCCAAAGTTCTACTTCCAATGCAATCACAACTTAAAAATTGGTATAAATTGTAATTAGGGCAAGCATAGAAAAAGTCAACTATTCCGATGTTGATCAACCAATTTTTTTAAGGGTCGAAAAGGAATCGAAACATTCCTAACGAGGAATATCCTAATATTCCACTTCCAATATAATCATGGAATATCCTAATGTTCCATTTCCAATACAGTCACACCTCTGAAGTTCAGTACAAAAGTCAACATGGATAAGAATAGAAAAAGTAAGCAATTGCAATCTTGGTTAACTAATATTAAAAGGTCGAAAAGGGGTTGAAAGAATCCAAACGAGTATTATCCCAATGTCTCACTTTCAATACAGTCAAAATTGTGAAATTTGATTCCAAGGACTTAACTTCAACTTAACTAGACATCACTTAGACGGTAGATCGTGACAGTGCTCATAGGTATTTAATCCATTTTGGCAGCGTGAAAGCATAATGTTCGCCAAACCACAACCCTGTAGAGAACAAAAGGCTCTAAGGTTTGGTGAGAATTATGTCTTCACTCCGCCAAAATGGATTAAATACCTATGAGCACTGTGACGATCTATCGTCTAAGTGATGTCTAGTTAAGTTGAAGTTTAGTATAGCATAGATAAAGTTAACAATTCCGATCTTGATTAACTAAGTTTAAGGAGTCAAAAGGCTCCCCATATGAGAATTATCTCAATACTCCCCTTTCAATATAGTCAAAACTCTGAAATATGGTGCCAAGGGTAAGCATAAATAAAGAAAGTTATTCCGATTAACTCATTTTAAAGTTGGTTGGTTGTATTCAGATTATCTGGCGCCGTCAGCAACACGAGGGCTATAATGCGCCGAAACATTTCGTCATTAGACAAGCCAACATACATTTACAAACACCCATGCCAACACGGGACTCGAACCCGCAACCTCGCGGTCTAGAAGCTAACTCATTTTAAAGAGTCGAAACGTTCGGTACGAGGAGTAAACGCTATGTCCCATTTCCACAAAGTCCACAGTTTCCAAAACAAGCCGATTTATGTATTAATAAAGTAATCTATAACAATATTAACTTATTTTAAATGGTCGAAACGTTCCAAACGAGTTCTACTTCCAATGAAGTCAAAACTCTGTAATTTGGTACACATATCAGCAAAGAGAAGAATAAGAAAAGTAAGCTCTTTCGATCGTAAACAATTAATCTTAAAAAGTCGAAATGTGGTCAAAACGTTCCATACAAAGAATATCCCCATACCTTACTTCTAGTATAGTCCCATTTAAAAAATTTGCAACAAATGTCCACAAGAGCAAACATAGATAAATTAAGGTATTCCGATTTTAATAAAACCAATCTCGAACAGTCGAAATGGGATCGAACATATCCAAGATGTGAAATACATGAATGCTTTTGGATTGCTAAAAATGCACATGGTAAAATTTCACGGTTATTCAGCTAGTCAAATGTATATAAATACACTATAAAAGTTAACTAAACTTAGAAAAAAGCCTTAGGGATATAAACAACACTCAAACTGAAAAATAACGAACTGAGAAAAACAGTGTTAAAGATTACTTTTTTAGCTTTGGTAGTTTAAGATGCTTTAAAAAATACAATATAACTTTTTATCTTTTAAAGGTACAAGTAAAAATTTTTGCATAGCTATTTAGAAGGATATTCTCCTCACTATGGAATAAATATTTAATGATCGACATTTTCATCATTTTTTGGATACCATGCCCCCTTAGATTAACGACGTGTTTTTATTTTCAAAACTGTCGCACTACGTGCAGAGTAGTAGTATGTCTAATATTTGTAATTCCGGAAAATATAAGAGAAAAAGTCAAACAATTTTTAAACATTGTTAACATTAAACATTAACACAAATATGGAAAATTTAGTTTTTTTCATCATCTATAATATAAACAGCTTAATGTGTTGTTACAGCCTTTTGCAAGCTGAATTGCTGATATTTTTATTTTTTTACATCATTACCAAGAATTAGTAAAATCTTAAAAATCAAAGCAATTCATCTGGAAATTCTTTTCGCTGGATTTTATTACTACCCTGTACTTAAGTTTTCTGCTCCAGTCTTTACGAATTCTTTTTTCTGCCCCTCATGCTTTTTTCTTCCTCTTCAGTGTGGACGAGATGACCAACGCAATGGACAACCTCTACCTTCGCGTCCGCGACTGCGACCACCACATCACTCTGGTCACCTGCCCTCCCGAGCAGCAGCAGGACTCCATGCTCAAAATCGTAAGCCGCCTCCGTCGCGAGCTAACCCGACGCCTCCTCGTCTGCTGTAAAGAAGAGTCTCTCACTCCCTTCTTCAGCTCCCTCCAAACCTTAGGCCTGGAACTTGTGGTGCTCGATCGCGAGCTGCGACGAAACTGCTCACCCATGCTCAAGAATCGAACCTTCGACGAACTGGTGGGGAAGAACAAATGCAAAAAGCAGGATATCCTTGAAGAATGCGAGGTGCTTCTGGCGCCCGCCGCCAACTGCTTTTTCGAGGATATGCGAGAAGCGTCCTTCGACACCTGCATCTTCTTCGATGCGGACCAGTTCACGGAGCCGGAGTCGGTGATCTGCCTTTCTTACGATGTGCGGCATCTGGTGATGGTGGGAACCCCGGGCAGGACGTGCCCCACCAGCGACATGACGGCCAAATGGGACTATGGCAAGTCTCTCTTCCAGCGAGCTTATGACACGAGCTAAAGTGCATACACCTAATCAACGTTTCACAATCAAATTGTCTGCCTCATTTATTAACTTTTTGATTTCTTTTACCACGTGTAGACGATAATAGAAGTGATTTATTTTTCAGTGGCCCTATAAGAAAAGATACCAAAACCTGTCTATTTTAAATGTTACTTTTTTAATTAAAACTTTGCGATACTTGGAATCATAGCTGCTTTTATGTGCAAGAAAAGTTCAATGTGTTTTGAAGCAATGTCTCGGCAGACAATATGTTCTGGAAAAATATTGCAATATGTTACTCCTGTATATATTTTTGTCATATTTTCCTATCTCATTGTCGCTCATGTTAAGAAAACATTAGAAGGAGTTCAGAAGAGGCGAGCAAGAGTTGTGCAGATACGTATTTCAGATTGTCTTTTTTTTTTTTTTTTTTAAATGCTTTTGTCGTTTAAATATACCTTTCTTTATTGTTAAATATGGTATCGTGACCTATAAAATGCTATACGTAAGGTTATGAAGTGTTTTTGTTAGGGTATGTGATACGCTCAAGACACTAGTTAAAAGCATTACAATGAAAACAGAAGAGATGAATACTTTTCTTGTGTTTTGAATACTTGGTCTGCTTAAATAGTCTTCATGATAAAGATTGCAGGTATACACAAGTTACAAGTAAATATTAGGTATAAATATGCTTTGTAATAAGTTACACACGTTAGACCCAATTTCAATATTTTATGCTTTTGCCTAAATTTACCCTTGCTATAAGCAATTTTTTTTATATATTATTTATTTACTTTATATATATAGTACTACCTCGCGGAAAAATTGGTTTGCTTAGGCTCCAATTTCAGACTGAACTTTTTAGCTTATCCTAAGTCGGGGTTTGGCTTGCAACATGTACAGTTGAAGTAATTTGAGTGTATGTTGAGTGTCCTCATTAAACTCATCTTCAGAAATACTCAATAAATATTGGCATTATACCAAAAAGTAAAATGAGCTTACTTTCGTGATCGATTTTCAAGCACTTTTACAAGATGTGGGAAGCGTCCCATTTTAATGACCTGTGTTAATTTCTTTTACAACACGAGTTCTTGCCATCGTTTGAATCACATTTTTATGTTAAGGTGCTGAATGGTCCTTATAATGTAATATTGTCGTTTAAAATGCCCCAGAAAAGTGTTAAGCTAGGAAATCGTTAGAAAAACTTGATGAAGTTATCTGGTTTTACTTATTTTCTGTTTTGTTTTATACTCTAATAAAACAATATATGGTGGATTAAAACTATGATTCTGTTAGACCATTCTTGAGTATTATTTTCATATGTAATTAAAATCTTTTCTTCAGCTCTTAAGCAGATTAAAAGCATACAAACGATTAAAATAACCTTGAAAATATTTTTATTTCATACGAAATCGTACGGACTCTATTCTTAATATTTGCAGAAGTATTTTAAATAAACTTGAAATTTAAAAAAAAAAATGTGAGAAACGAAGTATACTCATTTCCAGCTCAATTAAAAAAGACAAACCACGACTGGTAATGGTTTTCGGAATATTTTAACCAAACTGAATAGCATTGTGAAAAGTTACAATTTCAAAGTGTTTACATTATAAGTTTTTGCAATTGTATTTTACATGGGGTATTAAAAGATTAATGTTTTTATTTGTTTCATTTTTCCAAGATCTGATTTCCTTTGCGTTTGTTTTTTGTTAACTTATTTGCTTCAAATAAAATATAACAAACGGTGAATCTTAAAATTAGGTTAAGTTTGAACTGTTTACTTTGATACTTTTTTTTGCGTTAATTATTTTATAACTATATTTAGTCATGTTCCACTGTATCTCAATGCAGTACTTACTTCGATTCAGAGTCTTAAGAGGAAGAGTTAATAAAAAGATAAAAGCTGTTGTATTTTGTCGTTGTGAAAGATGTTTAGGTGTTTTCATAAGGTGTACGTTGTTATGAAAAGTAATGGTTGTATAACAATTGAATTTGTTAAAAAAAGAAGCAAATTTTCTAAAATTTGTTTTACTGTGCTATTCATGTACTTGTGATATTACCATATTCCATAATGTGTTTGAATATTATTCTCTATTGGTGTTATATTGTTGAAATAAGAGTACATTTGTGCTGCTAGAATTGAAAACTAGATATTATTTCTTTCCATTGCAAACTATGCTTTAATTTTATTATGGACTTGTGATGATAGAACATTCTATAATGTGTCTGAATATTATTCTCTATATTGTACATTGAGAAATGAAAGAACATTTGTGCTGCTAAAACTTAAAACTAAGTAGTATATTTTTTTCTTTTACAAACTAGGTTTTTTTTTATCCTAAAAAATGTATATGTTCAATTTTAAAACTAAATGCATGAGATTGATGCTTTGTGCAGGGGTCGCAGACGTCCTATATATCCTATAAATCCTATATTTTTTAAAAAATCGGTAAAAACGTCCTATATTGTCCTATATTTTACAATTGTCCTATATTTCTACATTGATTCGATCTATATTTTCTTCGAATTCGTAATAACGGCGCCGTTTGTTGCCATTTTTTAATATTTCGGATTCCTTGGCTCGATCGTAGGTGAAAAAGACCTCACAAAAACGATGTTTGTAACGGCGGCGCGGCGTTTTATCTCTTGTGACGTCACGTGCTGTATAACCTACAACTCAACTCTACTGGACCGGCGGGAGGCGGGAGTTGTAAACATGTGAACATTTCCATAACAATCAGTCTTGAATTTCTGATCTGATTTCTCCTCCAACGTAATAAATTAATTGGCCATAATGCAGAGAGAGATGCAACAACAAAACTCTGCCTCGGGAAAAACGGATAAAAACAACTTGGGATTAACTTGCAGGACTACTAAAGAACATTTTGAGTGCTCAGTCAATAATTGATGAAGGAAACAAAAGGGTTAAGATTTACTGTATGATGTCGGATGGCGATTTTTTTATTCCGAATCCTGTACGGATTCTGCGCCACGAATTGTTTACATCAAACCACTCCAAATTATGGCAACCATAGGCAGTTAGTTATCTTGTTCTTAAAAATGGCAAGGCTGCCATTTTTTGGCGAAAATCGCCTTGGTGCAGAATTCGCACCGGATTCGGAATATTAGCCACGATTTTTTCATAAAAGTCGCCAAAATTGAAAATTACGTCAATACGTTGTGTGGTCAAATCCAAACGATCACTAGGGTTGCTTAAAACCAAGTGCCAGGTTCGCCACATTCGGCGATAAATCTCCCATTTTTCGCCGCCAATCCAGCCGACACTGAACAGTAAATCTGAATCCACAAAAGACTGCAAACAGGGATAAAAAGAAAATACTTAAAGAAATTGGAACTGTTAAAAATGCTGGAAGCAAAAGACTCGTGATTGCAAATAATGTAATTAATGAAACTTGATTTAGGGATGGAATATTGAGGCAATAACGGATCACGTATTCAGGATCAGGCGATTTCTTTTTTTTTAAAGGTGTGTTTTCTATTCTCTTAAATTCAATATAACGAGTTTATAAATGTATAACGAGTTAATTTTGAAGTTCAGTAGCAACTGTGTGCAGTTATTTGATGTTTTATATTGTCCTATATTTTTTTTGAAAAAATCCTATATATTCTTATATTGTCACTTTGACCCCTGTTTGTGATTACAGTACCTACTATATTCACTGATTTTCATGCATTAAAAATTCCAAATTATATATATATAATGAAATAAAAATCACTGGAAAAATTAGTTTACTTAGGCGCCAATTTCAGATTGAACTAGCTCATCCTAAGTCGGGGTTTGTCTTGCAACATGTATAGTTGAAGTAACTTGAGTGTATGTTGAGTGCCCTCATTAAACTCATCTTCAGAAATACTCAATAAATATTGGCATTATACCAAAAAGTAAAATGAGCTTACTTTCGTAATCGATCTTCAAGCAGTGTTTTACAAGATGTGGGAAGCGACCTATTTTAATGACCTGTGTTAATTTCTTTTACAACACGTGTTCTTGCCATCGTTTGTAAACGCACATTTTCAAGTGAGGTGCCAAAAGGTCCTTTTAATGTAATATTTTCGTCTAAAATGCCCTTGAAAAGTGTTAAGCTAGGAAATCGTTAGAAAAACTTGATAAAGTTATCTAGCTTTACTTATTTTCTGTTTTATTCTCGAATAAAACAGTATATGATGGATTAAAACTATGATTTTGTTAGACATACTTGAGTACTATTTTCAGAGGTTATTAAATTCTTTTTTCACCTGAAGCAGATTTAAAATATACATTCGATTATAATAACTTTGAAAATATTTATATTTCGTAAGAAATCGTACGGACTCAATTCTTGTATTTGCAGAAGTATTTTAAATAATTTTGAATTTTTTTTTAAGAAAATGTGAAAAATGAAGAATACTCATTTCAAGCTCAATTAAATAATTAATAGTTTAAAAAAACAAAAAACACGTTTTAATAGAAAAGTGAACTAAAAAGTAGAAAATAATTTTAAATAAGTTTGAAATAAATATAGAGTGATTAACAAGAAAAATTTATTTGATCGTAAAAAAGCGTGGGGTACTTTTTAAGATATTTTCATAATGGCTCTACTTTTACCAATATCTGTCATTAAATATTTCCAACAATTGACATCAAGCAATCCACGCTTGTTTACGATAAAATAAATATTTCTTGTTAATCGCTCTATTCTTATTTCAAACTTATTTAAAATTCTTTTCTACTTTTTAGTTCACTTTTCTGTTAAAGCGTGTGTTTTAGTTTTTTATACTATTAATTATTTTCTACTTTTTAGTTTGGTTTTCTATTAAAGCGTGTTTTTTAAACTATTAATTATTTTTTCTATAAACTATAAATTTTTTCAGTTAATTTTTTTTTGTTAAGTGTACAAAACTCTTCAGTTGTTCCTGCCTATAGTCACATGCTTGTCTCAAATTTAAGTAATTTGTATGCCTTAGTACACGCCGTATTACTTGGCACAAAACACTACCGTGTCTCTGAATATGAAAAATCACTAATCCTGAAGATCCTGGTAAGGATAATGCGACTAAAAAAACACGCTTTGTATAACCGTCGTTACCACGACAAATCTTTCAAATGTCTGCCTTATCAATTGTCGATGATGGGTTCTGTGATTACTGGGATTATAACGGGTAACGGCACACCAAGGTTCGATTCCGGAGAAGGTTGGTTGGAATTTAACGGCGCAAGGGCAACACGAGCTAATCCTTGTGATAAAGCGACAAATTTATTGAATTATTGTATTGTCATCGGTCATTGACAAGTGTGCAAAGTTTGAATCAGATATGATCGCTCTAAGTAGGGCAAAATCGAGTCCAAAAGAGTCGGTTACAAGCATACAGGTGAAACTAATAAAAGCGTGTTAAAAAGACAAACTGCGACTGGTAAAGTTATTCGGAATTTTTTAACCCAACTGAATAGCATTGTGAAAAGTTACAATTTCTGAGTGTTAACATTATAAATTTTTACAATTGTATTATACATGGTATATTAAAATATCATTGCTTTTATTTGTTTCCTTTTTCCATGATCTAATTTCCGTTGCGTTTGTTTTTCGTGAACTTATTTGCTTCAAATAAAATATAACAAACAGTGAATCTTAAAATTAGGTTAAGTTTAAACTGTTTACTTTGATACTTTTTTTGCGTTAATTATTTTATAACTATATTTAGTCATGTTCCACTGTATCTCAATTGAATACTTGCTTCGATTCAGAGTCTTAAGAGATAAAGATAAAAGCTATTGTATTTTTGTCGTTTTGAAAGATGTTTAAGTGTTTTTATAAGGTGTACGTTGTTATGAAAAACGATTATTGTATAACAATTGAATTTGTTAAAAAAAGAAGCAAATTTTCTAAAATTTGTTTTACTGTGCTATTCATGTACTTGTGATATTACCATATTCCATAATGTGTTTGAATATTATTCTCTATTGGTGTTATATTGTTGAAATAAGAGTACATTTGTGCTGCTAGAATTGAAAACTAGATTGTATTTTTTCCCCTTGCAAACTATGTTTTAATTTTTGTATGTACTTGTGATGATTGAACATTCCATAATGTGTCTCAATATTATTCTTTATAGAGTACATTGAGAAATGAAAGAACATTTATGCTGCTAAAACTGAAAACTAAGTAGTATATTTTTTTCTTTTGCAAATTATGTTTTTTTATCCTAAAAAATGTATATGTTCAATTTTAAAACTAAATGCATGAGATTGATGCTTTATGATTACAGTACCTACTATATTCACTGATTTTCATGCATTAAAAATTCCAAATATATATATATATATATATATATATATATATATATATATATATGAAGTAAAAAGTACTGGAAAAATTAGTTTACTTAGGCGCCAATTTCAGATTGAATTAGCTTATCCTAAGTCGGGTTTGGCTTGCAACATGTATAGTTGAAGTAACTTGAGTGTATATTGAGTGCCCTCATTAAACTCATCTTCAGATATACTCAATAAATATTGGCATTATACCAAAAAGTAAAATGAGCTTATTTTCGTGATCAATTTTCAATCAGTGTTTTACAAGATGTGGGAAGCGACCTATTTTAATATCCTGTGTTAATTTCTTTTACAACACGAGTTCCTGCCATCGTTTGAAAACGCACATTTTCAAGTGAGGTGCCAAAAAGGTCCTTATAATGTAATATTTTCGTCTAAAATGCCATTGAAAAGTGTTAAGCTAGGAAATTGTTAGAAAAACTTGATTAAGTTATCTGGTTTTACTTATTTTCTGTCTAGTTTTATACTCTAATAAAACAATATATGGTGGATTAAAACTCGTGATTTTGTTAAACATTCTTGAGTATTATTTTCAGATGTCATTAAAAAATTTTATTCAGCTGTTAAGCAGATTAAAAGCATACATTCGATTATAATAACCTTGAAAATATTTTTATTTCATAAGAAACCTTTCGGACTCTATTCTTATATTTGCAGAAGTATTTTAAATAATCTTGAAATAAAAAAAAAATGTGAGAAACGAAGAATACTCATTTCAAGCTCAATTAAAAAAGACAAACTACGACTGGTAATGGTTTTCGGAATTTTTTAACCAAACTGAATAGCAATGTGAAAAGTTACAATTTGAAAGTGTTTACATTATAAGTTTTTACAATTGTATTTTACATGGGGTATTAAAATATTATTGTTTTTATTTGTTTCATTTTTCCAAGATCTGAATTCCTTTACGTTTGTTTTTCGTTTACTTATTTGCTTGTCTACTTCGATACTGTAGTTTTTTGTGTGTGTGTTAACCATTTTATAACTATATTTAGTCATGTTTCACTGTATCTCAATTGAATACTTGCTTCGATTCAGAGTCTTAAGAGATAAAGATAAAAGCTATTGTATTTTTGTCGTTTTGAAAGATGTTTAAGTGTTTTTATAAGGTGTACGTTGTTATGAAAAACGATTATTGTATAACAATTGAATTTGTTAAAAAAAGAAGCAAATTTTCTAAAATTTGTTTTACTGTGCTATTCATGTACTTGTGATATTACCATATTCCATAATGTGTTTGAATATTATTCTCTATTGGTGTTATATTGTTGAAATAAGAGTACATTTGTGCTGCTAGAATTGAAAACTAGATTGTATTTTTTCCCCTTGCAAACTATGTTTTAATTTTTGTATGTACTTGTGATGATTGAACATTCCATAATGTGTCTGAATATTATTCTCTATTGAGTACATTGAGAAATGAAAGAACATTTGGGCTGCTAAAACTGAAAACTAAATAGTATATTTTTTTCTTTTGCAAACTATGTTATTTTTATCCTAAAAAATGTATACGTTCAATTTTAAAACTAAATGTATGAGATTGTGGATTTGTGATTACAGTACCTACTATATTCACTGATTATCAAGCAATAAAAATTCCAAATGAAATGATGTTTACAAATGTGATAAAACCATAAAATAGAGTTAAATTTTTGTTTCTTTTTTTAATTGTTAATGATGTTTGTGGGTTTTATGTTTAATTGTGTTGAAATAAAACGATGTTTTTTTTTTTTTTTTTATAATTTGACTTGTATTAAAATTAATTACCTATTAGTAATTAAAGTACATACATGAACTTCTTTATGATTTAGAAATCGTTAAGATCTCATAACGAAGATTTATCTACTAACTGAATACCCGTGCTTTGCTACGAAATTTTGACGTGCAATATTTTAGCTAGCTGTGAGATCTCGCGTGGCGGAAATCCATCATTGGTGTATAAAGCTTGGCGTCCACTATCTCTGAGCAGAGCGGAGTGGACTAGAGCCAATTTCAAGGCTGCCAACGTCTACTGTAGCACGAGCTTCGTGCTACAATGGACGTTGATAGCCTTGTAATTGGCTCTAATCCACTCCTCTCTGGTCTGCTCTACTCTGCTTAGCAATAGTGGACGCCAAGCTTAAGTTTTTCGTTTTTAGCATTTCGTTCGTAGGAAGATTCATCGCTACGCAAAAAAAGTGCTCGCTTTGTTCGCTTAAAAGTTCATTGACACATAAACACAGGCTTACTTCACTCGTTAAAAGATTCATTACTATGCAAACTTAGGCTCGCTTCGCTTGCTGAAAGGTTCATTGCTGCGTAAGCATAAGCTCACTTCACTCATTAAAATCTAATTGCTACGTAAAGCCTTAATAGAGAAAAAAAAAATCCCCGATGATATCCCGTTAATACAATAATACAACACCCCTTTAAGATTATTTTAACACGTGATTGTGGAAAGCAAAATTGGAAGGCCAAAACTACTTATTTAGAAACTTTCAGAGCTCTAGGCCTATTAGAAGTCGCTTTTTGTGAAAATATTAATTAAAATTTTAAAACATTTTTTGTCAAAAGTTCAATTAGAAGTCCAAAACTACTTGTATTGAAAATTTCAGAACTGTAGACCAAATAGGAATAGTTTTGTAAAATATTTGTTATAGTTAAAAAAAATTAATTAAAAAGCAAATAAAATTTTAAAGTTCTATTTTTCAAAAGTCCAATTAGAAGGACACAACTACTTACGTTGAAAATTTCAGAGTTGTAGCCCTAATAGAAATCGTTTTGTAAAATATGTATCAATTAATTAAACTTAATTAAAAAAGAACTAAATAAATATTTAAAATTCTGTTTCTCAAAAGTCCAGTTAGAAGACCAAAACTATTTATTTTGCAAATTTTAGAGCTGTAGCCCTATTAGAAATCGTTTTGTAAAATATTTATTAATTAATTAAATTTAAAAAAAAAATGGAAAAATAACTAAAATTTCAACGTTCTGTTTTTTCAAAAATCCAATTAGACGGCTAAAACTACATATGTTGAAAATTTCAGAGCTGTATCTCTGTTTGAAGTCACTTTGAAAAAAAAATTAATTTAAAAAGAACTAATTAAAATTTTAAAATTATGTTTGACATGTATGCAATTAGAAGGCCAAAACTACTTATGCTGAAAATTTCAGAGCTCTACTCCAATTTTAAGTAGGTTTCTTTAGATCCACAGACAGACACGCAGCTTGTTTTATTATTATAGATGGGGATGGCGAATACGTAATATTGATTCTTCACAGAACGGGTTTAAAGAGTGCAGGAAATAAAAAGTTTCAAAATGGAAGTTATCCATTAAAACAGACATTTCTGTTTTAATACGACTGCGTGTCCAGCATGAGCCAACACTGGACACAAAACAACAATCCAGCAGCGAGTAGAAACCGAACTGTTTACGTCAAGGTTGTAGTTGGTTGGTTGAACTCCCGGATGGGAGTGGAAAGGAAGGATTTTCTGAACTAGCACCTGCCTCCGCGTACATATGTGAGAGAACCACCTCTCTGGAACAGGTTGAAGTAAAAAAAAAAAAGAACTAATAAAAAAAAAGGGGGGGGGGGGGCGGGATATCAAATCATTTCGGTGCAGAAGGAATTTTGTGAAGTTGCCATTTCAATGCTTTCTCCGGGTGAGGACCGGTTGTAGTGCTTTATAAAAAAAAAAAATTCCCTTGTTTGAACGCTTGTCAATCGTGTCGTTAACTTCAACTGTAGCCTGGGATTTTTTAAGTATAAAATGTAAATTCACAATATTTTTCATAACTTACTGTTATCACCCTTTGTAAATATATAGTATTTATTCATAAACTGTGAACCGTTAAATCTATTGCAACTGCGGCCGATTTCATACGCCTCTGGCCGTTGTTGTTTACTGAAAAACAGACCTGTTGAGCTTGCAACTTGGTGTGTGTTCCTTCTTCGCATATTAAAAAGAACACCTGTTCTGCGAAATTCCACTCTCCTCAGTGTCGACGAGATAGCTGGTAATATGCGAAGTTGGGTTTCGTCTTTGGAAATAGCGGAATCTGGTACTGCGTAGTGCATTTCACTTTCGTTTCGTTTTCGTTCGGCGTAGTTCGTTCGCCTTCTTCTTTTTGAGTGTGCTGTTCCAGTACTTGAATTGCGACTGCAGCAATGCCGTTTGGAAGCGTTTAGGCATCTGACCCCGCTGTGGAACCTTGGTCTTAGTACTATGTAAGGTTAGAGCAATTTTATCTCGCTAATGCCATAGAAGATGAAATAAAATGCCATGCTATATTTCTAACCGTCGTGGGTCCTGAAACTTACAGTCGCTTCACTGACTTCATTTCCCCGGAATTGCCGACAAGTTAGACTTTGCTGGAGTTGGTTGAGGTGCTATTAACGGCACACTTCGAACCGCCACCTTCTGAAACTATCGAAAGTTTAAAATACTTCAGATGGGTTTGCCATGCAGACGAATCTGTTTCAATATTTATCGCAGAGTTGCGTCGAATGGCCAAATACTGTAATTTTGGTACCTTCTTAGATAGAATGTTGTGTGACCGCATTATTTGTGGCATTGAATGAGATGACATCCAAGTCAAGCTTATTGCTGAACCAAAGTTGACGCCGACTCTTGCTGTGGAAATAGCTATCGCTATGGATGCAGCTACTCAAAGAGTTGGCGCAATCAAATTAAATAGCTTCGAGTCTTTTAATGAAGTGTTTCATTTGACGAAACATGTTAAACCATTGCACCAAGTTAAAAGGACAGTTCAGATTTTGTGAAACAGTTTGCTTTAAATCGTAGTTCCCAGTGCATGCGTTGTGGAAGGGTGGGCCTCCACTTTTCTTTAGACTGTCCTCAATTAAAGCTACATGTCATTCTTGCGGACGGATTTGTCACTTGTCTCGGATATAGCTAGGGTAGGATTGTCTAGGCAAGGATTTAGGCCAAACCAAAGGAGCAAGGATGTTGATGTTCACCAGTAGGATACACTACAGTACGACATGTTTATTATTTCATCTTTGGAGAAGGCTCCCCCTCCTGCTCGAATTCAATGTAGAGTTCAAAGAATTGTAATCGAAATGGAGGTCGACTCGGGAGCTCCTTTTGCGCTTTTATCGAAGAGAACTTATGCAAAAGTGCGACATCGTTTCCCATCATTGAAGAGGACGGATATCTCTTTGAGATCATACACAGTTCACCCAATTAGTATAGTTGGTATGGTGAAAGTCAACGTCGAATTCGGTGGTAGGTCAGAGTTATTTCCTCTACTCGTTGTCGATGGGAGAAATGTCAACTTAGCAGAACGCAATTGGATCTACCCTTTGTCGCTTATGTCGTTGTTCGAGAGGGAACATTCCAGGTCGAATGTTAATTCTGTTGAGTCTTCGAAACAGTTGCTGAATTCGAAACTTACTCTCCAAATAGTGCTGGAAAGGTATTCAAAATTGTTTACACCAGGTGTTGGAGCCATCACGGATACCAAGGTTCACTTGACTCTAAAGCCTAATGCAATGCCAACATTTTTCAAGGCCCACCCTGTCCCTTATGCGTTAAGAGAAAAAGTGGATGAGGAGCTTGATCGTCATTTGGATGAATCATTGAACCAATCAAAACTTCTAGTTGGGCAGCCCCTGTGGTTCCTGTGCTGAAACGGGATGGCAAGGTCCGCATTAGTGGTGATTTTAAATTGACTGCCATTACAACTACAGGTCTGGAGCAATACCCCCTGCCAAAGATTGATAATTTATTTGCGCAGTTGTCTGGTAGCGACATGTTTTCAAAATTACACTTGCAAGATGCCTACTGTCAGTTTGTTCTGGATGAGGAATCGCTAGAGCAGGTGGTAATCAACACACACTGTGGTCGGTTTCGTTACAAAAGTCTTCTTTTTGGCGTAGATTCTGCCCCAGCTATATGGCAACGTGTGATGGAGAAAATATTACAGAGTCAGCCTGGTTTGTCTGTTTATTTGTATGATCTTCTAGTTACGACACTTACGGGAGAAAATTAGTGCAAGCATTTACGACACTTGATCAGATATTGACCAGATTACGTGATGCTGGAGTTCAAATGCATCCAGACAAGTGTGAATTCTTGAAAAGCTCTGTGGAATGTTTGGGTCATGTAATCAATCAGCAGGGATTACATCCGTCGGAGGCCAAATTACAAGCTATAGAGAAAGCTCCGAGGAATGTGGAGGAGCTTCGTTCATTCACAGGATTGCTAACGTATTATGCAAAGTTTCTGCCACACATGGCTACTTTACATTCTCCGCTTTACTCGTTATTGCACAAGGATGGGAAGTGGCGATGGACTCCAAGGTAAGAATCGGCTTTCCAAAGAGCTAAAGAAACATCATCGCTCCTTATCCACTTTGGCAACAAGAAGAGGTTCTTGTGGCATGCGACGCGAGCCCGTATGGTATAGAAATAGTTCTGTCCCATCCCACGGCCGAGGGTGATCGGCTTATAGCTTACGCCTCTCGTTCGCTCATGAAAGGTAAACAAAAGTGCAGCCATTTGGAAAAAGAAGCTTTGGCGACCATCGTCAATTATTGACGCTCTTATCAGAAACGAAACCTTTATCAAAGGTTGCAGCAATCGTTGGGCATTGACTCCCTAAGTTTACGCTTATAAGTTTAAGTTCAAGCCTGGAAAGGGTCATGGAAATGCAGATTCTTTTAGCATATTACCGGTTCCGGATACCTTCCAAGAACCACCTCAACCTGCTGAACTGGTTCTCATGATGCAGATACTAAACGATAGTCCCGTAACAGTTTACAGTTATTAGATAGGAAATTCAATGTGATCCCTTCCTAACCAAGGTAGCGGAATTCATCAAGTTAGGCTGGCCGCAAAATGTTCCTGATGAATTTTATCCTTTTTGGTTACACCAGGGAACAGCTTCCAGTAGATCAAGACATTATTCTGCGGAGAACAAGAACTTTCATTCCAGAAAAGTTTAGGCCGTTGTAATCTTCGGAGCTGTACCATATCTGTTATTTTATGTTGTAGCTCATTATTTTTTTTTTTTTTTTGGTAAAAGTGTTTAGTACGATATTTAAAGTTGAATAGTAAATAAACGTTATGCAATAGTTCAATCATTAATATATTGCATGTTTCTCCACCAGGTAAAGCGGAGACATTTTTTTAAAAGCAGGAGTCTCACATCAAAAGTTTATATTGGATTGGAGACAGGTATTATCATACAGTTAAATAATGAAAAAGAAAATTTTTCTGCCTTAAGAAACGTTTTATCAACGCTTATAATTAACCATGAAAGTTAAAATATCGCCATCAAAAACTGTGTTCCTAAAGTGTGGTAAAAAAAAAAAAAAAAAAAAAAAAAATTAACACTAGTCAGAAAAAAAATGTTATAACTCGCCAGAGAAATTGATACGGTCTGGAAATTTGGAGTGAAATATATGATACCCCCTATTTAATTTAATGTAAATGGCATTGTGAAAGATAGAACCTATTTTTCTTCTTTAGCAATTTTCTTTTTGAAAAACTGTTTTGAGAAAGATATAATTAGAATGTGTTCGGATGCCTGTGCAAATCGGTAAATTATTCTATAGTACAAATGATTTTGTCATTGTAGGGTGTAAAGTTTTCAAACTATTGGGGAGACTTAGTCCCTGGGTGATAAGGAGGATGAGGGGAGGCAGAGGATAACAGACGGAAAAAATATAAATGACACCACCATAAATAGACCCATACAACTCGAGTAATTGTTCAAAAATATGCTAATTATAATTTATTAACTTTTAATTAAGTTAATTAATAGAAAATAGTAATAAAATTAAAGTTAATTAATTTTTGAATAAAACAGAATATTTTTTCATGTAAATATCATTACTATTTATGTACTTTTAAGGGCAAAAATCCGTTTTTTTAAATGATAATTTAAAAAAAAGTTCAAGTGATGATTGTGGAAAGTGTGTGCGGCGGTTGGGGGGTGGGGAGGGGTTTTTGGGAAGTCGCATGTTTCCCGCTACACTAACATTTTCGACCAAGGGCTGCCACTGAAAAAAGTACAACAAAGCTTTAAAAATTATGTTTAAATAGATGTATTTAACGGTTACCCACAATTTAAATTGAAAAAACAAGAAGGCACTGCATAAGTAATACTTACGACCACTATTATACTATCAATCTCGATAAATAACCAAAAATATTTATATCTTACAAATAATGTATTAGGAGCAGTACTATTTTTAAATAAAAATTGTCTGCTTAGTAAAATAGTCGAAATACCTTCGCATTTATTATTTATACAGAACCTTTCGAATGTTCATTTTACATAATCTTCTGACTCCCGTAATCTGAACACATTTATTTAAAGCAAATAATGCTGATATTTCTTTTATAAAGTTACTGTTCTGGAGTAGAGATCAGTGTATAAACCGCACATCACTGAGATCAGGTTAAACCTGCACTGACAAGGATTCTGCTGTATAAATGTTCGGCAATTAGCAAGCAAATAAGTTATGTGACGTCAGTTATTTTAATTATTTTCGTCATAGTATGGCGTGTTCACGCAGACCAATGAAATGCTTGTAGGTTTCTTTCCTTATAATGTATTCTATATCTGGCACTTTATCGCTCAAAATATTACGTCAAGTGGAAATGTCTGTCTGTAATCAAAAACATACCTTTCCGTTTTAGAAAAGAAAGCTAATTTAATTTTAGAAAGGGTCAACATTTGATATTTTTTTTTCAAATTTACAGAAGAGCGTGTTCTTGTGTTTTTTTTCAAGTTTTTTTTCGGAAGGAAGGATTTGTGTTGGCGAACTTGGCTGGTGGTAAAAAAAACAAAAAAATCCGAAAGGAAAACTTGAATGAAAGGCAAGTCGGTGAAATTTGAAAGTGTCGCACAATGCCGGTAAAGAAATAATTTTTGCAATTACTGTGACTGTATTTGTAATTTCATTTTGAATGTTTGTTTGTTTTTGAATTATAATCCATTTTCAAAACTAAATAATCTTTTAATTCGCTAAGCTACAATTTTGCCTATCTTGCTTATTTTCCTGTAAAACAGTCTTAAGATGCTATCGAACTTCCTTCTGCAAGTTTAACATGTTCAAACAGTCGACCATCTAGTAAATTTTTCCGAAAAATGTGTTATAATTTTTTTAATAATGGAAATCCTTAAATATTTTGCAATATAATATCTGTAAGATTTTATGAATTTATTATCAGGCTGCATATCTGTTGAAATTAATGCTTGTTGTTGTATCATTTCAAGGATAATTTTTGTAAAGATTTAATTATTTTCGAATTTCTGAGTGTCTATTTTCATCATCTGACTTACTTAAAAAATACAAACATAATTGTAGTTGACAAGTTGATTTAGTAGACTAGTATGGCTCTTGTGTATCACTTGCAAATAATAAAGCCCAGTTTAGATGCACTGTTATTTTTACCTAACTTTGTTTTGAGTTGATATAAAATAGTTGAAGAGTATTTGGTACAGATGTAGTATAGGACATTTCTTTGACACGATTTTTTCCCCCTAATAAATGCCGTTTCTGGCGGCAGGTTTTATTTTAAGTTATATTTTAATTTAATTTTGGGGAATTTTCGATTGAAAGTGAACTAAATTGAAAAATGTCCTATACTACATCTATTCCGATCATTTATGATTTTCTAATTAAGTGTCGAAAAATAATATTAAGGAGTTTCAAAATTGTTTAGATGAGTAACAGATAAATATTGCCAAGTATAAAAAACAGTAAATAATTAGGCTTGGCGATACATTTACACTAAACATTTAAGCTTGACGATAACTGTGCCAACTGGTACCCGTCTAATGCAAGAGTAAGTGTATCTTTTATAGAAACTGAAGGAAATTTCCCAAAAATTACCAGACAGTGTTCGCTACTAGGCCAGCCGCATCCAACCCTTAACAGCTTTTTCTGCGTCCTGCTGGTGCGAAAAAAAGCAAAAAGCAAATTTCGTTGTATGGATTTGTTTGTTTCGGATAATTTTAATTTGTAAAAAAGAGTTTGTGTTTACTATATAGAACAGCATTCTACACTACAAAACTCGAATAAACTCTATGAAGAAACTTTCATGAAGAATGGATACAGGAATATCTTAACTGACACTTATTTGGACGATTTATTAAGACTGACTACGACAAATACTTCAATGGACATTGCCTCTGTTATAAAAGAAACTGAATGATTTTTGGAGTTATATCAACTAAAACTGGATGAACCTGGAAGCAGGATTTAAATATCTTTTTTGAATGCTAAATCAAGTCCATTCGCTATGTTTTGACAAAAGATTCCCCTTTTTCTTTATTTATGTAATAATGAAAATTATTGCTTTTAATTACTTGAATAAGTTATCAAATTGTAATTTTATTGAGGCAATTTTTTTTGTTAGTTTTATTTTTTTCAGTTTTCAGGAATCCTTTATAAATTTTTAATTCTATAGCAATTAACTATTGACACATTCATGACAAATTTGCAGTCTGATGAAGCTCCTACTTAAGTCATGTGGCCTGTCTTTTAAAAGTTATTGGCAAACCCTGCTACAGTGTGTATACCAAAAGCTACTAAAATGCAGCACAATTAGTCAAATCTTTACGGTTATAAGTAGGTAGCTGCTATGCTTAGCAAGGTAATGCAAATACCCAATGATCATAATGCTATTTCTTAAGTTGCAAACTACTTTCTGCTTGTAGCTATCCAACTGAATTATTACTCAACAAAAACTTACTAACTTTTGAATGTCAATTTTTCTTTTTTGTCAACGTCAACTTTGCAATGTGTTTCTATTTATTTATTTGGTACAATGATTCACTAATTTCTATCTGACTGAAATTAGTAATTATTTTGAACATGTTTGATACTTTTTGACCTACTCGCGTTGGTCAAATTCAATACCCTTCACAAGTTTGTACCGTCAAACCGTGTTAACATGAAGTCAATGGGGCCACCAAAATTGTTCGCGTTAACCGAATTTTGTGTTAAACGAATAAATTATTAACTGAATTTTGTGTTAAATGAGTAAATTAATGTTTTAATTTTAAGTATGAAGAACTGCTTTTACTTTGCGTTAAACAGGATTTCATGTTAAGTGATTTTGAGTTAATGGGGTGTGACTGTATTTAATTACGTTATGAATGCAACATCCAAGTTAGCACCTATCATCGCTGCAATTAAGTTACTTGAAGCTTCGACTAATTTAACAGGATTTACCACCTTAATCTTTGAAGTCATTTTAGTAGAGTTTTATGTCGTTTTACTAGCGTTTAATAAATTACCAGTTTGAAAAAAGAATTCTTCATATATTTGGAAAATCGTACAATTTTCCAAAATCTTTTGTTCTGAAAAATGACCCTTCACAAATTCTATGTCTAATATTAGAATACTGTAAAACCAATTTTCAAAGGATTTTCGTATATTTCACTCAATTACCATCTCTCATCTAAAAAAGTTTATTTTATTTTAATTATTTAACTTTTTTTTCCATGCTATACTTAAAAATCTATTCTAAGCCAGTGTGTTTTGACGATCACATTTTCAATTCCCTATTATATCATCATCAAGGAATAGTCCACAAAACCACTACCAAAAGAAGCTCTGTGAAGGAGTTTTACGTTTTATTGTCTTTGATATAGCAAATTAAGAATTTCACTTGTTTTTAATTTGTAAATGAAAATTTCTGATGAAACAAATGCTATATTTCTCCATATTTTATATTATTACACTCCTGCAGTCCATAAAAAGTATTTGACGTTTTTATTTTAGTAAAACGTGTATGAATTTTATATTCTATCTTTGTACATTTGTCACAGTCTATTTTTTAATTCCAGATATAGGGGCAGTTGACAAAAAACCAACACACAAAACCAGTAAGAAAATGGACACTATGAACGATGACACTTTTGTGGACATCTTGGCGGACCGTCGCAATGGTGGCAGTGATCTTAGTTGGGCTATGAAGAAGTGGGATGTGGCCCCCTGTAGGTACTCGAAGGGACGAACCCCGCAACAGATAAAGCAGCATGTCCTCTCTGGGGAGAAGCTCAAGGCTATCATACAGATAGTAAGATTTCATTAGTTGATTTGAATCAAAGATAAATGACTTGCAAAATTGTATTAGTTATAGAACTTAGTTAAACACCTCATTAATCATTTAATTATAAAACATGTTATGTTTTGTGGTTTGTCTGTTCTTAGCTTTGTGTGCTGGAAGAAATAACTTGTAAATCTCTTGTAATGTTTCGAATCTTTAAGGGGGCACAGTACCTAAATTTTGTCAAAAATCGATTATTATGATCAGAGTTCATCCTAGCCATTTTTCGAAGGGTGTCGCGCCCTACCTGCCTTTTTTCTTTAAAAATTATGCCCTTCCAGCCCTCTTCAGATAGCACGGATGGCCATTTCGTTCGCCTTTTGATTAAGCGTATTCATCGGATTTTTACCATGCCTTCTGCCTCAGAACAGCAAAGAAAGGAATTTGAAAGGTGTGGTTAAAGGTGTATAACCATCAAATGTTTACACTAAGTATTTAAAAAGGATATTTCTGCTCGAAATCGCGATGCCTTCTTATTAAATTTAGGGGAATATTTTTTTAGAATTTACCTGTTGCTAATTTGTTTTTAAGTGGTAGCTTTATATTTAAAATTAAATATTGCAGGAATGCATTAAAAATTCCGGATTATTTCCGATTTTTTAAAAACTTTATTATAGCTTATAGTAGCGGCATGTATGGCGAAAAATCGCCGTTTTGACGCAGAATTTATTCCAATTTGGAAAATAAAAAAATGCTCAGATTTTGAGCACAGACTAAGTTTTTTAGTCAGAATGCTCCACATGATATACCCCAACAAATATTGTTAAGTTTGAAGAAACACTATTTCCTTTTTAGAAAGTTTAAAAAGTGAAGTTTAAAGTTGAATCATTAAAATTTTGCAAGGGAGAGGGGGTTGGTTGTGAAAAGTTCTTAACAATCATTACATCAAAACTCCTCATTCATTATATCCATTTTACAGTATTATAAATTGATATTTTAATAAAAATGAATATTTGATGAAAATTTTACTGAGTAGATGTTTTTTTTTAAAATAATTTTCTCAATCTAATTTCTGAAGTAGAACTAGCGTTTTATCTGTATTTTTATATTGTTTGAATTTCTGAGCATGTTTTTGATATGCAGCCTTTTACGTATTATTATTATTTAAAAAAAAATCAATAATTTAAAACTATTGTGGTTGGAAGTCTGACAAGTAAAATACAAAAATTATGGCATTAAACCGGGTACAAATTTCTGCAATTAGCCATAAAAATGCCCTTGGAAACGAGAGTTGTCTTTTTTTTTGGAAAATAGCACTCTGCCCTTTTTTATTTCTAGGATGAACTCTGTTAGTATTACTCAAATTTGATTGTCCTATTTTTCCTTTCTATCAATTTGAACCCACCTTTTATCGAAGGAGCAGTTTTATCTTCCAAATTGTTTGGAATTGTTGATTTCTAGGAACACCATTTCTTTTTACTTCAAGCGTGGATGAACCCTGATCACTAATTTCCAAGTACAAAACTTCTCTGTTACGTAAAGTAATTATAAGTAAGTGTGTGTAATTTCCTTCCTTCCTTTCTAGATGAGCCAGAAAGAAGGCATCCCGGAAGCGGAACTGGAAAAACGAGCAAAGAAGATAGTGGATGAGATGGCTCACGAGTTTGACTTCCGTGTCATCCGATTCTTTGGCTACTCACTCTCCAAGTTCATGAAGAGTGTCTATGGAAAGATCCTTGTTAATAAGAAAGGAGTAGAGAAGGTGAGCAGCCAAAGCTGGTGACACCCTCTGATTCAGCTTTCACAATTTTTGGTGAACCAGCTGTGAACAGTTCCTTCTGTTTTCACCAAAAATTGTGTCAATCACTGTTCCTCAGGGTTCCCACGGTCATTTAAAGTGCTTAATATTTTAGAACTTGTTTTCAAGGCCTTGAAAATGCGTAGAGGTACTTAAAAGTACTTGAAAGTGCTTAGAGGTCCTTAAAAGTCGTTAATTTTTGCGGATGTTGTGTGCCCAGCTGCAAATTTTATAAAAAATACAACTCAGACTTGCTATCCTTGCGTGACTGCCACTTATTTGCACCGTATCGGAATTCTCTGACATATTTGTATTACACCTGTTCCTAAAATTATGCTTCTAGACAGCGAGGTTGCGGATTCGAGTCCCGTGTAAGGCATGGGTGTTTGTAAATGTATGTTGGCTTGTCTAATGACGAATGTTTTGGCGCATTATAGCCCTCGTGTTGCTGACAGCGCCAGATAATCTGAAAACAACCAACCTAAAATTATGTTTATATAGATTTGAGTCAACCTAAATTTGTACTAAGTCCCTAGATGAAAATATGCTTAGGAAAGGCTCTGATTAATTGTGAATTCTTTGTAGCCAATCAAAGCTTCCAGATAGTCTGTTTTCATCCGGATACTTAGTACCAAGTTAGTTTCATTCGAATTTTTATCCAGGCTTAACTTTTGGTGAATCCTCTTGAATTGCGGAATATGTATTTCTAATAGTATTTTTATAGTTATTGTGCTCCCTGCCTCATTCAGAATAAATTACATTGAAAATCAAACAATGAGAAACTCAAAAAGTAGCATTTGCTTTACACACGAAATACACCTTAAATGATCCTTACAAAGTATAAGAATATTTGTGTTGTGTTTGGAATTTATCAATTGATCATGCTTTTGTGTTTTTTTCTTAGATAGGAGCCATCTCTTCCCAGTACCCCATGTTGTTCTTGCCAACTCATCGTAGTTACTCAGACTTCCTCCTGGTGTCTTACGTCTGTTTCTATTTCAATTTGCCCATGCCTGTCATTGCAGCCGGCCTTGGTAAGCTATCACAGGGTTCGCACGGTCATTAAAAGGGCTTGATATTTTTAAACTTGTTTTCCAGGGCTTAAAAGTACTTGAAAATGCTTAGGTGTCCTTAAAACTCCTTAATTTTTGCTGTTGTTGTGTTGTGGTCTGCTTGTAATATTTATAAAAATTCAACTCCGACTGTCCTATCCCTGTGGGACCACCACTAGTATATTTGTACTATGCATGCCTCAACTTGTACGTCGTTTGGTTCGTATATTTGTTGATTGGTGGAATTTGAACAGAGTTTTAGTTGCATACTGTACTCTGCGAGACAAACACATGAAAGTAGTATTTATGTTTTACAAGCCAAAAGAGTTTGCAACCAGTAAGTGCTGTTTGGTTTTCTTTGTAGCAGTACCAACTTACTATTACAAGTCCTGAAAGTGCACATTTAATGGGCTTTGGCTAAAGCATTGTGTGTATCAAAAATGGATTGCAATCTCATCAAATCTGTTCATAAGGCTAAATGCAAATTGTTTTATGAAAGATTATATTAGCGCTACGGGCAAAGCAGCTGTAAAGTCACCCATTAAAGACATGATGCCTGAAAGTTTTTTTTTGAAGGACCTTGAAAGTCCTTGAAAAGTCATTGTTTTTCATTCTGTTATTTCAGTGGGAACCTTGTCACTTGCTATTTGTGATGAAGGAATAGATTCCCAAATAGCCAAGAACGTATTTCCTAGAGGATGCCCGCTTTCATAATTCTGTGCATGAAATATTTACTTTTTATAACGATTGCATTATTTTTCACAGTTTAAATCTTCTATTTAAATATAGCGGAATGAATAGGATTAACTGATATAAAAAATACTGTGCAACAAAATTAAATTAGATTGTGACTGTCCCTAACAGGCAGTTTTTACACACGTTTCTATTGAGGTATGCAGAATTTTGCAACATTTATTTATGAGCCTACTGATGTTTTAAAAAATGCATATTTTTAGTGCAGCATGTAAAATTACATCTTTAAAAGTTATATTTTTAACATTTAGAACAAGAAATTTAACATTTAGAACAAGAAATTTAACATTTAGTACAATTTGGTGCATGAATTGCATACTTTTTTTTGTTCTAATGGCAATGGTAATTCAATAGGTTTTGACAATGGTACATAAATTGTGCATGTGCTTACCTGTCATTACACAATTCAGTAAGCAATTATGCTGGATAAGCACTTATGACGTTCGGTAAGGAATCTACTGCAAATAGAAAAAATAATGTTTCAAATGTACCGTAGTTTTTAAGGCGTGTTATATGCTTAGAAAGTAGTAACATTTTTGTGGATTTTTGCTACAATCGTTTCATGATTTATTTTATTGGAAAAAATTCTTATAATGCAATTTCAAAAATGTAGTGACACTTTTGTTTATGAGTATTAAATATTCATCCCTTTTTTAGGTACAAGTCCTAAATATAGAATTTTATATAATTAGAACAAAATTTCATTTACTTTGTACAGAAACTTATTTAAATATATATTACATAAATAAATTTACTTAAGTCTGGATCTTGTAAATCTTAAACATATCTCTTGACATAATTTGTAATAAAGCTAAAGAATTATGTGATCTTTTCTTACATGACAAAATAAACTATAAATAAAAATTTGGTTTTAAAAATGCATGCATTCTTTAAATATTAACTTGAATAATTACAATTTCTGGAACAACTAATTGTGAAATCTACTTTGACCTTATCTATTCAATTTACCGTGCTTTAAAAAGAGAAAGGGATTTTAATCCAGTATAATTCCAATTTATTTTATTTTTCTATATCCCTTTAAAAAGTGCAGGGAATATGTTCTATTCTGCAGATTTTCTGGGTCTCCGATTCCTGAGCTTCCTCCTTCGTGGAGCTGGTGCGTTCTTCATTCGTCGTTCGTTTGTGGACGATCTTCTTTACAAGTGTGTATTCCATTTGTATGTGCAGACGCACATAGAAGGAGCAGATTTCCCCATAGAGTTCTTCATCGAGGGAACGAGGAGCCGATCGGCAAAGTCCCTCAACCCAAAGCTGGGTGAGTTTGTTTTGTCAATAGATAATATTTTCCAGACGCGCTACAGTTTAATGGAAGCACTGATTTCAGCTTTTTTAACCGAAATGTCCGTACTTTGAATGTAGCTAAAAAATTTGAAAACTGCTTAGTTAGATTCATCTGTTTGTCAATATAGTATAATTGTTTAACATTGTTTGATATTTGAAAATGTAATATTTTTTGCTGGTTTTCATCGCTACTGCATGAAGTTTGGCTTTTTATTTTTTTGCTTGAGAGCTGTACTATAGCTAAGAAGCTATAAACTAAAATTGTATTTTTGCATTCAACAATTTGAACACTGGTGGGCCTCTGTTCAAATGCGGGTAAGACATGGATGTCCTAAGTTAGGGGCAATATGTGGTTCTCCCACTGGGTGCCCTTTCACAAATGGCCATCGTTACTGGCCTTGTAGTGGCCAAATGACTGCAAGCATTTGGACTCGTCATTAAGGGGAAAAAAATTCATTACTTTGATATTCCCAAAAACTTAGAATTTCATTGTACTTGTAGGTAGTATTGAATTTTATTACTATCTTTGAAATTGAGAAAATATATCCTTAAAAAGTCCTTGGAATTTTTTTTAGAACCCCGATTTAAAACAAATGTGGATCAGTTTTCCTTGATACCTCCCTATGGAAAGCAAAAAAGTGTTCCCTATCAAAATTGTTATGTAATAGTGACCTTGTGTGGGTCTTGTATCATGAAAAATCTTATGCAACTTTACCATCTATCCTATTCAGCCATATAGAAAACATCCCTTTCTGGGTTCTCTAGTGATGTAAGCGAGATTTATTCCATTTAGCTTATTATCGAGATTTATTGCATTGAAACTACTTCAATGTGTATAATTTTCTTCAATTTTCAAATAAGTATATCAATTTTACAGCTTATACTTGAGGGAAATGGACATTTGCATAATTAAACTAAAAAAAAAAAAAAAGAAAAAAAAAAAGCTCCTAATGATTTTGTGGCAGAAAAGGACAACTACTTATTCTCTTCCCTAGCTCATAATTCTGAGACTTTCTCAGAACAGATGTAGCTATATACTAGAAATGAAGACGAGGGTTCCTCTAAAGTATTGAAATATTTATCATAAGTAACAATCTGATAACAAGCTTTATAAAAATATTGGAAAAGGAAACATAACGCCACCACTAAGGTCAAGCGTAAGTGAAATACTAAACTTGAACCTTCTGCACCCGAAGAAATAGAGAGTTATAACTCCATGAGTTTTATACCTACATCCAATATTATTAATTTACATGATGAATTTGGTCCACAGATAAAAGTTAACATATAGAAAAGTTTCAAAAATATAAAATTTATTAATGAAAGTCCTCCAGTGGGAAGTTCTCCCAGCCATCGTTTTAAAAGATGGTTCCTGGTCAGCCTTGCTGCCACCACCAGGAGTGAAAATTCTCTGCTTTTACGCAGATTTCCACACTTTTTTCCTGTGAAGTTGCGCTTTTTCTAGAATTTTATTATTTTTAGGGCTTTATCAGACTAAGCTTGCCTAAAATCCTCTTCAGAAAGAATTTCAGGCTGCACCACCGTTTTCTGTGCACACATTAGTACACAATTCTATTTTTATTTAGCTATATTTATGGAGTTCAAAATTATCCTGCTTATATTTTCCACTTTTTTAATATTTTGACTGTTTTCACCCCTGCACCACGATTTTATTGCTATTTATGCCTAAAAGGAATATTTATTGCATCCCAAGCAAGAGACTTCTAACAATAGGATGAGATAAACGTAAATCACAGTGCATTGCATAAATTTTCCTTGCAGGAATGCTGCAGGCCATTCTTCACATGTACTTTGCATCCAAAATACCAGATATAACAGTAGTGCCAATAAGTATAAGTTACGATCGGACACTGGAAGAAACACTGTACGCGTATGAACTGCTGGGTGTGCCAAAGCCCAAGGAATCCACAACGGTAAGAGTTTTATTACTTTTTTTTTATCTATTACTTGCTTGACTTAGTTTTTTCAGCAATGTAAAGTTGGTTTATTTTAAAGGACTTTTTCGAAACCTTGACTCTTATTAAGAATTAGTTGTTAAAAGTTTTTTGATTAAGAAATCTTAGTGCGTCATAATATTTGTATTTATGTGTTGCAATCTATATATGGTTTGAACTGCACTGGGTAAAAATGTTGACTAAAGCAGTTGAGAAACCAAATTGTTTGGTTATAATAATATTGTAATTTGCCAAGTTTTTTAGAATTATTAAATGTATCAGTTTTGATCAGCTCTTAACATTACTATAAGAGTTACGCTGATCACTGACTTACTGCCTCACTGACTGCTTCACTCTTGTAATACCCAAGGATGAGAGTGTTTCTCCTTTTTTGTTTTTTATGTAACATTTTCCTTCTCTTTGTCCCTGTTTCGAGGATCCATATTTTTCTGATTTGAACCACTTTTTCCTGCAAAAAGTATACTTTTCTTCCAAAAAGTGTACTTTTCCTCAAGTGTAAACAAAATTTTCCCTCTTAGCTCCCCTTTCCTCACAGGTTACTTGACTATTATTTTATAGTATGAGAAATTTTATTGAATTATCCTTCCTATATACTTTTTTGTTGAATTTTTGTGCAATCCTTCCGCGAGTTTCTTAGACGAAACTTTAGGGCACTGTCCCTTCCGCTTGCCTTTTTAACGAATTTTTGGACTTCCTCCTTTTTTCTCTCTGATCACTCTCATCCTTGATAACACCTCACATAAAAGAATTTTAACCTATCATTGTTGACACTCTCCTGTTGCCAGAATTGTTTTAATAAGAATAAATAAAAGGTATTTGGACATGAATGCATAAATTCATATTCATTTTTAATAAATGAATTTTGAAGTTTAGTTCGGTGCATATTTTACTGTTAGGATAATTTTATTATTTAAAATTGGATGCAAACATTAACAACAGAATTGGTGCTATGTTAATGAATAGGAAGATGTTCGATTTGATTGTTGGAACTCTCAAATCTATTGTGACGCTGATTCTATTGCCAGTGAAAATAATCTGAATGATGCACTTCAATTTTCCTGCTGAATTCACATCCTATGTAATTTTTCAAGAGATTTTCATGAAAAACAATATCTTGTCAAATATGTTTATATATATATATATATATATATATATATATATATATATATATATATATATATATATATATATATATCAGAATTAATTTTCATTCGCACAATATATTAAAAAAGAAAAATTGAATTTTTAATAAATATTTTGTTACATTAATACATTAAGTAAAGTGTTTGTTATGTTCATCATTTTTCAACAAACGCATTACAACTTTCTAGTGTGTAATCTAGATAGTCACAACTGTCTTGTTATTAAAAAATAATTTTCTGAAGACTCTTTGAATTTCTTTATTTTGTTAGTTGTGAATTGTTTTTAACTTGAACTAGCCTCATTTTCACCTAGTTTGTAATATTTCCCCTTTATTTTGATCAAACTGTGTAATTAAAGCAGAGTACCTTTCAGGGGTTGATAAAAGCACGGAAAGTGATGTCAGATTATTATGGCAATGTTTATGTGCGGTTTGGGGAACCCATATCCTTAAAGGAATATTTCAAGGATTTTGATCGTAGTGCGCATAATCTCCATCCAAGGTAAAGTTAATCTCTATTTACTAAAGTGGGATCTTCATTGTTTCCTTATTGTTCATTATTTCCTTCATTGTTTCCTCATTTTAGAGCCACAATGTCTTCTCAAGTATTGCTTTAAAATTGTAATTTTTTTTTTCCTTGTGTAACTCAAGTAATATATAGTTATTTATAAAATTTTAAAGTCAACTAACTGGTGTTTTTCATTATAGAGGTTTTATAAACTTAGCTTAGTTTAAACTTTTTTTAATGTAATAAAAATAAAAACATTACTTATTTTACCTTAAAATTTTGTAAATAACTTATTGTTATTTTAATAACTTATTGTAAAACAGAGGTCTGTTTAGATTAAATGTTTTGCTTTTACTGAACCTTCACAAGAATATGTGTCTGAAAAAAGAAAATTTTACAAAATTGTGATTCTGAAAAGTTACCCTTCATAAAAATCCATTTCTGATAAATAACGCTTCAAAAATATCCATTTAAGTAAAAGATACATTAAAAACTAATACTTAATATTCATTTCCATGTTCTATTGAGGTTTTATGGGAATTTTTTTTTCTTTTATGTACTCCATGTTTTCTTACAAAAGAAAAATTGCAATTTTTCATAAACTTGTGTAGAAATTGAATTATTTTTACAAAAGGGATTAAAAGATTAATTCAAAAGTGACCCTGTTACAAACCTCATGTTTTATATCATCACCTAAGCTGGTAATATGGGGGGGGGGGGAAAATTAACCAATGGGACAGGAGATGATCCTTCTTTAGTACAATGTTAAAAAATTTGCTAACAGTATTAAAATTTGTGATGATTTACAATAAGAAATTTGAAAAGATTTTACAAAATGAAAAATAGTCTTGACTGTTAAATTGTGAAGTACCACATAAATAAAATGAAATAACTTTGTGCTTGGAATCGACTGAACCTTCAAAATGTTCTTCACACTACATTGATTACTATAGCTAGTTTACAGGTAAATTAATTTGGTTCGTGGGAATATATCTCAGAATTAATATTAGACATTAATATATGGGTAATATGTGTTGTTACTTTTTGAGAATATTGGTCGTTACAAAATCATTTCATTATTTTTATTAATACTCATGCTATATTTCTGGAACCTCAATATCTGTTGAAATATTGCTTTAAAATATTTCCATTTTCCAATAAATAAGGGAATTTATTATTTTTTCATTGAAAAGTTATTCTCTGATAAAAAGAAATTCCTCTTGAACAGGAAATTACATTCTCCTAAAAATAATAATTTTTTTTTTAAATTTTCCTATAAATAAGAGAATTTATTATCTTTTCATTAAATAAAAATCATTCAATAGTAATAAACTATTTTTCACAAGAGTAGGAAATAAAAAATTCCTATTCAATTTATTTTGCCCTTACTTCTGTTATATAATACTTTACTAAAACTTCCTTTCTATTTTGAAGAATTATCTACTTTAAGTTTCTATTTGATTATAACTTCAGTTTTTTAGAAAATTAAATATCATTTTTTCACATTTTTTGATAAAAATGTTTGTAAATTAAGTTTTTATCATTCACACATGCTGAGTCATATAAGTTTAGATGACTGCGAAATGTAAGGGAATTTCCAAAAGGTTTTCCCTTTGAGCATACTCTTTAATCTATATATCATATATCTTTTAATCTATAAAAATATATAAGTTGAATATGATAGTCAATCCAGGGTTCTCACACACCGGGAAAATATGGAAAACCGGGAATTGTCAGGGAAAATGAAAATGCCCTCAAAAATCAGGGAAAAGTCAGGGAAAATAGCCAATATTTGGAATATTCTGGAAAAGTCAGGGAATTTCGTCTCAGTTTAAAATTTAAGCAGAAAAATAGAAATTTTCAATTAATCTATGACGTCATCTTTTGTTGACCGCGCAGCGAAACGGCAGTAGTCAAAACCGGTTCTCGATTAATGGCTCATTTTTAGTGGTCTTCATCTTTTACTGTTGACCGCTCCGCAAAACGGCAGTATTCAAAACCGGTTCTTCGGGGAATGGCTCATTTTTTAGTGGTGGAGCAGTTTTTTTCTTCAAGTGATTGTTGGATTGGACTTGGAACACAGAGGCTTGGAACTGGACAGCAGTTTATGGAGTTTATGCTGTTGGGGATGGTAGCAGAGCGTGGTTGAGAGAAGCAACAACACTAGCGGTACAATTAGTTTATTAAGTCATTAAACCGCCACGGACACAGGAACACACACATAACATTGGACAGTCAGAGGTAACTGAATAGAATACAATGAATGAAATGAATGGCATACAGGCTAGAACAACAGTTTATATAAGCCAGCCACAAGGCGGCGCTGCAAGGCAGGGCAGTCCACAAGCAAGCAAAGGGGTGGAAATGAGTGACAGTGGATAACAATATCCCAACACTCCCTCACAATGTCAACTCATTTATCAAAATATACAACAGTATCATCAATACCAAGTAATCTTAAACACTTATAATGCTTACAAGAAGGTAATGCTTTAGTTAAAATGTCAGCACCCATATCATCTGTTGACACAAACTTTAAGTCAATTTGACCATTTTTTTTTAAAGCATCTCTTACAAAATGATGTCTAATATCAATATGTTTTGTACGTTTATGAAAAACTGGATTTTCAACCAATTTTATTGCTCCCTTATTGTCAGTGAGCATACGTACCTTTTCCAAATTATTATTACACAGTTCATTAAGTAACTTACAAAGATATATCGCTTCTTTTGTACCATCAGAAATAGCCATATATTCTGCCTCCGTAGAAGACAGAGCCACAGTACATTGTTTTCTACTTTCCCAGCTAATAGCACTTCCGCTAAGAATAAAATAGTACCCTGTGTATGACTTCCGGTCAAAAAGACAATTACCCCAATCAGCATCTGTATATCCAAACAATGATACTTCTGTACGTTGAAAAACAAGTCCAAAATTAATTGTTTTCTTTAAATAACGCAGAACTCTTTTCGCTGCAATCCAATGAGAGTTGTCATAACAAGTTAGGAACTGACTTAGCTTACTAACTGAATTAGAGATATCAGGCCTCGAACACGAAGCTAGGTATTGAAAACTACCAATCAATTCGCGGTAAGGAATCCCTTCCTCGCATTTTTCGGCCTTCTCCAATTTAATGCTAACATCCATTGGACAGGTAACAGGTTTAGCTTCCAACATATTAAAACGGTTTAAAAGCTCCCTTATGTAGCTCTGTTGACTCATAGTCACAACTCCGTTTTTCTGTTCAAAATTTATTCCTAAACAATATTTGACTAAACCAGCATATTTTACATCTAATTCTCTATTCATGTGAGTTTTAAATTTTTCGATCATATCCGGATTTTGAGAAATAAACAAAATATCGTCAACATAAACCATTATTATAGTTAAGCCCTTACTATCTTTAATGTAATATGTACACGGATCTGCCTCGGTTTGTTTCGCACCAAAATTATTTAAAATTTCATTCAACTTAACATTCCAGCAGTATCCTCCTTGCTTAGTCCCATAAATCCCTTTCTTTAATAAAAGAACTTTATCACCCTGATTTAAAGAATTTAAAATTTCATTTGCTCTTTCAGAAATTTCCCCATGGAGTTCCCTTTTATCGATTATTCGTTTCAGGATTTCTCCAAAATAATCAGGACATTCCATAAAAACTTCTTCCTTTATTTCTCCATTCAAATAAGCAGTAGTTACGTCAAACTGATGAATTTCTAGGCCTAAATCTGCAGCAAGTGCACATAAAACTCGGATTGACCCTTGTTTTACCACTGGGCTGTAGGTGTTAAAATAATCAACATTATATTGTTGTGAGAAGCCTTGCGCAATAAAACGCGCCTTATACTTTAATAATGTTCCATCATCTTTAAATTTATTCGTAAGAATAAAGCGGCTCCCAATACATCTTTTAGAATCTGGCCTATCAACAATTTCAAAAGTATTATTTCGAATAATACTCACGACTTCATCAATCAAAGCATTAAACCATAACTCACTATTTTTATCTATGAGCGCATTTTTAATCGGTACTTCCACATTAAAAATAAAATCTGCTTCGTCACGAATGATATCCCTATTGCGCAATGAAAGAATTCTTTTTCTTGATTCTTGTTGATCTGAAACTAAAGGTTCACTATCATCCATAACTGGAGTATTTTTCAATTGCTCGCTTACCAAAGATTTATTTACATCTAACTCCACATCCGGTTGGATTGACTGATATAGCATTGGATCGCTTCCAAGTTTCGATTCGTTTTCAATTGAAATTGAGGTTTCATTTATATTTTCTTTTTCTAAGAAATCTTGCAATGTAACGGATTTATTATCGTATTCCTCAAAGAATTTTACGCTACGGGAAGTTATAACTTTATTTTCGTTTGGTAAATAAATTCGAAATCCTTTAGATGTTTCGGAATAACCACAAAATATTCCCTCTTTTCCCTTCGCTGAGAACTTATGTTTTCTATAATTATCGATATAAAAAGCTTTACAACCGAAAATCTTAAAATAACTAACATTTGGAGTTACACCATTCCAAACTTCATAAGGGGTTTTTCCATTAAGTGAGCTAGTCGGGCATCTGTTTCGCAGATAATTAGCCGTATTTATCGCCTCTGCCCATAGTTTAAGAGGTAATTTTGACTGAGTTAGTAAACATCTTGCAGTTTCAACTAAACTTCTATTTTTTCTTTCCGCTAAACCGTTTTCGGAGGAAGAAAAAGGTACGGTTAATCTATGCTCAATCCCATTTTTCCTAAGAAAATCGTCGAATTCCTTATTTAAGAATTCTCCCCCATTGTCGGTCATTAGTACTTTAATTTTAATCGATTTTTGGTTCTCCCATAAAGCCTTGATATCTCTAAATGCACTTAGAGCTTCACTTTTATGCTTTAAAAATTTAACTGCGCAATATTTTGATTCGTCATCAATAAAAGTCATAAAATAAAAAGACTTACCAATTGATGGCACTTTCATTGGACCACAGAGATCCGAGTGAATTAAATCCAACGTGTTTGACACTCTCTCTGATTTCTTAGGATAAGGGGCTCGTGTTAATTTGCTAACCGCACAAATTTCACAATTAAATTCTTTAGGGGATTTTACTAAATTTAATCCACGAATATTTCCCTTACCACTAGATTCCAATAAATCTCCTATATTTAAATGACCCATTCTTGCATGCCATTTTTCAATATCTGCAACTTTGCTTTTACCACTATCAAAAGATTCACTAGCATGACTTGCACTTTGATTAACACTACAATTACCACCACGTAAATAATATAAATTATCTTTTCTATCAGCAATTAGTTCCAAGTTGGATTTAGTGTCTACAATCTTAGCAAAGTCACTTTTGAAAGTCACAGTGTATCCACGATCACAAAGTTTAGAAACTGATAATAAGTTTGTACGCAGGTCCGGAACAAGAAGTGCATCGAAAACATCAACATCTTGAATTTTCTTGTTAACTTCCGCTTTGATGACTGCTTTACCGGAGCCTAAAACTTCAGTTGTTTCGTTGTTGGCAAGATTGAGAATGTTGATTTCTGTGTCGCCAATGTTAACAAACTTTGATTCATCATTACATAAATGTCGCGTGCATCCGGAATCTACCACCCACTGTGTTTGCATTTCACCATGATGTGTAAACAATGCATCTCCACACTTTTTGGATTCGGCACACGTTAACAGTCCAGCATTTTCTTGCTTGAAGCGAGAAATATCCTTTTTCTGGTAATCCTGGTCACACGTGGCTGCTCGGTGCCCTAAACGTCGGCATTTCCAGCAACGGATTTTCGAAGAATCTCTGGCCTTCGGGAACTGATTGTTATTCTTCTGGAAGTTTTCGCTTTTTGTTTTCCAATGAGGCTTGCGTTGAAGATGAGTCACAGCAAACGCTCCTCCACTCTCGCCGTTTGATTTCCGGTCCTGGCGTCTCGCATCACATTCTTCCACTATTTTTATTCGCAAAACCTCTGGTTTCGGTAACTCGTCGCGGGATTCTATCGCACATCGGAAATTTTCAAAACTTGGTGGAAGGCTGTATAATAACATCACTGCTAGCAGATCTTCGTCGATGCGTATTTCCATTTCACTGAGCTTATCAACAATGTCGAAGAACATTCGAAGGTGCTCTCTCACATCTAGAGTTGTTGTGTCCGCCATCTTGTGTTGAATCAGCGATTTCAACAACGACGCTTTTCTGGCAGGTCCTTTGGATTCGTAAATCTGTTTCAATTTAGTCCAAACGTCAGATGATGTTTCACAACTTTTCACTTGTTTCAGTTCAGATGGAGCTATACATAGGATAATGTCCGACTTCGCTTTCTCATCCATTTCTGCCCACTTTTCACAAGCTTCTTTCGATTTAACGTCATCTTGAATGAGCACAGGTTTTGTTTTGATTCCAGAAACATAAACCCAGGAATCGCTTTTGATAAGCAAAGCTTTCATCTGTATTTTCCATGTCTCGTAATTATCCTTGTTTAACGATTCAATCCGTGTTCCATTCATCGTCGTTTTTAGTTCGGTTTTCGTTCCAGTCCGTGTGTTGCTCTCTCTGCTAAGGTATGGCTATTTACCTGGGCCCATAACCTGTTGGGGATGGTAGCAGAGCGTGGTTGAGAGAAGCAACAACACTAGCGGTACAATTAGTTTATTAAGTCATTAAACCGCCACGGACACAGGAACACACACATAACATTGGACAGTCAGAGGTAACTGAATAGAATACAATGAATGAAATGAATGGCATACAGGCTAGAACAACAGTTTATATAAGCCAGCCACAAGGCGGCGCTGCAAGGCAGGGCAGTCCACAAGCAAGCAAAGGGGTGGAAATGAGTGACAGTGGATAACAATATCCCAACACTCCCCCACAATGTCAACTCATTTATCAAAATATACAACAGTATCATCAATACCAAGTAATCTTAAACACTTATAATGCTTACAAGAAGGTAATGCTTTAGTTAAAATGTCAGCACCCATATCATCTGTTGACACAAACTTTAAGTCAATTTGACCATTTTTTTTTAAAGCATCTCTTACAAAATGATGTCTAATATCAATATGTTTTGTACGTTTATGAAAAACTGGATTTTCAACCAATTTTATTGCTCCCTTATTGTCAGTGAGCATACGTACCTTTTCCAAATTATTATTACACAGTTCATTAAGTAACTTACAAAGATATATCGCTTCTTTTGTACCATCAGAAATAGCCATATATTCTGCCTCCGTAGAAGACAGAGCCACAGTACATTGTTTTCTACTTTCCCAGCTAATAGCACTTCCGCTAAGAATAAAATAGTACCCTGTGTATGACTTCCGGTCAAAAAGACAATTACCCCAATCAGCATCTGTATATCCAAACAATGATACTTCTGTACGTTGAAAAACAAGTCCAAAATTAATTGTTTTCTTTAAATAACGCAGAACTCTTTTCGCTGCAATCCAATGAGAGTTGTCATAACAAGTTAGGAACTGACTTAGCTTACTAACTGAATTAGAGATATCAGGCCTCGAACACGAAGCTAGGTATTGAAAACTACCAATCAATTCGCGGTAAGGAATCCCTTCCTCGCATTTTTCGGCCTTCTCCAATTTAATGCTAACATCCATTGGACAGGTAACAGGTTTAGCTTCCAACATATTAAAACGGTTTAAAAGCTCCCTTATGTAGCTCTGTTGACTCATAGTCACAACTCCGTTTTTCTGTTCAAAATTTATTCCTAAACAATATTTGACTAAACCAGCATATTTTACATCTAATTCTCTATTCATGTGAGTTTTAAATTTTTCGATCATATCCGGATTTTGAGAAATAAACAAAATATCGTCAACATAAACCATTATTATAGTTAAGCCCTTACTATCTTTAATGTAATATGTACACGGATCTGCCTCGGTTTGTTTCGCACCAAAATTATTTAAAATTTCATTCAACTTAACATTCCAGCAGTATCCTCCTTGCTTAGTCCCATAAATCCCTTTCTTTAATAAAAGAACTTTATCACCCTGATTTAAAGAATTTAAAATTTCATTTGCTCTTTCAGAAATTTCCCCATGGAGTTCCCTTTTATCGATTATTCGTTTCAGGATTTCTCCAAAATAATCAGGACATTCCATAAAAACTTCTTCCTTTATTTCTCCATTCAAATAAGCAGTAGTTACGTCAAACTGATGAATTTCTAGGCCTAAATCTGCAGCAAGTGCACATAAAACTCGGATTGACCCTTGTTTTACCACTGGGCTGTAGGTGTTAAAATAATCAACATTATATTGTTGTGAGAAGCCTTGCGCAATAAAACGCGCCTTATACTTTAATAATGTTCCATCATCTTTAAATTTATTCGTAAGAATAAAGCGGCTCCCAATACATCTTTTAGAATCTGGCCTATCAACAATTTCAAAAGTATTATTTCGAATAATACTCACGACTTCATCAATCAAAGCATTAAACCATAACTCACTATTTTTATCTATGAGCGCATTTTTAATCGGTACTTCCACATTAAAAATAAAATCTGCTTCGTCACGAATGATATCCCTATTGCGCAATGAAAGAATTCTTTTTCTTGATTCTTGTTGATCTGAAACTAAAGGTTCACTATCATCCATAACTGGAGTATTTTTCAATTGCTCGCTTACCAAAGATTTATTTACATCTAACTCCACATCCGGTTGGATTGACTGATATAGCATTGGATCGCTTCCAAGTTTCGATTCGTTTTCAATTGAAATTGAGGTTTCATTTATATTTTCTTTTTCTAAGAAATCTTGCAATGTAACGGATTTATTATCGTATTCCTCAAAGAATTTTACGCTACGGGAAGTTATAACTTTATTTTCGTTTGGTAAATAAATTCGAAATCCTTTAGATGTTTCGGAATAACCACAAAATATTCCCTCTTTTCCCTTCGCTGAGAACTTATGTTTTCTATAATTATCGATATAAAAAGCTTTACAACCGAAAATCTTAAAATAACTAACATTTGGAGTTACACCATTCCAAACTTCATAAGGGGTTTTTCCATTAAGTGAGCTAGTCGGGCATCTGTTTCGCAGATAATTAGCCGTATTTATCGCCTCTGCCCATAGTTTAAGAGGTAATTTTGACTGAGTTAGTAAACATCTTGCAGTTTCAACTAAACTTCTATTTTTTCTTTCCGCTAAACCGTTTTCGGAGGAAGAAAAAGGTACGGTTAATCTATGCTCAATCCCATTTTTCCTAAGAAAATCGTCGAATTCCTTATTTAAGAATTCTCCCCCATTGTCGGTCATTAGTACTTTAATTTTAATCGATTTTTGGTTCTCCCATAAAGCCTTGATATCTCTAAATGCACTTAGAGCTTCACTTTTATGCTTTAAAAATTTAACTGCGCAATATTTTGATTCGTCATCAATAAAAGTCATAAAATAAAAAGACTTACCAATTGATGGCACTTTCATTGGACCACAGAGATCCGAGTGAATTAAATCCAACGTGTTTGACACTCTCTCTGATTTCTTAGGATAAGGGGCTCGTGTTAATTTGCTAACCGCACAAATTTCACAATTAAATTCTTTAGGGGATTTTACTAAATTTAATCCACGAATATTTCCCTTACCACTAGATTCCAATAAATCTCCTATATTTAAATGACCCATTCTTGCATGCCATTTTTCAATATCTGCAACTTTGCTTTTACCACTATCAAAAGATTCACTAGCATGACTTGCACTTTGATTAACACTACAATTACCACCACGTAAATAATATAAATTATCTTTTCTATCAGCAATTAGTTCCAAGTTGGATTTAGTGTCTACAATCTTAGCAAAGTCACTTTTGAAAGTCACAGTGTATCCACGATCACAAAGTTTAGAAACTGATAATAAGTTTGTACGCAGGTCCGGAACAAGAAGTGCATCGAAAACATCAACATCTTGAATTTTCTTGTTAACTTCCGCTTTGATGACTGCTTTACCGGAGCCTAAAACTTCAGTTGTTTCGTTGTTGGCAAGATTGAGAATGTTGATTTCTGTGTCGCCAATGTTAACAAACTTTGATTCATCATTACATAAATGTCGCGTGCATCCGGAATCTACCACCCACTGTGTTTGCATTTCACCATGATGTGTAAACAATGCATCTCCACACTTTTTGGATTCGGCACACGTTAACAGTCCAGCATTTTCTTGCTTGAAGCGAGAAATATCCTTTTTCTGGTAATCCTGGTCACACGTGGCTGCTCGGTGCCCTAAACGTCGGCATTTCCAGCAACGGATTTTCGAAGAATCTCTGGCCTTCGGGAACTGATTGTTATTCTTCTGGAAGTTTTCGCTTTTTGTTTTCCAATGAGGCTTGCGTTGAAGATGAGTCACAGCAAACGCTCCTCCACTCTCGCCGTTTGATTTCCGGTCCTGGCGTCTCGCATCACATTCTTCCACTATTTTTATTCGCAAAACCTCTGGTTTCGGTAACTCGTCGCGGGATTCTATCGCACATCGGAAATTTTCAAAACTTGGTGGAAGGCTGTATAATAACATCACTGCTAGCAGATCTTCGTCGATGCGTATTTCCATTTCACTGAGCTTATCAACAATGTCGAAGAACATTCGAAGGTGCTCTCTCACATCTAGAGTTGTTGTGTCCGCCATCTTGTGTTGAATCAGCGATTTCAACAACGACGCTTTTCTGGCAGGTCCTTTGGATTCGTAAATCTGTTTCAATTTAGTCCAAACGTCAGATGATGTTTCACAACTTTTCACTTGTTTCAGTTCAGATGGAGCTATACATAGGATAATGTCCGACTTCGCTTTCTCATCCATTTCTGCCCACTTTTCACAAGCTTCTTTCGATTTAACGTCATCTTGAATGAGCACAGGTTTTGTTTTGATTCCAGAAACATAAACCCAGGAATCGCTTTTGATAAGCAAAGCTTTCATCTGTATTTTCCATGTCTCGTAATTATCCTTGTTTAACGATTCAATCCGTGTTCCATTCATCGTCGTTTTTAGTTCGGTTTTCGTTCCAGTCCGTGTGTTGCTCTCTCTGCTAAGGTATGGCTATTTACCTGGGCCCATAACCTGTTGGGGATGGTAGCAGAGCGTGGTTGAGAGAAGCAACAACACTAGCGGTACAATTAGTTTATTAAGTCATTAAACCGCCACGGACACAGGAACACACACATAACATTGGACAGTCAGAGGTAACTGAATAGAATACAATGAATGAAATGAATGGCATACAGGCTAGAACAACAGTTTATATAAGCCAGCCACAAGGCGGCGCTGCAAGGCAGGGCAGTCCACAAGCAAGCAAAGGGGTGGAAATGAGTGACAGTGGATAACAATATCCCAACACTCCCCCACAATGTCAACTCATTTATCAAAATATACAACAGTATCATCAATACCAAGTAATCTTAAACACTTATAATGCTTACAAGAAGGTAATGCTTTAGTTAAAATGTCAGCACCCATATCATCTGTTGACACAAACTTTAAGTCAATTTGACCATTTTTTTTTAAAGCATCTCTTACAAAATGATGTCTAATATCAATATGTTTTGTACGTTTATGAAAAACTGGATTTTCAACCAATTTTATTGCTCCCTTATTGTCAGTGAGCATACGTACCTTTTCCAAATTATTATTACACAGTTCATTAAGTAACTTACAAAGATATATCGCTTCTTTTGTACCATCAGAAATAGCCATATATTCTGCCTCCGTAGAAGACAGAGCCACAGTACATTGTTTTCTACTTTCCCAGCTAATAGCACTTCCGCTAAGAATAAAACAGTACCCTGTGTATGACTTCCGGTCAAAAAGACAATTACCCCAATCAGCATCTGTATATCCAAACAATGATACTTCTGTACGTTGAAAAACAAGTCCAAAATTAATTGTTTTCTTTAAATAACGCAGAACTCTTTTCGCTGCAATCCAATGAGAGTTGTCATAACAAGTTAGGAACTGACTTAGCTTACTAACTGAATTAGAGATATCAGGCCTCGAACACGAAGCTAGGTATTGAAAACTACCAATCAATTCGCGGTAAGGAATCCCTTCCTCGCATTTTTCGGCCTTCTCCAATTTAATGCTAACATCCATTGGACAGGTAACAGGTTTAGCTTCCAACATATTAAAACGGTTTAAAAGCTCCCTTATGTAGCTCTGTTGACTCATAGTCACAACTCCGTTTTTCTGTTCAAAATTTATTCCTAAACAATATTTGACTAAACCAGCATATTTTACATCTAATTCTCTATTCATGTGAGTTTTAAATTTTTCGATCATATCCGGATTTTGAGAAATAAACAAAATATCGTCAACATAAACCATTATTATAGTTAAGCCCTTACTATCTTTAATGTAATATGTACACGGATCTGCCTCGGTTTGTTTCGCACCAAAATTATTTAAAATTTCATTCAACTTAACATTCCAGCAGTATCCTCCTTGCTTAGTCCCATAAATCCCTTTCTTTAATAAAAGAACTTTATCACCCTGATTTAAAGAATTTAAAATTTCATTTGCTCTTTCAGAAATTTCCCCATGGAGTTCCCTTTTATCGATTATTCGTTTCAGGATTTCTCCAAAATAATCAGGACATTCCATAAAAACTTCTTCCTTTATTTCTCCATTCAAATAAGCAGTAGTTACGTCAAACTGATGAATTTCTAGGCCTAAATCTGCAGCAAGTGCACATAAAACTCGGATTGACCCTTGTTTTACCACTGGGCTGTAGGTGTTAAAATAATCAACATTATATTGTTGTGAGAAGCCTTGCGCAATAAAACGCGCCTTATACTTTAATAATGTTCCATCATCTTTAAATTTATTCGTAAGAATAAAGCGGCTCCAAATACATCTTTTAGAATCTGGCCTATCAACAATTTCAAAAGTATTATTTCGAATAATACTCACGACTTCATCAATCAAAGCATTAAACCATAACTCACTATTTTTATCTATGAGCGCATTTTTAATCGGTACTTCCACATTAAAAATAAAATCTGCTTCGTCACGAATGATATCCCTATTGCGCAATGAAAGAATTCTTTTTCTTGATTCTTGTTGATCTGAAACTAAAGGTTCACTATCATCCATAACTGGAGTATTTTTCAATTGCTCGCTTACCAAAGATTTATTTACATCTAACTCCACATCCGGTTGGATTGACTGATATAGCATTGGATCGCTTCCAAGTTTCGATTCGTTTTCAATTGAAATTGAGGTTTCATTTATATTTTCTTTTTCTAAGAAATCTTGCAATGTAACGGATTTATTATCGTATTCCTCAAAGAATTTTACGCTACGGGAAGTTATAACTTTATTTTCGTTTGGTAAATAAATTCGAAATCCTTTAGATGTTTCGGAATAACCACAAAATATTCCCTCTTTTCCCTTCGCTGAGAACTTATGTTTTCTATAATTATCGATATAAAAAGCTTTACAACCGAAAATCTTAAAATAACTAACATTTGGAGTTACACCATTCCAAACTTCATAAGGGGTTTTTCCATTAAGTGAGCTAGTCGGGCATCTGTTTCGCAGATAATTAGCCGTATTTATCGCCTCTGCCCATAGTTTAAGAGGTAATTTTGACTGAGTTAGTAAACATCTTGCAGTTTCAACTAAACTTCTATTTTTTCTTTCCGCTAAACCGTTTTCGGAGGAAGAAAAAGGTACGGTTAATCTATGCTCAATCCCATTTTTCCTAAGAAAATCGTCGAATTCCTTATTTAAGAATTCTCCCCCATTGTCGGTCATTAGTACTTTAATTTTAATCGATTTTTGGTTCTCCCATAAAGCCTTGATATCTCTAAATGCACTTAGAGCTTCACTTTTATGCTTTAAAAATTTAACTGCGCAATATTTTGATTCGTCATCAATAAAAGTCATAAAATAAAAAGACTTACCAATTGATGGCACTTTCATTGGACCACAGAGATCCGAGTGAATTAAATCCAACGTGTTTGACACTCTCTCTGATTTCTTAGGATAAGGGGCTCGTGTTAATTTGCTAACCGCACAAATTTCACAATTAAATTCTTTAGGGGATTTTACTAAATTTAATCCACGAATATTTCCCTTACCACTAGATTCCAATAAATCTCCTATATTTAAATGACCCATTCTTGCATGCCATTTTTCAATATCTGCAACTTTGCTTTTACCACTATCAAAAGATTCACTAGCATGACTTGCACTTTGATTAACACTACAATTACCACCACGTAAATAATATAAATTATCTTTTCTATCAGCAATTAGTTCCAAGTTGGATTTAGTGTCTACAATCTTAGCAAAGTCACTTTTGAAAGTCACAGTGTATCCACGATCACAAAGTTTAGAAACTGATAATAAGTTTGTACGCAGGTCCGGAACAAGAAGTGCATCGAAAACATCAACATCTTGAATTTTCTTGTTAACTTCCGCTTTGATGACTGCTTTACCGGAGCCTAAAACTTCAGTTGTTTCGTTGTTGGCAAGATTGAGAATGTTGATTTCTGTGTCGCCAATGTTAACAAACTTTGATTCATCATTACATAAATGTCGCGTGCATCCGGAATCTACCACCCACTGTGTTTTCATTTCACCATGATGTGTAAACAATGCATCTCCACACTTTTTGGATTCGGCACACGTTAACAGTCCAGCATTTTCTTGCTTGAAGCGAGAAATAACCTTTTTCTGGTAATCCTGGTCACACGTGGCTGCTCGGTGCCCTAAACGTCGGCATTTCCAGCAACGGATTTTCGAAGAATCTCTGGCCTTCGGGAACTGATTGTTATTCTTCTGGAAGTTTTCGCTTTTTGTTTTCCAATGAGGCTTGCGTTGAAGATGAGTCACAGCAAACGCTCCTCCACTCTCGCCGTTTGATTTCCGGTCCTGGCGTCTCGCATCACATTCTTCCACTATTTTTATTCGCAAAACCTCTGGTTTCGGTAACTCGTCGCGGGATTCTATCGCACATCGGAAATTTTCAAAACTTGGTGGAAGGCTGTATAATAACATCACTGCTAGCAGATCTTCGTCGATGCGTATTTCCATTTCACTGAGCTTATCAACAATGTCGAAGAACATTCGAAGGTGCTCTCTCACATCTAGAGTTGTTGTGTCCGCCATCTTGTGTTGAATCAGCGATTTCAACAACGACGCTTTTCTGGCAGGTCCTTTGGATTCGTAAATCTGTTTCAATTTAGTCCAAACGTCAGATGATGTTTCACAACTTTTCACTTGTTTCAGTTCAGATGGAGCTATACATAGGATAATGTCCGACTTCGCTTTCTCATCCATTTCTGCCCACTTTTCACAAGCTTCTTTCGATTTAACGTCATCTTGAATGAGCACAGGTTTTGTTTTGATTCCAGAAACATAAACCCAGGAATCGCTTTTGATAAGCAAAGCTTTCATCTGTATTTTCCATGTCTCGTAATTATCCTTGTTTAACGATTCAATCCGTGTTCCATTCATCGTCGTTTTTAGTTCGGTTTTCGTTCCAGTCCGTGTGTTGCTCTCTCTGCTAAGGTATGGCTATTTACCTGGGCCCATAACCTGTTGGGGATGGTAGCAGAGCGTGGTTGAGAGAAGCAACAACACTAGCGGTACAATTAGTTTATTAAGTCATTAAACCGCCACGGACACAGGAACACACACATAACATTGGACAGTCAGAGGTAACTGAATAGAATACAATGAATGAAATGAATGGCATACAGGCTAGAACAACAGTTTATATAAGCCAGCCACAAGGCGGCGCTGCAAGGCAGGGCAGTCCACAAGCAAGCAAAGGGGTGGAAATGAGTGACAGTGGATAACAATATCCCAACATATGCTACACCAAAGAATTGGACGTTCGCCGCAATGAATGGCCGTGAAAGTTCATATGAAAGTTGGAAGTTTCGATTAATTGAATAGCGTATATTCGTTGCAGATAACTTTTACCAATTAGCCTTACATGTACGGATTTCGACCATTTTGGTACGGTTTTATGAATAGCTCATTAAACTGTCCGAACTTCGCATTTTTTTTTTTTTAAGGAAAACTCATATTCGCTGACTCTAAAAACTAGAGTATGATCTTAATCGACACTCACCTTTTTCAATTTTGTTGATAGTTTTTGTTAAATATTATTAACAACAAGATGTCACTTTCCATCTGATTTTGTACTCCTCATAATTTTTGACAAATTTACGACTTTGGAGATCAGTTTACAAGATCTATCAATTTTTCTGGAAAATCGCTAGTTTGCTTCGACTACGCATATGGAAAATTCTTACTTTAATTAGTTTTTCTGAATTTATAGGTGTTTCATGAGTACTGATCGCTGAAATCTGGTATTGAAAACAAAAATTTACGAATTAACTGCTGACTTTGCTTTATTTTTAGAGGAAGTTTTGTAGCCGTTTAATGGTGCAATCGCCGTTTTTGCCGCGTTTATCTTTCCGATTTTGAAGATGAAAATTTCGGATTTTATTGCGAACTCGGCCTTTTCAAGTCAGCACTCTGCCGCTAGGATACTTCAAAATATTGTCCTTGGTGCTCCACGTTTTTCCGGATTACTAAGACAAAATTCTTAATTGCTGACTTGGGGCAAGTTTTCTAATCTTACTGAGTTTCTGCAAGTTTATGAGATATTTTCAAGCAACCAGTCAAATATTTGAGCAGACAATCATATTTGGCAAACAATCTTCATTTTGTTTCAAGCTTGTATTAGTAATTAGCTGCGTGGCCTCGCGTTGCGGTGACCTGTCAATATGCCAGGTCTTTATAAAAAGTATAATGTTACATAACCCCCATTAATTCAACCTTTGCCCTTCTGAACCCTTTTCCCCGTTAATACCGCCGCCCCTAAAAAAAAAAAAAAAAAAAAAAAAAAAAAAAAATCTGTAGGAATACAAAACAACTAAAACAGCCAAGATTAGATTTGAAAAAATATAGCACTCACACTAACGAATTTCCTCTAAGTATAAAAAAAAAAACATAAATAAAACAGCCAAGATAAGAATAAATAACAATTGCAAAGATTTTAGCAGTGCCATATGCTGCAAGTTTTATTTACTAACTTCCAATTGCCTTTAAGTTAAAACAATTTAAAAAAAACTAATAAAAATTTTAATATTTTGTCTTTGATAAACAAAATTGGATAGTAAAAACTACTCATGTTTAAAATTTCAGAGTTCTGCTCATATTGGAAGTTACTTTCTATAGACTATTGAGTAGACATACTCTTTGTTTTATTAGTATAGATAAGGTTTACTTAGTATCTGTTTCACACAGTAAATTATAAACAATGATTATTTCAATCAGAAATATAAATATCACTTAGGAACTTAAATATCTGGTGTTAAATTTTCAAATTCGTGATTATATTTTTTTCTTTTGAAAGTACTGGAATTTTTTAAATATCATCTGGAAAACAGGGAAAAGTCAGGGAATTTTGTTTTAGATTTTGTGTAGGAACCCTGTCAATCACGTGTCAAGGAATATTTATACAGGATTCCTAAGGTCATGGAAAGGTCTTGACATTTTGTTTAGGAAATTTGGTCCTTGAATTTTTCAGCGACTACCGATAATCTCTGCCTCCATTTTCTTCTCAATGCCCATAAACATTTTTTATTGACTCCCTCAAGGGTGTCAACTTTGCTGTTTATCACATTTCTAGACCATAGGAATAATTAATCTAGAAGTATTAAAAGAATGCTATGGCACATTTGAACGTTAATGATGAAATTTTTTATTTGTATTTTTATGTCTAAAGTATTTAATTTTATAGTCCTTGAATTTTCTTAAAAAGGTCCTTGAATTTTTTTCTTCAATAAGAGTGGAAACTCTGTTAATAGATTATTAAAATTTTTTTTTTTTTTTAAATGAAATGTTTTAATGTAGTTTACTGTTTGATAGGGACTACAGCGTGGTGAATCATTCTGAGCATGCACTGTGCGTTGACTTGGCAAACCACGTAGTGCGCATGCACCAGTGCAACCTTCTCCTCTCTCCCTTTCCCTTGGTGTGCCTTGTACTTGGGGAGGTCTCCCTGGGAACAGGGATCCATTTCAACCACCTTGTGGAGAGTGTGCGGTGGATGGAAGAGCTGGTTAGGAGGAGCGGAGCAACCATCTATATTGGTAACATATTCTCTCTTTTGAACTCTGGTTCAAGGGTGTATGTTGTTGAACTAGCACTGTGTTAATAGAAGTCTGCTTAAGGTAGTGTTTGCGAGTTACCAGCATATATATTTTTGTTTTATTAACCCACTAACAATGGTTGGCAAGAAAATTTGCCAATCGAAATTTTAGTTTTTTTATTTACCAATAAATTGCGATTCTGGTTCCACTTAATGTTTTTTTAAAAATCATAAAAATAATTTTCCAAAAAATTAAAAAAAAAAATATCAAAATATACCTTAAATGATATAAATAAATAAGGTAAAAGTTGAAAACAATGACTGTTTATCCGTTTCAAAGTTTTCTTTAATGGGTTAATGTAAAAGAGCATGTCTTCATCTTTTGAGCTTTATTTTTATCCAGATAAATAATTTTTTTTACTTGTAAACCAGAAAGTATTTTAGATTAATTTTTTGTGTATTTTTGGTGAATTTCGGTCATGATTTCTCTTTTCTAAAATAATGCTTATAGACCATTCAAAAGTCACACAATGCACCTATAAGAAAAGTTTAGTATACGTTAGAGCATTGATTATCTGAATACCAATTAACCAAAACCGTTTCAGCCACCAAATTCAAAATCTCAGACTGGTTTTTCTAAATTTTAAGCATACTTTAATGTAATATTACTTTATTGTAGAGTTATTTACAAAACGTGACACAAAATATTCACTGTGTTTCTTTACTTCTTATTTTTCTTGTAATACTGGTGAAATTTTTTTTCATAAATCATCAGTTATTCGAAAAATTAGTTATTTTAACATCTCCTAATCTTCAATTGTTTCAGGTAATCTATACTCTACTGTAATTTCACTTAGAGTGCCAAATTTTTAAGCTTGTACTTGTGCTACCCTAAGTTTATTAAAACCAGTCCACTTCATAGGCACGAACCAGTATTCTTTTCGAAATGCCATTCAAAAGTCAATTTAAATGAGTATTTAGGTTCAAACAATCTTAAGTAATCTATAACTTTTTAGACACACTACAAATATTTGTAATTTGAAAATTCCTTATTGGTAGATGTAGTAATAAATACAAATTTAAGGTTGTGTTCATTTGGAACAAACATCATTTGTGTTCAAACCAGTATTAAATAAACTTAAATTTGAAACAATCACTACATTAAAATTCAAGATATATTAATATTATTTTCAAGTATTTATCGAGAAAGTATTATTTTTATCTATATTGTACTTTTTTTCAATAAGCGACTGCTTGAATGAGTTGAATAAACCATAAATGTTGGTGGGGAATTTTGTTAGTAAGTGTTAAGTAGCTGAAACGTCTGCAAAATTAAGCTTTTTCGTATCTTGCCTGCAAAGTGCATACATTTATAATAATAAGAATATATTTGTTTATAGAAAGGGATTTCCAATAGGTGTAGTGCTCTAAAATTTTCAAAATAAATAGCTTTCACCTCCTAATTTGACTTTTCACAAATTTTTTTTTTTAAATAAGTTTTTTTTTTACAAAGTTATGCAGTTAGTACTTATATTTAATAGTACTTTATGTTTAAATAAAAGGCAACAATCAGAAACCACATAGAAGTACTCTCTTGTAACACATAGCATTCAATTACATTTATTTTAATGACCAATAAATTGAAGAAAAAGTTGACTGAAGTTTATCTCTAAAAGTATCAAAATTATTTTATTTTATGTCTGTTTCTAAACACTTCAATGCAGCATAAAAAGTTTACATGAAATTCAATTTAAAAATTATTGCAATAAAATAAAAAAAATAAAATAAACATTGCTCTTATGTTATTGAAAAGAAAATATTTTTGATAAAAATAATTCAAAGTGTAAAGTATTTCATAAATTAAAAAAAAAAAAAATGTCCTTATGTAAAACAGTTACTTATTACAATATCTCACTGTGACTAACTATTTTGTCAATCACTCCTTCCAGATGGCGACAACATATCGAAGGCGCTTACAGATCAGCTTCACCTTCACTCCAACTTAATCCAGATGACAGACGACTTCTGCATATTCATCCGGAATCAGCCTCCTTCTCACTCTGTCGCTCCCTCTACCCCTAAGCCAAACCGACTGAGCAGTGAAACAATTGCATCTGCAGTGCCCATTATGCTGGCACAGCATTATGCAAACCAGGCACTACAACTACTCGTGCATATGTGTATGGTGTGCCTTTGTGTCGAGAGTAGCGACCATAGTGAACGATCACAAGGTAATGGTTTTCGTTTCCTGAAAACAAGGGTTGCATTTGTCTTAAAATTCCTAATATTCCTTAAATTTTTGTTTCTCCCCAAAATTCCTAATATTCCTTAAATTTTTGTTTCACCCCAAAATTCCTAAAATTGTATTTAAATTTTTCGATAGTTCCTAAAAACAAATAAAATCCCCATAAATCCCGTGATTTTCCTTCAAAACCTGCGGGGAATAAACCCCTGATATTCCCTCTGATGAGAAAAGTGTATTTAATTGAATTTGCATGTTTGTCAAAGTAGTACAATTGTTTAGTTATATAACTGCTTTTATGCTAAAAGGTTGTTTGAAGTTTAATTTTTTGTAAGTTGACAGTGTTTTTTTGCTGGTATTGAAACACTCTTTGCAAAGAATATGTCTGTTAGCAGCCTATGTCAGCTTCAAAAGAAATATCCCTAAATGTGTTTGAATTATCCCTAAATGTGTTTGAATTATCCCTAAATGTGTTTGAATTATCCCTAAATGTGTTTGAAATATCCCTAAATGTGTTTGAATTATCCCTAAATGTGTTTGAATTATCCCTAAAAAGTTTCTAAAATTTCTGAAAATATCCCTAAAATTCCTACCTTAATTTTTCAGAAAGCTTACTGCACCCACTGTAAAAAGATGGGACTATTTTTTTCCCTTCATCACTAAGACTTCATAAGATGGCCAATAATTTTTATTTAAAATTAATAATTTTATTTTTAGTTATAAGCAATCATCCTGCACAATTAGAATATCTATCTAGAGAATTAGGATTTTAATAAATTAAGAAGAAAAAAACTATTTTTACGATTTACTTCGGCAAACTAAAAAGTATATTTTATCAATTTCTTTTATAGTCAACTATATTTTTCCCATGTGACTTTTTTTGATTAGGCATTTATCAATAGATATATAAATATTTTATATTTAACACATTTTGAGTCTTCAAATTCTTCTGTCTTGATTTTATTTAGATTAAAAGCAGTTGAGAGTCTGGCTTAAAAAATGGTCAACATATTTCTTTAGTTCCACTTTCATCCATTAATCTTGTAAACAATACACTTTTAGAAAACATTTTAATACCAAACATTTGTCAAATTTGCAAAATTATTTATATTGAATATTTCTAAACTGGCCAGATTTGTGTTGTCAAATGTCTCCAATCCTCATACGGATCTGCATCTTTGCTTTTAATGATCATGTTGGAACTGTATATTTTACAAAACATTTTTCAATTAATACAAATTTATATTTTTATACATAATGGAATTGGTTTTACAGCATTTTGTTTTTACTTGTTAACTTTATTGTGTGTTGGCTCTAAACTGAATAACAATATTATTTTGATACTGGGGTCAGAAAAAGAAGAAATTCCAATAATCTTTTCAATCTGTGCTGTTTGTTTCCACTATCGGGAAAGATTACTGACAAACAATAAACGTTTTGACAAGTATAAAAATACAAATTTCAGCATCACCTTCTGCAAACTAAGTTCATATAGACCAATAAATAAATATGCAAGAGGAAAAAAATAGCATGCTCATGTACAATTATGTCAAGAAAAAAAGAGTCCATTAAATTATATTTTATTATGTAATTATTGAAAGTTGCTGTGTCCTATAACTTTTTTACTTGACCATATACTTTATAGAAAATGATAAGAAATTTCCAAATAACAAAACAGAAGTTCCGATAGCATTCTTGGACTGCGCTTGAAGCCTGTTCTGTTATGTTTAGGAACAAGTAAAATCTGTTTTAAAAAGTTGTTTCTTATACTATTTATTTTGTATTTCAGATGAAGTATTCTGTCGTTATAAAATATTAAGACATTTGCTACAGAGGGAATTCACCTTTGAGAGAGAAGCAGCAGAAAAAGTATGCCTTCATTTTCAATTTCCTTCCATTGTAATGTAATGTGCAACCCCTGTTAATTACAAAGTTTGACTCTTTGATTTTTTTTTTAATCTTTAATCACCAATCTGGTAATGCAATTTTTTTAAAAAAATATTTTTATATTGCCCAAAGAGTACAAAGATATTGTGCAATAGTCAAAAAGAGGTTATATTATCTAAAAAGTATTAGGGCTAGATATGTTAGAGGAAGCTTATATATAGAGCTTCCGACAATATGCGGTTCAGGATGAGTAAACTCAAGACAATTGGCGACATGATAAAATTTAATATTTACAGTTATTTACAAGCAAATATATAGTTACAAGCATAACTAATCTCTGTTGTAAAACACAGCTCATATGAGGGAAAGATATATACTTTTATTGTCTTATAGCTACATATATTCATAGAACACTACAAGATGGAAAATAAAGTCAAAACAAAGTTACGTTGTCCTAGCAACGCATAGCTTTCATCCAGGAGCAAGAAATAAGCATTGGTGCGTGTGATTCTATTAACCTCGTGCACCATAGATATATGTACAACATTGCATTAGAAATGTCATGTATCTATTGTAGATTAAATTTTAAAAAAAAGTTTAATTTACAAAAAACAGAAAATAGTTAGAATACAATATCTAAGAATTGTTCTATTTTATCTAAACCCTTACAGTTCCCAATTGAAATGGATATTTTTTATTGATTTTTGCAATGCTCAAGAAGTCATATGCTTGTTTACCTAGGAGTCTGACAATCACAGAATCTGTTTACTTTGAGACTTCCCTAAACCTCTGATGTAATGACTACTTTTGCCACAGATTACCGAGATTTACATTGCTGTGATGGTCATTTTCGTCATGTGTTTTGCCAATATAGCTCGCATAGCTATTACATCCAAGATTTATCCTGCAAATATCACTATCACTGATGTACGTTGTGATTGTCAATTTTGTGTAAGTGTTACTCTGATACAATCGCCTCTATTGCAGAGATTTTCACTGGTATATTTATTAAGCTCCAATGCCGATATAGTTACAGTTGTAATATACAATATTATTGAGTTTTAAGCTAGTAAAAAAAATCTGGAGATTTGCACCAGTATGGAGGGCACTACTATCATGAATATTTACATTGAAGTGATTGGCCTTTTCTTCTTGGTTTATGCTGATGTAATAGCTTCTATGTCCATAATTAGTGTCGATGTAAAGATAATTTTGCCATTAGATTTGAATCGATGCATAAGGACTAACATTTAATATGATTTTGAACAAAAAAGTTAATCCCAATTTTTATTTTTAATACAGGCGCTGTACAGTACTGAGGAAACATTAATTTCAGCTTTTCTTTTTATGGAAATTTGGATTATTCCTGAGATCAGTGCAAATATGCATCTCAGTTATGGGAGGATTAGTTTGGCCCTTGCTTGCAAATCTGGCAATTGTGGAACCTTGGTACGTTCGGACTTACTCCTAACCTCCAATCTGATGACCCCTTTTTCCCTTCATAGCTTCTACCGCTATTATTTACTTTGGTATGTAGAGATCATTTTTGCTGAACATTATGTTGGTGTTATGGCTGCTATTGCTGAGATTTGTGTCGATACAGACAGCGGTCTCCTCGAGATTTACATTATGTGATGGTCATTTTCGTCGAGTATTTCGCTGATATAATAGCTAGCATTTCAAATATAATAATTTCTATTGTTTATATTTGCATCTATACATTGGGTGTTAACACTGATGTGATGGTCATTTTTGCTGAATGCATTGCAATTGTAATATCAGAGAATTGCGCGGATATTATCGAAAAAATACAGAGATTTTCTAGTGCAGTGGACGCTATTTCCGATGTATTCATTCAAGTTATGGTTATTTTCACCTAGGTTTACATGTATATAATAGCGGGTATTGCTGAGTTTTGTAATCCCATTTTGGTGGCCTTCGATAGTGTGATATCCGCTATGTCCGGGATTAGTGTTTGTATGTAGATGGATTGCGCTTTTGTTTTGAATCAATGCAAAATGACTTACAATTTTCATTCAATTTTGTACGAGAAAATTAGTCCTAATTTTTTGGTATAATCTTTATTTAAGATATAAGAACTATAATTTGGATGAGTAAGCAATTTGAGAACTGGGTGTAAATAGATTCACCTGTTTGTTGATATGGTATGATTGTTTTAAGTTGTTTGACTTCTAAAAATTTTGGAAAATGTGTGCTATTTAAACGGTTTTCATTTCTTTTGCCTGAATCTCAACTTTTTTTGCTTGGGAACTGTACAATATCTGTAGTTTTAAGATGTAGCTCATTGATTTTTTTCTTGTAAAAAAGTGTTTGGTGTAATATTTAATTTTGAAATTAATCGCAAATAAACATTTTGCAATAGTGTAGTTTCACTTAAAATTAGTCGTATCCTTAAAACTTTAGGTCCCTAAAAGTCTCTTTTTAAGAGAATTGTCCCTTTTTTCCCAAGAGACATGTTTAGAGTCTGTTGCAAAACCCGTGTTACATGTTTTAGTACTGTTATCATTTGGTCTTGTGTTATTATATTGTGATGTTATTATAGTGTGAAGGCCTGTGACAATTATAGAATAGATATTTGTGATACTCAAACTTCATATATTGACATTTCTACTTTTATTGCATATCAAATCATGGGTATGGCTGGCAAGAATGTTTTTTTTGTGTAGCCCTACATGACTTAAAAATACAAAATTATTATGCTAAAAAAACCTTTGAATTGTAATGTGTTATATTTTATAGCTTATTCAACAAAAGAATAATATTGCCTGAAAACTGAATTGGTTACAAATAACCATCAGGTGTTTTGCAGGTTTTCAAAAATTGAATTAAATATGTCTTTAGTTGACTAACCATTTCTTTACATTTGATAACCTATAAAATTAAGAGGAAGTAACTGCTTATTATTTGCCACCATATTTTCTTGAATAGGAATTTTTACTGAGAGAATAAGCTTGTTTGGATCATGACGAGGACTTTTTGATTATTTTATAATTAAACAAGGAAAAATATGCATATATTTTCTTGAACAGCAATCACAATTCAAAAATGAAAGATTTGCATAGCAACATTATTTTTCCTTTATGTTTGAAAAAAATTGTAAAAATTAATCTATCAATCAACAAACCAAATTGAATTGACTAGATGTTTACATGACAATTTTCTCAATTTTTTTCTTTTCTCATTTACCATAGGACTTCCTGCACGCAGTAGAGTCCTTAAAAGAGGAGAAGATTCTAAGAGTGAAAGAATCTCAGCTCTCGCCTCGTTCCTCTTCAGTGGAAAAGGTGTTATTCTTAGGGAATCTGCTTCTTCCGTTTGTCCGAGCCTATTATGTAAGTAGATGCATAGTGAGTGCTAGAGCAGTGTTAGCCACTACGCGGCCCAGCCCGCGACATATTTTTGTGCGGCCCGCTGGTACCGCAGAAGATAAAAAAATCACATTTCGGGATACAGAGTTTTTCTTACACAATTGTAATTTATATGAAATAATCTGTATTAATTATAAAGAACAGAGTTCTCTTCCACGTGCCCGAAGAAACTGTATGAAAAAGCTTTTAGTAAGGTGGTTTTCATCAAGAATAAAAATACAGGAATAGCTTAACTGAATCTCATTTGTAGAATTTATTAAAATTGATTGCAACAAATACTCCAAAAGACATCAACTCCATCATAAAATAAACAGAACAATATCAATAGTCGTCGTCCCACAATCAATATTGATAAAAACGGATTAATTTGGAAGTACATTTTAAATACTTTTATTAAAAGTTAGGCCAAGTTAGGCATTGTCACGTTGAAACAAAAGATTCACTTCTTTTTTAGACTTTGATTTACTACTAATAAAAATTATTATTTTTTTAAACTATTTGAAGAAAAAAAGAATCAAATTTCAAGTACAATTTTACTAAGATAAAAAAATAATGTTTTTCCCCCACTTTCAGAAATGCTATATGTTGTTAAATCGATAATAATTAAAGATACGTATTTTGGTGTATCCGGCAATCGAAAAGCTCCAACATAAGTCATACGGCCCGCCTCTAAAAGTTAGTGGCGAACGCTGTGCTAGAACAAAGTAGCTGTTTTGTACCTGCTCCAAAACTAACCGTTTCTATTCCAAGATGCTCCAACACACTCATTTTCAGCCAAATGATTAGAGAACTATTTCACAATTTTCCCAAAAAAAAAAAAAAAATTGATGAGAAACTAAAATATATCTCTACTTTTGATGGCGATTTACCAAATGTAGAAATAAAATCAGGGAGGTATTATAACAAAAATGTAATTATTGCCATGTTTTGTTCGATTCACTTATTTCATTTGCTGTAGTTTTTATTTTCTGTAATATTTTTTGTTTTTCTTTTTAATATTTGTGGTTTTGATAAGCAGTTTTTAAAAAACCATGCTCTAAATTGAATATTTGGTTCCAAAATTAAGTAATAATTTCTCAATTTTTTTTATGTGCTGCAGAACTATGGCAACCTTGTAAAACATTTTATTTTGATTTAAGTTTAACTACTAATAAAATACATTTGCTAGTAGTATTTCAGAAACTGGATCAAAGCATACAATTTTTCATTCGCAATTCTTAAAAACCCTGAACCCTAATGATGTCAAAGTTGGACTTTTAGGGCTCGCTTTTTTCAGTCCAGAGAATATTAAAAATGAAGTTTGTGAAATAATTATTTATTTCCATTACAGAATTAAAAGATAACTGATAAATTTTTGAACCAAAATTATTGTAAAACTAATCATACAATGAGTTTCAATATGGTAACTCTGCATCTTGATTTCCATTCAATGGTGTTAATCAGAATTTTCCCTTGAAAAACCACTTGCAGGGTATTCCTTAAAAAAAAATCTTGATATGACAATATTTCGACACAGTATAGCAATCGTCCCAACTAAAGTTGTTTTTAAATCCTTTATATTAACTTTGATTTTTTGTGTCACTGGCTGTGTTGATGGCTGGCAAATCTGCAGAGACTTAATTAACCCCTAGGCTATCATTTAATCAGGCTGAAACTTGGCAGATAGATTTGATGTTGATGACAATGCATTCTATCACATTTTGGAGGCTGTCATTGTCACTAAAAGGTTGCTTTTACAAAATGCTAATAAACCAACTTGTTTTCATCCAATAGCATTTAAACAATCATTGAAGAAACTCTTTCCTGTTGCCAAAATTGTTTTCATAAATAACAAATAAGATTGTTTTAATCAGAATAAATAAAAGATATTTGGATGTGAATGCATAAATTCACGTTCATTTTTAATGAATAAATTTTGAAAAGTAGTTTACGGCATATTTTGTTGATAGAAATATTTTTAATATTTAAAATTAGATGCAAACAACAAGCACAATGTTGCCAACAGAAATGGGGCTTTTTTAATGAATATAAAAATTGCAATACATATCAAGGATTTATGTTTAAAACTTTTTTATGGGTTATTCTTTTTCAGTTGATATGCAAGTTCATCGCTAAGCTCAGTGGTGAGCACACAAAAACTCGGCATCATCTAATGGAGGAGTGCCAGAGCTTCATTGAAGAAAGGATTAAAAATGGAGATCTGAGAGATTATCGATGCCTTTCGCTGGAGATTTCATCTAATTGCATAAACTTTCTAGTCAACCAAACTGCACTGACAATTAGCCCCAAGTAAGTTTATTTCACAAACCAATTCAAATTGTTTATTTTATAATTATCATATGATGTTGTTGGATGAGCTTTATTACATTGAGATAAACACTTTCACCTAAATATCAAATTGAGAAACCTTTTCTGTGTCGCATATTACTGCATGGAAAAACTCTTAAACTCCTGTAAATAAATCCAAGATCTGTCTGTATGTATGTACGCCTCTAACTCAAAATCTACTGAATCAATTTAGGTTAAGTTTGTGCCTATTGATAGTTTTATTACTGCAAATAGTAAGTACACTTTTTACTCATTTAAGCACACACAAAATAGTAATTACATGCTAAAAACATTTTTTTTGTCATTTTGCAGTCTATGCTTTATTTATATATAGACTTTTTCTTCAGAAACGAAGCATTGTTGGTAACAAATAATTTAAAGGTTAATAGATGAGCGTTTGGTTATGGTGGAATACAGTCATTTCTAAAAATGTCTTTCTTTGTGTACGTGGTCAGCATAACTCCCAAACTAATTGATCTAGGATGTTCAAATTTTGTATGCGAGTTGGTGGTGGCCATGAGACCTACCAATAAGGTTTTTGTCAAAATTGTGCATTCGCATAAGGTTTTAACCATCAAAAAGTCATGTTTTCCTGCAATTGATAATCTCAAACGATTCTGACTCAAACGATTTTGATTAAAATCTCTGTGCTAATGCCTCTTAAGGTGTTATAAATGTCTCCTCCACCGAAATTCCTCTAGAAATGCAATAAAAATGTAAAAAGTTGAAAAACGAGTGCCTTTGAGAGGAAGTCCTATTAAGGATCATTTCCTATACTCGCTGTGTTACAATCTTCTAGCCCAGTGCATTTAGAAACTACTTTGTGTAAAACTTTGAAATTTGGTGATTAGGTACTAAAATGATCACTAAATGAAATGACATAAATTAAAAACTCGAAAATGGCATCTAATATATTTTATTTTATATTCAAAATCATTACGTCAAGGCATATGCAATGGCTCCTTCTGTTTTTGCCTTTTGCTATTTCAATTATCATTTATAATCGATAGACTTTAAATGAAATTTTTTTTTGTCATTTCATTAAGTGATTTTTTTTTTTTTTTGCCTACTCTCCAAGTTTCAAGGTTTTATACATAGTTGTTTATAAATGCACTGGGCTAGAAGATCGTAACATAGATACTATAGGGAATGATCCTAGGACTTCTTAACACAGAGCTCTCTGCCTTTGAGCATCGCCTATCAACGATCGATTTTCTTCTGTTTCTCTCACAAAAAAGGACGATGTAATGTCTATCAAGTAATCACCAATTTTGATTTTATGTGAGTTTTTTTTTTTTTGCCCATGTAAAAATTATTGCCGAAAATATTGCCAAACTGGCCATTTTTATTTGAATGAGTGAAAATTTGAAAATGGGGAATAACATCACATATTTTAATTCAATGATCAATATTACAGTGTAATTGAAAGTTGTGCAAATGTTCCACACCAATAGTTTTTTTTAATTCCTTTTAAGAAGTATTCTTTTTGGATCCTAATAAATGAATTTACTGAAGAGTCACATGTATCATATTTTTGCACAGAAGCAGTGTCTCCCCATTAAGATTTTTTTGTTTGGCGACTACAAGAAAGTGCCAAACAAAAAAAAATCACCATTAGGGTGTCAGCAAATTACTAATTCGGATATTTTTAAAATTTAAAGACGTATGCTTCAACAATTTTAAGACTCAAATTTAAAGACTGGTCTACCCATCAACTTAGGTCTGCACTGAAAGTCTGGGATATTTTCTGAAAAACAAAAGACATAGTGGTTGTTAGTCTGTTTGTATTCTTATTCCTCCAAATGAGGTCGAAAGCTAGAAGAAAGCACTGCCGTCATAAGTTAAAAAGCCCTAAATCCAAGAATTTTTTATTGCATATTTTGACTGTTTTTGATCAGTTCTTAGAAAATAGTTGTTTTATATTATTAAATGGTTCAAGTTCTAGGATCATACAACCATATGCAATAAGAAGAGAAAAAAAAATGTGATTTCAAAGGACAAATACAAAATTGTCAAAATATGCATTGGAATTTTTTTGAATTTAAGGCTTTTTAGCTTATGATGGCAGAACAGCTCTTCAAACAAAATTATATTTACCAAAGTACATGTCCCTACCAATATGGAAATGTTGGGCCAATATTAATTTATAAGGAATGGTCCTGACTTCTGACATTTTTTTGTGGATGTGTTTTTTGTAATAAACAAAAACTACTAAAATTTAAATTTACTTTTCCTTATTTATTTGTTAAATAGCTCACTAGGATGCAAATTATCTTAAAAAGTTTTTGATATTGTCATTCATTTTCAAAATGTATTTTAAATTCTTGACAAAAAAATAAAGACAAAAAAAAAAAAAATGATAAGATGGTACTTTAATTTTTTTAAAGGGACTCAATACTCTAACAATAAAAAAAAAATCGTTCTGGGTTTTTTTATTTCATGTTTTCCTATGTTTCTTTCTCTTTCCATTGATGTATTACTTTTGTTTTTACTCAAATTAGAAGTATGTTATATTTTGTTTTAAAAATGACAAATTTTAATATAAACTATGTAAGACTTTTACCTTTAACTTTGATTTTCTCTAAACGTGATATTTTAAACTTCAATGTACCTTTTCTAACTGACTAGTAGAGATATACTAGTAATTTTTTTTTTATTAAATTGTTGTACATAACCTATAGATTAAACAGAGGTTAAAAAATTTCCAGTTATTTTCTTAATTATTTTTTTAATACCAAAAAGGTAAAAAGCTTGTTCAGTTAACATTGATAATTTGCTTTTTTAAAACAAAATATAACATACTTCTGATTTTACTAGAAACGAAAAGTAATACATCAATGGAAAGGGAAAAATACATAGAATATAGTGTGAAATAAAAATCTCAAAATCAATTTATTGTTAGGTTACCGAGTTCCCTTGAATAATTACCAAATTTTTTTAATGCATATAGAAAATGTGTCTTTATAACATTCTTAAATATTTATTCAAAACACTGTAAATGTGCATTAGAAAAGCAGAGTTTTAGTCTCCAAGTAACATGGGTGACAGACCGAAATCACATTGCTAATAATTGAATATTTCAAATTACTCTAAAAATATTTTTTTAAAAATATCAAATTATTAACACTGTACCTCCTTGTTCTTGTAAACTATCAATTATTTGAAAAGAAGATGAGGAAGAGGAGATAAACAAAAGTCAATTTTTCAAACAAAAGATATTTTGAACAACAAATGATAGAATAGTCAGGACTATTGTGTCATTATAGAAATGTATACAATTAATTATGCATGGCATAGAATATAATTTTATTTTTAACTGATCAGACTTTTTTTTTTATTATACTATAAATTATTTTATAGTTATTGCAGATAAAAATAGTTACTTTTTAAAATTTTACTTGTAATAAAACAAATTTACTATATTTCTATGACTAATAAAAATCATTGCTGTATATTATCTTTCATTGGTTATTTAAAGGGCAATCTTAAAATCTGATTGAATAAACAGTTATTAGTAAAGAAAAATGTCATATAATTGGTACATATGTTTAATTGCAAGTACTATTTAGTGTCTGATTGAGTTCGAAAATGTCCACTGAGCAATTTTTTTCATTGTTGGCTATTTATTTGCTTTCAAAAGCATTTGTCTTAAGATTTACTATTTCATTTAAAGTTACAACTTTGTGTTTAAAAAAGTAAAATAGAAATTATGATGTGGTATAAGATGCAGGGAAATTTTTCTGAAAATAATTTGTCATCTTTATTTTTTAGAAGTGACACAACAAATTCTAGTCATGTAGAAATTTCTAATATTGTAGAAGAATTAGGTAAGTGTAGAATAATTTTTATTTAAAAAAGCCTTCATGTAGTTTATATAATTGGTTTTAAGTTATTTACATTTCCAACTTTTGTTCCTTTCATAATTATTTAATCCATATTTTACACAGCAAAGGGAAATTAATGGGTCTCTATGAAAGTACAAAATCTCATGTTAATAAAAAAATTGCTTTATTTGTTTTATCAATGATCCTTTATTTTATTTAATCTATTTACTTATTAAAATGATAATGTTTTGCATTGAAAAATATGGAATATACAGTATAGAATCGATTATCTGAAATATTTGGGGTTTGTTGGTATTCCGATGATTGATTTTTCAAATATTCAACATTTTTTAAACCAAGTGTCATAGAAGCAATATGAAACAAAGAAACATAAGATATGAAATGCAAAACTGTATATATTTTGTATTGCATGTATTATAAATAATCTTACATTACATTAATGTAAGCTCAACATTTAGGAAAAAAAATAAACCAATTTTGAATTTACGGTTTTGATTAATTAATTTTTTTCAATCGATTGGCATTCAGACAATCAATGTTCTACTATATTCTGATAAATAAGCTTTATTTTTAACTCGAACCTTTTAAACAACTGTTTATTGAATCGATTGGTAATTATTAATAGTAGTAATAATATTGAATAATAATTATTCCTCAACATTTTGGTAAGGAATGATTACTATTACATGTTAAATTCTTATTTTAAAACCATAATATAAGAACTGAAATGAACTGATTTGATAAGCTTATGTTGACATTTTAATTTTTTTTTTCTTTCTTAACTCCATATGCTATTAATTATTCCCCAACATTTTGGTAGCGAATGATTACTATTACATGTTAAATTCTTATTTTAAAATCGTAATATAAGAACTGAAATGAACTGATTTGATAAGCTTGTGGTGACATTTAAATTTTCTTTCTTTCTTATGTCCATGTGCTACCGTTTTGCGTCGTTGATACCAAAACATTAGATTTTTGATGATTTAAATTTTTATTATTGGCTTATTCCTTCAAATGTTTCCTTATTATTAAAGATTGATGAGCTTTTTTAACACTGAAATGTTAAAGAATGGAAAATTGTTTATCTCTTTTTTTCTTCTTCTGGTTTCGAAGGATCTTCGTTATTGAAGCAAGAACGTAATGTAAAACTTTATTGAAATCATTTATGGTACAATAACCTACTTACTATGTTCGTGTTAGTAAAATTCATATAAATTAATTTTTTTGAGGTGTAGGGGGAGGGGGTTTGAGTAATGGAAAATTATTTGCTTCAGTCTTGGAAAAGCATGTAAAACCATGGATTCGTAACAGAAACTCTATAAATGCAGTGATCAGTATTAAGTATTTGAAAATTGTCCCACTCTCCTAGTTTCAAATCTATTTACTACATGCTGATTGTTTCAATTGCATAATTTATTATTGTAATATCTTTTGTCGCAGAATGGTTCTTACCCAACTCTAAAGGCATAACTCAAAGGTCCAGACTTCCCATGCCAACTGCCAAGCTATGAGATACGTGAACCTCTTTAAAAAAAATATGTCCTTTTTATTGGAGACATGCATTTTCTCCCGAATACAAATTTATATAACACACATCAAACCAAAGTCGAGTTTATATTATGTTACTTCTTTTAGCATTAGAAAGCATTTATTTTGTATTATATATCTAAAAGTATAGCTACGTATTTATTAACATTATTATGCAATATTGTATATAAATTATAACTTTCCTACTTATTGTTTTGAGCTTATGTTTGAATTGGTCAAAGTCATGCTCTAGGAAACTAATAGCCTATTGATAATTTATGACCGAAGCATTTGATTTTTACAACTTTTTTTTTCTCCCTTTCTTTTTTTTATTACATGGCATGTCTAGACTATAATTTGTTTCTGCATCTGCTTCATAAAAGTTCAAATTTTAGGAAAAGGTCAAGGAATGTGTTAACTTTTAGAAAGTGGGGAGATTAAGTTTACATAACAACAATAGGTAAATTACATTTTAAACACATAACCTACTTTTTAAATCCCTTATATTAACTTTGATTTTGTGTGTGTGTGTGGCTGTGTATTTCAATGACAGGAAGCCTAATTAAAACCTTTGCCATCATCCAATCGGGTTAAAACTTGGTAGATAGATTTGGTGTCAATGGATTCTATCAAATTTTGGGATTTTACGGAATACTAATAAACCAACTTGCTGTCATCCAGTCACGCTGAAATACCATTTAACCAATCATTGAAGAAACTTTTTGTTATTGCCAAAATTATTTTCATTAATAAATAATAAAATTGTTTTAATCAGAATAAATAAAAGATATTTGTATGTGAATGCATAATTCACAGTCATTTTTATTTTTAAATTTAATTTTAAAAATAATAGTAATAATTTAGAATAAATTTTTAAAATAGTTTGCTGCATATTTTACCGATCAGTTGTTTTTAGTATTTGAAATTAGATGCAACCACCAAGCACAATTTAGGAAAAAATATAATTTTTTTGTTGTGATGAATGAAACATAATGTTCAAACAAAAAATGATTCCTGTCTAATTAATAAAAGTTAGTTGGAGCATTTCTTGGCCAACAGGGTAGAAAGGTTTGTGTCTAAGTCACCAATTTTAATAAGGATTTTCTATTCTAATGTGTTTATAAGCAGATTCTAATTTTCATTTGTATAAAATCCCAATAACAGAGTAACCACAGAACCTGAAATCAGGAAATATCAGGGTGCTTTTTGATTCTGTAAAAAATAAGAGAAAGGTTAGGGAATTTTAAAAATGTCTCAACAATCAGGGAAATTTTCATGGTATTTTGGTGCCATTTTCCCAGAGATTTGTGATGGTAATCCTTAAAAGTTGAATGTTACGGAATAATTTAAACTTTTCATTATTTTTTTTTTCTTTAACATGCATGTTCTATTTGATCAGGGTGCATACACCTGTTTAAAAATTGAGGAAATTTTTAAAAAGTTTGCCGTAAAATCTGAGAATTTTGTAGCAATCTGTCAGGGAATTATCAGGGAACTTTTTTTCTTGAATTTTGTGGCCATCCTGAATAAAGAAAAGCAAAAAATAGGAGCTTTAAAGACACTGTTTATTTCTGTTGAAATTGTTGAGAATATGTGCATTCATGGTCACAAAATCTTAATTGTAAAAGCCCAAATTTAAGAAAAATTTTCTCTAAAACTTCTGATTTGTATTTAGGCTCTGACTGAGTAGTTTGTATTTGAGCGATCTTTTCAATTCGTAGCTTTGATCAAATTTGTAATTTAAGCAACAATTTTGAACTGAAAATGAAGAAACTAATTTATCTTGTTTTAAATAAACTTGTGTTTGAAAACTGATTTACTGCATATATTTATCTTCTTTTTGTTCATATTTTACTTCTTTAGAGTCAAAGTAATAAATATTCATTGCAAAATTCTGCTAATTTAAGTAAGTAAGATTTTGAGATTTACAACTTTGTCACAGTAAATCCAAAAAATGTCTACTCAAGTGTTAGATAAAATCTGTTGGCTATATTTATATCATGTAAGAAACTTTACAAATGTTCTTGTTTCTTTCGAAAGCTAGTTATATGTAAATTTTTGGGTTGAAGAATATTTGAATCTATAATTATAAGTGGTAGTTACTCACCTTAATATGTAGAACAATCTACATTCTCAATTTTATTTTTAAGTCAATGTCATTAATATTCTCTATCCTTCTCTTGTTAAAAAATTAAATGTTTAAAGTTTTTAAACAAATCTAGTTTGGAAAATTAGCCCTTTTACAGAGAAATTTTTTTATTGCTTAATTATTATAATTATTAACTTAAGATTTAATATAAATAGATAATAGTTGACACCTGCTGCTTTAGTTGTTAATGATAATCTTGTCTTAATGATTTATTGACTGTGTACTGAACGCTTGACATGTTACTTCCTATGCAAAATTCTAGCTGCTTGATGCTTAACTTCATTAGCATGATTGTGAAATCTCTGTTATAACTCAGTTAATTCAACAGTTTTCTAAAAAATAAGAAGGGGGGGGGGGGGGGGGACAACAGAAAACAGAGAAGCCTGTGATTTCAACGCTTTCATTGCCATATTTTTTTTATTTGGCATTTAGATTTCTAGAGTATAACTTTGACAAATTCGCTACTGTTATGTTTGATTTGAAGATTGTTTAAAGAGCATGTTCTGAAGTTTAATTGAAAACTCTTAAACATAGAACAAGTTACATGTATCCCTGATTGTTGAATATTGTACTTGCTTCATACATTTCAATTGCGTTATTTTAATGGTTAATAATTAATCTTTTGTGTATCATTTATGCATACTTATTGGTTGTTTTGTAATTCTTATAGAATTTGGATAAATTCTTTGTTCCAAAAAAGCTTTATTTGCATTTTATGGAAACTATTCTGTTGATGTACTTTATAAAAGCATCCCTGCAAATTTTGTTTGTGTTTAACATCTAACTTTTTAACTAGGAATGCTGCTAGAATTTGTAGCTTTACATACTGGTGAAATCTTTTTTTTTCCCCCTCTTTTCTCTATACTTAAGAATCAACAGACGTATAGTGTTGTTGTCTCTGCTCAATTTATGGTTGTATTTTTTAATATACAAACTTATACTTTTTTTTGGTAGAATCCCTGAATTTATTCTTGAATGAAGATTTTGTTGATGTAAACAGGCATGGTACAGTTCAGTAGAAACACTGATTTCATCTTTTATGACCAAAATTTTAATAATGTAGATTAAAAACATTAGAAAACTATGTTTCATTAGATTCACCTGTTTGTCAATATAGTATTATTTTTTTAAGTTGGCTTCTAACATTATTTTTAAATTTATTTATTTTTTGTATTTATTTATTTATTTTGCAGGTTTGCACTTTTGCATTAAGTTCATTTTTTTTTGTTTTTGTTTTAGATCTGTACCATGTCTATGTTAATCTTCTCACAATGAGCTTTAACCATCTCTGGTTTGTAATTGAGTTTTTTTTAAGGCTGTGACGATATATTCTTATCTTATGTTAAACTTTATTTTACGATTTTAAATTACATCAAGGTACAGTATGGCTGTCGGATGTACTTGCAATTATTTTGTTGCCTAGTTTTCTTTTCTATGATATCTTAAAATGAAACATACACCTTATTCTGTACCTCCAAACCAAACAAGCTTGAGCAACTTTGGAGAAATGTAATATCAGAATCCTTTTTCCCACTAGACTCTCATAATACTCTTATAACTCGAGTTTATGCTTTCGAGTCTTTTTAGAGAGTTACGATTTTATGGTTTCATAAAAAACAAACTTTGAAGCATTATCTGAAGTAAAACAAAAATCCCCAAATTTTAACTAGGGTTCATTTGGCTCTGTGGTACCGAATGAACAACTTGCTGTTTTTGTTTCTATGTATAAGTCTATAGTTTTGTATTTTCGAGTACATTTCAACATCTGTAACATTATTATAATACTAATTATGAGAGCTGTCCAAGTTTTTAAATTTCTGGTAATGATTTTTACCGATTTAAAAAATTTGCTTTGAATTTTTCTACAAAATAATTTAAACTTGTATAATTAAGCTCTGATATTTATTTTCTCAAAATACAAGTGAACCCTGTACCAAATAACTGTACACTAACAGGATTTCCACAGTCCCGGAAAGTCCTTGAAATTTTTTTGATGAAATTTGTTCCTTGACAAAAGAATAAGGTTCTTGAATTTTTAAGTGACGATCAATAATATCCGCCTCCAATTTTTTTCGCCACCATTTTGTATTTTTATGTCTGAAGTATGTAATTTTATGATCTTTGAATTTCCTTAAAAAGGTCCTTGAATTTTTTTCTTCAATAAGAGGGAGAACCCTGACTAAAGCTTTTAAATGTTGATGTGGTCTACTTAACCTATTGGGTATTTTTATTTCTGCATTTTGTTTCGAAAACAACTATCCTTCAATGGATTGTTCCAGTTTAATTTATTTTAAATATCTAACTTCCTCCAGCCCAAAAAAGTTATGTTTTATAAATTACTAAATTTACAAATTCAATAAGCAAAAGAATTCATAGATAGTAGGCATTAAAAGAAAGGTACCTGTTGCTCATATTCTTAGGTATAGACTTATTAAGGACTAGTAGAAAATTTTAACTTTTGTATGGTTAAGTTGCCCAGTGCAGTTAAATCTTTACTCTTTATTTTATGGAACCTGAACAAAAGCATTTATGTATTCATACATGGTGGGAAAGTTTTGTAAATTTCATCACCTCATCTATGCATAACTTTTTGATTTTTTATGCATATTATGCAAATAACTAGATGTATCATAAATCAATTTCATATTTGTATGTATTTTAAAACTAGCCACTTCAAATCACATTGAAAGAAAAGTGCCATTGAATACTATGAGTATATTTGAAATAGAATGCTTTTATATAGCCTTAATCGTTTGCTTTTTTATGACAGTTAGTCTAAAAACTGCATTATGATTGCCATAAGTTTCCTTCCTAATATTTTTTATCAAAGTGAAATAGAATTTTGACGTATTACTGTATTTGTTACTTAGAGTAAAGATCAAATTGTAACCAATATTTAGAAATTCAGTTAAAATCTGGAAATGATACCAAAAAACTGTTGTATTTTTTAATGGATTATTTCAAATAATTTAGTTAATAAAATTTTCTTCATTAGATATCCATAATGACACTGTTAGTTTCCCAAATATCATACTTAATTTTGATCAGTATGTTAGTAGGCATTACCCGGTCTGTATTTATAATGTTTCCTATATTTAAAATACACACTTTTTCTCTTGGCAAGATATCATTTTCTCACTAAAATAAAAGCTCTTTTTCATTGTTCAAAATTTTCAGACATTAAGAAAGTTAATGCAGTTTTTCAATATTTTCAAGGATTTCTTAAGAACTCAATGAATATTAAAATTAAACGTAAAGAACTCAATAAATATTAAAATTAAACATTAAGAAATCAATAAATATTTCTTAAAAATTACTGATATCACAAGACCATTTGGACGAGACATACCTTTCCTGAAAATATTCTTAATTGAATATATATTAAATATTATTGTTCAATTTATAATAGAAAACCTCTGATTTACAAAATAAAAATTAATTTGATTTAAAATACTTTGATAACGGCGGACTGTTTTGATAAAAAAAAAAATCAGAAAGAATTAGTGTGTTACCACAGCAACATATTCAAATTAATGATTTAAATTCTGTATTATTTTATTAGATTTAATCAAACCAATATTTTATGTGTAATAAGTTATTTTTAAAATATCTGGCTGATAATAAAAGAAGTTAGACTTTAATTCAATTTTATTTTACCTATAAAATACAATACCAGTGATTCTACCAACACTCATCAAATGTGGATTCTCTAGTTAAGATTTAATTGAATTTCTGAATCCAATGCAAGAATGCCTACTGTATGTGCATTTCACTTTATTATGCATTTAACCTTATTTTGATTGTAAAATTGTTTTTAATTTATGTGCATTTAGTTTATATGCCTTGAAAGATATTGTGATTTTATTACTAGTTATTACTACTTATTATTATTTATTACTAGTTTTCTCTGATGGAGAATTGCACTGATAAAAGCTTCAAACAGTAAAAGAAATGCTGAATGAAGTGTGGCTTTTATATCTCTAGTACAAACTGCTTTTATCAGCGTGAATTTATCTACAGTATTTATATATGTAATATTTCAATGGACAGTAGCCCCTGAAAGGTCTAAGGACATTTCAAATCAGAATATCATGGAAACACTTTTTATTGCCTGGTGAAGAATTTTAAAAATGTGCTCAAGCCATTTGATCAATAAATATATTAATTTTGAGCATCCATTGTAGAAATGCAGCTGACACTAAAGAAAGGCAAAGCTAAAAGTGTACTTTTCAATTTTTATCCGAAGGTTTTATAAAAAAAAATCATTTGTGCAGTTCTCCATTCTGTGTTGATTCCTTGTGATATTTGAACTTCCAGTGCTTTTGTGGTTGTATATGAATTGTATCCTATGCCATTGCAGATTCATTTTAATGCGTACTTGATTAGAAGTCTTGCTTTTTGCATTGAAAAATTACATTGCTATAAAAATGTATTGTGTGATATGTTTGAATACCTTTCATTTAAATAAAACAAATTAGGAATGTCATGTTCTAATTTTTTTTATCAAATTATTTTTAATTGGTTATAAATTACTACAATGTGAAACCAAAGTTTATTGCAGCCTTGAATGATTGTCAATCTGCCCAAGAGACTTTATGCATTTTTGTATTGCAATATCTGCTGAAATGATGCTATAAATATATAAATTTCACACCAGATACAGAGAAGTCAATATTTACGGATTTTCCGCAGTTTTTACCTCTTTTTACGGTTTTACAGATGGTCTTTCAAACTTGTTAAAAAGACCTTCAGGGATTTTTTTTTCTCGATCTTTTGACAACACTCTTGGAAATTTGTCAATATCACGCTATTGCGGATATTATCGCCGATATGGAAGAGAGAAGGGGGCTGCTATCAGTGATATTTACGTTGTTATGATGATAATTTTCGCCTAATGTTACGCTGATGCCCTAGCCCAGGGGTCGGCCAGATCGCGGCTCTTCCAAGTTTTAAATTACTCAACCTAAAAAAAAAAAAAACCTGATAAACAATGCAAATGTGTGCTTTGTTTAGGTAAATTCATTTTAAACTTTCTGCGTAATCTCAAATCTGAGAATAAAGAAAACTCCATGAAACAGGGTGAACTGGTAACCGGAGGCTACCGTCCCAACGGTTTGGGTCTACCACAGAATTCTAGTCAATATACGAATTATTGCCAACTAAGATCGAGCCCATGAACCTGAGGTCCAGCGGGGTCGTTACAACCGTGCTTCTTCATAGACAACGTACATTTCATTTTTGGCGGCCTATCTACCTGTCCTGCTGTCTTGATGTACAAAGACACGACCTGTTGCTACGCTAATTCGGGGCAACGCCCTTTATTTAAGATCATCAACATTCATACACAGATAAAAACAAGACAAGTTCAAAACAAAATTCTTGATTATACAGTTGAAAAAGAAGAAGAAAAAAAAAGCCCTGGCCGGGTTCAGCTGCATGAACCTGAAGGCCAACAGCACCTCAGCTTCCACAACAACACCGTTCGAGACTTGCCAAAATCAATCTCTGGCACGGGTGTCATTTCGACTTTGAGGCCCATGAACCAGTAACTACCGCGAATTACAGAGACCCGACCCGTCTCTGTCCACCAACATGGGGCAACTCCCTTTAATTTAATCCACAGAAATAACAAACACGACACAGACAATACAGCTTGGCAATACAATCTTTTTTAACAGTTGTAATGATGTAACGTAGCCAGGGACTTCTGCTTCTCCTGTCTTCATCCACCGCCCCAGTCTCCTCCATTTTGTCGTTCCATAATAACCCCAATGGTTTTGCTAACCATTATTCCCCGGGGTTTAGCGAAAGGTTACTAATTAAAAAAAATTATCCTTGACCAGTAATCTCGTCATTACAAATTTATTAAAGTATCATACAATATATTCTCACTTGTGTGAGAGGGAATGATAATGGCAGTGTGCTTATAATATTGTGTTTACTTTTTATTTTTATATTTTTTTCCATTAGATCATTACAAAATATCCTTTTTACGCAATATTTAATATTGAAAAACTCGTGGTTTTCAAATTTTTGGAGTAAGGTCAAACAAGCGCATTTTACAGATGCGTTACCCTAAAGGTCTCCCCTCCAATTAAAAGTTCAAGCTACGCCTCAGTTTTCTAATCCCTTAGTCCTAAAAGTGATTTTTAGTAAAAGTTGTGACGAAAATCTGTTCATTAGATTTAGTGCTGCCATCTACTTAATGCCTGAGAAACTGATTCTACAGAATAAAACCAACATTAGATAGCTGCATTGGGAATAGTTATTGATTTATAAATGTAATAATTTACCCAACCATATTGTAAATCCCAGAGTAAATGGGCCTACCAAACGGTATAGGTTAGCGTGCTAGCTTCTAGATCGCGAGGTTGCGGATTCGAGTCCCGTGTAAGGTATGGGTGTTTGTAAATGTATGTTGGCTTGTCAAATGACGAATGTTTCGGCGCATTATAGCCCTCGTGTTGCTGACGGCTCCAGATAATCTCAAAACAACCAACCAAAGTAAATGGTTTTAAAAGACAGCTGTATCTGCATTGGGTGGATTGTTAACGCGAGGTAAAGTGGACCAATACAAAATGGCCCTGAATCTTGTCATTGTCGTCATTTTTAGTACTGGAGCATTTTGCAAAAAAGCAGGAGTTCCGTTCGTATTTGCTTTTCAAGTGGCATAAAATTATATTTATACAAATACATGTATTTGTATAAATATAAATTTATACCACTCGAAAAGCAAACGCTTAGGGGATCCTTTTTTTGGTAGTTTTTCCTATTTTAAATATGGAGAGCTTTCTGTCATCCAGTTTATTAGCGATGTTTCCTCAAGTACATCCCCTTTGTGAGGTGAAAAATCTAAGGCAAACTTTTGAAAATCTAATAAAAATCCAAAAACAAAATCAGCATAACATTTTCTATAGGACGTATTTATTGGAAAACAAGCTTGATAAGTACAGTTTATTATTTTCAAGGAAAGGTCAGAATTTGCAAAAATATATGTTTTAACTACCCTGGTAAACAAAGAAATTGCTGCTTAGATTAAAGAACTCAATGATGAATTATTTAAAGGTGCTAAACACGAATATCCCCTCAAATGAAGTTGATTGGCTCTGGTTTCAGAATAAGGACATTTGGCCGTAGTATAGATTCTCCATATTCTTCCTCTACACAAATAAGTTATTGCACCATACACACCAAGTTTCTATAGGTGTCTCAGCGAAAATGATTGCATAAAAGCAAGGTACAATTTTTAAACGCGAGATTCTTCTCGTATAAAATGCTCTAGTGACTCCCTTTCACCACCGTCATTGAAATCCTCCGAATCTTACATTGAAAAAGAAGAAAGCCTTTTTGTTCTTCAACAATATTGATGGAATTCAGCTGCTATTGGAGAGGATATTAAATGCAGCCTGTATGAGTGGCAGATCTGTGAAGCTTTTAGTGGCTTTATTGATAGGTTTGCGCAGGGATGTACAAAGTACTGTTGTTTTCTTTGTTTATGAGATACAGGGCAACGTTTTTGAGATTCTGGGTTGTTGTTGCTTATCCTCAATAGATCTGACATTTGTCAGATCAACTTCAGAAGGTTATTGACCGCCAGAAAATCGATGACAATAAGGGGATCTGATGTTAAGTCCACCCTGGAAAGTCCGACGCAATTCAGAACGTGATCCGGTAAGGCTAGATGGTCACAGCATTTTTTTGCAAGTGGGGTAAATTTTTGTGCCACGTTCGAATGACAGACATTTTAGGTGGCATCTTGAGAGTCTGGCCAAAGCAGTCTGGGAGCCTCGATCGCATTTGATTTCCAAAAGAGATTCTGGTACATGCTATCTTCGAGAACATCTTTTTAAGTGTGGTTAAATTAATGCACAGCATCCACGATTGGTAGAACCACTCAAAATCATTCTTCTTCTTTGACACATCAAGCTCGGCCTTATCGAAGTCTCAGATGATTTACTTGTACCTGATAAGCACCTGAATCACATATTCTCTTGTCTCAGTGGAGCCAAAGTTAAAGAGTCTGTGTATGAGGGGCCTCGAATCATACTTCAGAGATCCCATTTTTTAGAACGCTCTTCGAAGTACAGAAAAACACGTTTGGGACGGCACTCTGTCGAGTCTGGCTCTGATAAGTTCCTGAGGAATGTGAAGACAGAAAACAACAAGTAACTATACTAAACTTTAACTTGACATCACTAGACGATAGATCTTCACAGTACTCATAGGCAATTAATCCATTTTAGTGAAATGAAGACATAATTCTCACCAAACCTTATAGCCTTTTGTTCTCTACAGGGTTGCTGGGCTGAGTTCCCTAGCGTGATTTTTTCTTGTGGGACGGGAGAAGAATGAAAAGGGAATGGGGTGATACAGTATTCCTGTCCATCCCGTTTGTCGAACAAAGGCTGTATGGTTTGGCGAGCATTATGCTTTCACGCCGCCAAAATGGATAAATTGCCTATGAGCACTGTGACGATCTACCGTCTAATGATGTCAAGTTAAGTTGAAGTTTAGTATAATCGAGGACATGTTAGCACATTTTTAGGATTTTGGCTGCAATATCCCCTTTCTTAACCCTCACTTGAATTTCTTTCCTAATAACTACGAGGAGAGAGGGGAAGGGAGATCAACGAAGAGAATTTGGATTAGGACATTGCCAAGATAGAGCAAATGGTCCGCGTCAATGCTGAACTGACTGTTGTTGGAGGCTCATCAAAGATACTTTCTTCCCCCATCACGAACGACAAGCCAAGAAAAAAGAAGAGAAAGTTCGAAAACGATAAAGTATTGTTAACAAGTATTATCATTTACGTATATATTTTTGCTCAATAAGAATTATTCAAAAATAGTTATTTTAATATCGGATGCAGAAATTTTTTGAAATTTTGTTATTCAATACTATAGGAGTGTAGGATGTCGTATCGTATACCTTTCAATTACACTAGTTACTATTTCACAAATTGAGATGTATTCGGATAATTTACCGTTTGCTTTTTTTTTTTTTTTTTTTTTTTTTTTTTTAACTTTTATGATCAAGAAAAATACTTGTGGAGTTCGACAACATTTTTGGCTATAATTTCTTTTAACAAACCTCGCCAAATTAGCTAGCTGGGCAGCATTTTTAGTGCAAAAAAGCGGCCAATTTCGAGTTTTGGTTGTGGGAACGACTCCGAAGCGACAAATCAAACATAGCCTTTGTAGACTAAATACAACCTAAAATCACCGGAACAGAGTAGCAGAAGTGAAAGCGGGTGTCTTATACTGAAATCTGACACCTCTTGCTAGGGTTGAAATAGGAGACGACATTTTCAAGAAAGGCACGGTGTCCCCACAAAAGCCGCGGCTTTTATTATTAGCTTTCAATTAGTGATAAAAAGACGCCGACTTGCCAAGGTAGCTGTTTTTTTTTTTGTTCAACAATCAGGTGGTTGTTTTTCTTTGCGTCGCTTTCATTGTTTTCATCGCATTCCCTTTTCGGAAGGGAAGCTTTTATTAGAAACCGCGCGGTTTTTCCCGGAAAAACTTCCACCAGTCAAAACAATCAACGCCAGCTGTGGCTTTCTTCTTCTTTTTCTCTTAAATAAAAAAATAGGCACATAACATTAAGTGGTAAAAAGTGCTTGCCGAAGGAGAAAATCGTCTGACACGTACGCTGCGATTTTTTTTTTCTCTATCTCTCTCTCCCCCCCCCCCTCCCCCCTTCCAAGATTGTCTCAAGTAAAGAACTTTTGTTTTGATTTTCTAATTGTTCCTTTTCACACCAATAGTTCTGAGAGCACGAAATTAAACTCCTCCTTAACACCATTCTTGGATACTTTAACCAGCACCGATCTATGGCCCTATATCATTTTCAAAAATTAATAAGTCCTATATATCACCGTCCTATACCATTTTCAAAAGTTAATAAACAAACTCTGCAAACATTTTTTTTTATCGTTGATAAGAATCTTTCTTTCGTGATATTTAACTAAAAAAAAAATCCTGGAAAGCCCGAAATTATCTGGAAATTTTAAACGACCCTTAAACCCAAAAATTCAATGAAAATTTAAATTCTAGAGCTTTTGAGAATATTTGTCTTAATAAGAGTTTATCAAATATTATAGATAAATCAGAGTTTATAATTACTTCTCAACATTAGAAACAAATATTATTTAATAATAATAAATTGTCAAAATAATATTTCCTAATTTTCAGTGCTTTGAAAGGTTTGGTTTGGAAGTTCCGAGTGTCTATTTATGCCGCTTATGAAGTGCTTAACCCAGCCAGATACGTCTTGTAATTTTGAGTATTTAGAACAACGTTAGCCACTACGCGGGCCGGATACGCCCGCAATAGATTTTACTGCGGCCCGCCGGTAGCACAGAAAGGACAACAATCAAGCTTCGCGCTATAAACATTTTTTTTTTTTTACATACTTCGGAGTGGCCACTGAACAGGGAAAGCCTGGAAATCAGGGAAATGTTAGGGAGCTTTCTGATTCTAGAAAATATCAGGGAAATGTCTGGGAACTTTTTAAAATTTCATGAAAATCAGGGAAATTTTGTATTGTTTAAGGCACGTTCATCCATATTTTTGTGCTATTTATATGGAGATTTGTAGTGGTAAGCCATTAGAAGTTTAATGTTACGGAATAACTTAAACTTTTCCTTACCAGCAAAACTATTTTTTTTAAAATTGCATATTATCTCATTAGAATACATGTTCTATTTGATAAGGGTGTCTAGACATTTGGAAAACCTAAGAAAATTGGGGAAATTTGGAAAAAAAATTGCACTAAAATCACGGAATTTTTTAGAAATCTGTCAGGGAATTATCAGGGAACTTTTTTTCCTGGAATTTTGTTGCCACCCTGCGCTTGTAATTTGCCCAAAATAGTAGTGTAAAAATTATGTAGAACATTCTCCACTACACAAGTCCGAAGAAACTATATATGAAGAAGCTTTCAGACAGATGGTTTTCATTAAGAATGAATACAGAAATAACGTAACCGAATCTCATTTGGGCATTTTATTAAGGTTGATTGCAACAGACAGCGACTCTATCATAAAATAAACTGAAAGATTTCGACCGTCATCGTCTCACAATGGATATCAACTAAAACGGGGTAGTCTGGAAGTACAGCTTAAGTAATTGTAAAAGTTAGGTGAAGTCACGTTTGAACAAAAGATTAACTACTTTTTTTTTTTTTTTAACTTTGATTTTCTTATAAAGAAACTTATAATTTTTTAATTATTTGAAGGAAAAAAAAAATCAAATATCAAGTGTAATTTTATTAAAATGAAAAAAATCAATATTTTTTTTTCAGTTTTCATAAATGCTGTATATTGTTTTAAATCGCTAATAATTAATGATACATATATTGGTGTATCTGGCCTGCGAAAAGCTCCAACGTAAGTCATACGGCCTGCCTCTAAAAGTTTGTGGCGAACGCTGATCTAGAAGAATACGAGACCGAAATCTTCTAGTGTAAAACACTCTCTCCAACCCCACCACACCAACGAAAGGACATTGAGGCCACGACACTTTGAAAGGTTATAAATTTGTTTACATACGTCAGTTTGTCTGCCTAACATTTTATTTACCTTTGATCTCTATATGTGTGTGTGTGTATCTGTTAGAATTTTTATGTTTTTACTTTAAATTCTCCGCCCAGGAAATTCCGTAAGTGCGTTAAATTGTTCAAAAATGACAATGAAAACCGCATTTTCCTCAATAGCCAACATCTTTATCCAACAATTAAATTGTCAAATCCCATGAATCGAAGTTAGGAAAAGATTCCTTAATATAATCAAAATTAATTTATATTATTAAAATAAAAACGTATTACAGTCAACTCGCGATAACTCGAAGTTCAAGGGACTGACCAAATTTTTCGAGTTATCCGAAGTTCGAGTTATCGGAAGTTATTTTCTATTGAAGGCATATTCTTGGGACCTAATGAAAATTTCAAGATAAACGAATATTCGACTTATGAGACTTGACTGTATATTAATTTTAGATTCTATTCTATTTTCTGTCCATCTCTGTGGTTAATTTTTTAGCTAATAGTAGAAATGGACAACCACTTTCGTCACTATACTCCATTTCTGACATCACTAGACGGTAGATCGTCACAGTACTCATAGGCATTTAATCCATTTTGGCGGCGTGAAAGCATACTGTTCGCCGAACCACAACCCTGTAGAGAACAAAAGGCTATAAGATTTGGCGAGGATTATGTCTTCACTCCGCTAAAATGGATTAAATGCCTATGAGCACGATGAAGATCTATCGTCTAGTGATGTCAAGTTAAGTTGGAGTTTAGTAGAGTCTTTATAAGCTCTTCCAACTTGATGAGATTTGTAAAAGTAGCAATAGCCAAATTTTCACCAAATCAGCTAAATTGGCAAGTGTTTTTGGGGGGTTTTTTTTAAGTTTTTTTTTTTTTTTTTAATTTTAAAAATATGGAAACGAAAATAGTAATTTACGCCAATTCATTTTACATGGTTCTCACTGAAATCATAGACTGAAAATCAATGACTTTTTAAGGACATAAATAATATTTTTTAAGGACCTTCGAAAAATTGTTTTCATGCATCAGGTCTTTAATGTGGGACTTTACAGCTGCTTTTCTCAGCGCGTTAATATCAAAATCTTTCATGCCCAATTTGCATTTTGCCTTATAAACACACTTTGATGATGCTTTTTGAGTTTTTGGCTCGTAAAACGTAAACATCTAATCTCGCATGTTCGTCTCACAGAGTACAGTGTGCAACTAAAAAAAATTCGATTTCAACTCCACCAATCAGCAAATACAAACCAAACGATTGTACAAGTTGATGCCATACTAAATACAAATATACCAAAACATTTTGGTGCAATGCGGATAAGTGAAAAAAAAAAAAATTAAAGACTTTTAAAGACCTATTAGCATTTTCAATTATTGTTAAGAACCTTTAAGCATTTTCAAGTACTTTTAAGGCTTGAAAAATCAGTTTAAAATATTAAGCACTTTTAATGACCGTGAGAAGCCTGTTTTAATAAGTGACCTGTAATATAGAATAATTGTAATTTTTGATGCTTCACAATCCCAGTTGGAGAACTTTAAATATCTTGGTGTTTTGTTCTTCCCCAGTGTTCTGATTTATCGGATGTTATTTTTTCCACCCACTCTCGGACTCACCTGATGTGTCAGAATAATTTTTTTAATATTAACTATAACATAATTTTAATGTAACCAAAAGAATGCATTTTTTTCTACAAATAGAACAAAAACAACTAAGCTTACCATAAAGTTTGAATTTATTAAACAATAAACTTAAGCAATTTCTTATACAAGAACAATGTTGGGAATGATCGTTTAAGAACCTTTTTCTTCACAGCCATTTATTTATCAGCATTGTCTTTCTGTTAAATTGGATTTCGAAGGAAGGTAGCCGAAACGTTTTAATTTCAAAGTCATGCTTTTACTGAAGAAATTCTCTTGGTTAAGAAATTCCAAATTACATTCTTTTATTTATCTTTACATTACACTTAATCTGCTGTGGTTAACTTAATAATCAATTGTTCGTTATCACTTTTTCAACGTTGGCTTCATTCTATATATTTTAAAGTAAAATTCAACTTTGTCGTGGAAAGTGTTTTTAGCGATAAAAAGTCCTTGGAGCGAAAATGTTGCACTGCAAAATCTTCTTCTTTTCCATAAAAAATATATAAAAAAATCATATTTTTAGGACCTTAGACCTTTCTCACTTAGATTATCGCACGTAACAACTCGAATGGTATCCTTTTTGGCAATTTCTTTCTTTCAAATGGTCGTTGATGGTTTAGCTTATTTTAATCATTTTTAGATTCTTAAGTGAACCACAATACAGGCATTTAAACCAAACTATACTTAATTTACTCCATCAATTGTTTGTATAGCTAATATTTTTAAAAAATGTTTATGACAAAAAAAAAAATCCACTGATATTAACGAATATCACAATCAGACTACTTCACATCGCTCCTTAATGACAGTAATTTTCTCCAACATTTCAAAAATATTTAATTTCATCTTCAGTTAAAAAAGACAACGACTTCCATTCGTCTATTCATCGATAGTGTTTTGAGCGATTGGATGTTGAATATAGTAGCGGCGCTATAATTGTAAGCTATGTGATTCGTTATGTTTTCAGTTTGTCACCTTTCAGTGGAATAGTAGTAGGGTGACTAGTTATCCTAATTTTTTGTGAGGAAGCTTTAATGTACAGCATGAATATGATGTGTGATGTGTATCTAGGTAGTTGACAAAGACCGAGTGTCAGCCGAGGACAAAATGGTCATTGACTGTTCTACCAGAGATAATGTGATTGTGCTCTTCATCTTAATGGACTAAATAAACTTCGAACTACTATTCGATTATGGCTTCAGGTGTTCATCCAATCATCCACTGTCACCTCCTCTGGTTTTCCTTTCAATCTATTTGTACACCACATATCGTATAATCCATTTGTATGACAGATTTTCGCGCTGTGGGATATTCGTTCAAAATCACCTTATGTGTCCTTAAAAGACACGTTATTGTATTTTTTATCGACTTCCATAAAATAAAAATTCTTGCACAATAGAGTCATTGCTTAAGGTTGTAAGCAAAAGAGTTTTTGAGAGTAAGAAGGGCTTTGAGTGTTTTAGTCAAACCCATTCTAGGGAATGCGACTCATTTATCGTTGGGATTTTTCCCTGTCATTTTAATTCCTGAACGTTGTTCAACTTTGTTTCAAAAACAGTACTGTATTATTTCACACTCCCTGCGGAGGCAAAATCGACTCTCTACCTCAAGCCGAAAGAGGATCATCCTTCCATTATGATCATAATGGTGTTCCTTCAAAGAGTTGAAGTTCAACATATATCAATGTCCCTCCAAAAGATAGCATATCAAAACTTCCTCATTCCCACGATGTATCAATTCCAATTTTGATTTTGTATTTCCTTCGTTATACCTCTCTTTCGCTATAAAAGCACCAGATGGAATCATCGAACGGTGCAATAGAAGAATGATGTTCTTCCAATAATGGGAGGTTCTATCAAATCGATTTCCTCTCTTACCATTTCTAGCATCCAAGCGGAATCATTCCATTGTAAAGAGAAGGGATTGTTTTTCCAGAGAGCAGAATTTCCTCAGGACCCTTGTCTTCTCTTCTTCTTTGGACAAGGTGAGCCATCTAATTGAACAGAAGCAAACCGGTGCGTTTTTCCAAAGGGAACCACACAAACTCAGCTTCATTCAAACTATGTCTCAACATGAGGCGGAGTTGAGGATCATGACACTGAAGAAGGATGGTGTTCTTCCAGTGATGGGAGATTCTCCAGGAAATCCTTTTCTTGGGCCAAATTCATATCACTCTGAGACCAGCACGTTCATCTCGTTATGCAAAAGAGGAGGAACGTTGTTCTTCCAATTTCTTCAGGATTCCTGTTTTCCCTAATCCGCATTTGGGCAAGGTGGATCAACTCATTGTGCAGAAGCAGAATGGTATGTTCTTCCAGAGAGGACCAAACAAGCTCAGCTTCACTCGAAATCCATCTCAACATGAGGCGGGGCTTGAGGGTCATGACACTGAGGAGGGAACGTGGTCTTCCAGTGATGGGAGATTCCTCAAGAAATAATTTTCTCTCCAAATTTATCCCGATCTGAGACAATCGGACTCATCTCGCTATGCAGAAGGGAGGAACGGTGTTCTTCCAGAGAGTGGATGTTCCTCAGCATACCCCTCTTCCCAAGGCGGGATCATGCCATTGTGTGTGTTCGAGGGCTGGTTGGTCCTCTTTCATCCCATGTCGTCCTCAGTATCTTTGAGTATGCCTATCCTCCTTCCGCACTCCCTCACCTTGTGGATGACCTCCTCTTGCATGAGGTTGAAGCACATAGCGATGAGGGCCATGCCGAACAGGAGGTACAGGGAGCACATCACCAGTTTCTCCTGGGAACCACCCTCCTCGGAGATAACGGAGTCACCAGGAACCAGGTCACCGAAACCTATAAATAAAAGAAACTCTTTTGTTTTTACTTTGAACTACAAAAAAATAGTATAAGCGCATTTACTGCTTCTTTACCAATCCAATCATAGAGGTTGGTTTTATGTAGATATGGCTTCTGAATAGAGTTTTAATCAGAAATAGAAATCCAACATAGTTTGCTTTTGCATTCGAATTTGATGTGGTAGAATCAAAACCAGTTAAAAATGGGATACCCTGGTCGAAATATACTGCATATTACCTTAAGATAAAAATATTAAAGTTGTACTGATTTTTTTTTTTTTTATTATTATTATTATTATTATTATTTTTTTTTTTTAAGTTTTACTTTTAACTGTATAAAATTTAACAAGGTCATAAATTTTTAATTTCCTACTATATCCCATAGTAATGAGATCTTAGAAGAAGTGTCATAATTTGATGGGTGTTCCCACAAGTTTAGCGGAGGAAAAGGTTATAAGCAAAGGAAAAGCTATGCGAATTTAAAGATTCTAACTAAGCGAATTTTTTTAAACTATACTTGAAAGAATACTATGTGACAATGACGTTTTTCAAATTATCTTCAGTTCAGTTTTGAGGGCCATTTGAAAACTGTCCTTATTCAGAAGTCACAAATCAAACACATAATGTTGACATCTTGTGAAAGAGATTTCTATAAGACTAATAGTATATTTTTAATCCAACTGCTAATCCATAGGAATGTTCGACGTAAATAATACCTACAGAGTTATTCAGAAAGGCCACCCTAACTGTGAAATGACACAGATGTGAAATAGTGGGAGACATAAGTGACAAGTGGAATGTTGGATAGATAAGTATGGAATTTTAAATACACCGGTTGGCAAAATTATAGTCCGAGAGGCGACTGCAATTTCCACTGGTCTGCCGTGGCTAAAATGTCCGAAACTGATCAAAAATCGACATGGAATTAGTTGAACTAAAATCCGATTGCCAAATATGTCATAACTAGCCAAAAAGAGAACAAACTTTTTCGTAGGGATACTTCTAAAAATTTTGGGAATAATTCTAAAAATTTTAGGAATAATTCTAAAAGTATTAGGGATGAATCTTAAAATTTTAGGGATAATTCAAAAACATTTAGTAATATTTCTTTTGAAGCTGGCATAGGCTCGTAACACAGTCTTTCCAAAGTAGGTTTCAATATAGGCCAAAAACTGCCAATTTAAAAAAAATTGAACGTCGAACAACTTTTTAGCAAAATAATAATTATATAATTAAATAATTATACGATTTTGACAAACATGCGAGTTTAATTAAATTTACTTTACCCATCTGGAGGAGTATCGTGTTTTTTTTTTTTTTTTTTTTTATGTGGTTTTGTAGGAAAATCAGGGAATTTTCGGAGGATTTAATTTTTTTTAGGAATTATCCAAAAATTTCAGTACAATTTTAGGAATTTTAGAGAGAAACAAGAATTTTAAGGAATATTAGGAATTTTAGGGCGAATGCGACCCCTGATAGTGCAGTGGTTTTGCAGGACACACAGACCAATATTCAGTGTTCCATATTCTCCAGTTTTGTTTATGGGCTGGATTATTTAGTTTAATCGAAGAAAAGCAGTCTCATTATGGAAATTATGTAGTACTGATAGGAAGTACTCACCTATAGTGGATAGCGTGACAAAACAGAAGTAGGATCCGTCGAGGAAGTTCCACCCCTCCCATAGTGAGAACAGCACAGCACCCCCAGAGATGTATCCCACCAGGATCACCATGCAGAGGGTGATGGGGACGGAGACTCGCTCACCACTCCTGCCCTCACCCTCATCACCTTCATCACCATCGCGATCACCTGGGATGGGCTCGATACGAACTACCTGGGAGGAGAAAAAAAACAAGTATCAACCGGTTCGTTCTGAATGGTTCCTCCGTGGTTTATATTCTAGAACCAACAGAATTAAATTGTTGCTGAAGTTTAAATGCAAGTGGAACATCAGAGAACCAAAATTGTATCTTCGAGTTTCAGGCAATGTTCTGATTTAAGCTAAATATAATTCGCCAAGAACAGCGTTTACTAGGATATGTTTGTTTGCAGTATTTGGAACAAGTTGTCTTGTGATCATCTATCTAAACTTTTGTGAATGTTACTAAGTGCATAAGCAAAATATTTATACTTAAAAATCGTATGGAAAACGACTCGAAATATTAGTTTTGCAGGTATAAAAGAATGGGGAATACACTATGCGACGTTTGTGATTTAGAGCAGCAAATTTGGCATGTTTAGAGTGTGTTAATCAGAAATTAAGGATAAGCTGAGTTAAAGACGAGCAAAATTTTGTTAGACTTACTTAGAAATAGGAGCAGCGGAGCCCCCTGCTCGCTGACGCTCGCCAACCCCCTGGATTGCTAATACAATCCATTTGGCTCGCTTTGCTCGCCTCAAATTGAAGCATTTAAAATATGCCCTAGCAAAAACCTGCATAATGCCATGAAACTGAAAACGTTTTGTTATTTATGAAGAGCCAGAATACTTGACACGTCATTACCCTACTGCTGTCAAGACGCGTTAAGCAGGAACAGTGTGGCAAAGTAGTAAAAAGTTGTTGGAAAACAACAAAAAGAAACAGTATCGTACATATATTTTTAAAAGATCGGTTATTTCGTTGAACAATTAAAATTTACAGGCTGGTATCGTATGAAGCGCTAAAATAATTAAAGTTGTTTATCGAAATTTCTTAACGAAGCAATCATATGTTCGCATAATCTTTTTTGCGATACTTGGAAAATAAAATAAAATAGTGCAAGGCCAATTATCCGGCATTCAATCAACAGGAATTTTTTAAAAATCAAATTTGGTGAGAAAATTAGTTCTATTTCGCCAAAAGTTTTTTTTTATTTTTTAGTTCATATGAGATTTTGAAGTTGAGTGAGTGGTTTTATTCGTTATTTTGAAAGTTTTCAATTCGTAATAGCTGAATTTGCACTGATTAGAAATTAATATAGGTTCAGATTTGCTGTACAATGCCTCATAGCGACTTTTTGAAAGTTGGCGATTTAGCGCTGAATGCAACACGGCGACCTCCGGAACATGTTCCAGCAGATAACTTTTCTGAAAAGTCTGGTTTATCCGAAATTCTAATCCAAAAGAAATGTACACACCTTGGATCTATTTATTCTTGCATCATCGTAACTATTAAACGAAGAGTTTAAAAAGAGCTTTAAAATTAGCAACGGGTTTGCTGTTTACATACGTAAGGATGTTGCCATTCATATATTCAAAATCATTGAGGCTTTGTAGTAGCTTAATGATGAAAAATATTGAAATTTAAATAATTAATAAAGTATTAATAAATTATTTTGGAACGTTTTGGCAAATCTACAGCTTATTTCCTTTAAAATGGCACCTTGATCATTGAAATTGGTTGAGCAGTTTAGGCGGACGGACTAACCCCGAAAAACGTATTGCCTATTAAATATATAGATATAGATAAAGTCGATTATTCATTGCGTAATACTGATTGTCCACTAAAATCTTTTGCCTCTTACTTATATTTATCAAGACATTATATACATTATATTTATCCATTCTCACATATATTTATCCACAATTCAATTAACATTATATTTATCCAGAATATTAATGACGAATATATAAATATATTAACGATAGAACTCATTGGCAGAATTTTATTTTGGGATACCTCAACATCACAGATATTTTCAATTCGTTTTCTCAGGTTTTCTACAAAACTCAACTTTGAAATCATATTAAAATTTAAATGAACACTATTTAAAAAAAAAAAAGAAATTGTGCTGGATATTTCTTTTTTAACTGTATGAACCTATTTTTTTTTTTTAAAGGAATGTCTATCATAGTTTTTTAATCTTACCTAATGTGACCAAATTTTTCTGACTGAATATCAGGACCCGTCTCTGCCAATGAGGAAGGAATGGTTTTTTTCGTATTATATTCATCAGTTTCGAAGCCCACAATTCGAAAATCTTCAATGTTGGAGATTTTTTTCCTTAAGATATACATTGTAGGTTTATTTAACTTTATAATTAATTTTCGGCCATATATATACTTTACATATACTTCTTTTTTGAGACTATTGAGTTAAAAAAAAAATTTAATTGATTTTAGGAAATCCAGAAACTCTCAACTAGAAAACGAAAATTTAATTTTAGTTATTAACAAAGATTTCAGAATATCTACAGAAAGTTGTCTTTTCTTAGAATTCCAAATTTTATTAACAATAGAACATTTATTTTCAACGACAGCAGTTTTTCCCAGCAAACTAAAGACGAATTCCACAATTTTCATAATATTGGAAATTATTGAGTGCTGGTGAAAATGGTTAAAAACCTACAACCAACGCTTATCTCCAGAAACTTCATAAGTTATCCACTCTATTAGTTTTTCTAGTTTGACGAAGTTCTGAAGAAGAACATTTTTGTTTAGTTTAGAGGGACTTTGGCAGAACCATGTAACGGAAAAGTGTGACAATTTTACGGGACATTTGGCCAGCAGGACAGCGAGTTGAAAAGTGGGACGTCTGGTTCATTTAGGGGAAGTCCTAGAAGGGATAATTCCTTATACTAGCTATGTTACAATCTTCTAGCCCAGTGCATTTAGAAACTACTTTCTATAAAAACTTGAAATTTGATGAGTAGGTACGAAAAAGATTACTTAATAAAATGACATAAATTGTTTTCATTTAATGTCTATCTATTGTAAGCGGAAATTAAAATAGCAAAAGACGAAACCAGGTGGAGCGTACATTGACGTAAGATTTCTAAATAAAATATATTAGACGCCATTTTCGAGTTTTTAATTTATGTCATTTTATTAAATGACATAAATTAAAAACTCGAAAATAGCGTCTATTATATTTTATTTTATATTTGAAATCCTTAACGTCAACGCATATGCAGTGGCTCCACCTGCAGAAGTTTAATGTTCATTTACAATAGGATAGACTTTAAACGAAAATAATTTATGTCATTTCATGAAGGGATCGTTTTCGTACCTCCTCATCAAATGTCAAGGAGGTTTTATAGCAAGTAGTTTCTAAATGCACTGGGCTAGAAGATTGCAAAATAGCGAGTATAGAGAATGATCCTTACTATACTAAACCCCAACTTAACTTGACATCACTAGACGATAGATCTTCACCGTGCTCATAGGCAATTAATCCATTTTAGCGGAGTGAAGACATAATTCTCGCCAAACTTTATAGCCTTTTGTTCTCTACAGGGTTGTGGTTTGGCGAGCATTATGCTTTCACGCCGCCAAAATGGATAAATTGCCTATGGGCACTGTGACGATCTACCGTCTAGTGATGTCAAGTTAAGTTGAAGTTTAGTATAGGACATACTCTTAATCTTACCTCGTCATCCACGATATGCGCCAAAGGTGGAGGTGGCGGAGGTGGAATCCCGAAGCTGTACTTTTCATCCACTTCGAACCTGTTTGACGAAGAGGAGGTGGTATGCTGCACCCTGTAGTTCTCCGCAGAGGCGATGTACCTCCTGTTGCGCTTGTTCTCGCTGTCTCCAGCGCAGGCACAGGCCCTGCTGTACAGGTAGCGGAAGGCCTTCGCCAAGATGTCGCCAATGTTGGTGAGGTAGAGCAGCATCAGAGGGATGCCTATGATGGCGTAGAAGATGGTGGCTATCTTGCCGGACGGGGTTCGTGGGGCGATGTTACCGTAGCCTGCAAAACGCAAAGACATCTTGAATATATCAGTTTCTGTAAGAACACTAAGAGTTATATGGAATTAGGGAAGGGTCTCCAATTGATTCCCTCATGCGAAGTGATTTAAGGAGAGCATCTTCGATCGTGCTTTCCAATTTGAAGAGTCGACTAAACGGTATAGTGGTTAGCATACTAGCTTCTAGACCGCAAGGTTGCGGGTAAGGCATGGGTGTTTGTGAATGTATGTTGGCTTGTCTAATGACGAATGTTTCGCCGCATTATAGCCCTCGTGTTGCTGACCGCGCCAGATAATCTGAAAACAACCAACCTATTTGAAGAAATTACAATCAGTAAAATATTTGTAAATCCATATTGACTATAAATGCAGCTGGCGAACATGTGGAGGTAAAAATGAACAAAGTTGACTTTTTCCCGGATAGCTCAGCTGCATTGAGCAATGTTGGAAACAGTGGTTCTGAAGATTGGACGATTCTGGCTGGAACTCGAGCATTGTTCCAAAATACAATTTCTTTTTTTAATATACGTGTCAAAATATCATAAAACATATTTTTGCAACCCGCCCTTTCTTAGAAATAAAATATTTTAATTTTAAAACTGATGTACATGAGCTTTTAAAAAACTTCCGGTATATTTTGTCCAGCATTGTGCGAGATTGACTAAGATCCGTACCAGCGCCCGCGGTTTATATCGTTCAACATCGAGATTGGCCAATTAAAGGAGTCCTTTTCCGAAAGTCTTTGTAAAAGAGTCTCCCTCAGTGTAGATGATGCAATAACAATGTTGTGATAATTAAATTAATCATTATTATTCAATTTCATTTTTCGATTATAGCCTCGGTCTTGTCTGTTGAAAAAGAAATTCCCAAAAGAAAGAGAAACTTCCTCCTTTTCCTTAAAATAGTCCTCTGTGGTGAAGAAACATATCGCGTTTCATTTGCGGAGAACATTAAAAGTAATTGTCTCTGGTCCTTTTTAATTGACAGTCTGTCTTCTAAAGTGTCCCCAAGATCCCACGAGTGACAGGTCACGTGATCACCCCCCCCCCCCTTCTCCACTCCACCCTAAAAAGCAATCAATAAACCCTTCGGCGGTCTCGAAGGACTGACAACTATACACCAGTTAATCGAGAAAGGAACTTTTTTTTAAGGATAAATCTTCGCTTTTTCATCGGGCGCGAAACTGTTTGATAACAACTAAAGTATAGTCATATTCAGTTTAAGAATAACAAGTATAGTCATGTAGTTTAAAAAGTAAACAAGCGCTACTTTGGATTAAAAAGCCAACTAAAAAGCAGACTCCTTCGACTTAAATAAACTGATATTTAAAAAAAAAATAATAATAATAATAATAATAATAATAATAATTAAGAAGAATCTTTGGAGCAGTTTATGAAAACAATCTATAGAAAATTTAAACAACAGGCATAGTCCATGTTATTAAAGCCAACCGTATTCGGTGATAGGGCCACACTTACAGATCCGAAGATAACAATAGTCTAAAAAACTAAAAAACACGCTTTAACAGAAAAGTGAACTAAAAAGTAGAAAAGAATTTTAAATAAGTTTGAAATAAGAATAGAGCGATTAACAAGAAATAATTATTTTATCGTAAAAAAGCGTGGGGTGCTTGATGTCAATTGTTGGAAATATTTAATGACAGATATTGGTAAAAGTAGAGCCATTATGAAAATATCTTAAAAAGCACCCCACGCTTTTTTACGATAAAATAAATATGTCTTGTTAATCAATTTATTCTTATTTCAAACTTATTTAAAATTATTTTCTATTTTTTAGTTCACTTTACAGCGTATTTTTTAGTTTCTTAAACTATTATTTATTTTCTACTTTTTAGTTAAGTTTTCTATTAGAGTGTTTTTCAGTTTTTTAAACTATTATTTATTTGCTACTCTTTAGTTTGGATTTCTATTAAAGAGTGTTTTTTAATTTTTTAAACTATTAATTTTTTTTTGTTGTAAACTATAATTTTTTTTAGTTAAGTGTACAAAACTCTCCAGTTGTTCCTGCCAATAGTTATATGCTTGTCTCAAGTCATGTGCATGCCTTAGCGCACGCCGTATTACTTGGCACAAAACACTACCGTGTCTCTGAATATGAAAAATCGCTAATCCTGAAGATTCTGGTAAGGATAATGCGACTAAAAAAACACAGCTTTCTATTAAAGCGTGTTTTTTTAGTTTTTTAAACTATTAATTATTCAACTGTGAAACGAGAATTAAACTCCCTATTAGTTGATCCAGTAGTCATATGGTTGTCTCAATGATTAAATCATGCATGTCTCAGTACACGTCATTTTAAGGTGAAACCGCGAATATCTCATTAATTCGGTTATGTCCCCTGGTAGATCGTGTCCACATTTACATGGAAAACTGTGGTATTTCTAGAGCTAATCCTTGCAATCCAGAGTTCCAACCAGAATGAAGGAACGACCAGATGAAAGGAACGCTTTAATATTAGATCAAAACCAATCGATGACTCGTCCATCATTATTATATGATAAATCTGAATAACTTTTTGCTGATAGTATAACCGTAGATCTTTCAAATACCTGCCTTATCAACTGTCGATAGTAGGTTCTGTGACTACTGGGGTTGTAACGGGACACAAGGGTTCGATTCCGGAGAAGGTTGGTTGGAGTTTAACGGCGCAAGGGCAACACGAGCTAAATCCTTACGATAATGCGACAAACTTATTGAATTATTGTATTGGCATCGGTCCTTGATAACTGTGCAAAATTTCAAATTAATCCAACGTTTTGAAGTGGTCGAAAATCGAGTTCAAAGATTCCGTTACATAGATACATACGAAGCAAATAAAAGCGTGTTAATAATTTAATAATCCGATAAAAAAGACATTCTCTAAGTCAGACGGAATTAAAAAAAAAAAAAAAAGGTTGCTTTCCTCCCAGGAGGGTGGATAGCGTCGAAAGAGACCTAGACCTATAGACATTTTCGTTCTCAAACTGCAAAGCCATTGCATCCAACAAACCAAGATGGCAAAAACTTTTTGGACGGTCTTGACCTGCTCTAGGATGTAGCGTCTAAGAAGAAAATGAATCTGGAGGTAAGGTAAAATATCTTTATTAACAGTTAGACCCAATCACATTGTCATGTTGCAACAAAAGATTACCTTCTTTTTAGACTTTGATTTACGTAACAATGAAAATTATTATCTTTTAGTGTTTTAACAAGGTAATCTGGTGGTATGGTAAAATATCTTTATTAAGAGTTAGGTCAACTCGCATTGTCATGTTGCAACAAAACCTTACCTTCTTTTTAGACTTTGATTTACGTGACAAGGAAAATTATTATTTATTAATTATTTTTTAGGGTTTTATCAAGGTAATCTGGAGGTATGGCAAAATATCTTTATTAACAGTTAGGTCAAATCACATTGTCTTGTTGCAACAAAATATTACCTTCTTTTTAGACTTTGATTTAAGTAAAAAATAAAATTATTATTTTTTAATTATTTTTTTAGAAAAAGAATCAAATATCAATTGCAATTTTATTGAGATAAAACAATTTCAAATTTATTATTATTATTAAATATATAATAATTAAGTGTATATATATATATATGTATATATATTAGCGTATTCGTTATAAATCTGCAACCAGCGAAAAACTCCAACGTAAGTTGTATGGGGGCACTTCTCTAAAAGTTAGTGGCGAACTCTGGTCTAACATGAGAGTGCCAGTTTTCTTTCAATACGAATGTTGTTCCAATACAGTCCGCGATTAATATTCAAACTTAAAACGGTTAAAATTTAAACGGTACAAAAATTGTAATTTAAAATGGTTCAAAATTAAAATTTGTTGGCATTGGAAAATCACATTTTCAACGGTTCGTATTTCAAATTCAAAACTTTTCGAAATTTAAATTTAAAACGGCACTTATTTAAAATTCATATTTCCAATGGTTTGCATCAAAAATTCAAACGGTTCGCATTCAAATTTAAAATGGTTCGCGTTTACAAATTCAATTTTAAAATGGTTTTCATTCCAAATTCAAATGTGCGCCAGTTTTTCCCAGGAAAGATTTAAAACGCTTGACATTCAAACAGTTCGTGTTTCAAATTTAAATTTAAAACATTTTCAAATTTATATTTAAAACCGTTCCCTTTTAAAATTCAAATTTAAAACGGTTACGTAAAAAAATATCAACGATTAGCATTCAAAATTCAAGCTTCTAAAGGTTCGCATTCAAAATTCAAATTTGAAACGATTCACATTGAAACTTAAAATGGTTCGCTTTCCAAATTCAATTTCAAAATGGTTCGCCTTTCAATTTTAAACGTGCGTCAATTTTCCTCTTAAAAGACTACCCTTAAGGCATTCCCCCCCCCCCCCTTCCCTGAACATATGATATTGCAACCCTATATTTCGCTCGTATGATCTTTTCCAAAGAAAAATTGAACGCAACTACACACGGAGCGTCCTGATATTTACATTCAAAAAAGGTTTTTAATTCGGAAATCAATTCTAAATTTTCAATTATTTACACTCGTCGGAATAAAATGAAATATAAGAGATTGTATAAGTATTATTCCCTGGGAAGGGAAAAAAAAAAATCCGATGTCAAGCACCCGGCATGCCATGCGGAGGGGAAAACTTTTGTTCCAAGAGAACAGACACAAACATATCTGGCGAGCGGCCAGCTGGCTCTGCAGACAATTTATTGCCAGGTTCAAACGCCACCCCCCCTTTCTGAAAATAATAGATTTACGAGAGAGGAGGAGAAAGAAAAAGAAGGACAATAGTTTAAAAGGGCGAATTTACGATTTGTGACGCCATCCGCCCACCACCAAGTAGAAGCACACGAGATACAGGTGTGCCTACTCCAACAACACATTCATTCATTCGAGAACATTTTCTCTGTTTCAGCAAACCACCACTTTTGTAAAAAACAACTGATCTCGAACTGCAACTTCTGGTTAGCTTATAGTATAACATTGATACAGATAAACAACTGGATAGACATAGACGGCTTATAACGCTGGGAAAATAAAGCCGTTGCCAGATCGATGGGTGGACTAAAAAAATACGAATTGCCGAGGATAGTTAGAAAAATCTTGTAGACTGAGAGGCGACTGCAACTTTTGGACCCCATCGAGTATCATTCTGAATTTTTTTATAGAAATTGGAGAAAAGTGAGTAGATTACGAATCCACTAGGCTGCCGTTCCAAAAATGGCCGAAACTGGTCAGAAATCGACTTTTAATAAGTTGAACTAAATCCAATTACCAAATGCGCCATAACTTGCCAAATAATGAGCATTTTTTTTTATTTGGTAACCCTCACTCTTTAATTTTCAATTAAGGAGGTTGCAAACGATTCGGATGTGTGGCTATGGCTTACTTGCATCTTTCACGAATGAGCCAAATTGGTAATAAACATTACGTCACTGATGACGTAACTGATGTCGCCAATTTGGCTTACTTTCAAAAGATACCAAGTTTTCCGAGCCAGAGATCAGAAATCGTTTGCGCTTTTCTCATTGAAAATCAAAATGCAGTGGGTTGCCAGACGAAAAAGTTTATTCTCTTTTTGGCAAGTTATGACATATTTGGCAATCGGATTTTCGTTCGACTCATTCCAAGTCGATTTTTGATCAGTTTCGGCCATTTTCGCCACGGCAGACCAGTGAATTCCTAATCTACTCACTTTTCTCCAATTTCTATAAGAAATTCTGAATGATGTTCGATGGGGTCCAAAAATTGCAGTCGCCTCTCTGACTATTGGGTTGTAAGCAGCAGAACTGTCAATAGCAGACCTTAATAAGTAATAAAGTGCAGAAAGAAAAGAGAAAAAAAAAAAGAAAGAAAATAAACTACTCTAGCACTTTACAAGGTTTCCCACCCAACTGCAAAAGTGAACAGTGATTGGAAAATCGTCCACCCATCATCAACAACACACAGCCACGTTTTTTTCCCTTACATTACCATCGGAACAGTCTATCCTCAATATCTCATAAGGCGGTTTCTGCTCTGCAAATTGATGAAACCGATTGAATACTTTCCACCATCTATGTTACGCCATTTCGGTTTCGCCCCAACAATGCTAAATTGCCCTTGGTTACATATTCTGCTTTTCAAAAGGCTAAATAGAAGTCTAAAACTACTTATGCTGAAAATTTCAGAGTTGTGCCACAATTTGAAGTCACTTCGTAAAAAAAATAATAATAATAAAAAATAATGATAATAATAATAAAAAGTTAATAAAAAAAAAATCTAATTATAATTTTAACATTCTGTTTCTCAATTAGAAGGTCGAAACTACATCTGTTAAAAATTTCAGAGTTCTAGACCTATTTTAAGTAGCTTTCTATAGAGGGACAGACAGATCCATATATTCTTTGTTTTATTAGTATAGATTTCCAACCACCTGATTGACAACGAACATTTGAATATCAGACTTTTTTATTATATCATTGTCAGCTCAGATTGCCATGATCTGTAATCACATTGATGAAGCCAGTTGGATACCCCCCCCCCCCCCATCTATGTTAGGCCATTTAAGCAACTTTCTATAGAGGGACGGACAGACAAATCCTCAGACAAATCCAATGACTCTTTGTTTCATTATTGTAGATTTCTGGCCACCTGATGTCTAGAATGCTTTTTCTGAACTTCTAAACTACCTAAATTGACAATGAACATCATCAGACTTTTTAATTTGTATCATTGTCAGCTTAGCTTGTCACAATGATCTCTAGTTACAACTTCTGGATAGTTTAATAAGAGTTTTTTTTTTTTTGCTGCAAGCAGATGAAGCCATTTGAACACTTAGCCCTCTCAATGCTACGTAACAGGTTGCCTATGGTTACAAACATATTGTATCTAGTTTGGGTGGAAGTTGCTGATATAGATCTCTGCAGTGATTGTTAAGCCTTAAGCCTCTTTCACACGAGGTGACTAGTTGATTCAACTAGTTTATCTGGCGGGTGATTGGGTTGGTTGGTTGTTTTCAGATTATCTGGTGCCATCAGCAACAAGAGGGCTATAATGCGCCGAAACATTCGTCATTTAACAAGCCAACATACATTTATAACGGGACTCGAACCCGCAAAGTAGCCATTTAGGTTGGTTGGTTGTATTCAGATTATATGGCTCCGTCAGCATCACGAGGGCTATAATGCGCCGAAACATTCGTCATTAGACAAGCCAACATACACTTACAAACACCCATGCCTAACACGGGACTCGGAACCCGCAACCTCGAGGCATAGAAGCTAGCACGCTAACATAGCCATTTAGGAAATGATAGGGAATCGCTTGAACCCTTTCACACGCAGTCAACTCGTCCGCTCAGGCGATTTGTTTGCAAGCGCTAACGTTCTCATCCTAACTAGTTGACTCAACATCGTACTGACCTCCCGCCGACCAAACGGTACAGTGGTTAGCGTGCTAGCTTCTAGACCGCGAGGTTGCGGGTTCCGAGTCCCGTGTTAGGCATGGGTGTTTGTAAAATGTATGTTGGCTTGTCTAATGACGAATGTTTCGGCACATTATAGCCCTCGTGTTGCTGACGGCGCCAGATAATCTGAAAAACAACCAACGTACTGACCTCCCTTTGGGATGAGAAGTTGATTCCACAAGTTACCTCGTGTGAAAGTGCCAAGTCAAAACTAGTCGAGAGTTTAACCAAGTCAACTTAGTCGAATCAACTAAACCGCCTCGTGTGAAAGAAGCCTTATTCAGCTTCAAGTCAACAACCGCTATCCAGAAGTTGCAGATTTTTTTTTTTTTTATCAGTGGTAAATACTCACGAACAGACTAGGTTTACAAACTTCACGCTTGTGAACAAGCTCAGTAAACATTCTAATTGGCTGTAAACTCATTCGCAGCCGGATAAAATTCCACAGTGGATCTTACATTCGTCTTCACCTAGCACCCTCAACTGTAGTAGTTACGTCAAGAGGTCTGGTTCATTCGAATAGACATGGCAGCTGTCAAAGTCACGATATACCCACGCAGTAGCGTAATAAATAAAAAGTATTGTTTATAAATTGGTTGGTTTGTATGCTCAACTAACTTTTTATTTTTTTTGTACACTAAAGGCTAATCATGCCATTACCTACAGCTTAACGTGGATTCTGAATTCCGAAGAACTCCCATGTCTATCCCAGGATTCGAACGCAGCACCTTTGGCATGCGAGGCATCGCCGCTCTCAAAACTAAAAGGCACTACGATAGGTTCGTGTATAGTACTTTGAGCTGAAAGCGTCGATAAATACCAGGATGTAACATTACAGAGAACTTTAGCGTTGTACTCAAAATCTAGATACTGGTTCATTCGCTTGAAATAAGGGTTCTCTCTACCACACTAATAAAAATGACAAAAATGAAAAAATATGCACTTTTTCCTTTTAACATCAGATACAAAAACATGCAATGAAGTAAAATCACTGACTACGAAGGCTTAACGATCACCATAGAGATCTGTATTAATAACTTCTTTCCAAACTAGTTAGAATGCGTTTGTAACCATAGGCAACCTATTACGTATCATAGATGGTGGAGGGAGTGTTCAATTGGCTTCCTCTACTTGCAGAGCTGAAACTGATTATCCAGAAGTTGTAGCTGGAAATCAATGAGTAAAATAAGTACTTGTCTTACATGAATGCAATGCTAGAAGTATGGGTAGACGTGGGATGACGCGTCCCCCTACTTTTCAAGAAAATACCCATGCTGCGACCCCCCCCCCTCCCCCCTCACTTTTAAAAACACCCAATCCCTCTATAAACTACTAAGGAAAAATTACACTAACATTTAAATGTCGTGACACTCAGAAAATTTATTTAAAGTTTTCCAATGTAAAAAAAAAAGCTATTTATGAGAGGAGCAGTTATGAGAGCCAGAGAAGCAAAGGGGTCCAAGAGGCTTTTCTTAACTTTTGAGAAAATACACTTAAAATTTTCTTATTTATATTAAATTTGTATGAACATTATTTGTTGCTCAAGTACTAACATCTGGAAAGAAGATAACACTAGTCTTCGTCGAACTTAATATAAATAAGAAACTTTAAAGTGTATTTTCTCGAATGTTAAAAAAGTCACTTAGGCCATCATATATATCACACTATTATAAAAATGTATCATACTTTGTATACATATATAAGTATTTTTATTAACATTGACCTCTTGTTGGAAATACAGGCTGGTTATAAACTTTGACGATATATGGACCTCTAGCGGTCGTTCCATTTAACAGATCGAGATGAGATTTCAAGTACAGTTATTCATACTCGATTATTTACTCGAGATTCTGTGAACGGCAACAAAATGGCTCTCACGGTTACGGTTATAGGTATAGAAACTCGAAATTTTTGAATGACAACGCCCTCTTTTCCCGTCGCAAGATGCTAAGCGCATGCAAAAACCCTAAAGAGTTTTGGAACGGTACGTGTATCACAAAAAAAAACAAGCGAATTATGCAAGCACAAAAGAGGGGTGCGCGGCTTTTTGCGATTGGTATCTTGCCTCTGTCATGAGCAAATTTCCTCCGTGAGCCCCGATCGTGTGTTTGTTGACCGTTCGCAGAGCTTCTTTGGTGCGTGCATAATTCACTCTTTTTTTTGTCGAACCAGGGACTCTTAGATCGGAAGACTGGAGCGCTAACCACTAGGCAAAAGTGATCACTTGTGCTTATGTGTTGTATCGGTCCATTTGTACAATAGACCACCACATACCTTTTTTCATGAACTACAATAGACACATACATAAATTTGGTGTCTGTGTATTTGTAGAACACTTCTTCGTATACTGAAGCTGCGATTTAGGCCTCTTTTACACGAGGCGACTAGTTGATTCAACTAGTTTATCTGGCGGGTGATTAGCAGTGTAGCCGTTTAGGAAATGATAGGGAATATCCTGAACCCTTTCACACGCAGTCAACTCGTCCCCCTAGGCGGTTTGATTGCCGGCACAAGTGTCGCTGACGTTCTCATCCTAACCTAGTTGACTCAACGCCATTACTCGAATTCGTTCTTTCACACCAGATGCTCAGTTGAATCAACTCAATTCTTTATGGAAAGCGTTGCAATTTCAAGATTCAAAGTGGAACAATTTATCGATGAAATTTGTATTAGTCCAGCGATATGTCACTACCAAACTAAGTACATTAGGTAAATATAGATACATATGCCTGCTCAATAAAGTAGTCGGTACCACTCAAATTCAAAAATTCATTTGTTATTTTGTTAATGGTGTTAATAATGCAAATTAAAACACAATTAAAATTAAAAACCAAAATTAAAACACAATTTTTAACTTTTTTAGAACTTAAAAAAAAAATTATTTACCAGAAATAAACAAAAATATTTTTATTTGGTCATTTCTTCAAAATATATTCTTTGTCAGTGTTTATTAATTTGATGTTGCTATGGTGATATACGTCACTCTCTTTTACATTACCTATCAAATAGTATTACATTGGTTGGTACAGATTATGATTGTTACACTTAAACACATGTGGAGCACCAAAATTGCGCAGATTTAAGCATTATTTGTCTAAGAAACTTATCTAGATTCGCGAATGTCAACATCGCACCATGCCTATATAGGAGTAGTTTTCATACGAGGGATATTTCTGCATTAAACAAACTTGGTAAGAACTGGAGCTCTTTATTAGACAACAAACTTCAAAAATGAAAGCATTAAACTTCTCCAGTCTTATTCTATTCCATCCAGTCCTCGGGATCTAACATATCGTACTGACCTTCCGTTAGAAAGATAAGTTGATTCCACAAGTTTGCCTCGTGTGAAAGTACTAAGAAAGAGTATTCACTCAGCAGTCAACTAGTTGAGAGTTTACCAAGCAACTTATTTGAATCAACTAAACCGCCTCGTGTGAAAGAGGCCTCAATGTCAAAAAGTTTTAAAATACAGTAGAATCTCGATTAACCGACCTAATTCGGACCAAAGGTAGGTAGGTTAAGCAAAAATTCCGGATAAAAGAGAGTTCTAAAAAACAATCAAAAGTAAATGATTTTCGTTTATTGAATACAGAACTTTTAATGTTTTTTATGACATAATTGTTGGAAATGAGTTTTTGTTGCAATAATCTTGATAATCTTTGTTTCACTGCTTTATCCCGGAGTCTTTTTGAAGGCAATAGTTCAGTTTGATCTGCATCCGAAGGTTGCTCTAACCATGTCAGTTCTTTAGAAAAACAGTCAAAAGCCTCACCATTACTTATGTAACTTTAGAGCGAGGGAAAAGATTACGGTTTAAAAAAGAATTAATGATTTATTACTCATTTGGGAGATTTTTGATGTCGACTAAATGATTGCCGGTTAACAGAGTTCCGGATAAAGGAGGGACGGTTAATTGAGGTTCTACTGTAATATTTTTTGTCATTATATACAAACAACACATGAAAATTACAGTTTTCGTGAATTTTTTTCACCTAATATGTTGAGTACCAAATTGAATTCTAGTTTGCTTACTGAAACAAAGCTTTAAATGGACTTGCATATGTAAAGATTTTACCGTAAAAGTTACAAAGCTCAAAGTGTACCAGTTTTTGAGCAAAGTTATATCGAGTTTATGAAAACTTCATTCCGAGATCTATGCAAAAACGTAAAAATATATCTTTTGTTGATTAATTTTTAAGAAATTAGGTGTTTAAGGTTTTTATATATGTTTTACTACTCTCCACAAATATTTATTAACAGTCTGGACCTGAAAATGTTTGCTTTTATTTGTTGAATTTCAAATAAGTTATATAACAGATAAAGATAGCGAAATCTACAGCTAAAAAGTGTAAACTTTCAATTACTTTTCTTTGAAGTGCCATAAAAATAAAAAAAATCTTGTATAATTATGGTTCTCATAAATATATATTTAATTGAAATTAATTATTTTTTATAACATACTAGCTGATGAATATAACATTTTATATAACATACTAGCTACGAAATTTTAACATGTGCAATATTTTAGCTAGCTGTGAGGCATTACGTTGCGAAAATCCGTCATTGGTGTACAGGTCCCAGTTTTTGGCGCTTCGCTCGCAGGAAGGATCATCGCTAAGCAAAATCGAGCTCGTTTCACTGAAAAGTTCATTGACACAAAAGCACAGGCTTACGTTGAAAGGTTCATTGCTATGCAAGCATAGGCTTTTGCTTCACTATCTAAAATCAAATTCAGTTAGATTTTAGAGGGGTACAAAAACTGGAGTAAGTAAAGCCTTAATATTAAAAGTCTCACCCTGTCGAGGGGGGGGGGGATCCTTATTAATACAATAATACAACACCCCTTTAAGATTATTTTCACACGTGTTTGGGAAAAGCAAAATTAGACGACCAAAACTACTTATGATGATCTTTCTGAGTTCTTGGCCTATTAGAAGTCGCCTTTTCTGAAAATATTAATTGAAAAAATTAATCAATAAACAAATTAAAATTTTAACTTTATTTTTGTCAATAGTCCAATTAGTATGCAAAACTGCTTGTGTTGAAAATTTCAGATCTGTAGCCCAAGTACAAATCGTTTTGTAAAATATTTGTTAATTAATTAAAAAAGAACTAAATAAAATTTTAAATTCTTTTAAAGACCAATTAGGAGGCCACAACTACTTGTGTTGAAAATTTCAGAGCTGTAGCTCTATTAGATATCGTTTTGTTAAATATATATTAATTAATTAAAAAAATTAATTAAAAAAGAACTAAATAAAAATTAAAATCATGTTTTTCAAAAGTTCAATTAAAAGGCCAAAACTACTTATGTTGAAAATTTTAGAGCTGTAGCCCTATTTTCAATTGTTTTGTAAAATAGTTATTAATTAATTAAAAAAAAATTAATTAAAAAAAATAAATCAAAATTATAACATTCTGTTTTTCAAAAGTCCAATTAAAAGGCTAAAACTACTTATGTTGAAAATTTCAGAGCTTTATCTCTATTTGAAGTCCCTTTGTAAAAAATAAATTTTTTAAAAAAATTAATTAAAAAAGAACTAAGTAAAATTTTAACATTCTGTTTGGCATGTATACAATTAGAAAACCAAAACTACTTATGCTGAAAATTTCATAGCTCTACTCCAATTTTAAGTAGGTTTCTATAGATCCACAGACAGACACACAGCTTGTTTTATTATTATAGATTGATACTAGTAGCTTTTTCAAGTAGACGGTGCCTTTTGGCTTGATTTCTAAAAATTAACGACTGATTCAAAACAACTACGTTTAAACAAAACCTAAAATGATTACATATATGACATGCAATTTATCAATATGAACACAAAATTTTTTAGATTCCAAAAAAGATGCATGTGTGTATAGTGATTCTAGTATTATATAAAGTGGTTTGGTAGCAGACCATCTCGTGTTGACGTTTTGGCTTTGCATAGAAAAATTAAAATAAAATACTTCAACATTTTCAATCAAAATTCTAACAGCGTTGGAAAGAAGAAGAATGTGTTTTTTTAAGAAGGAAAAAATACGAAAAGCGTAATTTTTATGATTTTCGACTTTCCGGGTTCCCTTAAGATGTTCTAATCGTTGCCACCTCCGAAATTTCATTAGAAATGTGATAAAAGTGTAAAAAGTTGAAAATCGAATGCTTTTAACTCAGAGCTCTATGTCCTTGAATATCGGCCATCAACGATTGATTTTTTTCCTGTTTCATGCACAAGAAAGGACAATGTAATGACTATCGAATAATATTGTTGCGTTCGTGGGTTCGAAAGATTTGAAGCCAAAAGCAGATCAAAACTTGCAGATATTTATTCCAATACAACTCTTCACAGATTCCTTTACAACTCCAGAACTTCTCGTTCTAGTAGACACAATACAGCTCTTTTCACAACAATAGAGCACAAAACAGCAGTTAAAAACTTGACAACACAACTGCTCAAATCGATGCAAAAGACAATGCAATACAGTTCGCTTTAGAACTACTCTGAATGACCACTGAGACTCAGTATCTCAACTCAGTAATTCCAGTCAACTCACCAGTCAACTAATTCAGTGACTCAAAATCAACAACTCACTTCCCCGCTCTCTTGGTCAGCCTTATATAGGACAGGTGAATCTTCTATAGGTAGATATTTGGAGAACTTTCCAGATCGTAAACGAAAAGTCCTATACATGTACATGGGGACCGAAAATGTCTCCAAAACCGTCGCCAACTTGGCTCTATCTCGCCAAATTGGCGAGATTGCCATTACCGTAATGTTAAATGCCCTGGTCCTTGTAAAACTCGCTTCCCAGCGTTACCTCTGTAAAACTCGTTATCAAGCATCAAGAGATTCATTGCAGGGAAACTAAATAGTGCATTGCCTTATGCGAAATGTACATAAATTTTACTATTTACAAAATTAACACTACGAAATATTTACAAATATACAAAAATTCGTAACAATATCGCCAATTTCGCCACTAAAGCAGCTTTTTTTTCCTTCTTTTTTTGCCCATATAAATAAAATTATCGCCAAACTGGCCGTTTTTATATAAACGAGTGAAAAAATGAAAACGGTAAATAACACCATAAATTTTAATGTAACGTCCAATATTATAGTGTAATTAAAAGTTGTGCGAGGTTCTACACCCCTATACTTCAGTCATTTCTCCACGACAATATGTCTCAGTTTGTTTTAATTGTGAAGCTCAATCGTTCATTTCTCGTGTGAATTAAGAACGTTACGTTCCCCCCCGAAAGAGAAATAAAAAAAAAATACGAATTAAGAAAATGAGGTTTATTTCCCTTTTTCATATCTGCACGTTGTCTCATCAGTCATCACTTGTTAGTCGCGCCGGAGATTGGCGCAGCGCCCAACTTCGGAGCCATCAGATACTTCCTTCAGATATGGACGGAAAATGTTTATGTTCCGGAAATTAGCGGATGACAGATACCGAAATGCAGGTTCCAGTGGATACGTTTTTAAATGACATCATGTGCACATTTTACGTAACGGTTATATTATACCTCACGGTTTATCTGTTCAAAATTGAATAGAAAGTTCTAGTAAGGATCGTTCCATATACTCGCTATGTTACGATCTTCTAGTCCAGTGCATTTAGAAACTACTTTTTATAACCACCTTGACATTTGGTGAGTTAGGTACGAAAAAGATCTCTTAACCCGAAATAACATAGATTAAAAACTCGAAAATAGAGTCTGATATAATTTATTTTATATTTAAAAATCTTACGTATATGCATATGCAGTAACTCCAACTGGTTTTGTCTTTTACTATTTTAATTTTCATTAATAATAGAGAGTAAAAGGAAACAATTTGTGTTAGTCCGAGAGGCGACTGCAATTTTTGGACCCAATCGAACATTATTCTGAATTTTTTATAGAAATTAGAGAAAAGTGAGTAGATTAGGAATCCACTAGTCTGCCGTGGCAAAAATGGCCGAAACTGATCAATAATCGACTTGGAATGAGTTGAACTAAAATCCGATTGCCAAATATGTCATAACTTGCCAAAAATAGAAAAAATTTATTCGTCTGGCAACTCACTTCATTTTGATTTTCAATGAGAAAAAGCAGAAATGATTTCTGATCTGTGGCTCGGAAAACTTGTATCTTTTAAAAGTAAGCCAAATTGGCGACATCAGTTACGTCAAAAGTGACGTAATATTTTTTGCCAACTTGGCCCCCTTTTAGTAGATGCAAGTAGGGACCGTCGCCTAATATCTGAATCGTCTGCAACCTTCTTAATTGAAAATTAAAGAGTGAGGGTTATCAAATAAAAAAAATTGATCATTATTTGGCAAGTTATGGCGCATTTGGCAACTCGATTTAGTTCAACTTATTAAAAGTCGAATTTTGACCAGTTTCGGCCATTTTTGCCACGGCAGACCAGTGGATTCGTAATCTACTCACTTTTCTCCAATTTCTATAAAAAATTCAGAACGATGTCAGATGGGATCCAAAAATTGCAGTCGCCTCTCAGTGTATAAGGATCGTTCCATATACTCGCTATGTTACTATCTTCCAGCCTAGTGCATTTATAAACTACTTTCTATATAACCACCTTGACATTTGGTGAGTTATTTACGAAAAAGATCTCTTAATGAAATAACATACATTAAAAACTCGAAAATAGAGTCTGATATATTTTATTTTATACTATTTAAAAATCTTACGTCAATGCATGTGCAGTGACTCGAACTGGTTTTGACTTTCACTATTTTAATTTTCATTTATAATAGGTAGAGAGTAAAAGGAAACAATTTATGGTCGTTTCATTAAGTGATCTTTTTCGTACCGAGACTAATTAGAATGCTCAGAGTGAAACAAAATGAATTAAAATTTATATATTTTATGGATGGCAACGCTACAGTCAATTGCTATTTTCGCGAGAAAGTGAAACGTGTATTGTGATTGGCTAATTTGATGAGAAAATTCAAATTTGTGTTTTCAGGCGAAATTTGATCTGTCACAAGCATGTTTCAAGTGTTGCCGTTCGACAGAACATCACACAAAATAAAATCTTGAGTAAACTGTGACTAAAATTTACATTTTTAAATTCTGTATAATAACTACAATTTTGTGTGTGTGGGGGGGGGGGGGGTTGGCTGGGTATGTCGATGGCGGACAAATATACGGAGGCCTAATTAACCCATTTTTCGTCATCCAATCCGTTGGAAACTTGGCAGATAGATTCGACGTCGATGATAATGCATTTTATCAAATTTTGGCGGCTGTCGCAGTCACAAAAAGGTGACTTTAACGGAATACTAATTAACCAACTTGTCGTCATCCAATCGCGCTGAAATAGCATTTAACCGACCATTGAAGAAACTTTAAATGCAATTATAGTAATAAATATACGTGAGTACATTTATTACTATAATTGCCCTGTGTAATATAGGGTAATGAAAATATTACACTCGGTAACAAACGTTTTTCTTTTTTCCCATCTTTTTTTTTCTTTTTTTTTCCCATCTCTTTTATTCCTTTTTTTTTTTTTTTCTCCTTTTTTTCCTTCTTTTTTTTTTTCTTTTCTTTTTTTTTTTCTTCCTTCTTTTTCTTTTCTTTCTTCTATTTTTTTCTTCTTTTTTTTTCTTTTTCTTTGCGCTTCTGTATGCGTTGGAACATCGCGAGTTAAAAAAAAAAAAAAAAAAAATGTTTGCCCGTCCGTCTGAAGATCTGTGTGCCTGTAGTCATCTCAACTCCCGAACGGATTGACCTATGAATTTCACATTTTCTACTTAGGTTAGTTGTGGCCATGGGACCTGTCATTAAGGTGTTCATCAAAATTGTTTTTCAATTGGAAAAACGTCTCTAGCGATTTTGCACAAAATCGCTGCGGTAATGCCTTAAGGCAGCGTTAGTCACTACGCGGCAGATTTTTCTACGGCCCGTCGGCATCCCGGAAGATTAAAAAAAAAAAAAAAAAAAAAAAAAAAAATCTCGGTATGAACTTTTTTTTTTCTTTTCATAATTGTAATTTATCTGAAATAATGAGTTAATTATGTAGAACAGAGTTTTCCACTACGTGCCCAAAGAAACTATACGAAGAAGCTTTCAGAAAAGTGGTTTTCATCAAGAATAAATACAGGAATAACATAACTGAGCCCCATCGGGACAATTTATTAAAATTTAACTGCAACAAATACTCCAGAAGATATCGACTCCATCCTAAAGTAAACTGAACGATTACGACCATCACAGTCTCACAATTGATATCGACTAAAACGGAGTAAATCTGGATGCACAGTTTAAATACTTTTACTAAAAGTTAGGTCAAGTCGCATTGTCTCGTTGAAACAAAAGATTCATTTCTTTCTTAGATTTGGATTTACTAACAATGACAACTATTATTTTTTTTTTTAATTATTTGAAGAAAAGAAAAAAGAAAAAAAAATATTTTTTCCAATTTTCAGAAATGTTATATCTATATATTTAATAGGCAATACGTTTTTCGGGGTTAGTCCGTCCGCCTAAACTGCTCAACCAATTTCAATGATCAAGGTGCCATTTTAAAGGAAATAAGCTGTAGATTTGCCAAAACGTTCCAAAATAATTTATTAATACTTTATTAATTATTTAAATTTCAATATTTTTCATCATTAAGCTACTACAAAGCCTCAATGATTTTGAATATATGAATGGCAACATCCTTACGTATGTAAACAGCAAACCCTTTGCTAATTTTAAAGCTCTTTTTAAACTCTTCGTTTAATAGTTACAATGATGCAAGAATAAATAGATCCAAGGTGTGTACATTTCTTTTGGATTAGAATTCCGGATAAACCAGACTTTTCAGAAAAGTTATCTGCTGGAACATGTTCCGGAGGTCGCCGTGTTGCATTCAGCGCTAAATCGCCAACTTTCAAAAAGTCGCTATGAGGCATTGTACAGCAAATCTGAACCTATATTCATTTCTAATCAGTGCAAATTCAACTATTACGAATTGAAAACTTTCAAAATAACGAATAAAACCACTCACTCAACTTCAAAATCTCATATGAAATAAAAAATAAAACTTTTGGCGAAATAGAACTAATTTTCTCACCAAATTTGATTTTCAAAAAATTCCTGTTGATTGAATGCCGGATAATTGGCCTTGCACTATTTTATTTTCTAAGTATCGCAAAAAAGATTATGCGAACATATGATTGCTTCGTTAAGAAATTTCTATAAACAACTTTAATTATTTTAGCGCTTCATACGATACCAGCCTGTAAATTTTAATTGTTCAACGAAATAACCGATCTTTTAAAAATATATGTACGATACTGTTTATTTTTGTTGTTTTCCAACAACTTTTTACTACGTTGCCACACTGTTCCTGCTTAACGCGTCTTGACAGCAGTAGGGTAATGACGTGTCAAGTATTCTGGCTCTTCATAAATAACAAAACGTTTTCAGTTTCATGGCATTATGCAGGTTTTTGCTAGGGCATATTTTAAATGCTTCAATTTGAGGCGAGCAAAGCGAGCCAAATGGATTGTATTAGCAATCCAGGGTGTTGGCGAGCGTCGGCGAGCAGGGGGCTCCGCAGCTCCTAGTTCTAAGTAAGTCTAACAAAATTTTGCTCGTCTTTAACTCAGCTTATCCTTAATTTCTGATTAACACACTCTAAACATGCCAAATTTGCTGCTCTAAATCACAAACGTCGCATAGTGTATTCCCCATTCTTTTATACCTGCAAAACTAATATTTCGAGTCGTTTTCCATACGATTTTTAAGTATAAATATTTTGCTTATGCACTTAGTAACATTCACAAAAGTTTAGATGATCACAAGACAACTTGTTCCAAATACTGCAAACAAACATATCCTAGTAAACGCTGTTCTTGGCGAATTATATTTAGCTTAAATCAGAACATTGCCTGAAACTCGAAGATACAATTTTGGTTCTCTGATGTTCCACTTGCATTTAAACTTCAGCAACAATTTAATTCTGTTGATTCTAGAATATAAACCACGGAGGAACCATTCAGAACAAACCGGTTGATGCTTGTTTCCCCCCCCCCCCCCAGGTAGTTCGTATCGAGCCCATCCCAGGAGATCGCGATGGTGATGAAGGTGATGAGGGTGAGGGCAGGAGTGGTGAGCGAGTCTCCGTCCCCATCACCCTCTGCATGGTGATCCTGGTGGGGTACATCTCTGGGGGTGCTGTGCTGTTCTCACTATGGGAGGGGTGGAACTTCCTCGACGGATCCTACTTCTGTTTTGTCACGCTATCCACTATAGGTGAGTACTTCCTATCAGTACTACATAATTTCCATAATGAGACTGCTTTTCTTCGATTAAACTAAATAATCCAGCCCATAAACAAAACAGGAGAATATGGAACACTGAATATTGGTCTGTGTGTCTTGCAAAACCACTGCACTATCAGGGGTCGCATTCGCCCTAAAATTCCTAATATTCCTTAAAATTCTTGTCTATATATTTAATAGGCAATACATTTTTTGGGGTTAGTCCGTCCGCCTAAACTGCTCAACCAATTTCAATGATCAAGGTGCCATTTTAAAGGAAATAAGCTGTAGATTTGCCAAAACGTGCCAAAATAATTTATTAACACTTTATTAATTAGTTAAATTTCAATATTTTTCATCATTAAGCTACTACAAAGCCTCAATGATTTTGAATATATGATTGGCAACATCCTTACGTATGTAAACAACAAACCGGCTGCTCGGGGGTTCAACCAACCAACCAACCGTTGCTAATTTTAAAGCTATCCTTATATGTAAACAACAAACCCATTGCTAATTTTAAAGCTCTTTTTAAACTCTTCGTTTCAAAGTTGATTTTTTCTGTTTTTCTGAAGCATTTTTGTATTAGAGTAATTATTATTTTGAAGTATTTCTATCCAGAAAATGCTTCTCGTTGAACGTCGTTCTCTAACGGGGCGACTTATCAGAATAAATAAAAGATATTGGGACTTCAATGTTAGGGCATAGCTAATGAAGTTTTAAGTCAGAATGTTGGCGGATAGTATATTTAACTTTCTATTATGAAACTTGCAATTTGGGTGTTTTCTCTATTATGCCTTACATTAAATTTATAAAAATTTGGTTACATTTTTTATGGCTGGCAAACCTATTCGAGCGCAGCAAGATGTTTTAACCACAAATTCGAGCGGTAAAGCCGCCTTGCGCAGCGAGGCGTTTGGGGGTTGGCGAGCGTTAGTGAGCAGGGGGCGAAGCCCCTTAGTATTGTTAAATCGATAATAAATAAAGATGCATATTTTGGTGTATCCGGCCCGCGAAAAACTTCAACATAAGTCATACGGCCCGCCTCTAAAAATTAGTGTCGAACGCTGCCTTAAGGTATTCAAAACCACCCATCTCCGAAATTCTTGTAAAAATTAGATAGAGGCGTACAAATTTTATTTATATATATATATGTATGTCTTTCGCACAGATTTTCTTTCCCTTAATTGGAGTTTAAACCTTTTGACGACAGCAAAAAAAGCTTTTCTTACGTAATTTTTGATATGCTTTAAAATAAAAAGTATTCGGTATTTTTAATTGATATTTTTTATGCAGCTTAATATTTATTTCCTTCTTGAAAAACATTAATTATTTTAAGCATAAGTATGTTTTTTAAAAAGTTATCAAGTGAAACGTAATAATATAAAATTTAGAAAAAAAATTTATTAATATAAGTTACCCACAATATTAAAAAAAAAGTTATTATTCTATCCCTTTAAAAAAAATTTTGGATATGCACGTGATAGTTTTACATTCTCTGAAGCAGGAAATAAGAATATAGATGACAAGTTTTTTATAAAACGCCATTTATAGTTAGAAAAAATATTTGAAATTTAAATTTTAAAGTTATTTTTTACGTAAAAATATTTTTATATGATATAAAGGAATAATTCTGCTTTATAGAATAAACCCATAAATTAGCTTTAATTTCCAATATTAATATTGAGTTTATTCCAGAAACTTAATAAAATATCTTAAGGGCAATTTATGTTCAAAAATTTTTTTTCTAAATTTTTCATCGTTACGTTTCACTTGATAACTTTAAAAAAATATATTTATGTCTAAAATAGTTATTGTTTTTCAAGAAGAAAATAAGCATTGTATCGCATAAAAAATTACAATCAAAAATATAAAGTATATTTTATTTTAAAGCATATTGAACATTACGCAAAAAAAGCTGTTTTTGTTGGAGTCATAAGGTTTAAACTCCCCTTAAGCATTTCCTCAACTGGTTCATCTTCTGTTTCTCTTAAGCGAAAGGATGTTCTGTTCACTTACACGAAGTAATCGACAAACAATTTAGCAATCTTGGCGGAGGTTTTTCTGGCCAATGTAACATGACCAAACAGGCAAATTTTTTAAAACAAAAAAAATTAATGAAAATATGAAAACGAATACGGTAAATTGTACTAATGTCAATTTTAAATGCAGTGACCAGTATTAAACGTATTTGAAAGTTGTGCGATGTTCAACACCCCTAGTTTCTTAGAGTGCTGGTAAATAAAATTACATTGCATGGTCATTACCATAGACTTATTATTATCAATAGAGTGCGCGTTCCCACTTCAATTATACAACGAGAATGAAACCAAAATGAATCACATGAGTAGGGACTTTTTGGGAGCAGGGTTGCAGATTTGGCGGGTTTCTCCTCACTCAGGCGATAAAGGATAATAAGATTATTAGATAAAGGATTAATTTTACGACGTAGCCAAATTAAAAACCACGTGACTGATAGACGAATTTTGTGATTCATTTTGGTTTCATTCTCGTTGTATGATTGAAGTGAAAACGCGCACTCTATCGATAATAATAAGTCTATGGTCATTACCATCAACATTGCTTTGAAGTATTTACATCTTTGATCTAGAACCTGTGCAATTTCATGTACTGTATAAATTATTAAAATATTACTATTTACAAACATTTTCAATGGAGCCTTATTTGTTAAACAAATTTACTTTAAAAAACGCTACTTTCGATTTTATTACTTTCAATTACTCATACGTTTACATTGAATGATGAAAGTATAGTATTCAGTAAAAAAAAAAAGATTTCCACCTTTTTGGAATATCTGATTTCAAAATATCTGTCTGTATGGACATAATCAGCATAACTCCCGAAAATATTGACTTATAATGTTCAAATTTTGTGTGCGGGTTAGTGTGGCCATGAAACCTACCATTGATGTTTTCGTCAAAATCGCCCATGCGCATAAGGTTGAAATCATGAAGCAGTTATGTTTTTAAGAAATTGCTAAAAAACGGCTCTAACGATTTTGATTAAAATCACTGTGCTAATGCCTCTTAAGGTTTTGTAATCGTCCTGGACTTTCGAAATTCCCGTAGAAATGTGATAAAAGCGCAAAAAGTTGGAAAACGAGTGTCATTAACACAGAACCATCTTCTGTTGAGCATCGCCCATCAACAATTGATTTTTTTCTGTTTCAAGCACAAGAAAGGACAATGTAATGTCTATAGAATAACATCTCTAATTTCGCAAATCTTGGAGGGGTTTTTTCGCTGCCCAAAATATCGCCAAAGTGGACATTTTTATTTAAATAAGTCAAAATATGAAAACGGTAAATAACAGCATATATTTAAATGCAATAATTAAAATGCATATATTTAAGCATATATTTAAATGTGTAATTGAAAGTTGTGCGATGTTCCACACCCCTAATAGTTGAATAGTTGGGATGGCAGCAGTATTCATGCATATGTGCAGAGATTCTTAATCGGAACACATTCCGCGGCGTTCGATTAGTTTTAATAAGAGCGACTTATATTCTTTCCTTTCCTAGAATCAATTCCAGAATCGTGAAGGAGCAGCCACTGATACACTTCAACTCCACTCAAGATGAATGGAATTATCTTTCTGCGAGAAATTCTATTCAAAAGCGACCACTGTCAGCGCTGACAAAGCACGAAATTTTCTGTCAAAAGTGCAACTTCTGCAGTTCAGTTGGTCTCCATGCTATTGTCCTCCGGAAAATAGAAATGTCTACCATTCTCGAGGGAGATTCCAAAAGTTGTAAACCGTTAATTGAATAGTTATTTTTTGAAGAAATTTTGTCCAATGTTTAAATTTTTGTACTGGGAAATAAGCTTCGATTTTGTTCTTATGTAGCTAGCGGGCAAATCAGCTACAGCCATGGGCGCCCCCAGGAATATTTGCAAAGGGGTGCAAAATCATTTTTCAAAATCATTATTTTTTAAGAAATGTTAATTAATAATTATGCATTATAAATTATACTCTTTGAGAATAGTTAAAATTCATGATATATAATTTTAAAAGCGCAACCCTGTTAAACAGAAAAAAAAATATAAAATTGTAAAAATATTAAAATATATATTTTTAACGATTTTTTTATCATTCAACTAGATCTCACGGCATTCAAGAAACAGTGTTTAGAATAGAGGAATTTAAAGATGCAAAAATACAGAAGAGTAAAAATTTTTATTTCTTCCAAGTTTCGGTTATAACGGGAAAAAAATTAAATTCAAAATGAAACACGAAGGCAGTATTGGAATATGTTTAATTGAATTCTAAAAATAGATTTCAAGATTGTAAATCTGATGACTTAAAAAAAACAACATTTTCCTAAAATTTTGAGAACTGCACAGGAAATGATTATACAATAAAAGGAATAAATACTTCTACTCATCAGACTCTAATAATCATAGACGACAAGCGCCAGAAAATCGTCACGCAAGTAGCTATAAAAAACGACATAGGAAAGAAACAAAAGGCTAAATTAAAAGGGGGAAAAAATGCTCGTTGTAACATAAAAGTATAAACGGCATATGTGCTTTTTTTATCTTGGAATTTACATATTTTCTCCCATTTTTTTTTTTTAAATTTTCAAGAGCCAGGGGGGTGCAAGTGCACCTTCTTGCAACCTCCTGGGGGCGCCCATGGCGACAGCCTAATTAACCCACTTGTGGTCAGTTAATTGGGTTAAAACTTGGTAGATAGATTCGATGTCGATGACAATGCATTCTATCAAGTTTTGGGGCTGTCACTGTCACTAAAAGGTCGGGTTTACAGACGTTACTATAACCGTTTAGAATACTAATAAGTTCCATTGAACCGATTATTCCTGAATATTTTTCTTCTTGCTGAAAATATTTTAATTCGAATAAATAAATAAAAAAATATAATGAGTGCGAATGCACAAATGTACTGTAATGTACAATGTAAATGAGATAATTAGGGTAGTAAAAGTATTACATACGGTGAAAAAAAATAGATTTTTTTTGTTCGGACATGTTTTGGAACTTGCTAAATTAAAAAAAAAAGTGGTCTAGAAAAAATGAGTCTGAGTGTCCATATGGGTCTGAGTGTCCATAGTCAGCATAACTCCCAAACGGATTGACCTACGATGTTCGACTTTTGCGTAAGTGTTATTGGTGACCATTGTACCTGTTGTAAAGGTTTTCGTCAAAATTACGCATGCGAATAAGAGGTAGCTGTCATTGAAAAATTGAAGTTTTTCAGCAATTGGGCTATAAATCGGCTCTAACGATTTCAATCAAAATCGTTGGTATTGAGGTATTCTCTAAAGATGTTTTAAACATCTACACCACTGAAATTTCCGTAGAAATGCGAAGTGTAAAAAGTTGAAAAACGAATGTCTAATACAGAATTCTTTTTCCTTGACCATCGTTCATCAACGACTGTATCTCCTCTGTTTCAGATATAAGATATCATAAGGTAATATTGATCGAAAAGAAATTACCAATATCGCAATTTTGGTGGTTTTTTTTTGCCAATGTAATATAATTACCGCTAAAAGTTGTGCAATATTCCACACCCTTAGCTTATTTAAATAATAGTTATTTTGATTTTCAAATTGCAAACAGTGCCCTTGATTGATGTTTGTTGCAAAATTTATAATTGTGAATATATTGAAAATGAGACATTTGAATATCCCTCGTTTAGAACATTTATCCCCCTTTCGACCCTATTTTATTATGCTAAGAGGGGAGGAAATATATTTTGGAGTAAACACTCAGTTTATAAGTTTTGCCTAAGTTCACAATATCTGACACCAGCTGCTGTTTTGAATAACAACTCGTAAAACCTAGTTGCGGGGACTTATGACATTAATGTGATTTTCAAACTTATAAGGTCTTTGTAAATAAGGATACTTTTGGCTATATGCATCTGGTTCCCACCGGTTATATATACAACTAGCTAAATACCCGTGCTGCGCTACGAAATTTTACCATTAGCATTTTAGCGATCAAAAGACATTCATGTATTCTACACTTCAGACGTTTGCTCCCATTTCGATCCCGACAAATTGATTTATCAAAATAGGAACTTTCCTTTGTTGACATTTTAAACGAAATTTATAATTGTGAATAGTAAACTGGTATAGTTTATTGTGTTTATGTTTGCTCTTAGTTCTAAATTTCAAAGTAGTAGCTGTATTGGAATTAAGTTAATTAGACATTAAGTTAATCCTCGTATAGTTTCAATGTTGCGTCGTCTTTTCATCCCTTAAAAATTCGTTAATCGATATTGGAATGACTTATTTTTTTAACATTTGCAAAAACATATCAGAAAAATGACTACATTGGAAGAGGAACATTCGGATATCCCTCGTTTGGAACATTTAACCCCTTCTCGACCCCTTAAAGTTGGTTAATCGAGAACAGAATAGCTTACTTTTTCTATGTTTAATCTTTTTTGACATTTGTACCAAATTTCCGAGTTGTGACCATATGGGAAGTGGTACATTCGAATATTCCTCGTTTGGAACGTGTAACCCCTTTTCCACCCCTTGATCCACCCAAGATCGGAATAGTTTACTTTTTTTGCGTTTGTCTTTATTGATATTCACACCAGTTTTCAGAATTGTGAAAATATGAGAAGTAGGACATTCGTATATATCGCTCGTTTGGAACGTTTAACCCCTTTTTGACCTCTTAAAGTGGGTTCATCGAGATCGGAATAGCTAACTTTTTCTATGTTTACCATTGTTGACATTTGTACCAATTTTTAGAGTTGTGACCATATGGGAAGTGGTACATTCGAATATCCCTCGTTTGGAACGTTTAACCCCTTTTTGACCTCTTAGAGTGGGTAAATAGAGATCGGAATAGCTTACTTTTTATACGTTTGTTTTTGTTGATATTCTCACCAGATTTCAGAGTTGTGACGAAATGAGAAGTAGGACATTCGAATATTCCTCGTTTGGAACTTTTAACCCCTTTTCGAGCCCTTAAAGTGGGTTAATCGAGATCGGAATAGTTTACTTTGTCTATTTTTACCATTGTTGATATTTGTGCCGATTTTCAGAGTTGTGACTATGTGGGAAGTGGGAGAATTAGTGATGAGTGAGTCAGTGAGTGAGGGCTTTGCCTTATATATATAGAGATTTTAGGTTTTATAGATTTCTGTTATGTAACTTAACAAAGAGTTTCTGGGCTGATTTTGGGGGATATTTTATCTGCTGGACAGAGGAATGTTTCTCGGGATTCACTTGGGAACATCTGCGATGTTGAGGTCATAGCTCGGCCAGCTGCCTAAAACAGAATGGAAAATTCTGGACCAATAATGTATATGGTAAACACGTAGGAGGACCATGAGATAGCGAGTTAAAAATGATCTTGATATATTGAAGGCGGACCCAAATCTGCTATTCGAGAAAAGGTAAATTGAATAGATTTTAGTAAAAAAAAACCTGGGTACACAAGAAAATATACACATTCAGATTTGATATTGCATAACATTCAGACAGACGTTTTAGAGATTGACGTTCATACAATAGTAACCCGTCAAAATGTAGTGAAAACTGCAGGAGTTTTTCTCCTGCCCCGTCAACTTGTTGGATGCTGAACAGGATCCCTGATTATCGGTGCCAAAAACCAACGGTATCATCAACGACAAAAGTATCATCGATTCAATGTATGGGTGACTACAATAAGTGCCGTTTATTTGTTTCATCAAAAGATATAATGTGCGGTCAGCGAGTTTTCACGCTAGTGATTGGATTATTTCGAAAGTCGTGATATCTTTGGAGTCGGGGTGAGTCAATCAATTAAACTATCATTCAGAGTGGAGCATTTTCTAATTTTCATAAGAATTTAATTTAATTAATGAATTTGTTAAATATTGAATATTCACATTGATTTAAAATTGATAACTAGAATTTTGGTTATTACTAAATCCTATTTAACTTGTTTACGAGCCTTAATATTCCATTGTTACAATTATTATAAGTGTTTGAATAAATATGTTTTTATGGTATTAGTTATTGTCTTCTATCTCAGAGTTCAGTCATGCTTGGGTTGTATTGCGGATATAAGTTATTTATGGCAAACGTAATGTACTACCACTATATAAGATACAGTTAATTATCAATTACATTTAATTTACACGAAAAGAAGCACCCCAACAATTAGTTAATCGATATTGCCATAGTTTATTGTGTTTATGTTTATTCTTAGTTCTAAATTTCAAAGTTGTAACTATATATGGAAGTGAGACATTAAAATATTCCTCGTATAATTTTAAAGATTGCCTCGCCTTTTCATCCCTTAAAAATTCATTAATCGATATTGGAAAAACTAATTTTTTCAATTTTTGCCCTTCTTAACATTTGCACCAAATATCAGAGCGTTGACCCACATTCGAATATCCCTCGTTTGGAACGTTATTAACCCCTTTTCGACCCCTTAAAGTGGATTAATCGAGATCGGAATAGCTTACTTTTTCTATGTTTGCCATTGTTGACATTTGTACCAATTTTTCAGAGTTATGACCATATAGGAAGTGGGAGGATGAGTGAGTGAGGGCTTTGCCTTTTATAAATAGAGAAAAGCTTTGTTAAATTCCTTCGTTGTTTCAAATCCATATAAACATCCAGATAACTAGTTTCCGCATATTAACAGGAAGTCTCTATACTAGCTATGTTATAAAGCCCAGTGCATTTAGAAACTACTTTCTATAACCACCTTGGAATTTGGTGAGTATATTATCACTTAATGAAATAACATAGATTAAAAACTCGAAAATAGCGTCTAATGTATTTTATTTTATATTTGAAATCCTTACGTCAATGCATAGACAGTGGCCCCACCTACAATATTTTTTTGCTATTTTAATGTTCATTTATAATAGATACACTTTAAATGAAAACAATTTATGTCATTTCATTAAGTGATCCTTTTCATCCCTACTCACCAAATGGTAAGGCGGTTATAGAAATAGACTGTGAGGCGACTGCAATTTTTGAACCTCATCGAACATCATTCTAATTTTTTTATAGAAATTAGAGAAAAGTGAGTAGATTACGAATCCACTGGTCTGCCGTGGCAAAAATGGCTGAAACTGGTCGAAAATAGACTTTTGATAATTTGAAGTAAATCCAATTGCCAAATGCGCCATAACTTGCCAAATAATGAGCATTTTTTTTTTATTTGGTTAACCTTGCTCTTTAATTTTCAATTAAGAAGGTTGCAGACGATTCGGATGTGTGGCCTATGGCTTACTTGCATCTTTTCCAAATGAGCCAAATTGGCAATAAACATTACGTAACTGATGTCGCCATTCGGCTTACTTTTAAAAGATGCAAGTTTTCCGAGCCAGAGATCAGAAATCGTTTGCGCTTTTTCTCATTGAAAATCAAAATGCAGTGAGTTGCCATACGAAAAAGTTTGTTCCTTTTTTGGGAAGTTATGACATATTTGGCAATCGGAATTTAGTCCAACTCATTCGAAGTCGATTTTTGATCATTTTCGACCATTTTTGCCACGGCAGACCAGTGATGGATTCGTAATCTACTAACTTTTCTCCAATTTCTAAAAAAAATTCAGAATGATGTTCGATGGGGTCCAAAAATTGCAGTCGCCTTTCGGACTAAAAGTAGTTTCTAAATGCACTGGGCTAGAAGATTGTAACATAGCGAGTATAGGGAATAATCCTTACTAGGGCTTCCTCTTAACAAAAGTTGAATGAAACTGAATTTGTAGCGAAACAGAATATTGATTCGCATGTTTTAATATCAATAAAATAGTGTTATCAGAGCTTATTTCACTTTACTTTAGATAATATATTTAAAAAACCAATCGCAAACACTGAAAACAAAAAAATCGGTGACTGCTTAAGAAAACAAATTATGGGTATTCGACATTTTGGTTACAAATCCGATTCCAAATGTCGATTTTCAATTTATTTTCTATAACTTTAAAAGTTGATATTGTGACGAGTGTAAAATGACTCGGAATAATTTTAATTTACTTAGGCATTATATCGCCCTGTATATTTTTAAAAATACAATGTGGAATATGTGTTTGTTTTACTTAAATAAAATGCTTTTGTGATATGAAATTGATCCCTTTGTGTCCAGGATGTAAAATATCGGCCAATTTCGCCTCAAAGTGACGAAAGTTCTATTTAGAAAAATGTAAGGCATTATCGAATTCCGATATTCAGCCCCGAAAAAAGCCCGAATTTAATTTTCAGAAGTTTGTTCGACGTATAGAATAATTGAAAAATCTGTTTCTCCAATTACGAACACTTCCCAAAAGATGAAATGGACACTTTTTAGGCTTGGTTTTAGAAAAAGAAAATATTGAAATATCATTCACACAAATAATCGAAATAAGGAAAAGTGCACTTTTGTAAATTTTTTTTTCTTCTATGTTTTGAATCAGTCTTTTGAAATTTGTATAACATAACTAATTAGTAATATTGTCGAAGTTCTGGGGGGTCTTAAGAATATGCGGAGTATCTCTTTTGTGAGCTTCGATTTTGTGTGTATGTATGTTTGACGATGGCGGGTAAATCTGCGGAAGCCTAATTTAACCCCTTTGCCGTCATCCAATCAGGCTGAAACTTGGCAGATAGATTGGATGTCGATGATAATGCATTCTATCAAATTTTGGCGGCTGTCACTGTCATTCAAACTTAATTACGAAATATTAATAAACCAACCACTAATAAACCACTTTTACCGAATACTAATAAACCAACTTGCCGTCATCCAATAGCGTTGAAATAGCATTTAACCGATCATTGAAGAAACTCTTTCCTGTTACCGAAAAGTTTTTAATAAATAACTAATAAAAGTGTTTTAATCAGAATAAAAAAAAAAAAAGATATTTAGATGTGAATGGCATTAATTTCGAATTCATTTTTAATTAATAAAGTTTGAAAAGTAGTTTTCTGCATAGTTTGCTGATAGCGATGGTGTTTGAATCTAATTTTATAAATACAGGGTGTCTATAAATTAGTTGGGCGATGGAGTTCAAATAGATCAGTATAACTCTTAATAACAAGGCATAATGAACAATTTTTTCATGTAGAATGAAATGGTGAGCATAATAGTCCGAGAGGCGACTGCAATTTTTGGACCTCATCGAACATCATTCTGAATTTCTTATAGAAATTGGAGAAAAGTGAGTAGATTACGAATACACTGGTCTGCCTTGACAAAAATGGCCGAAACTGATCAAAAATCGACTTGGAATGAGTTGAACTAAAATCCGATTGCCAAATATGTCATAACTTGCCAAAAAGAGAGCAAACTTTTTCGTCTGGCAACCCACTGCATTTTGATTTTCAATGAGAAAAAGCGCAAACGATTTCTGATCTCTGGCTCGGAAAACTTGTATCTTTTAAAAGTAAGCCAAATTGGCGACATTAGTTACGTCATCAGGGACGTAATGTTTATTACCAACTTTGCTCCCTTTTAATAGATGCAAGTAGACCGTCGCCAGTTATCTGAATCGTCTGCAACCTTCTTAATTGATAATTAAAGAGTGAGGGTTACCAAATAAAAAAAAAATGCTCCTTATTTGGCAAGTTATGGCGCATTTGACATTTGGATTTAGTTCAACTCATTAAAAGTCGATTTTTGACCAGTTTCGGCTATTTTTGCCACGACAGACCAGTATATTCCAAATCTACTCACTTTTCTCTAATTTCTAAAAAAAAATTCAGAATGATGTTCGATGAGGTCCAAATATTGCAGTCGCCTCTCAGTCTATAAATGAATTGGGGGGAAAGAATGGTTTATAAGGCCTAGTGATTAAGAGTTATTCAGATATATTTGAACACCGATCGCCGACTAATTTATAGACACCCCGTATGAAAAACAAGCACACGATAACAACAGAAAATGCACTATGTTGATGAATATAAAAATTGTCAATGGAAGGATTTATAATAAAAAATTTGTTTTTATGAGTTACATTACTAAATCCTTTACATTAACTCCGATTTTGTTTGTGTATTTGCTGGCAAATCTCCGGATGGCTAATTAACCCACTTGGCATCATCCAATCGAAATGAAAGTTGGCAATTAGACTCTTTGTCGATGACAATGCTTTTTTTTTTTATCAGCTTTTGGGTCCAAAAAAAAAAGTTTTTGTTCGTAGTAAACAAACACTATGAAAAATCGATTTGAGCTCAAAATCAGTTAAATTAGATGCAATTACACTTAAAAGTTGTCAATGACTATAAAGGGTTTTATGATAAAAACTTTTCATGGGTCGCTTTTTTTCTTTCTTTTTTTTTCAGTTTTCAAATGGGGAAAAAAAATTGAAAGAAAAGTTTGCTCGTTTTTTTCCAATGCAGGAGTCAAGCAACTGCGATTTAGAAAAAGAAATGTCACAACATTTGGAGAGAGAGGAACAACTAATTGTAATGCTATGTCAATATTTTTAAATTCTATTTTCCCGGTGGGATCCTGAAATACTGTCTCCTTTCGTTAACTCATACATTAAACAACTTTTTGAAAAACTTTATACTAATGTAACGGTTTCGTAAAGTGGCAATGTATTTTTAAAGACGATTGCAAGTTTTAGGTACCCTATCGAACACCATTCCGAATTTTTTATAGAATAATGGAGGAAAGTTTAATGGATTACATTGGTCTGCCGTGGCAAAAATGGCCCTAACTAGTAAAAATCAATTTTGAATGAGTTGAACTAAATCCAATAGCCAATTATCATAACCTGCCAAAAAAGTTAACACATTTTGTCGTCTGGTAACCCACCTTGCTTCGATTTTTAAAGGCGCAGACGATGAATCCGAAAACTAAAAAAGTAAGCCAAGTTAGCGACATCAGTAGTTACATCATCAGTGACGTAATATTTATTGCCAACTTGGCTCATTTTTAAAAGATGCAAGTAGACCTGTCGCCAGATATCTGAATCGTCTGCAACCTTCTTAATTAAAAATTAAAGGGCGATGGGTTACCACATAAAAAAAGAATGCTCATTATTTGGCAAAAGTTATGGCATATTTGGCAATCAGATTTAGCTCAAAGCATTCAAAGTCGATTTTCGTCCAGTTTCGGCCATTTTCGCCACTGCAGACCTGCGGATTTGTATAATCTACTAACTTTTTCTCCACATTCTGTAAAATAATTCAGAATGATGTTCGATGGCGTAACTAAACTTGCAGCCGTCCCTCGCGCTATTACGCCTATCCCTGCGTTACGTCACATACCTACTGCCTGCATCATTTCTTATGCATTGGTCATTTGTTCCAAGAAGATTATCACTTGATCTAGAAAACGCCATCATCTCGCTATCTTATTCCGTTTGGCACAGGGTTGCCAATCCCACAAAAGAACAAAGAAACACGCTCATGGAATGCTTTTGGAACGGTGCCCGGGTATCATTGTCTTGTGCGCTGATTGCCCTTAATGTCACGTGGACGTTTACCTGTGAGCGTTTTCAAGAGCTGATGACTAACGGGTTTTGTTCCGTGTTGTTCTTTTTTTTTTTTTTTCCTTCTTACTCGACGAAATTCTTTTTATAGGTGCATACGAACTTGGGTTAGATAAAAGAAGATATAACCAGTATTTATACAAAAGAAGTAATTGAAGAAATGTATTTTATTAAATAATGGAAAACATTGAGTTGGACTGCGCTTCCAAGTGTTCGATGCTGTAAATTTTAAATAAAATTGTAAATTTAAAAATTCAAAACAATCAACAGTTATATCAATATGAAAACTGTGTAAAGATGATAAACAGAATGTACTAAATTTTAATTAAAGGTTGGTGCTTATCTTAGTTCCAGAAAACATTGAATTTTTTTTAACTTTGATGGAACGTTTCAATTTTTAGAAAAATAAATGTACTTTTATATATATATATAATTTGAAATTATATTAATTCTTGGTGTCTTCAGAGGTTTGATGCATCGATCAACAACGTCTCGCATTACTGTCAACAGAACTGATGCTGAATTTGTGTTTCTTCATGATTTTCATTTTTCAAATTTAATGAAAAGATCGTTAGATCGCAGACTGAACGTATACATTCAAGTGAAAAGCAGTTCGTCATATTCGAATGGATAAACTTGTCAATACGAGCTACACTGGTCAACAAAATTAAAGGATAACCAGTTTTCACCTGACAACTTCCCAGTGGAGTAGCATAAACACATGAAATTCACATCAAAGAGACATCTTTATGTAACATAAAGTTAAGTAAAACAACTCAGTCGCAAATTGAAATGCAAAGTGTACAGTGGGGGCATATGCAAAAGAGTACTATTATTTTTATTAGGCAATGTATTTTGAAACTCAACATGAGTTTCTTGATGAATTCTAGAGGCTAAATTGCTCGTGCCACAATTTGAATGATTTGCAAGTGATGGAAAGTTAATATGCATTAAATCGTTCCACAGTGAATATCGTAGAAGCGCTCCACACATGGTTGATAAAATTTTGATTGGAGGAGTTATCTGGTTTACGTTATAAGAGCGATACTCATATTTTAATCGTTTATCCAAAGCAAAAGTGGAATAAAATATGAGATAAGTATCAATAAACATGATTTAGAAACCGATATTTCACCATTAAAGATTTGTTTAGATCAAGTAAACGTAATTACAGTAAAAGAGTCGAATTTAATTATCTTTTGCTCTCCTGAGGAGTTCAATAAAGCAATCCAACTTTTTTCATCGAAGACCAAAACTTTTTACTGAAAATAATTTTTTCAGTCGCATGAGTAATATTGGACGTCAGAGGATCTATAGAAAGGGGGGGAATGTGATATTACGTGATAAATACCAATTCATGATAATGATTTGGTGGAAAAGAGTTTTGGTATTTTGATGTAATATGTTGAATTGCTTTATTAAGCTTCCCAGGAGCGCAAAAGATAATTAAATTCGATTTTTTTTTCACCGTAATTACGTTTACTTGATCTAGACAAATCTTTAATGGTGAAATATCGGTTTCTAAATCGTGTTTATTGATAATTATGGCATATTTTATCTCCCTTTTGCTTTGAATAAATGATTAGAAAATAAGAATATCACTCTTATACGTAAGCCAGATCACTCCTCGAATTAAAATTTCATCAAGCATGTGTGGGACGCTTCAACGATATCTATTGTGGAAAGATTTAATGTGTTGGGAACTTTTCATCCCTTGCAAGCAGTTCAAAAGGTGGTACGAGCAATTTAGCCTCTAGAATTCATCAAGAAACTCATGTTAAGTATGAGAATGCAGTGACTTGTAAACACTGGTGACAGGGAGATCATATCTCAGACTAAAGATCCACTCCTTGAGTTGCGTGGTTTTTAATGTGGATGCATCTGTACAATTGCACGCTAATGGTACTCCATTCTTTTGCATATACCCAACTCCCCACTATCCCGCCCTCACTGGTCTACCGCCCCCACCCCCACCCACCCAAAAAAAAATTTAAAAAAAAAATGGATACATACCATAAAATTTCGATGTATTGCAGAACATAAAAAATTAAACATATGCAACAGAATGCTCAATAAATAATTTTAAATAGTCTTTAATATTATTTTAAATAAATGTTCAAGACAGCCATTGAATTTATGTATAAGATTTTTCAATAAACAGAATATCTATAAAAGTACTAATTCAACGCTCCAAAAAATATTAAAAAAAAAAAAAAAAATTCTTATAATCTGCGGCCGACCAAACGGTATAGTGGTTAGCGTGCTAGCTTCTAGACCGCGAGGTTGCGGGTTCCGAGTCCCGTGTTAGGCATGGGTGTTTGTAAATGTATGTTGGCTTGTCTAATAACGAATGTTTCGGCGCATTATAGCCCTCGTGTCGCTGACGGCGCCAGATGATCTGAATACAACCAAGCATATAATCTGCTAGGAAAGAATTATCAACAAAATGTGGCTGTATTAGTCAGGATCCTACGTCAGATGATAAGAATATTAACAGAGAAACTTTAATGCTGTACTCAAGTGCTCTACTCAGTACAAGTGCTCTACTGGTACTCAAGAGCTCTACTGGTACTCAAGAGCTCTACTCAGAACAAGGGCTCTACTGGTACTCAAGTGCTCAAGCCTCTACTTTGCACATTATAGAATGCTGTGTTATGTACGCAAAAACCACAATTATCATATCCGCAAAGTTAAACGCTACTTGTGAACGCTTTGCGGTATACGCAAGTACCACATGAACTCTAAATATTATTATGGTCACAAGTATCACACATTCCTTCTTCATTCCTTCTGGCCTAAAATAGTAAAATTTTATATGGGTAAATTTCTTTCTTAGCGCTCACTGAATGAATGACGAGTTTTCCCATCAATGATTGAAGTGTTTTCCCATCAGTGAATTCTATGTTGAGAATTCACGTTGATCTCCTTTCTTTTAATTTGTGTGATAACTTTTTTATGGAGCATAAAATCAAATAGAACCAACGACTGTTTTTTCTGACCTCAACGCAGTGGTCGAGCTCAAAAACTTGCTGGGAATTAGAAGAAGGTTTCAAAAATTATAAACACGCAAAAAACAGAAAATCGATATTTTTATAATTTTTAGTGAAAACAAAGTACCAAGTCCCTAAAAAAAAGAAAACTTTTCACAAAAACCCTGATTTTGAGATTATTACTTGTATTCCTATAAATATTATGCAGACCTTGTTCTAATATCGAATAGTAACATTTTCAAGAGAATACAAATGAATAGCTGTAGATTAGCGATTAGAAAGGGAAATTGGGGAGGGGACCACTCATCTTTTGCATTTTAACTGTTTTTAGTACCATCTTCGAAAAAACGTTGTTTGCACCTATCTCTACTTTTAGTTCTCCGCTTAGTTTCTTGCGTTCATTATAATTTTCATTTTGATTAATAGTTTGAAGCGTAATGACGAAAATAATACGGTTCAGTCATAAATATAGTTTTGGGCGGAATTTTATTTTTATATGGTCACCATTTTATCCTATTGCGAATTAAAATAGTATTAAAATTCAATGAAAATCGTTAATATTTTTTATCAAAACTTTTTGACGTAAATACTCTGCCATGATATTTAAAAAGATCTCATCATTAAATTACAATAATTAAAAAAAATCAGAAAATTTTAGTTATTATTTATTAAATGTCATAGTTATTATTTATTAAATATCATATTTGTTATCAATTAAATATCAGTTATTATTTATTAAATATCAAAAGTTGTTATTTATTAAATATCAAAAGTTGTTATCTATTAAATATCAAAAGTTGTTATTTATTAAATATCATTGTTATTATTTATTAAATATAATAGTTATTATTTATTAAATATAATAGTTATTATTTATTAAATATGATAGTTATTATTTATTAAATATCATAGTTATTATTTATTAAATATCATAATCCTACATACATTACACCACCTAACTCTATGAAGAATTAACGATAAGAGCATTCATAATAAAGGAAACTAAGTTATCATTTGAAAAAAATCGATTTATGAAACTTTATAGAATTCGTTTTCGAAGATAAATTTCAAACTTTCGAATGTTTAATTCCCAACCAACAGAAAAATTTTCCTTCATTATTTTGCATGCTCATTTGTTAAAATATATAGTTTCTCCCTATACCCCTCCACTTGCTTTCTCTCTATATCTATAAATATTCTAATAAAAATTACTTATCCATCCTTACGAATATTGCATTCCGAATTATAAGAAATCGAAGTTATTCAGAATTCATAATTTTCAAAATTTGCTTAAAATATTGTGAATGATAATTCAGATTCATCACTAAACTTCCCGTGCTATGCTAGTCGAGCGTTTCAGATTTTCAAATCTTTTATATTTACTTCGATTTCGTGTATGTCTATGTTTTTTCTATGTATGCTTTTACGGAATACTAATAAACCAACTTGAGGTCATCCAATCACATTAAAAAAAACATTGAACCCGACTATTGTTGAAACTTTTGGTTGCGTGGCACTAGTCGACGTGTCATGAGCGCATCTGGGTAAAATGGTACCACTAGCGCTCAAACACCTGTTTATAAGGGGAAGGAAATCCGCTACAAAGTAACATGGTACCAGAAGCGCACAAACTCTAGTTTCCCAGGGGCTCACTTCTTCATTTTACAGGAGCGAACAAAAACAGATTTATTCAACTAAGTAAACGATAGGTTTTCTTTATTTTAAAGAGACAAATCTCCAAAACTGTATTTTTTTGCGGCTAAATTTGTTACTCAGTGTATGCAGTACATATTAATAGAACTTACAATAACAAAATACGCATTTTTATGTTTTTATTAGATACTAGGTTTTTAAATTGGAGAACCGATTCATATTTCTTATCATGAAAATGTTCTGTTTAAATTAGAAGTTTCATTCAGTTGCACTTTTGGGGCTTATTTTAAATTCTGATAAGTTTTTGGTTTTCATATGTTTAGTTTGATTGCTTTATTTAGAGTTCCTCATTTCCACTGTGTTCTATATTGTTGTAAATTTTACATTTGCCAATAAAATGGCCTGCACGTTTGAAGTTTTAGATGAATGCTCATCTTTTAATACAATCAGAATGCGACATTTTTATACTTATCATCCCCATTGTTTTTAATTTTAAGTTCACCACCTCACATATCTATTTTATATCAAATGGAACATATCCATATTATACAAAACGGATATGTAAGATGGTGTATAGTCATATCCATTTATATTAAAGGCATATCATAAGTTTGATGGAAACATTGAAAAAATAAGAATATCCAACGGATGAAATTTTGTTTCGAAAATATTTATAGTAACTTTAAAAAAAAATGCATTGGTTATACCTTAACGAGTTTTTACGTGAATGTTTTTAAGTTGTTGCAACCTTCTTCTTTCTTGCTTACTTTGAGGCTGAATTTAGCTTTGAATACTAGCGAAAATGCTTCTTATTTGTAAGTATGCGTAGATTCAAAATCAGAGACCTTTTGAATTGTGTCTGAAAGAATGTTCTAATAATGATAAATCCAACGCAATTTTTAATCACATATGTAAAATTGTTGGGGAAATAATAAATTTTTCGACTGAGAATGATATAAAACAAAATTAGACGCGTGTACAGTCATTTTAGAAGTTAAGTTATAAAAAAGAAGATTAAAGTTAAAAAAAAATAATTAAAAAACAAATCAAATTTTAAAGTTCTGTTTTTCAAAAGTCTAATTAGAAGGCCAAAATTACTTATGTTGAAAATTTCAGAGCTGTAGCCCAATTAGAAATTGTTTTGCAAAATATTTATTAATTAATTACAAAAAAATAGTTAAAAAAGAACTAAATAAAATTTAAAATTCTGTTTTTCGATAGTCTAATTAGAAGACCAAAACTACTTATTTTGAAAATTTCAGAGCTGTAGCCCAATTAGAAATTGTTTTGTAAAACATTTATTAATTAATTAAAAAAATTAACTAAAAAAGAACTAAATAAAAATTTGAAATTCTTTTTTTCAAAAGTTCAATTAGAAGGCCAAAATTACTTATGCGGAAAATTTCAGAGCTGGTAGCTCTATTAGAAATCGTTTTGCAAAATGTATATTAATTAATTAAAAAAATTAATTTAAAAATAACTAATCAAAATTTTAATATTCTGATTTTCAAAAGTCCAATTAGAAGGCTAAAGCTACTTATGTTGAAAATTTCAGAGCTGTATCTCTATTTTAAGTCACTTTGTAAAAAAAAATTAATTCAAAAAGAGCTAATTAAAATTTTAACATTCTGTTTGACATAAGTAAAATTAGGAGGCCTAAACTTCTTATGTTGAAAATTTCAGAGTTCTACTCCAATTTTAAGTAGGTTTCTATAGATCCACAGACACACAGCTTGTTTTATTATTATAGATAACCAACACATTATAAAACACCTTATAAGCACATTTGTGATAAACTGTGTATTTTTTCAAACTTTTTATTTAAAAACTTATAATTAAATAAATATTGAAGCCAGATTCACAAATCTTCATGTCTCGCACATCCGCATGTCCGTTCTAATAACATCCTAATTAGTCATTTTAATTGCAATTAGCTAATTAAAAAATTAACGGAAGAATAAAGTTTACTTTTAAAAATGCATCATTTTTAATTTTGATGTACTGTTAAGAAGTTTGAAATTATAACATAGAAATTAAAGAATGGAGATCCTACCCTCTGCACATAAACTAGCAGTTTGTGCGCTAATGGTACCATTCGCTTGATAAATGAGAAGCAACTCTCTTCCCCCCCAAATACTGCAGGTGTTTGTGCGCTCTTAGTACGATGCGCTCATGACACGTCGGCTCGTGCCACGACACCAAACTTTTTCCTGTTGCCAAAAAGTTTTTTTTAAATAAATAATAAAATTACTTCAATCAGAATAAATACTTGATATTTGGATGTTAGAGCAAAAGTTCACATTCACTTTTAGTAAATAAATTTTGAAACATAGTTTGCCTCACATTTTGTTGATAGAAATGTTTTTTGATATCGGCGCATTGTTAATGAATATAAAAATTGACAATGCATTTAAAGGATTTTTTAAAAACTCTGTTTCTATGGGTTATTTTACATATAATAGTAAAGTATAAGTTTAAATTTGAGCATCATTTTATTTATTTTCGTGCCGGGATTTGTTCTGCTTTCTCCTGAGATCAGCGGTTTATAAAAATAAATCACCTGCGTCACACATCATTGAGAAACCTTTCCATCAACGTCCATTTTGCTTGGCAGAACATCAACGGCTATAATACATACACTCGGTCTTTTTCAATCGGCCAGAAAAGAATCGATTCTGGATGAAGAATCGATTTTCTGAGGATGATAATACCCATCGCGTAAAAAAAAATATATATATATAAAAAAAAAAACTAGGGGTGTGGAACATCGTACAACTTTCAATTACATTATAATATTTCCGATTGCATTAAAATTTATGGTGTTATTTAACGTTTTTCCTATTTTTACTCATTTAAATAAAAATGGCCAATTTGGCGGCATTTTGGCAATAAATTTTTGCACGGAAAAAAAAAAAAAAAAAAAAAAAAAACTGCCAAGGTGGCGAAATTGCAAAAGTTATTCGATAGGCGATGTTATTCATTGTCCTTTCTTGTACATGAAACAGAAAAAAATTAATCGTTGATAGGCGATGTTCAAGGGCAGAGAGCTCTATGATAACTCTTCTATCGCATTTTTAATAGAATATCGAAGGTAGGAGCGACTAGAACACCTTAAGAGGCATTAGCTCAGAGATTTTAATCAAAATCATTAGAGCTCTTTTTTAGCAATTGCTGAAAAACATGATTATTCACATAATTTTTCAAGATTTCAACCTTATGCGCATGCGTGATTTTGACGAAAACTTAAATGGTAGGTCCCATGGCTACCATTAGCCCGCACACAAAATTTGAAAATCGTAGGTCAATTTGTTTGGGAGTTATGCTGATCATGTAGACACAGACATTTATTCTAGATCACTTTTTGATATCAGGATGTTCCAAAACGTGGAGAAATGCAAAAACAAAATTCGAAATTCTTTATTTTTGACCGAATGCTAAACTACGTAAACATATTAGTAATTGAAATAGAAAGTAAAAGAATGTTTGAATTCACTTTTTGGATTTCAACAAATAAGTTTTAATGATATTATATGCAGAATGTTTCAGCGAGTAACGAAATAGTAAATTTAAATTTATGTTAAGTGAAAATACATAAATTCTGTGTTTCTGCGATGTAGCAAAACCTACTCTCATACAATGTTTTAAAAAATGTATTTAATGGAACTTATTGAAAAAGAAATCAGCATTGAATAGGAACTCTTGTTGCATGCTTGCGACCATTCACAGATTTAGTTTAAAAACAAATTCGAATTTTCAAATTTCATTGGCCAATCACAATGCTCGTTTTATTTGTTCTACCTCAAAAGAATTGACTGTGACGTAGTCATGGATAACCTCTATAATATATTAAGAAATGTTGTGGAAACAGAAACAACTGAACAAAAAAAAAAAACAAAAAAAAAAACAATACGCAAAAATATCCGAACTATGGAAATACTTTTGATTCTAAATTTCTAAATGTCTTCGGGTAAAGGTTGTCTGCATCCATGTATCTCGTTTACTTTTATTTCTAGCTGCGCTCAAATTTATGTCTTAAGGGGTCGTCTACTGGTAAAATCTCTAAAAATTCCACAAGAGAACACCTATTTTTCATCATGATGTCACTGGATTTACAACATATTTCTCATACTTTTAATTAAAAAATTCATTAGTGTAGGTTAAAAAAAAAATGTACGTCATAACAGAGTAAGTAAATATTTGAAGTTATATAAATGTTGTGAATCCGAGTTAATAGACCGCTGAATAAATAAACATTAACTCGTTTTAACGCTTCTGTTTCGAAGATTCGCCGACACACGCTGTTTTTATATATTACCTAATGTTTTGGCAACCAAAAGTCCGATAGAAAGAAAACAATTCTCTGGATTTTAGAACATGATGAATTTAATGAAGGCAAACAAATATTTTTATTTGTTTGTTTGTTTGTGTGTGTGTGTTTTTGTATGTATGTATTTTTGTATGTATGTATGTATTTATTTATTTTTGTATTTATTTATTTATTTTTGTATTTATTTATTTATTTTTGTATTTATTTATTTTTGTATTTATTTATTTATTTTTGTATTTATTTATTTTTGTATTTATTTATTTATTTTTGTATTTATTTATTTATAAAAATATATATAAACTAAAAGGGCTGTGTTATTTTTGCTATACTTTTAACACGTTATCGTTTGAGACATAAACGAATAACTCACCGATGGTGGTGATGACGGTGAGTGAGTAGAGGAATGCCCCGGAGAATGTCCACTGCGTCCCCGCCCCTTCGTTTCCGTCGTATCCCTCCCTCACCGCGTGGACCAGATCCGCCTGGAATCGCCTCACTTCTTCACTCACCTGACGAGTCCAGTTCTCCCTGAAACAACAACACCTTATTCAGTACAAACACACCTCTCTCTATTTGAAGCTCTAGTTAAGATGATTCCCTATACTCCATACTTCACAATCTTCTAGCCCAGTGCATTCAGGACCTGATTTAGAAATTTTTTTACTGTAGGCCCAACATTCAGAGAGGGGCCCCAATAGCAAATATGTATTTCCTTACGTCACAATATTACCAGATCAAGCTACATTCGTTAAGACTAACTTTTTACAATTAAAACTCATAGTTTACTTTCACACGATTTATTTGTTATAATTAGTATGATCTTGATTTGCCCAAAACTTTTAAATTAATCAAGACCCCCCCATGAACACTGATTTTAAAGCACACTTTCCTGTATTTTAAACTTACATTTTACCACAGAGGGTCCACAAATTATATAATAATAAAGATTACTTAATTTTATAACAATAATTGTAAATACTACAAAGTAACCTTTCCACTGTTTCCACGATCTCACCAAAAAGGAGGGCCAAAAAAGTCCACGGAAGAGCATGCAAACCAACCCATCACAAAGACTCTTTCATTTCATAATATAAGAAGTTGTATATGGTTGGTTGGTGAACATCTCCTTACAAGAGGAGAGAGAAGGAGAACAGAGGCGTAAAGCCCCTGTCACCGTGTACATATGAAGAAGTTGTATATGATTGGCTGAACCGGAAAGATTTGCTTAGTTAGGTTTTATTAGATTAATCTATCTAATTTTACTATTTGTGACTATAAAAAATATGGAATTTGCGGATGTGTAACTAAACATTTTTTATTATTTTTGTTCAGTACTTCCCATAAAAAGACCAAATTTTCAGAAAACTTTCAAAATTTGGGGGCCCCCAAATTTCGGGGCCCCTAGCCCCGGGCCTAGTGGGCCTAATGATAAATCAGGCCCTGAGTGCATTTAGAAACTACCTTCTATTAAACTTCCTTGATATTTGGTGAGTAAGTGCGTAAAATATCACCAAATGAAATGGCGTAAATTGTTTTCATGTAATGTCTATCTATTATAAATTAAAATTTAAATAGAAATAGACAAAACCAGATGGAGCCACTGCATATGCATTGACGTAAGGATTTCGGATATAAAGTAATATATAAAAGGCACTATTTATGAGTTTTTAATTTGTGTCATTTCATTAAGTGATCATTTTCGTTCCTACTCGCCAAATTTCAAAGTCGCATACAAAGTATTTTTTAAATGCACTTGCCTAGAAGATTGTAACATAGAGAGTATAGGCGAATCCAACAGACTCTCTACTCTGTATAGGGCCCGGTCCTAAGTTTGATGACGTCACGCTAAGCGATGGATGAAAACACGAAGGCTGTTTACCATAGTCCTTAATCCACAGATGTAATGAAACATCTCTGGTAATTTCAATAAAATATTATGTAGTGAGTTATTAAATGTTTTAATATGTTAAGTTGTTTAATTGCAGAATATTCAGGTACAACATTTAATTTCATAAAGTAAAAGTACCGAGAGTGGAATTTAAATTAAATGGAGGCATATTCTTGAAATTATAACTGGATATTTTTTTTTTTTTAATACTAATAATATTCAAACCTTTTATAATAGATTATTCAGATTGAAAATTCTCTGAAATATATTCATATACTAACATATCTGAAATAATTTCAATGCCATAACAAGCAATACATTAAAACAGTATGTATTTAAGAATAAACATTACAAAAATTCATACACTAAATTATAACATAAAAACTTTATTTCAACTTTGAATAATAGGAATTTAAAAATTGTAAAGGACTGGTACCTAATATTCTGACTAAAATTTCATTTTTAAGCAAATGTATTTCCTTAAGATGACAATTATTTCAAATACATATTTTCATTTTTAAACAAATAAGTTGGTTGGTTTATGTGCACAACGACCTCTTTTTATGTACAATGACGTCTAATCAGATCGGGACCTTCAGCTTAAAGCGTATTCCGAACCACAATGAACATTCATGCCTTATCCGTGATTCGAACCTGGCACCTTTGGCATGCATGGCCAGAGAACTAACTACACAGTCATAAGATGGACAAACAAATAAGACTTCCTTGATATGAAAATAAGTGTTAAAATGAAATCTTAAAAAGTATACCCTAAGAATATATTTTATATATATTTACAAATAAATGTTGGTAAAAAAATTATATAAATAACTTTTTAGTATTCATAAAATTGATAATTAAAAAAAAACAAAAAAACAGCATTAATAAATGCAACTAACTACTGAAATAAAAAGTAGTGAACTACATCTTTCATTTTTCAGATGAGCTCGACTTGAGAACATTATATTTTCTTTTTGAACTATGAACCATCTTGATTAGCATTGCATTTAGAGAGCCATTTTAATTCGGGAATTTGTTTCCTTCTCCAAAAAAACATTTAGAGACAGATTTCTCTCTATAGAAATACTCTGTCGAACACTTATTGGCACTTTTTTAATGTTCTGGTAGTAAAAAATATTGGGGTATTCTTGAAAACACAACAGCCAGTCTTTTTTTTGTGTGTGTGTTTTTGTTTTGTTTACATTTCTTTTAGATTTTATTATATATTCTTTTAACTGGTCAATTCTTCCATCGGTATCATATATTCTTGTAGCTTTCCTTGGTTCTAATAAATGAAACATTATCAGGTTTTGTTTACGAGTATAGCCATAAAAAAGATAATTTCAACTTGATAAATAGCAAGATTACTTTCTAATTATTCTTAATGATGTTAAAAAATCATCAAATGTTTATATGATAACTGTATCAGTAGGAAACAAACATCTTAAAATTTCACTTTTTCAATTTTACAAAATTATATTTTCAAAAGAATATTTAAAATAGTAGGAAATAAAACTTTTTTTTTTATTTATATGGGAGATTGTTCGAGTTATGACAGAATTAAGCCTAACTTAGAATACTATAAAAGTTTGAAAGCAATACATTTATAAAATGATACAACTTACCTGTAAAGTTTACAAATTTGAAAGTCACTCCTTTATAGAATTATCCTTTTCACATTTCAGCTTGTTAATTAAATAAAAAAAGGATAAAGAGGAAAACATTTTAGCTATTGACAAATTTGAATTCCGTGTATGCAATCCAGTTCGTAGAATAGTTTGTTTACATTTTCATCTATCGCTTAGCGACGCTTGAGGCCAGAGCGCCATCTGGTTGTACCTGGCCCGAAATAACCATTAATAAGTTACTTAATTTCGCTGCGGTCCCGGTATAGGGAAGTGATCTTTGCTAGAACTTCCTCTTCAAAACTACTGCTTAAGTCACCCGCGTGCTCTTCTATAGACTGAGAGGCGACTGCAATTTTTGGAACCCAACGAACATCATTCTGATTTTTTTATAGAAATTGGAGAAAAGTTAGTAGATTACGAATCCACTGGTCTGCCGTGGCAAAAATGGCCGAAACTGGTCAAAAATCGAATTTTAATAAGTTGAACTAAATCCAATTGCCAAATAAGCCATAACTTGCCAAATAATGAGCATTTTTTTTTTTTTTAATTATTTGGTAACCCTCACTCTTTAATTTTCAATTAAGAAGGTTGCAGACGATTCAGATATCTGGCGACGGTCTACTTGCATCTATTAAAAGGGAGCCAAGTTGGCAATAAACATTACTTCACTGATGACGTAACTGATATCGTCAATTTGGCTTGCTTTTAAAAGATACAAGTTTTCCGAGCCAAAGATCAGAAATCGTTTGCGCTTTTTCTGATTGAAAATCAAAATGCAGTGGGTTGCCAGACGAAAAAGTTTGTTCTCTTTTTGGCAAGTTATGTCATATTTGACAATCAGATTTCAGTTCAACTCATTCCAAGTCGATATTTGATCAGTTTCGGCCATTTTTGCCACGGCAGACCAAGTGGATTCGTAATCTACTCACTTTTCTCCAATTTCTATAAAAAATTCAAAATGATGTTCGATGGGGTCCAAAAATTGCAGTTGCATCTCGGACTACTACGAAATTGCACCATTTTAACAATCATAAGACATTCATCATGCATTTCACATTTCGGACGCTTGAGCCCCGAATCGACCCTTGAAAGTTGGTTTATCAAAATAGGTATAGTTTACTTTTTTCTGTCATTGATCCTGTTGACATTTGGGACAAAATTTCAGAGATGTCTCCACTTTGAAATGGGGACAGTGGGATTTTAATCGTTTCCAAATTTACAGACCCCTAAAAATTAGCTAATGGAGCAAGGAATGTTTTACTTTTCATAAACGCTTGTGCTTATTGACATTTGGTATAATATTTCAGAGTTATACTCTACGGAAAAATTAACGAAAAGATAGTGAGAGAGGGTTTTTATAAATAAAGATGGCCAAAATGTTTGGAGTTTAGTTAATTTTCTATAATGAATCGTTTCAACTTAAGTTCATAGAAATTGCACGAAACAGGCACTCAGCCAGGGGGAGGGTTTTGAGGGTCTCCCCCCCCCCCCCCACCACCCAGGATTCCTAACATTCCCGTGTTTCGTTATGATTGAATAAGAAAAACTTAACAATTGTAAATAATTTATAAAGAATACGTTTTTTAATCTACCATAATTCAGGTAGAATTTGCCGACCGTATTGCACTTAAGTAGCAATTAGGTCCAAAAGGTTAGAAATAAATAATGGATTTGTAAATCTTGTAGCATTAAAAAACCGTTATGTATCAATTTTTGTCTACTTTGGCGAAATATAAAGAGTCATTTAAAAGAACTGCAAAAATATGGATGTTTCCATTTTACAAATACAGTTACAGTGTTTCAGTGCTATAATGCCCTTGTATTTAAAGCGCCGTAAAATATAATGAACCCAGTCCGATATATTGGGGTTTGTCCATTTACTACTTAAAATATTGCTACTTCTACAATTGAATTTAAACAACCGAAAAAAAATTCATTTCAATTTATAATGGAAAAAATATGTATAATAAGAGATCTAGATAAAGTGTAGTACCATATTAAGTTGTTTTGTAGAATAACTCGAAAACTGAACAAATACCATTGTAATATTTTGTCATCTGTAAGTGACAGATTAAGAAACTGCAAAAATATTGATGACACATGACAAATACTAAATGAAAAAGCTCTGCATTGAAGTTGCTTTTATACAAATACAAGTGCAAACCTATAGGTCTTGATTGAAAAGCCCTCCCATAGAAATTGTCTGGTTGCGCCCCTGGCATGAAATGATCCTGTAATGTGCATTTCAAAACTGAATACCCTTATGGTACATTCTAGAGAAGCTCAGAGTAAAATGATGCTAATTCCAATTTATCAAAATTTTCAGGGGGGGGGGAGCACGTGACAATCTTAGCACTATTGAGTACCACTGATTTAACACAAATTTATTTCAGTGATGAAGGAAAGTTATAGCTTTTACTAATCAAAGGTTCTTCACTGGCAGTTTTCAAACATACTGTTACGAATTTTCCAGTGGCAATAATCACATAGGTTTAAACAATATAACAGATTATTTATACTTTATTCAGAGGCTCACAAAATTTCTTTAAACAACAATGAACTCAATTTTTAACAAAAACTTCAGGCCCAGCAATAATTTAGGCACTGCAAAAGTAAACAAGCACTGAGCCTCTATAGAACCACTTTCAAACTCCAACTGACAAATTCATCACCTTGGTGGGATGTATATTCGAACTTTCTCGAAAAATACAGAGCATACGATTTGAAGATAATTGTAAATAGTATACATATTTATTTTTAATGTTCTATTTTATTTAATTTATTTCAGAGTTCCCACAATCAATGAAAGTCATTAAAAGTGCTTAATATTTTTTTTAACTTGTTTTCAAGGCCTAGAAAGTGCTTGGAGGTACTTAAAAGTCCTTAATTTTTGCAGATGTTGTGTAGCCAACTGCAAAATTTATAAAAATACATCTCGGACTTGCTATCCCCACGTGACCGCTACTTATTTTCACCGTATCGGAATTCTCCAACATATTTGTATTGCGCATCCACCAACTTGTAACTTTTTGGGTAGAATATACTTTATTAAATATATTTATATATAGACATGATGACTGAAAACGAATTTTCAAAGGTCATTAAAAACATTATTTAGGTCCTTAAAAGTCATTGATTTTCCTTCTATGATTTGAGTGGGAACCCTGTATTTGCTCACAGCGATAATATAGGTTTATAAAAGTTGGTAATACCTGAGTAAAAATTGAGAAATTTCGAGGTGTCGAGAAAAATACCGCCAGAACGGCGAAATTGATGATAAGCTTTTCGATAAATGTTACATTATCCTTTCTTAAAAGTGCAAAAGAAAAGAAACATTAGTTGAAGGGTGATGATCAAGGGAAGAGAACTATGTGTTAAAGACATTCATTTTTCAACTTTCTTATGTCTTTAACTCATTTCTGCAGAAGTTTTTTAGCAATTACTGAAAAACATGATTTTTTCAATGGCAGTAACCTTATGCACATGGACAATTTTGATGAAAACCTTAACGCTAGGTCCGTGGCCACCACTAACTTGTACACAAAATTTGAGCATCGTAGATGCTCAAATATGGAGATCACGGACACACACACAGATATTTTTTTTCTAGACAGCACTTTTTTTTCTTCTTTTTTTTTTAATTCAACGCGTTCCAAAACATGTAAAAAAAAAATCACAATTTTTTTATTGAATCCAATACTTTCATCACCCTATGTAAGCATATGGGTCATTAAAAGTAAACCAACTTCTCTTTCTCAACGATTTTGAAAAATCAAGAAAAGTTTGATACGCTTATCAATTTGAACCTGCAAGGAAAAGAATGCGGACTGTCAAAAATGAAGACGGGAATTAAAAACGGTTGTGTTAAATATACACACGAAAGTTAGTCGTTTAAATCTGCGTTACAAGATGAAAAGTATTTAAGATTGTTAACACGAAATTCGGTTAAAACGAAAAATTTCGGCTGCCCTATCGACTTCGTGTAAACGGGGTTTGACGTAGAAGGTTCTGATTATACAGGGTGCTATAAAATGTTGTGCACATTTTGATGTTGAATTATTCATAAAATAATGAAGATATAAACAAACTTATGGCATTTATACATAGAATAACTCATATATTTTCATTTACAGTGAGTGTTGCCATAGAAAATGTCCTTTTCCTATTTGAATATCATTTCTTTTGTAACTATCGGCTGCCGGTGTTATTACTTTCAATTACCCATATATATAATATACATAGGGTAATGAAAGTATAGCATTCGGTTAATTTTTTTTTTTTTTTTTTTTTTTTGCATTTCTCCACGTTTTGGAATATCCTGATTTCAAAAATGTGATCTATAAAAAATGTCTGTGTGTGTATGTCTGTGGTCAGTATAACTCCCGAACAAATTGACCTACGATGTTCAAATTTGGTATGAGGGTTAGTGGCGGCTATGGGACCTCTACCATTAAAGTTTTCGTCAAATTCGCGCATGCGCATAAGGTAGCTGCCAATGAAAAAAAATCATGATTTTCAGTAATTGCCTAAAAACGGCTCTAACGATTTTTTTTTTCAAAATTGCTGTGGTAATGCCTCTTAAGGTGTTCTAAACATCTCCACCTCCGAAATTTCCGTAAAAATGCTTTAATGGCGTAAAAAGTTGAAAAACGAATGTCTTCAACACAGAGTCTTCTTTCCTTGAGCATACCTCATTATTGATCGTTTTTTCTTATCTAGCGAGTTTCATTTATAATAAAGGATAATATAAGGGTTATCATAAAGTATATCGCCAAAATCACCATTTTGGCGGAGTTTTTTTTTTTTTTTTTAAGACAAAAACTATCGCCAAACTGTCTATTTTTTCTAAATGAATGATAAAAATATAATAAAGGTAAATAACACAATTCCCCGTCTGTATTATGCCGACCAAACGGTGTAGTGGTTAGCGTGCTGTCTTCTAGACCGCGAGGTTGCGTGTTCGAGTCCCGTGTAAGGCATGGGTGTTTGTAAATGTATGTTGGCTTGTCTAATGACGAAAGTTTCGGCGCCCTCGTGTTGCTGACGGCGCCAGATAATCTGAATACAACCAACCAACCGTCAGTATTATAGTGTAATTGGGAAAGTCGTGCGATGTTCCACATTTCTAGTTAAGTTTTTGTATGTTTTCTCACTTGCTCACCCAGATTACCTGATCAAACTTTTTCCTTTGAGGATTCGTAAAGGACGTCGTTTACAGGAGGAATGTTGATAACTTAAAGGCCAGGATTACAGCCGCAATAGCCTCTTGTGGACGCCGACATGCTTGCCCGTACCTAGTGCGTCTTGGTATTCTCCGTGCGACGAACATGTGGAAGTCCATCGACAAGGGCCATAACAGTTTTTTGAGTCTACCTAACCATTAGTGTTATCAATTTAAATTTGTCTTCATTATTTTATGAATTATTCAACATCGAAATGCGTCCAACATGTTATAGATATATCCTGTATTTAAGGCTGAGTAAGCGAAAACGAGCACGATATAAGAGCTTCCTAGTGGAGGGAAAAAAAAAATTTAATTTGTATAATCACATTATGAGTTTCCGTGCCTTGTCTGGTGAGTACTCGCATTTAGATGATTTTGTTTTACGTAACCCTCGAATGTATAGTCAGCTTAAAGATGCTCATATCTATGAAGATGTCTCGATGACATGGATAAAACATTGAAAGCTATATCTTTGGCGATAATAATAATATTTCAAGAAAGTGCCTAATATTTTAATGTAAAAGGGCCCCGTGAATAACATAAAACTCTTGACTGTTATATAAAGAATATTGTGGTATATGCAGTGGCAGTGATGCTAATTACAATTTTTAACAATTCATAAAAAATAAAATATTTAATGTTGAGTTTCCGATTGAGAAACGAATTTTAAATATTCAATCCTCCAATTCCCATTATTTCAACTGCCCTTACTAGTTATGTTAATATAAAGTAACAAAAATATTACATTTGATAAAAAAAAAAAAAATCGCTTTTTTTTTTTTTTTTTTTTTAAATATTTCTACATGTTTTGAAACGTGACGAGTTCAAAAAAGTGGTCAAGAAAAAATGTCTTGTGTCTGTCCGCGGTCAACCTAACTTATTATATACCATTAACGTTTTCATCAAAATTGAGCATGGGTTTAAAATAGCTGCTATTGAAAAATGTATGTTTTTCGGCAATTACCAAGAAGAAAAAAAACGGCTCTAATGATTTTGTTCGAAATCATTGTGGTAATGCTTTTTAAGGCAATCTAAACATCTCCACCTCTGAAATTTACGCAATAATGCGATAAAGCGTAAAAAATTAAAAACGAATATCTATAGCACAGAGTTTTCTTGAGCATCGCCCAACAATGTCTATTTCTCCAATCTTTCACTTACAAGAATGGATAATGTAAAAGTTATCAAAACGTGTAGCCGATTTCGCCCTTTTACGTTTTTTTTTGTTGTTTTTTTAACATAAACACTGTAAACATCGTCAAAAATATAGCCGAATTGGTAATTTGGTTAAATAATAAAAATATAAAAAAGGTAAATTAAACCAATTTATAGCAAAAGCCCACCTGATGGCTGTGGGGTTGGCGCTCTGGTTTCGCAAGCCAAAAGTAGCGGGTTCGAATCCCGTATTAGGCATGAATGTTCGTAGTGGTTCAGAATCCACGTTAAGCTGTAGGTCCCGGTCTGATTAGCCGTTACTGAGCATAAAAATAGATAGCTGAACGTACCAACCAACTTAAATAAACTATAGTGACAACAAGTAGTGAGTTGTTTACTTAATAAACAGCCACTAAAATTTTCCTTGTACACAATTAATTGTTTAATTAAATACTCAGATTAACATAAATTTCTTTCGATAAATTCGATTTGGAAGACACTATAATAACTCTCAATTACACACACACACACAATAAACTTCTTACCTGTACAGCACATTGAGCTGGTCAGTGATGAGCCACAGCCTTCTGACGGTGTCCGCCCGACGGTGCACCACGTCGCTCACCTTCTGCTCACCATATTCGGCTTCCAGTGCTCGAAAACAGAACGCACCGAGGATGCTGTACCCCACCACCAAGCCACACAGCCCCACGTGAGAAAACATGAAGGCGGTGGTTCGACGGCAGCACCTTCGACACTTGTTCTCGGGGGGACGGAGACGCCGCTGTCCCCCGCGGCGACTGGAACGCTTGCGTTCTAGAGCCATTGCTGGATCGGCTAATTAAGGGTCATTGTAATGGATGGCGATAAGAAGATTCTATGGAGCAGTGACTTCTAATAGAGGTAGAGTACCAACTAATTCTTTAGTAAGTGTCTTTGATAAAACTTTAAACGTTGAGATTTTTGAATTGCAATTTAAAAGTTGGCACAAGGTGGCACCGGAACAAATCAGATGTATCCAATCGAGTTTAAACTACTTATGTCGGATGAGAATTGGCTAACTGGAGTTCATTGTAGAGGGATTAGATGGTGATGGGTTTTCTTAGAAGAAGTAGAAGTGATTTCTAAAAGATATGGACCTCCGTTTGACGATTTGGCAAAGGTCCAAGACCAAACTTGGGGGAATTTTTAAATGGCAACTTTGAAGTTCGTATAAGGTACTATAAGAAGAAAAAATGGTTGAAGTATCCAATCGAATACAAGTGACTTTTAATGGAATATGTATTGGCTAACTGCAAGTCATCTTCCGTTAGCTGAGTTTCGAAGAGATTTTTCGGAATGGTGAATTCTTAGTGCTTACTTTCTATAAGAAATTTCCGATTCTATCTTTAAGGCTTTTGACAAAACCTTGGGATCAGCAGTTCGTTTTTCAATACTTTCCATACATACTTTAAATGCCGATTTAAAAAATGGACGCAATGTGGAACTAGGACAAAGGGTAGTCAACAAAATGGTAATCCTCGAAAGCTAGTAATCAGTTCAAGTTCTAAGGAAAGTGTCACAAAAAGGGTGTTTTTTTTTTGTTTTTTTTTAAATGAGCGAAAGTTTGTTACCAAGTTCTTCGACAAAAGATCTTGTGAAATTAGAGTTCTCTGTCAATGCGAGAATCCAGGTGTCTATTAGTTAAAAGTAATATTAAGGCCTTGCTACATATTCAACCACTATAGTTTGAAGTATTTCTTGTCTAAGTATTTATTTTAGAACAAATGGTTCTTGACGGTTATTTTCCTTAAAAATTTTATTATCAATATAAAAAAATTTTAGGGTATATTTATAATGCCAAAAGATCCAATAAGGCAAAAGATAAGTTGGAATGTATATTGCTTGCTACTTCGAATTGTTCAAGGATATTAGATGACAGACACGCAATTATTTCAAGGGGCAATAGCTTCACAACTCTGTTGTTATGTTGACTGCAATTACCGATTTCCAAAAGGGATTTAATGAAGCCTAAATACTGGACATAAACATTCAATTGACTAGAATTTGTAGTTTTAGACATTTATAGATATCAGGGGTTTGAAATATTTTGTCATCATTTTGCAATATTTCAATGAACTTGATGATTGATGGTGATAAATTTGGTGATTATCAACGTGAAACGCTTACTTTTTGGCTGGAATAGTAAATGGCTGAACTAAGAAGCTCTGATTTGGTGGCTTGAAAGTTGTCGATGATTGTATACCGTATATTCTATAAAAGTTCCATGGCGACGGATGTACCTTTTCTTATCGATTTTTTATTTTTGTAATATACTTCAGTGTGTGGACTGTTTGTTTGGACAAAAGTGCTTTATTTGTTTTGCGTTTTTACTATTTACTGCAGATGGGGTTTTCAAAAGATGATTTTGATAGATTAATTTTAAACAGCTCTAAAACTAAGAGTAAAAAGGTATACTTCGAAAAATATCAAACAACTTTGTAACTGAGCGGGTTGTACTAATTTGAATGAAATGTAGTTAACTAATATTGAAATGTAGTTTTACTAAATATTGTAATGAACTTCCTAATCACACAATTTGATTACAAGCGAATCTGAAGATTTTAAAGGTTAAATGTACTATGGGGATGTGAGAAAATACATTAAAGTTATATTTAGCTATCTTCAAAAGATGTAATTGTTTAACTATTTTGTCATTTTAAAATAATGAATACCTTTTTTTGTAAATATTCCGCTTAATGAAGTATTTACCTAAGAGAAAGACTTAATGAACTTCTAAAATTAAAATTTAAACTTTACAAACTACAATATATTATGATATTTAATAACGAGGATTTTAATATGAATCAAATGTTTATTAAATTAATGGAAAGGTTTGCATTTCAATTAAGAAGTGCTCTCTAAGTCAGTCGCTATGGTAACATTGATCAAGTAGTAAAACTTAAATCACAAATTTGTTTCCATAAAAGGTTGATCAACAAAAGTGTTTAAATAAAATGTTTACGAAACATATGGAGTTAGGTAAATATTTTTACATTAAAATTCATACTTAATTATGTAAAATAAGTAAATTTAGATAAAAATTTTCGTCTTTTCAAAAACGGATTACTCCGCAGATTAAAAAAGTCATGGTAAGAAAAATCTTAGATTTTAAGGTTGAAACATACAATAGCGTTTTGCATATTCACCAGTGTTGAAGTATACATGGATCACTTAAGTATGTTGACCTCTTTTTTTATTGTATCGTTACTGCATTAAAAAAAACAGTATTTTCATTCAAAATTCTGATAGCAAATTTAAGTTGAAAGATCCGAAAAAAATGTGATTGAAATGGCTTAAATTCTCATTGGTAAAATATTGATTTATTAAGTAAAATGTATGATGTCTTGCAATTCAATATGTAAATTGCATATACGAAATATTTCTCGCCACATTCAAGGATGAAACAGCTTAAGAATTAATTTTACGTTAATAAAATTGCAATTATCTTCACTGTTTCAACACAGAAAATTCCATATCCTCAGTTGTAATTCTTCAGGCTCAAAAATCTCTACATCCACCTCATTCTCCAGCGGCAACAGAGTTCATTTATCGATAGATATGAACTGGGCCTGGAACAACTGGCTCTGATAAAAGCACTTTTACACTAAAATTACATAAAATACACTTCCACGTCACAAAATCCAACAGCCGTTGAATTTTTATGGAGAAAAAAAAATCACAATAAATGGACCGGATTTTGCAATATTTCACACTAACCACAGTCACCGTATTCCAGCGGAATTGACAATATCCTACTATAAATGGAACCAAATTTGCAACAACTTTGTCCTCACATCCAATGCACTTCTTGTCCTTAGAAAGAGTACATCACTATAAAATAATACTCCAGTACCCAATGCTTCACTCACACCACTACAAACAATATGAAACTCTTCCCCGTCACTGTCTTTGCATCAGTGCGGCTCTTTTGCACTCATTTCCGTGCTCTCCAGGAGAAAGATTCGATGCTTATCTCCTGAAATCTCTCTCTGACTGTCGGGCGCCGGGGCTGATCCTCCTCCCTGCTCTCCATCTTCCCCAGTTGATCTAGGCTGTTGAGAGCAGCGCCATCTGTTGAGAATAACGGAAACTTAAATGGGTCGGAAAAATCGGTTTTTGGGGACTGCTTTGCAAGATCGAGACCGAAAATCGATTACATTACTGAGATAAAAGGGCAGCACTGGGAAAAGGTATGGGACAGATGCGGTGCCTACTTAGGAGCAAGTTTTATGTTGAGTAGTATTGATAGAATTGATTCAAAGAGTAAATATTTGGGGTGGGGGAGAATAGTTTGCATGTTGGATCCACTGGCGCCGACTACATGGGAGTAAAGGGGGGGGGGGGGTTGGACCCGTGCTCCACCAACAGTGGGGGCAAAGGTATAATTTCACCCCCGCCATGGGCTCCCCCAAGAGGTTGCAAGGAGGACCCCTCTAGCTCTTGAAAACTAAATAAAATATATGAGAGAAAAGGTGTAAATTCCAAGATAAAAAGAAAAGCACATATACCGATTCGGGTTTTTATGTTAGAATAAGCATTTGTTTTTCTATTATTTTAGTCTTTTGTTTCTTTTCTATGTCGTTTTTTATAGCTGCTGGTGCCTATTGTCCAGGATTAATGGAGGCTGAGTAGAAGTATTTCTTTTATTGTATCATCAAAATTCTAGGAAAGATATTTTGCTTTTTAAGCTATCAGATATACTATCTTGAAATCTATTTTTAGAATTCAGTTAAACTTATCCAATACAGCCTTTGTATTTCATTTTAAAAGTTTTTTTATTTTTTTTATTTTTTTTTTTAATTATTTCCAAAACTTAGAAGAAATGTAATTTTACTCTTCCGTATTTTTTAAACTTCGTGTTCCTCTGTTCCAAACACTGTCTCTTGAATGCCGTGAGATCTAGTTGGATGATAAAAAATCGTTAAAAATATATTTTTATAATATTGTTACTATTTTTTTTCTTTTTAACATGGTTGAGCTTTCAAAAATATATATCATGCATTTTTTTTTAACTATTCTCAAAGCGTATAATTTGAAATGCATAACTATTAATTAAAATTTCTAAAAAATTAATGAATTTGATAAAAAAATGTAGTCTTGCACCCCCCTGAAAATATTTCTGCGGGCGCCCATGGCCCCCGCTCCAAAAATCTGTAAAAATGTGCTTTTCTATTGTAAAATATTGCGTGAAAAGAACATTTTGCAATGTTCTAGAGAAATAAAATCCCATAAAAAAATAAAATAAATACAATATTTATCTGTAGGCACACTGACAGCATCCATCCCTCTTCCCGCTAATGAGAATCAAGCAAGTGTATCAGTTCTTTTGTGCAATTTCATAAAAATATATATTTTAATGTATTTTTATAATGGAATAAGTAATTTGTTCCTCCTCGATCAATCTTCGATACTGATGAAACTTTCACACAAACTTCTAACAACTCTTAAAAGAAATTTTGGAAAGTGATATCTTAATATTGTTACGAATTTTTGTATATTTGTAAATATTTTGTAGTGTTAATTTTGTAAATGGGGAAATTTATGTACATTTCACATAAGGCAGTGCAATAGTTCGTCTTAACTTGGCTTCCCCGTAATGTGTGTCTTAATGCTTGATAACGAGTTTTACAGAGATGACGGTTGGGAAGCGAGTTTTACAAGGAGCAAGGCATTTAACATTATGGTAATGGCAATGGCCACCAGTGGCCATGTTGGCCACGGTTTTGGCGACATTTTCGGTCCCCATGTACATGTATAGGACTTTTCGACTACGATCTGGAAAGTTCTCCAAATATCTACCTCTAGAAATTTCAAGAAGGTTTGACTCTTATAAAAGATCGGCCAAGTTAGTTGACTGGAATTACTGAGTTGAGGATACTGAGTCTCAGTGAGCATTCAGAGTAGTTCTAAAGCGAACTGTATTGCATTGTCTTTTGCAGCGATTTGTAGCAGTTGTGTTGTCAAGTTTTTAACTGCTGTTTTGTGCTCTATTGTTGTGAAAAGAGCTGTATTGAGTCTACTAGAACGAGAAGTTCTGGAGTTGTAAGAGAATCTGTGAAGAGTTATATTGGAATAAATTTCTGCAGGTTTCGATCTGCTTTGGCTTCAAATCTTTCGAACCCAACCACGCAACAATATATAGTCAGGCTGAGAAACCACAGGCCGTTTTAGTAAAGGTCCCTTCATTAAATACAAACAGGTAACGAAAAAAAAAATTATTTCAACTTTGGTCAGTTATAACTTACGAATTCATAACAATTAGTTTAAAGTTGTAAATATTTAATTTTTGTGATCTATGCCCCCTTAAAAAAATAAATATTCGGAGGAGGGGGGCAAATAGTTTGCATGACAAAAGGAAATTTGTTCTATAGAATTTCATCTATAGAACATTTAGGACCGAAATTGTACCTTAAATGCTATTACAAATTTGGTTTAAAAATTGTACGACTTTCTGCTCTTTTTATATACTTTTAATAAATTGGATAATCTAGAACTAACAATCATAAAGCGGATTAATATATTTCTTTATTAGTATAGTTCTAGGGAGCAACCAGATAATGTCTATGTGGTTTTCCTTTTGAATTAAGCAGTAAGTATTCTCCTGTATACGTCCATGCAGAACTTTCTTATCCTATGTGCAATATGTCATCAAGAGTTTTGCTGCTTTTTGATCTGAAACTTACCTATGCCAAAATATTTCAATAAGTTTTGGCTAGTTTTCGAGTTGTAGAAAATGCCCCAACATGGTACTCCATATTAAAAATATAGAAACCCTAATTTTTTATTTTCTGGAGGGAAAAATAAAATTATGCCCATTTTTATTACTTGTTTAAATTCAATTAAAAAATGAGCGATAATTTTATGCGGACAGGCATGCACGATTATGATTTTATTAGATTTTTATCTTGCTTGAAATACAAGGGCCATGTAGCACTGAAACAATATAACAAGATTTGGTAAACAGAAGTACCCATATTATTTTTAATTATTTTTTTAAAAAGCGACAGTTTATATTAGAACTTAGTAGACCAAAAATAATGTACAACTGTTTTTTATGCTATGAGATTTAGAAGGCAGTGATTTATTACCAAGTCTTTGGACCTATCGGCTATTTCAGCGCAATGCAGTAAGCTAGCTTACTCTGTCTGAATGACGGTAAATTTAAAATCTATTCTTTTAAAATTATGAACAATTACTACGTGTTTCTTATTCCTTCATAGCAAATCATGAGAAATGTAAGGGTCAACAGCGGAGTCTGACCGTAAAAATCCTACCTCGCAGCCTAAAAATCCTACCTGGATGCAGACGACTTCACTTTTCTGGCTCCGAACACTTGCATCTTCCAAAAGTAAGTCAAATTTGCTTCATCAATGGTGTAATATTTATTTCCAAATTGGCCCACTTTCAAAAGATGCAAGTTATCGGAGTCAGAGAAGTGAAATCGTCGACAATTTAATGAGTATCAAACAATGAGTTCATAGTACCTGACGGGGATAAATTTTTGGAGCAAATTTCTTACTCTACAAAATATTGCATTTGTTCTACCGGACAAGAAAAGACTGACAATAACTTTTACTAGTGCAGTTGAAATTCCACAACCACTTTTTAGTGCTTTTTTTACCACCCAATCACCATCACTACTTCATACTATTCAAAACACTGAGCATACACACAATAAACAAGAAAATAAATATTTTATTTCGCCATTACAAAACGCAGAGAAGTTCCTGAAAAATATGCAGTACACACTATGAAGAGCCAGAATTTTATTCATGAGCTTTAGAAGGGTATGGTCTTGCCGTGTCTGTCTATGAACGCCCCCTGGTGGCTGTCTTCCAGAGTGCGCAGTGTATCCATCATTGCTGATACGGAATCCTCGACATCTATGTCTGCCTCCTCTTCGCCTCCTAATTCCGTCTTCACCCAACCCGGGCACATATTCACCACTAGGATGCCCTGGTCACGAACTGTGGCAGCGATCATACGCATACTCATGTTCAGGGCAGCCTGTAAAAACAGAAAGAAGAAAAAAAAAATAGCTTCTTAAAAGACTCTGAAGTTTCTCGTACTATACTAAACTTCAACTTAACTTGACATCACCACTAGACGGTAGATCGTCACAGTGCTCATGGGTATTTAATCCATTTTGGCGGCGTGAAAGCATAATGTTCGCCAAACCACAACCCTGTAGAGAACAAAAGGCTATTAAGGTTTGGCGAGAATTATGTCTTCACTCCGCTAAAATGGATTAACTGCCTATGAGCACGGTGAAGATCTATCGTCTAGTGATGTCAAGTTAAGTTGGAGTTTAGTATAGGCGAGATAAGGATAGGATGGGGACAACAGAAACACTCTGCAATTTAGAGAATTTGAGAATTTTTTTAAATCCTTTATAGATTAACTTCGATTCTCTGTATGTGTGTGTGTGTGTGACTGTTGGGAAAGTCTGCTGAAGCATAATTAACCCACTTGCCGTCTCCTGATTGGGTTGAAACTTGGCAGATAGATTCGATGTCGAGGACAATGCATTCCATCCAATTTTGGGGGCTATCACTGTCATAAAAAGTTCGCTTTTAAACACGTTTTTATATTCGTTTTGGAATGCTAATAGATACCATTTACACGATCGTTGTAGAAACTCTTTCTTGTTGCCAAAATTATTTTAAACATAATAAATAAAAGATAATTGGGCGCGATTGCATTAATTTATTGCGGAGTGAAGTCCAATCACTTCAACGTTTCCTTACGTAGTAACTCTGGAAATGAAAGAATTTTAACCAATCGTTATGAAACTCTTTCCTGTTGCCAAAAATTGTTTTAATTAGAATAAATAAAAGATATTTAGACGTGAATGCCTAAAATCACATTCAATTTTAATATATAAATTGTAAAACGCAGTTTGCCGCATATTTTGCTGATAAGTGTTTTTAATATTTAAAATTAGATGCAGACACCAAGCACACTCTAACAACAGAATCGGCGCTGCGTTAGTGAAAAAAAAATTGGCAATTCATATAAAAGATTTATATCCAAAACTTTGTTTTTATAGGTTATATTATTATTATATTTTATGGCAAATGATATCGCCAAATTGGTTAGTTTGGAAAACATTTTGGCATTAATAAATGTAATTGTCAATATCTACTTAGGAAAGAGTATTTAGCCACAAACGGTTTGTTGTTTTCAGATTATCTGGCGCCGTCAGCAACACGAGGGCTAAATGCGCCGAAACATTCGTTATTAGACAAGCCAACATACATTTACAAACACCCATGCCTCACACGGGACTCGGAACCCGCAACCTCGAGGTCTATAAGCTAGCACGATAACCACTATACCGTTTGGTCGGCTAGCCACAAACAGATATATGATTTCTACTTTCTATATCCGATGAATAGGAAAATAAAACAGTCTAGTTAGTGAGGTAATTGCAGATTTGAAAACTTCGTAGAGCTTTATTCTGGTATCCAGATGGAATATAAAAAATATCCATTTATATTTGAAGCTGCGTTTCAAAATTTTATTGGAATCTCTTGAATAGCATAAACATAACTCAACAATTTTTTTAGGATTCCTTACAGAGCTCTATATAATAGAGTGCTAACTCTGTAGTCAATCATCATTTTTCACCGTTACAAACACTGTGAGCAAAATGAAGGCAAGGGTTGCCGAAAGACATGAAAAATTTAAGAAAATTATTAAAAGTTAAAATGCAAAGCAAAATCATGCTCGTCAATTGGAATTTGTTGATATGGTTAGAGTTTAAATAAATTTGAATCTTCCTAGAGCTGTTATCAGCCTAAAAAAAATCTTTCTTTTGAACCCTGAAATCATACTTGTTGAAAATAGTAAAGACGATTTCTTCTTCCATATACTGGTTCAAAAGCTGTCACCTATTATTTTTAAAAACCTGGTGAAAAACTTAGTTAAAAATAAATAGGATCTTGTTTTGTTTTTTCATGCCTTTTTTTTTGCTTTGCCTTCATGAAAATGAAGGCGAATGAAACTCTACCTGATAGACTGAGAGGTGACTGCAATTTTTGGACCTCATCGAACATCATTCTGAATTTTTTATAGAAATTAGAGAAAAGTGAGTAAATTACGAATCTACTGGTCTGCCGTGGCAAAAATACAAAAATCGACTTTTAATAAGTTGAACTAAATCCAATTGCCAAATGCGCCATAACTTGCCAAATAAGGAGCATTTTTTTTTATTTGGCAACCCTCACTCTTTAATTTTCAATTAAGAAGGTTGCAGACGATTCGGATGAGTGGCTATGGCTTACTTGCATCTTTCACAAATGAGCCAAATTGGCAATAAACATTACGTCACTGATGACGTAACTGATGTCGCCAATTTGGCTCACTTTTAAAAGATAAAAGTTTTCCGAGCCAGAGATCAGAAATCGTTTGCGCTTTTTCTCATTGAAAATCAAAATGCAGTGGGTTGCCAGACGAAAAAATTTGTTCTCTTTTTGGCAAGTTATGACATAATTGGCAATCGGATTTTAGTTCAACTCATTCCAAGTCGATTTTAGATCAGTTTCGGCCATTTTTGCCGCGGCAGACCAGTGGATTCATAATCTACTCACTATTCTCCAATTTCTATAAAAAATTCAGAATGATGTTCGATGGGGTCCAAAAATTGCAGTCGCCTCTCGGACTATGATGAATCAATTATCGAAATCGTTGCTAGTAGCATCTCTTGTATATAAAAAGAAATCTGTGGTTGATGGCTTACCTTGCTGGTCCTGTATCCTACGGATGCGAGCCAACTGCGTGGCCTGCACTCCACTTCTGCGATGGATCCAGCCATGGAGGAGATGTTGATCACAGCTGCCCGTGACACGCTCAAGCCGGACTTCTGGCGAGCAGCTGCTTTCTGCAGTAGAGGGTACAGCTCCTAGAAAAAAAATGCAAATAGGAAAATTAATATGTCGGTTATAACACTATAATTAATCGGTTATAACACTATAATTAATCGGTTATAACACTATAATTAATCGGTTATAACACTATAATTAATCGGTTATAACACTAGGTGAAATAATGTCATCAACACCTTTTTTTTTCAATTAAATTTTTTTTTTTTTTTATAAATTTAGTTTCAGTCATTGGAGAAAATTTGATCAATAAAGTTAATATCTGCAATAAGTTGGGACTTTCAAAACAACATAAAGCTGCATTTTTTTTTTCTTTCAAATATTTGAAACTGAAGGGAATGGTAATATTAGTTACATTAATTTTGTAAGAGAGGAGAGGGTGGGGGGGGGCTAACGTGGAGTAATTTTAGGGGGGGGGGAAGGTGTGGGGGGAATCGATTAAACGTGGCTGAGCGTGTGGATAAAAAAAGGCAATAAAAAAAGTAACAATCAAGAAAAGAGGAACACAAAGTCAAAATTTTACGCAACGTAATTTATGTACGTTCGCCTGCTGAATCGAGGCCCTTTTATTAACCTAAAAACACGGATCCATAAAAATAAAAAATTTTACTATAAATCATATGCATTGTTCAACTAGTATGTGTTCTAAACATCCCCACCCTTGAAATTTCTGTAGAAATGCGATAAACGGTTAAAAAGTTCTTTTCCCTTGTGTGCATTGTTCATCAACGATTGTTTCTCCCCTGTTTCACTTTAATAATAAGAAAGGATAAAGTAATATTTAATTGAAAAAATATCACCAATTTTGTGTATTAGCGGTGATTTCTTTTTTTTTTCTTTACAATGTAATAATTATCGCCAAAAATACTGCTAATCTCGTCACTTTTTAAAAATAATAAAAAAATGGAAACGGAAATAGTAAATTACACATCTCCGTGACAAATTTCAATGCAGAGACCCGAAATTAAGTATAATTGAAAGTTGTGTGATGCTCCACACCCACAGTTCCAATCCGGTGTGTTTAAAAGTCGATCCATGAAATATCCTGTAAATTACATTTCTGAACTGGTCAGAATTTTTCTAAAATGACTCTTTCACCATATGACTAACCATTTAATTAAAACTCTGACTCTAAATCCCTAGTTTGGTACTTTTACTTGCTTTTTAACACCTTCAAGTGCCTTAAGAGTAAGTCCTATTAGAATGAGAGACGACTGCAATTTTTGGACCTCATCGAACATCATTCTGATTTTTTTTATAGAAATTAGAGAAAAGTGAGTAGATTACGAATCCACTGGTCTGCCGTGGCAAAAATGGCCGAAACTGGTCAAAAATCGACTTTTAATAAGTTGAACTAAATCCCATTGCCAAATGAGCCATAACTTGCCAAATAATGAGCGTTTTTTTTTTTTTTTTAATTTGGTAACCCTCACTCTTTAATTATCAATTAAGAAGGTTGCAGACGATTTAGATATCTGGCGACGGTCTACTTGCATCTATTAAAAAAGAGCCAAGTTGGCAAAAAACATTACGTCACGGATGACGTAACTGATGTCGCCAATTTGGCTTACTTTTAAAAGATACACATTTTCCAAGCCAGAAATCAAAAATCGTTTGCGCTTTTTCTCATTGAAAATCAAAATGCAGGGTTGCCAGACTAAAAAGTTGGTTCTATTTTTGGCAAGTTATGACATATTTGGCAATCGGATTTTAGTTCAACTCATTCCAAGTCGATTTTGGATCAGTTTCGGCCATTTTTGCCACAGCAGACCAGCGGATTCCTAATCTATTCACTTTTCTCAAATCTCTATAAAAAATTCAGAATGATGTTCGATGAGGTCCAAAAATTGCAGTCGCCTCTCGGGCTATTATACCTCGAGACAACATTACTTGAGTCTTGAGTATACTCTGTAGGATGGATCCTTCCGCGTCAAGATATAGTTCCGAGCAAATCACAACTTTTAGCAATATTGCGCACATAGTTTTATATCAAACTTAAACATACACCGATAACAAAAAGAAAATAAGCGCTTTTAAGTGTAAATTTTAACTAATATTTTATTTTACATACCACGGATACTAAAAGAGTTTTAAAGAATTGGTCACATATCGTTCCAATCAGCCAATAAGAGCGTAGTAAAACCTGTTCACACTCTTCGTTGTAGCGTATTCAATGGATTCAAGTAAGTTTGTCTAAACGTATAATAAGAATCATTCCCTATACTCGCACAATCTTCTAGCACAGTCCATTTTGAAACTACTTTGTAGAAAACCTTGAAATTTGGTGAGTAGGTACGAAAAATGTCACTTAATGAAATGAATAAATTAAAAACTCGAAAATAGCGTCTAATATGTTTTATTTTATATTTGAAATCCTAACGTCAATGCATATGCAGTGACTCCACCTGGTTTTGTCTTTTGGTACTTTAATTTTCATTTTTAATAGAGAGACTTCACATGAAAACAATTTATGGCATTTCATCAAGTGATCATTTTCGTACCTAACTCACCAAATGTCAAGGTGATTATAGAAAGTAGTTTCTAAATGCACTGGGTTACAAGACTATAACATAGCGAGTATAGGGAATGATCCTTACTAGATCTTCCTCTTAAATTAGAGAGGTGTGACTTTCTTTTGGGGTGAGTACCTTAAACACCTTGATGGGGGCGACAGTGTTCGTGGCGAAGTGTCGCATAAGGTTCTCCTCCGTAGTGTTGGGGAACCTGCGTATAATCTGCAGGATTCCAGCGTTGTTGACCAGCAGCTGGAGACCCGCATCCCCGACAGCAGACTCCACAACCTGGCGGGCTGCGGATATCTCATCGTCTTTCGTCACATCTACAACAGAATATGCAACTTAAAGGGACACTCTACACTAAAAATTGCATAATTTTTGAATTTTGAAAATTGTTTTTAAAAGCAAAAAAAAAAAAATCCTTAGAGTGAAAAGGTGTACCAAAATTAAACGAAGTTTTTATTTTAAAACGTTATTAAGAGGTGACAAATTACAACTATACTTTTTCTTAAAGATTCGTTCTTTCTTTTTGTACTGTGATTGCAATTCTAAGAGTTACTTACCCAACGGAATTAGAATCACTTTCACTCCTTCTGGCGCTTTCTTCTTTATATCGTCAAGTTCCTAGAAAATTCCACCCCCCCAAGAGTTTAATATAGAAATAATTCAAAACACATGGACTACATTTACCGTTTTTTGGAGTTCGTGGTAATAGCTAAAACTTGTTTCTTAATTTTAATTTTAAAAAATTATTTTCAAATAATCTGTATTCTTAATAAATTTTTCTAAACACTGATATTTTCATAGCATTCACTAACACCGGTTAAAGAACGCTTACATTTTAGACGTACTTTGTAATAAATTCTAAAAATAGATTTTTTTTAAGTCAATGTCGTTATTCTTCCATAAGAAGAAACTCACAGAATTATCGCGTTTATACGATCCTTACTATTTTACTTTCAAGTCAGCTGTGTTTGCTCCGTTCTATTCCCCCCCCCCCTTTCCCGCTCCTCTCAACTATTTTTTTGTGGACCACACATTGTTCTATTAATTTGAGAGGCACTTTTTTTTTTATAAAAACTACTTTTCAGATATACACGGCTATAACCTGGGCATAAACTTTTTAGTATATTGGGATAAAAACTTAAACTAAAGAAATAATTTTAAACTGTAAAATTACATTGAAAGTCAATGTATTAGACAACAAATATTTGAAAATGAAGATCAATTTATATTAGTTTTTTTCAATTATGCAATATAGGATTATGAAAGTGTTGCATTCGATAAACAACTAGAGGTGTGGAACATTGCACAACTTTCAATTGCACGATAATATTGGTCATTGCATTAAAATTTGAAATATTTTCTCTCATTTAAATAAAAATGGCCAGTTTGGCGATGTTTTTGGTAATACTTTTTACATGAACAAAAAAAAAACAAAAAACAAAAATCTACGATAAAATGGCAAAATTGGTGATTTTCTTCGATAGGGACATTACATTGTCCTTTCTTGTGCGTGAAACACATAAAATCAATCGTTGATGGATGATGCTCAAGTGCAGAGAACTCTGTATTCAAGGCGCTTGTTTCTCAACTTTTTACGCTTTTATCACGTTTCTACGGGAATTTCGGTGGTGGGTATGTTTAGAACACCTTAAGAGGCATTACCACTTGATCAAAATCTTTGGAGTCGTTTTTTATCAATCATTGAAAATTATGATTATTTCAATGGCAGCTACCTCTTATGCGCATGCGCGATTCGGACGAAAACCTTAGTGGTAAGTCCCATGGTCATTTTTCATTAGTAGTTTTTAGGGGGATTGAGTGTTTTTCGAAGTGGAGGGATGGATTTCAGTGGTATTACAATTGGGGTTATTCATGGGTATTTTTTGAAAAGTGGGAGTACGTCTACCCCGCGTCTACTTACATTTCTAGCTCTGTGTATACATATGGGTAATTGAAAGTAAAATTCGCAGTGTTTTTTTTTTTTTTTTTTTTTTTAATATTTTTTTTATTACATTTCTACATTTGTTGCATATCTGGATGTTTGTGGTCAACATAACTCTCGAATGGATTGACCTACGATGTTCAACTTTTGCATACGTGTTGGGACCATGGGACCTGTCATTAAGGGTTTTCCTCAAAATCGCGCATGCGTATAAGATAGCTGCCATTGAAAAATTTATGTTTTCAGCAATTGCCAAAAAACAGCAATAAAAATAATCGACTTGTGACCTATCTGCAGTTTACCCTGGGCCTTAAGTCCAAGTTCATTACAAACTTTTTTTATTTGAGTTTTATAAAACATCGATACATGAATACAAATGAACAACGTCAGCATACATCTCTGTTTATAGAAGCAGGTGGAGCAGGCTCATGACCACATAATGCCCTTCCTCTGCGCATGCCCAAACGTTAAGTCGGGACGGACAACGGACCACACTTTTTAGCAATTGAAAACAATGGCCTAATGAGATCAACTTAAGAGGAATTCCTAGTAAGGATCATTCCCTATACTCACTATGTAACAATCTTCTACCACAGTGCATTTACAAACTACTTGGCATAAAACCTTGAAATTTGGTGAGTAGGTAAAAAAAAAACGATCACCTTAATGAAATGACATAAATTAAAAACTCGTAAATAGCGTCTAATATATTTTATTTCATATTTGAAATCCTTACGTCAATGCATATGCAGTGGCTCCACTTGTTTTTGCCTTTTGCTATTTTAATTTTGATTTATAATAGATAAACGTCAAACGAAAACAATTTATGTCACTCCATTAAGTAATCATTTTTCGTACCTACTCACCAAATGTCAAGGTGGTTATAGAAAGTAGTTTCTAAATGCACTGGGCTAGAAGATCGTAACATAGCTGGACTGAGCTGGTCTTTTCACTCACTTTTTGGTTGTCGGTCGTCCTGGCGGTGGCGAACACGAACCTTGGCGGTTTCTCAGACTGCACGAACTGTCGAACGAACTCGAGGCCGATCCCTCTGTTAGCGCCGGTCACCAGAACACTTTCTACAGCCATGATTCTTTCACGAAGCACTCGAAAGTAATGCCATTTCTTTCTAACAAGAACGAATTTCATTACTGGTCTTCATTTTATTTTATTATTGGTGTTCGAAGTATTAAAAAAGCTTGTTTTCGCGGCTCAGCGGGGAAGAAGCAATGCGGTCTCGTAAGTTGAATGGTTTAAAGGGAATGACGTCATTGGAAACTTAGTCTCGATAGCAACGGCTTGCGGAGTTTAATTCAATTGAAATTGGAGGAGCCTATCTACTAGAGCACAGATTCTCGGCAGAAATTTATTATTTCACCTGTTGTTTTCAAACCTATCGCCAGGAGATTATTCATCATGTAATTTGCAAAATAAATAAATACTAAGGCTGAAAGTAGAATTCTAGTTTTGATACATATATTTTGCTGATAGAGATGTTTTTAATATTTAAAATTAGATGCCAACACCAAGAACACGCTGGCAACAGAAACTTGTGCTTTGTTAATGAATACAAAAATTGGCAATGCATATAAAGGATTTATATTAAAAACTTTTTTATGGATAATATTATTACTATTTTGTCTTTCGAAAGGTGCCAATCAAAATCTACAGAGAGGGTTTTAAATATATACTTTTTGATTTTTTTTTTAAATCATTCTCAAAAAGAAAATGTATGCATTTTTAAAATTTATACTTCATTAGGACATGCAATCAATATTTCTGAAAACTTAACGATATGAACAAAGATCCAGCAGGTTTTGCGAGCCCCTGCAAATAATTCTACCAACGCCCATGATTCTCATTGAAAATTGCGAAGTATACTGGAAACGTTTGGATTCTCATAGCAATCGTGATTACAAGAGAAGTATAATGATAGAGGAGTTACGTCTTTCCTGCACAAGCTTTGGACTGTTTTGCCAAGTTTCCCAATCACCTTATTGTTTACACAACGTTCGTTTTCGATTTTCATTTCTTTACGCTGATTTTTACAACTCTTGCTAAGCGCAGCTTGTGATGTAAAGAGGCAAGGTGTACAAATGTGTTGTTTTTATCGTGTTATTGCTAATGTTACTCCAAATTTGATATTGATTGCTTTCAATTCGAAATTATAGTGAAACTCATCTCGCGTTGAAATGACGGGTAGAAGAGCAAGAATTAACAGCACAGGAAATTATTAGTGCGAATGTGGCATTTTTACATCTTTCTCATTTATGTTGAAGTCCTATGCTTGAAACATTTATCTGTACGCAAATGCCACGATTCTCTCATTTATGGAAAAGATCCATTGTAGGGAACATCTTATTATATGCGCAAATACCACCTAGCTTTTTCTTTTCCAACAAAGCAAAATATTTGTGCGGTGGGGTGACATTTCACATCAGATTCAGTATCTCCTATACAGAGTGTTCAAAAACCACCGCATATTCTGCATATTTTCATAATTATGAACGAAAATGAATAGTATTTGTAATTTGAAGTAGAGCCCGCAAAATTAATATGTATTGATATATTCGCAGTCAAAGTTAATCACTTATAATTAATTCAACCCTCACTATCCATTTCTGAAAACTCACTTCATTTGTACATTTCATTTCTGAGGTTACTAGAGGTTTAATGTTTCCCTAATCGGAAGAAAATATTTGAATAGGCGTGGCAGACCAAGTAACTAAGAAGAATTAATGTTTGAAGTGTACTTTTTTTTCTTTTTACCACCTTTTTGCTAACACTTTACTTGAAAATATATTTATAATTGGTAATACTAACATTTAATGTGAACATAGTTACGTTTGGAAACCCTAACTTTTCTTAAGAAATAATTTATAGTTGGAAATGTGAATTTCACAAGGAAGGAAGTGATTTTTTTTTTCTCCTCTGCTCTGTGAGATTGGGTATGGTTTTAATAATATTTTATGTTATTTGTGATTGTGTTTGATTGGTAGGTCTTTATGTGTAGTTAGTTTCGGGACATATCTTTGCGATTGTTTGTTTGTAGAATAAATAGTTAGTTTATTCATAGTATCATTTTCATGCAAACTTAACGCAGCGCAAATAACTATTGTATGATTTAGTAATCTCTCTATACTAAAAAAAAAAAAGTACGGATTAAAAATCAACGAATGAAACAAAGTTTCTATTTAAATCCTTTATATACATTACTGACTTTTTCACTCGCAACTTATTTTAGTGATTTTGAGCTCAAACTGGTTTTTTTTCCCCAAAACTTGATAGAATGCATTGTCATCGACAACGAGTCTATCAGTCAATTTTCAGTTTGATTGGATGACCGCAAGTGGGTTAATTAGTCCTCTGAAACGATTATAGTAGTGTGTGTAACAACGGCATTTCAGTGACAACCCCAAAACATGATAGAATGCATTTTTAACAACAACAAATCTAAATACCAAGTTTCAGCTCGATTGAATATTGATGGCAAGTGAGATCCGCAGATTTATAAAGTTACCAAGATTAGAACTTCTATCATGCTGCATTGGTGCTCGTTTATGTGTATTAGCAAAAAGAAAAGTCAACTTGAACGAGGTAAAAGATTTTCTCTGAACGGACTCAAAAGCTTTGTAGCGTAAAGACTTTCTCTGGACGGACTCAGACAACTTTGTAGCGTAAAGACTTTCTCTGGACGGACTCAGACAACTTTGTAGCGTAAAAACTTTCTCTGGACGGACTCAAACAGCTTTGTAGCGTAAAGACTTTCTCTGGACGGACTCAAACAGCTTTGTAGCGTAAAGACTTTCTCTGGACGGACTCAAACAGCTTTGTAGCGTATTAGAAAAAAATGATTCCTGGGGATTATTTGTGCGCAATGCAGTCAGCGAAATTCGTAAACTGACTATTGGAGACATATCCAGGGAAAGCACAATCCTGCAGATTTGCCCAATCGTGAATGTTCGGCTGAAAATCTCCTACAATCCAAATTGTGGGAGGGACCCCTTGGCTGAAGCAAAAAGAAATCTACGGGCCCCAAGTTGGAGTCCTTGATGAAGGGTCTTACAATGGAGTTGTTCTGTCATGTTTCTCTTAGCTTCACCAAGACCGAATAACCAGAGTAATGGGTTAGAATTAGAGGTCGGAAATATCGATCAAAATAAATATTGATACTATATCGTTGCATAGAAAAAATATCGGTTAAATATCGATATATCGATAAAATATCGATGTATCGATACATGATTTTTTTTTTATTTGTTTCATAATTTTGCCAGAAACAAAGTTTTTCGGGGCAAATTTCTACTTTTCATGATTGCTTTTTTGTAAGGTGACTACTTTTTCAACAGAAATAGATCTATTGCAAAAAAAAAAAAAATATTTCCCCTTACTTGGTGCAGTGATTTTAAGAAAAAATTAGATAATTTTCAATAGCTTTTAAGTGTATGGCAAAATATTGAATATTTACGTCATTTTAACTGTCTCTCATCCAAGTTCAAACTTTAGTTTTGAAGTTTATTGAATAGGGAATAAAGAAAATCAAAAACAAAAGAAAGAAAAAAAAAAAAAAAAACATGGAACTACGTAGCCGATCATCAAAAAAATAAAGAATATTTCAAAATATCGATATATCGTTGTCTTTTATCGATGTTTTTAATATCGATAATTTTTTAGAAATATCGATAAAAATATCGTCGTATTGATATATCGCCGACCTCTAGTTAGAATGTGAGGTTAACTGCACTGCAACTGGAAAAGTGAAGATAAGAAAAAAAAAAGGGAGATTCGAGTCCCCATGATATGAATGAAGCAGAGAAGAAGATTGTGCGGATGGATCAGGAAGAAGTTTTCACTTCTGAGTATATCCTAAGCTTAAAATATTTAAATTTATTCCATGGTTGTGACGGAATTTATCGGTTGAAGGCAAAATCAAATGAACGTAAAGATGCAGACAGTTTTAAATTGCCAACTCTTCTTCTCTCAAAACACAAGCTAGTACGTAAAACGTCCACACAAAAAACCCTGCAACTCTTGCAGCGCAGCTTTAAAAAAAGCAGCGTCATCTGCGGTCACTCATCTATAGGAACCAGTAAAACCACTTTTGAGATGGTTTCGAATTTCCAGTTCTGGAGGAGGTGCAAGGCCTACAAAAAGAAAACATTCAACATACCGATGAACACCTGCAGAGTTTCGTAAAGGCGTTCTCAAATCGACAATGTGGAGCAATGGAAAAGGCATGAATGGACAGGCTATTCTCACGAGCACTTCAATGAATATCTGGTATAATATGTGGCCGGCGACATTTTTTTTGCGACGTTACGAAGGCTTAAAATGACGATTTCGAAGGCTTCCGTATTTTAAAAGACTAAGTATAGGAATAGACGAATTAATTCGAATTCGCAAAAGGCACAAATTGAAAGAAGTTGTTTCAGAAGTGTTTAAGTGCGATGATGGAACTCGAATCGTTTGTCAGTCACTGTTGTTAGTTGTGTTAGTTGTTAGTGTGTTGTTAGTTGACCAGTGGCGAAATTTGCGAAATAAGGCTGCATCCGGAAAATTCCACGATTGCCGATAGTGAGGAAAGCGGCGATGAAGTTGCTGAAAGCAAAATTCTGCTTGAAGATTTCGTAGGAATTTCGGACTTAGCAATAAAAAGACTAGAACAAAGGGACTTTATAAGTGACCAAGAAATTATGTCTGTCTACAAAATTAAGGAGAAGTTATTGAACGAAAAAGCCAAACTCTTCAACAACTTACTTTAAAAGAAATATTTTTTTAACAATAAATCTTATTAAGATGTTTGACTTTTAAAAAATGTCACGGTTTAAGTATTATTTAAATAAACACTTGTATTTGTTTTTCTTATTTTAACTTTTGGGGATGAGGGAATACCCATTTTACATTGAGGATCTAACATCCGGAAAATTCCCGCATCGCCGAAGTCCCTTTTTTTTTCCAGATTTGGGGCTTTCTACTACATTTTCTTTTTCCTGATGTCCACTTAGAAAAGATGCACACTGGGCTACAGACTTTGCTTTCCATCCAGCGAGAGATGTTGCATCTTTAATTGGTGAAGGACAGTTCGTCAAGTGAAAAGTGTCTGCTTTATTTGCAAAAGGCATCCCCAGGTAGCACAGCAGTATTGGCCAATGTCGGAAACCGGAGCTCTGGAAGATTGGCCAATCCTGGGTAATGTCGGAACGGCCAGCACCGAACGGCTAACATTTTTGCAATATTGGCCAATATCGCAGTGCGGTTTTGGACGATCTCGAGGAGCAGTTTTGGCCGATATCGATGCGTAGTTTTGGCCGATCTCGAGGAGTAGTTTTGGCCAGTATTGATGTGCAATCTTGGGCAATATCGATGAGCATTGGTTTAAACCAAATGTTTTTCTTTTCCCTCAGAAAAACGAAATATTTTTTTTTAAAGAATAATTTAAAATTGTATTTTTATTTATAATTAGATTTTTTAAATTATTTGATGTTGTAGATGACTTCTATTTTTAGCTGAAATACAATATGTTCTAATGTATTTTAAAATAAATCTTCCAATTAAAAACTATTGAAGTTTTTATAAGTATCAAATGAATCGAAGAGCAATATTCTATGTATTATGTAGTAAACAATTACTATTGTATATATTGAATTTAAAAAATAGTACCTCTAAATAAAATATTAAAATTTAATATGATTTGAATGTCCCCATAAATAGCAACAATTGTTTATTTACTTAGTTCAAATTACTTTCAAAAGGAATAGTCATTGTTTATAAAACATAAATTATTCTTGTTTATGCTAAATTTTATTTATAAATATGTATACATGTAATTAGAAAAGGATAAAAAAAAGACCTCTGTTTAAACCAAAAAAACATGTTTTTTTCCAACCCTGAAAGAGCAATTTTAGCTACTATTTTTTTATTATATCACAGAGCAGTTTAGGGTAGATTTGCCACTCAACATATCTGAACTTTCTTTTTAGTGGAAGAAGTGGTTGCAAATGATAATTCTTATATGCGTTTAGATTCAATTTTGAGCTGTTCAATGTTTAGTAACACATTGTTGCCCAAAAACCCTTAATAATTTGTTAAGTTATACTTAAACATTTGTAAAATAATGTTTTCAACTCCCCTACCAAAAAAACAACATTTAGATAACAAAATGTCTGACATTCAAGGATTTAGAAAGATACATGCAATTTTAAACTAGAAAACTAACAGTAGAATTTAAAATCCCTATTGGTCAATCAATACTCATTGAACTTTTTATGCTAAGGTTTCATAAAAATAGAAGGTTGAATTTTAAACTTGTGAAGTATATTTTTTCTGCACCGATCAACTTCATTTATGAAGTCCCTTTTCATTTTTAAAACATAATTTTTCTCTATGCATTAAGAATCAAATAGATAGTAAATAAATCTCATTTTAATGCTTTAGTTCATTCACTTCAATCATAATATTGTAAAAGCAATAAAGTGAATTAAATTGCAGACCCCCCCCCCCCCATTGAAAAAGTTTTCATCCAAAAATTATTTGACAAAAACATCTATTATTTTAAAAAATCCACAATAATATTTACATGAATACCTCGTATAATGAATAATTTTTCATACTTTCATTCCTATTTTAATTGCTTTTTAATGACCAATAATTGAAACCCAATATAATTTAATTGATATTTTATGGCTTAAAAACCATGCACTCTTAAATTAATTGTCACTTTCTGCAGTGCATATTTATAATAAAAACATAAATTTAATACAAGCTGTTTATTATAATACATATTTTATTTTACATATTTTATCTTCCTTTGAAGTTTCTACCTCGGCGAAGAAAACGAACCTGAAATATAAAATTATTCATTTCTGTTTTCATTAAGATTACATTAAAATTTAAAAATCAAATTATTGCATCAAACTTTTTCTAGTCTTTAGCTCTTTTTATTTTATCCAAACTCTTTTTGTTAAGGAACTGGAATTTGTTATCAATAAAAGAAATCATGCAGTGCAGCATTTACTGCCCATTAAAAAATAAAAAAATAAAAAAAATTGCAAAATGAAAAACACAATTTTGCACAAAAGCATAAGATTATTAACATTTTGTTAAATTGTTATATCAGAAAACATTTTCTACTAACATTTAAGAAAATAATTTTAAACTGGTATTTAAATTTCAATCGTACATACTGAGCTTGTATGAATTTAATTTATATAAAGTTCTCTGCAAATACATTTGCACCAACCTCAACCAAGCACACAAAAAACTATCAATCATGAAATAAATGCTAATTCTGTTTTTTTTTTATAAACTCGTTCATTTTTCTTTAGCCGTTTAAAATTGTAATAAATAATTTATAAGAGAGAAAAATCTCTTTTAAACTGTTAAATTAACCACCAAATAAAATCAAAATAAATAGTAAAAAGTGTTGTTGAAAAGTCTGTGATAAAATACACTGTTGCACTTGAAAAGTTATAGGAACTAATTTAGAACATAGTGTTTTTGTTGTTTTTTCTACTGAACTAATTTTTCAATTATAAGCATATGACAAAGGTGATTTGTTCAAAATTGTTTAAAGAAACAGATAATTTTATTTTTATTTGAAAGACCAGAGATTCTCCATTGCTTATTATATTTTAAAATATAAATTATTGTAACATCAAATTGAAATTGCTTGAATCGTTACCTAATTGATTATCATATATTCTTACCTGGTAGAGGAAGTTTTCACGCTTTTTGGTTCACAAACAAGTTTTTGCTCGTTTTTTTGTGGGATTCCAAAGAAAGGGGATCGTCTTTGAAACGGGCTGGAATATTAGTTCGGCTTTTCTTGGTTAATAAATTTTCATCTTCTGAAGAATCACTCCCAATTGAACGAGCAAGCTCAGCTTTATCTTATGCCTGTTAAAATGAATCTAAATAGGAAAATTATGGATATATGCTATCTCAAACTAGTTGCAAAACTTTATATACAATTTATTTATACAATTAAATATCTTATTTAAAGCACTTTTAATATAACTCACTAAAAACCAATCTTCAGTTTGAGAAATTAAAATAGAATATTATTTAAATCTGTTAATAAATATCTGTTATTCATTTCCACCATTTCAAAAATCTACACCATCAAAACTTGAACTGATAAGTAGATCAATGACTTATGAAACATTAATTGTGATACCTTGAATTATTTGTATATACCCTATACAAAAATTGTAATTTAATTACTGTATGTACAATAGATTTTAAAATTAAATGTTTGCCATGTTATACTTGAGGGCATATATTCTTTAATCATGTTCATTCCCCCCTTCCCCATTTGTTGCAAACTACCAAAGACAACTTTTGTCTGAGATGAACCAAGATGAAGGAATTACTTCTATAGGTTCTCCATTTCCATCAATGACCCTACAACAGTATATTTCTTTATTTTAAACTGAACAGAATAACAAATTAACTATTGAAAGGCCATACTGGCATTTTACTGCCAAGGGAAGGAAGGCTACAACTATTACACTTTTCATTCCAAGACAGAAAATAGCACTAACAATAATACTTGATTACAATATTTGATGTTTACTTTTCAAATGGAAAGTCTTTTCTTTAAATGAACAAAACATTTTTATTTTATAAAAACAACATCTTTGCATAGTGTGTTTAAATTAACACAAATGAAGTTAGGCATTAAAAATATATTTTTGTAGATATTTCAAAAATTTCCATTCATTGCTCTTTTCTGAGAAATCAATAATTGCACAAGACAGACCTTTTAAATAGGAGAATGTACATATACAGTAAAACCCTGTTAACGCTAAGTCGATCTGGCCACTGAAATTGTTCGCTTTAACCGAATTTTGTGTTAAATAAATTAACGTTAAGTTTTAAGTACGGAGAACTGCTTTTCCTTCGCATTAAATGTGATTTTATGCTAAGCAATTTTGCGTTAACAGGGTTTGCTGTATTTTTTCAAAAATAGGAAGCATAATAACATTAGTTATACATATTGTTAAAATTGACATTTTCTAGAACATTTACTTTTTATGCCAAGCGGTTGATTGAGATAATGCACCCTATTCCACACCACCTTTGAGATTGAGTAATAGACGTGTTTTAATTTAATGTGGTTTCCTCAATATGCCCAATTCACAATATATTCTATTAACAGAGCTAATCATGGAGCTTGGATATTGAATTTTATAAGCAATATAAACTAACGATAACAAATATGATAAATAGGAAGACAAACTAGAATGTAACATGTAGTATAAGTATTTCAATGATGAGCATAATTTGAAACAAGCAATGGAGGGGTAGGGGGGAATGGCTAAATGAGTATTAGTTTGCATCCGTGTATGGATGAGATAAAAGCTGAAAATCTTGTTTATATTTTAAACAGCAGCATTAAATAAATAATTGAAACCAACTCGATTCCTAATCAAGTTTAATGTGAATATCAATCACCTTTGTCAACATCGCTTTTGTAGATCAAACCAAGTCGGCAATCAAGTATCGTTGAAATTAACTAAAACCAACTTAAACCAATAATGTAATACGTAGATACCCCATGAAATCGACAAATTATTGTGACAACACTTACCAGTAATAAGTTTTCGATCCAATTTTAATGTTACTAATGACCGTCGCGCCGGCGACATAACATAAATAAACTTAGTAAACACACATCCGAGCACTTCAGTTCCTTCAGCCACTCGGTGGCGATTCTTTTTGAGAAATTCTGCGCATCGTTTTATATCGGATTCGGCCAGTTTTGGCCGTAAGTCGAGATCGTTCCAAAATACATGATTTTTTAAAAAATGCTTAAAACCGTGGCAAAAATATCACAAAACATATTAATGCAAACCTTCCTTTCTTATACATAAAATACTTTAATTTTAAAACTGTCGATCAACCTTTCAAACTTTTGAGTATCGTCTATCCAATATTGGGCGAGATTGGGCAATATCGGCATCGAACGGCCGATTTTGCGCCATTCCACATCGGGATTGGCCAATGTAGGGCTGATATTGGCCAATACTGCTGTGCTACTTGGGTCGTTCCAAGCCCTTGGCGACAATTCCTTTTTCAGACCATTAGAGTTAAAGAGGCATCAATATTCGAAGTAATAGATGTGGATCTGGCTGGACCATTGATGTGAAGGAGGTGGAAAGAGCTAAATTGACCTGTACACTTGTGCCATATTACAGATCAATACATCTAAAATTTATAACGTCATTATCCACAAAGCCTGTACACTTTTGTCCCATATACAGAGCAATACATCTAGAGCTTATAACGTCATTATCCACAAAAGCTTTCCTTCTCAGTTTTAGAATGTTTATTGCTCGTAGATGACGCAACAACGTCTACAGAGATAACAGAAGCAGTTTTATAGGTACTGAAAATTTGTTTCAGACCATTAATTGGTCTGTTGTTAAGAGAGAAGCTGCCCTCAAAAGAATTGAATGAAATTTATACCCTTCAATCTGCACCATAATTTTGAAGGGTTTTAGAGGCATCTCTCGTTCAGATGGCAAAGAATCTTTGGAGAAGATTCTTGGATATCCTTACTTTTACTATGCTTGCCCTTGTTGGCCTTTGTACCAATTTTCATAGCTGTAGCCTGTAGCCATGTCGATATGGGAAGATGAGTGATTAGTGGGAGAATTAGTGAGTCAGTCAGTAAGGCCTTTTCCTTTAATATATAGAAATAGGTAATTCGGTAAAAAAAAATCGTGTTTTTTTTCTCCTCCTGCCCCCCCCCCCCCTCCCTCCTTCTCATTTCTAAACGTTTTGAAGCACCCTGAGTTCAAAAGAGTGGTTTAGAAAAATGTGTCTGTGTGTCCGTTCATCCATCAGTGTGTGTTATGTTCGGCACAGCTCCTGAATGGATAACTTACGATATTCAATTTTTAATAATACCATTTAGTGGTGGTCATTGAACCTGGCATTAAGGTTTTTGGCAAAATTAAGCAGGCTCATAAGGTAGCTGGCTCTGTAAAAAATAACATTCTCAAATTGGGTTAGAAAACTATATGTGTGTTGTCAGCGTAACTTCTGAATGGATTAACTTACAATGTTCCAATTTTCTATATGGCCGACCAAACGGTATAGTGGTTAGCGTGCTAGCTTCTAGACCACGAGGTTGCGGGTTCCGAGTCCCGTGTTAGGCATGAGTGTTTGTAAATGTATGTTGGCTTGTCGAATAACGAATGTTTCGGCGCATTATAGCCCTCGTGTTACTGACGGCGCCAGATAATCTGAGTACAACCAACCAATCCAATTTTCTATACAGTTTAGCAGCGGCCATTGAAACTGGCATTTAGGCTTTCGTCAAAATTGCACATGCACATAAGGTAAGTTGGCTATGAAATAATAATGTTTTTCAGCAATTGCAGAAAAGCGGCTTTAACGGATTTAAAAAAAAAAAAAAAAAAAAAAAAAAAACCTTTGGCTTTTTAAGGTGTTCGAAACATATCTTCCTCTGAAATTTCAGTAGAAATTCTGTAAGGCGTAAAAAATTTTCAAAATGGAATATCTTTAACACAGAGTACTCTGCCTTTCAGCATTGCTCCTCAATGACTGTTCCTTCGCTCTTTCACTCACTAGAAATTATAATATAATATATATACCGACAATTTTGTCATTTTGAAGCTTTTTCAATTATTATCGCACGAAATACCACCAAACTGGTATCACAGTTGACCAGTATTATAGTAAGTAATTGAAAGTTGAACTATGCTCCACACCAATAGTTTCTGTAAGATTAATTTTAGCAGAATATATTTGGTTAACATCCATAATTCTAACTGGCTTCATATAGCAATTTAGTTCGTATTATTTTACTCATCTTGTCCGACTTCTTAAAGGTTTCTTCCTATGTGTAATAAAATAATTATTTTCCGATAATATTTGTAAAAGAATATGAATTAGGGATGTGGAACATCGCACAACTTTCAGTTACGCTATAATATGTCTCTGCATTCAAATTTGACATGGAGTGATGTAATTTATTGTTTTGAAAACGATAAATTACGCCAATGCATGTCAAAATTAAATGCAGTGACCAGTACTATATTTTCAATAATTTAAAACAATTATAATTATTACATTATTCCTTTCAGGGAAATGAAATAAGAGGAGTAACGATCATTGATGGGCAATGCTCAAGGGACGATAACTATTATAGACGTTCGTTTCCGGCTTCTTAAGACTTTATCGCATTTCTGCGAAAATTTCGGAGGTGGGAAATTTAGAGCCCCTTAAAAGGCATTACCACAGTGATTGTGATCAGAATCGGAAAAGCCGCCATTTGGCGATTACTGAAAAACACATAATTTTTAAATGGCAGCTACCTCATTTATACACACGCACACGCGCTATTTTGACGAAAAAGTTAATGACAAGCTCCATGGTCACCACACTAACCCGTTAACAAAATTCCAACACATAGACTTATTATTATCAATAGACTGCGCGTTCCCACTTCAATCATACAACGAGAATGAAACCAAAATGAATCACAAAATTCGTCTATCAGTCAAGTGGTTTTTAATTTGGCTACGTCGTAAATTTAATCCTTTATCTAATAATCTTATTATCCTTTATCGCCTGAGTGAGGAGAAACTCGCCAAATCTGCAACCCTGCTCCCAAAAAGTCCCTACTCATGTGATTCATTTTGGTTTCATTCTCGTTGTATAATGGAAGTGGGAACGCGCACTCTATTGATAATAATAAGTCTATGTTCCAACATCAACGGTCAGTCCGTTATTAATCCGAAAACTATGCTGATCACAGACATACATTTTTGAGCTTGGGATGTTAAAAAAAAAAAAAGCAAAACGTGAAGGAAAAAAAAATAATTACCGAATGTATTATTTTCATTAACCTATATGATACAAATAGATTGAAAATAATCCTTAATCTATATTACACTAGCTGAATACCCGAAATTTTAACATGTTCAATATTTTAGCTAGCTGTGCGGCTTCGCGTTGTGCAAATCTGTCATTCGTGTATAGGACCCAGTTTTTGGCGCTTCGTTGACAGGAAGGTTGCTACGCAAAATCGAGCTCTCTTCGTTCTCTGAAAAGTACATTGACACATAAACACAGGCTTACTTCACTAGTTGAAAGGTTCATTGCTATGTAAGAATAGGCTTGCTTCTCTCTCTGAAAAGTTCATTGTTGTGTAAGAATAAGCTCGCTTCACTCAGTAAAATCTAATTGCTACGCAAAGCCTTAATATTAGAAACCTCTCCCCTGTCGAGACACACACAAAATCCTCGTTAATACAGTAATACAACATGCCTTTAAGATTATTTTCACACATGTTTGTGGTAAGCAAAATTAGAAGGCCAAAACTACTTATGTTGAAACTTTCAGAGCTCTAGGCCTATTAGAAGTCGCTTCCCTAATAACCATGTGACGAGTATGTGACGAAAAGCGATATCGCATAGAGATCACGCGATGTCACGGCGATATCACACAGGGGTCACATAGTCGTCCAATGTCCGTTTTAGAGGGGGTTTTGCGACGTAACTTTGTGATATCGCTGCGATATCGCTTTTCGTCACATTGTGACATTGGGGACGAAATTGCGATTTTTGCGATATCGCATTGTGATCTGTATGTGATCTTAGTGATTTTGGCGACATCTATGTGATTTATGCGATTTTCGCAACGAAAGCCATATCGCTGCGATATCACTTTGTGATCTGTATGTGATCTTAGTGATTTTGGCGACATCCGTGTGATTTATGTGATCTTCGCAACGAAAGCTTTGTCACTGCGATATCGCTTTGTGACCTAAATGTGATCTTAGTGATTTTGGCGACATCCGTGTGATTTATGCGATCTTCGTGACGAAAGCTTTGTCACTGCGATATCGCTTTGTGACCTAAATGTGATCTTAGTGATTTTGGCGACATCCGTGTGATTTATGCGATTTTCGCAACGAAAGCTTTATCGCTGCGATGTCACATTGTGATCTGTATGTGATCTTAGTGATTTTGGCGACATCCCTGTGATTTATTCAATCTTCGCAACGAAAGCTTTGTCACTGCGATATCACTTTGTGACCTAAATGTGATCTTAGTGATTTTGGCGACATCCGTGTGATCTATGCGATTTTCGCAACGAAAGCTTTGTCACTGCGATGTCACATTGTGATCTGTATGTGATCTTAGTGATTTTGGCGACATCCGTGTGATTTATGCGATCTTCGCAACGAAAGCTTTGTCACTGCGATATCGCTTTGTGACCTAAATGTGATCTTAGTGATTTTGGCGACATCCGTGAGATTTATGCGATTTTCGCAACAAAAGCTTTGTCACTGCGATATCGCTTTGTGATCTAAATGTGATCTTAGTGATTTTGGCGACATCCGTGTGATTTATGCGATCTTCGCAACGAAAGCTTTGTCGCTGCGATATCGCTTTGTGACCTAAATGTGATCTTAGTGATTTTGGCGACATCCATGTGATTTATGCGATTTTCGCAACGAAAGCTTTGTCGCTGCGATATCGCTTTGTGACCTAAATGTGATCTTAGTGATTTTGGCGACATCCGTGTGATTTATGCGATTTTCGCAACGAAAGCTTTGTCACTGCGATGTCACATTGTGATCTGTATGTGATCTTAGTGATTTTGGCGACATCCCTGTGATTTATGCAATCTTCGCAACGAAAGCTTTGTCACTGCGATATCACTTTGTGACCTAAATGTGATCTTAGTGATTTTGGCGACATCCGTGTGATTTATGCGATTTTCGCAACGAAAGCTTTGTCACTGCGATGTCACATTGTGATCTGTATGTGATCTTAGTGATTTTGGCGACATCCGTGTGATTTATGCGATCTTCGCAACGAAAGCTTTGTCACTGCGATATCGCTTTGTGACCTAAATGTGATCTTAGTGATTTTGGCGACATCCGTGAGATTTATGCGATTTTCGCAACAAAAGCTTTGTCGCTGCGATGTCACATTGTGATCTGTATGTGATCTTAGTGATTTTGGCGATATCCCTGTGATTTATGCGATCTTCGCAACGAAAGCTTTGTCACTGCGATATCGCTTTGTGACCTAAATGTGATCTTAGTGATTTTGGCGACATCCGTGTGATTTATGCGATCTTCGCAACGAAAGCTTTGTCGCTGCGATATCGCTTTGTGACCTAAATGTGATCTTAGTGATTTTGGCGACATCCATGTGATTTATGCGATTTTCGCAACGAAAGCTTTGTCGCTGCGATATCGCTTTGTGACCTAAATGTGATCTTAGTGATTTTGGCGACATCCGTGTGATTTATGCGATTTTCGCAACGAAAGCTTTGTCACTGCGATGTCACATTGTGATCTGTATGTGATCTTAGTGATTTTGGCGACATCCGTGTGATTTATGCGATTTTCGCAACGAAAACTTTGTCACTGCGATATCGCTTTGTGACCTAAATGTGATCTTAGTGATTTTTGCGACATCCGTGTGATTTATGCGATTTTCGCAAAGAAAGCTTTGTCGCTGCGATATCGCTTTGTGACCTAAATGTGATCTTAGTGATTTTGGCGACATCCGTGTGATTTTCACAACAAAAGCCTTGTTCCTGCAAAATAATTATACAAAAAATTCACAATTAATTTTTTTTATCAACTACCTATATCTGCTTCAAGTACCTACTCTCACTATTAAGAGGCTCAGTATCTTTTCCTTACGTCAAATATTTTCTAATACTATGGTAATATAATTTATACTATCAAGGCCAGTCATTACTTTAATGACTGGCCTTAATGGTATAATCATAGTATTAGAAAATATTTGAATATTTTCTAAAAGTATGAACTTTTCTAAACTTAATATACATGACCTTAATGGTATAATAAATTAAAGAATCATAGCATTAGAAAATATTTGTTTGTCTTCAACAAGACTTTGGGAAGTAAAAACTAGTCTCCTATATTAAAAACCAATGAAACAGTTAACTACCTAATTAGCCTTTAACCAAGAGAATTTATCCATTCCAATAGATTTCTCAGCTAAATATATACCTTAAAAATAAGACAAAACATGACTAAATCTATTAAAGCACAATGTAATGTATCTCATGCATCTCAATTTTTCTTTTAAACTGATTACAATGTTGTTTTGCCATTTTGTGCAAATCTTCCCCTTTATAAGTTTAGCATAAAAGAAAAATACAAAACTAAAAACAGGTTGAACAAATCAAGCAAAAATGGAAATATGCAATTAAAATAAGAGTAAAAACATAAGAAGGTAATAAGTTTATTTTATTGAACACAAGCCAAACATATTCTTTGTTACACTAAATATTGCAGAATGTTTTTTCTTTTCGGCAAGGTATCTGTCAATCTGACTGCCAGGAATTATGCCACTTCCTTCAATGTAGTATTCTTTCTCCGTGTTTCAGAGCATTAGGTTTAGGCTTTGGACCTAGAAAATTAAAAATAGGTTATTCTTAAATTTCAGTTTAAAATACACCATTTTTAAAATTGCCACTCACAATGCAATTTTAAAAATCTAATGCAATTATAGCACAAGATGCTAGTTCATAAAAATAAAAACAGAAATTCTGTGCCAACTTTAAGTATTCATAACAAGGTTATAATAGTAATTAAAATGTGTAATGCCAACATAAATAATTGATAATTATACTCAATTCTGATATTGTTACAAGTGATTATTTACAGCTTTCATCACTGTAATCCATTAATTACTAACAAATTTATTTGGAATAGTATGACTTACTATTTTCTGATTTTTTTTTCTTTTAAATCCTTTTTCCCTTACCTTTGCAAAACTAAAACTGATAAATGGTATACCAATTAAAAAGCTAACACACCTCTGCATCTAACAAATAGTTTATTTACAATTGCACATATTGCTATCTGTTTGACAATTTTTATTTTTTTTGGTTTTTAATGAATATGCAGTAGGAAATATGTTAACTCGAGCTGGAAATGATCCTCTTTTCACCTCTGAGACTTAAACGTACAAAAAAAAAAAAAAAAATGGTTTTAAAACAGTTTTTAATTTTAAGCATTTCCCTCCATTATTTCTTAAAAAACATAACTTATATATTAAAAAAGTTCCATTGAACTGAATAATGGATTCACAAGATACAACTTATCATTAGACGACCAGATATCCGAGCCATGCCAAGTTCTGCCTTTCGAATCAAGGTTCAATACATCTCTTAGTAAAAGAATACAATACCTAATGCTGATATTTATGTCTATCTATGACTCACTCTGATAACAGAGGTTTTATCAGACTAGTACTTCCTAATTAGTGACAAAAAATATTTGTCCATTTTTAATTATTGCTAAAAAAATTGACTTGTTACTGAAAGTTGTTACGTCCAACAACCATTTGGGACCTCTAATTCCCCAAAATTGATATTTGAGAACACTATTATTAAAAGCAATAAATTTGGCAACAGTAAATGATTTTAAAATAATAAGGTAATTTGAGGGGGTTCAAACGACTGTTCGAAGAAGATGCCTGCTATACCTTTTGTTACTTTTAGAGTTTTGCAACAAAAGATAAAATAAAAAATTATAGCGTGTTTTTATTTTACTATCTAATTGTCTATCATTAGGAATTTTATACAAAAACTAGTTATATCACAGAATAACTAGACAACTGTTATAACTAATTATTTCACAATTTAACCTCTATGATATGTTGTTTCAAACTTTGCTTAAAGTAAGTACTCCAGTCTTTATATAGAAAAACTAATTTCACTTTCATACATAGACAATAACACACGCATAACATATATGGTCAATTAGAGAATTCAAAAGCTAAAAAAACATCCTCAGGCTTAACTTTTTCCTTAGTGGCATTATTGTATTTCTTCTAAATCAATTACATTTCATAGAAGATATATCTGAAGACTACAATTTCTTGAAATTTGAAAGAAATTAATGCTGTTATGTTCAATTAGTATTGCAAAATGTTGACAGCAGCCATACTTCACCATGGATTCTTGCTTCATGGATTACGTAAATATTTTGAGGTATATATATATAGATAGATATACAAACAAAATAAAATGAAAAACGGCAGAATTTTGGAATTGTATCATGGGGCAACTTTTTAACCTATTAGCATATGTACTGGTAATTTGTTGTATTTCTATAGCTTTGATGTTTTTGATTTTACATTTGTAATTTCATTTTTTTTCTTTTGTTATGTATACATATATATACATATATCTATATGCATATATATACATACATAATATATACATATACACATATATATATACATATATAGTAATTTCAAAACTATAAAGAATTTAAATTGACATATTTTTAGTTAAAAAATTAATATTGTGCATGGATAGTCAATGGAATTGAAGCTAATGACTCAAATATATTTGAACCATAAGCAATTTTTATGCCCACTTTTCCTGTGCAAAAATTATAAAATGAGTAAAACTACATGAACAATAATGGCATTTTTCATTTAAAAAATTTTAGCCAGAAAACTAGTTTTGCTATCAAAAGAGTAATTTACCTGTTGACTATCATAATCGTCTTCAGCTCTACGTCATTGACCAGGAAAGTCTTGCTTCACCCATCTGGATTAGCAGGCTCTTGTTCCATGTCAGATCAGTGTTGGTTTGTCTTCTCCATGCCATCAACTAAATTCTCCCCAAAGGTGCTTTTGAGAAACTTTCTTTCAAATATGGCAAGGACCTATTGACTACAAAATAGTAAAAATTAGTTGACTGACTTTTTGGATAACAGATCATTTATATGATAAAATGTTGTACCAGCGTCATAACAGCCGTATGAAACCAGGAAAGAATGATATTAAACACAAAACTATAGATATTTTATATCTCAGGTTTTACAAATAACCTTACTTAAGAGTAATATTACACTTAAGTAGGTCTGATCCTAAAGCTTAGAAAAGTCATACACTTTGAATTGATGATCATTAACACGAGATGAAACATTTTGAATAGTGAATTTTCATCTTTGGTCATTACAGCTTCACATGTAGCTCGGATAACCAGCAAGGCACTCTTACCAAAATATGATGATTGCTCAGATAAATTCAAAAAGGAAATAAGATATATGTTTGAATTAAACTAGAGATGATGTCTTGAGTAAGCTGCAGTACGCTTATCGGATAACAGAAGAGGTAAAATTATGCCTTGTTTAATAGCACACAAGACATAATAATGTACAACCTCAAAAAACAATTACCATATTTTTTATGGCATCACAATGTAAAAAAACAAAAAACAAGCTATTTCAATATGTTGCAAAAAGTTACTAATCAAAAATTGATTTTAGCAATAAGTTTTCTATAATTCAACAAGATGAGGTCTAAAGTACCCACTGGGAACAAAACTAGGTTATATTATATACAGCTTGTATATGCTACTTAGAAAAGGTATTTTGCTATGCTATTGTGTTTTATTCTATCCTTCATGATAAATCGCAGAGCATTTTTGTAACTTCCTATTAATTGAGGAGACATACCAAGAAAGAATAAAAAAAATTATTATATCGGCAGAATTTGCCAAAAATACAAAAATCAATGTAATATTTTTTACAAACAAAAGGTAGAAAATGCCTTGAGGAATTGGATAAGATCTGGTGTGATGCACAACCAATTCCACTAACACGGAGAGTGCATTGTGTCGGATCAGTTTCTTCATTAACCATAAACTGCTCAGTGACTTCTAATTACCCTAAAGCTTGGCGTCCACTATTGCTGAGCAGAGCGAATTAAATTTGAGCCAATTACAAGACTGTCAACGTCCATTGTAGCACAAGGCTTGTGCTACAATCGACGTTGGCAGCCTTGTAATTGGCTCTAGTCCACTCCGCTCTGCTCAGCGATAGTGGACGCCAAGCTTCAAGGTAAAGTTGTCTATATATCAAAGAAAATGGAGAGTGATATTGTACAACAAGTAAAAAATAAAGTGATAGTCCCTTGATGAATATTACCTCAGGAAAGTAGTATGCTGCATATTGAAAAGAATAATAACTAGTTTATTGGCCGAGCACTTAACGTTAGTCTTAATGAAGACAAATTCTCATTCATCTACCAAACTAAGCCATCTAAAAATCAGTTTTAGGAGGCTTAAACTTTTATTATCCAGCCACACCCCTTAACTGTGTATTACAGCATGATTTTTAACACATTGAATCAAAAGTTTGAAATTTGTAACTACATATAGTATTTTGTTTATTATCTTAATTTTAGTTTATTTTTCATAAATATTTAAATGCTTAAGTTTATGTTCTGTGCTTGGTCACCAATTTATTTGATAGTAGACACATACCGTGGGTAAAAAAAGTCTCAATACGGAAGCCAAAGTTACAAATAAATTAGCATAATTTCTACTCCTTTGCTTCATATCTTCAATAACTATTGAACTTATGTTTAATTTGGTTCTTTAAAATAAGTTTAAAATAAATGTCGGTTTTTACAAAACGCAGCAAGTATTTAAATTGAAATACTTTTGAGATATTGCTTAAGTTGCACATGGGTTAAAAATTTATAAAAATATTGAAGGGACATCTCAAACGGTGAGAAATATTATTAAAATAGCGGGTCTGAATGAACTTGCAGCCCGTAAGAATCCTTAAATAAGTACCTGTAACAGAAATAAGCGCCTTGAGTTTGCAAAAAAGCATGCAAGTTATCAGTTATCTTTCTGTGAAACAGTTCTTTTTAATGATGAATTAAAATTTAATATCCAAGGGTCAGATAATCGAGTTATGGTCTGGAGAAAACCAAATCAACAAATGTTAATTTAGAATTTATGTGGAACTGTCAAACACAGTGGAGGAGGCATTATGGTGTGGTGGTGTATAAGGGCTGCTGGTGTCAGCAATGTATATTTTGTAGAAGGAAGTAGGGATCGGTAAGTGTATCTTGAAATTTAAACACAAAATCTTGTAACAAATGCACAAAAATTGTCTCTTGAGAATTCTTTTCAATGTTTTTTTTATCAATTTTTAAGCCATGTGTGACTTGAGGTGCACTTATTTAAGGATTATCTTGAACCTTATTATAGGATATTTCTTTTAAGCAAGCTTTTTAGCTTTGAAGATCTTCCGGATCGATCTCTATCCTCAAAAGTTTGAAGCTCATGGTGTCTTTTAATAATATATTGTACTATAGGCTTCAATATATAAAAGATTTCCCCAATTTTTTTCATAGATAATCCATAATTTCATAACTGAATCGCCAACTGACAACTAGGTTTCGAAACTCCATTTTAAGACGATCAGCTACGAGGTAAAATTAAACAATTGCTGCTATCATGTCTTCAAGGCACTTGCGTACACTTCATATTTTAAAAAATTTCTGCAAATCTGTTGTGGAAGACTTCAGAATTAATTTTCATATTGCATACTGAAACATTTTTTGTATGGCAGTTAGCAACATTTCCTAAATATTTCAATTTAAATACTTGCTGCATTTTGTAAAAACAGGCATTTACTATAAAATTATTTTAAAGAATCAAATGAAACATATTTCAGTAGTTACTGGTGATATGAAGCAAAAGATTAGAAATTATGCTAATTTATTTGCAACTTTGACTTCCGTACAGATACTTTTTTGTTTACCTACTGTTAGTCCATTACTATGATTTTGTTTGTCCATTACCACTTACTCTTTCATTCTATACATCATTTATTTATTTTACATTATATAATTCACACACTTTTAAAAATTTTGAATGAACAAAAGAACTATGTTCTTTTTCAGTTAGTCCGTTACCTTGACTTTATAGCCAAATTGTGCACTCTAATTAAATGGCAACAAATTCTAATACCCAGAATAAGAATCATGTACCCTTTAAATATTTATATAAGTGCCATTTTCTGTCAAAATTAAAAATCTTTCCTTAGTGGGTTTGTATTTGTGTTAAAATAACACTAGAATGTTAGTCCGTTATCATGGAATTACCCAAGTGTTTGAACAAATCATATGGTTTTGACCTAGCTATTTCCTGGCGTCACTTACTTGGTAAATCACAATTGGCCCGTGAATATTTCCTTCGTCAATGTTTACCTTTTCGACGATAAACACTACTTTAATTTGAATCACGATTCAGCAACTACAACCTTCTTTCAACTAAATTTATTTTTAAAATTGTGTTAATAATATTTGACGATGGCTTCGAATAGAAGTTATGTGTTCAAAAGACAACTTAAAGGCAAAACCATTAAACATCATTGTTAAAACAATTCTCAGGAATGTACTTTACAATAATATTAATATTCATGTTACTAGAGTTTATTGTCAAAAATCTTAATCATAAATTTGTATATATAATTACTTTATTTGACCTTGAATAATTTTATTTCAGTTTTTACACATAACTTACATAAAATTAGTACATATGTTGGGTTTGCATATAAAATATTAAGATATTTTTTCGAGGGGTAATATATTCTAACAATATTATAAGGTGAACCTACCAGTAATTGACCATTTAGTGCAAGTTTCTACACATTTAATTTTTTTTCTTAAAAAATTATTAACGGAATGTTATGAAAACTTCCCAAAATATAAATTGATTAATGAAGCTCAATAATAAATTAACATGGTGTTCCAGTCCTTTTTACAATTTAAAATATCATCAGAATTTCTTACCAAAAGCAATTTTGCCAGTAATTGACCAAGTAGACATTAGTAATTGACCACAGCCATGCTAGTAATTGACCACTTCCTTTTCCAGAATAAAACCAAAAGTTAATTGTTAAATTCTGTTATAAAATGCTCTAATATTCATAAATTAACTATTAAATGAATTAAAAAAAGAAAGTAAAAATAAATATAATCAATTTTAATCTACGAAAATACGGGAACATCAGTGTAAAATATAGTATGAGGGTTTTCAAAGTTAGTTATACTGGTAGATAATTATGCATATTTTATTCAAAAAATTAAAACAAGAAAATAAAAATAATATAGAAAAGACTATCCAATCCTATACTTTCAATTCTGAATAAATTTAGATGAAAAGAATCAAATGTAGAGGATATTATTTCTTGAATAATTTCAAAATCATCCGTTTTTCAAATGGAAATCATTTTCTTGCATTGGCATTTATCCAATTACATAGAAGAGTTTCTCCAGCGTAACGAGTTGTTTTCTCGCCAACTTCGAACAAGGTAATTTTGATTGCAAATTTAAAAAAAAAGAAAAAGCGCATTGAGCAGAACTTTTTGTGTTTACGGCCTTTTCGAAACATTTAGAATTGAATAAAAAAATTAAAAATGCAGGAATCGTCCATTGGACATACAACAACTGCAAAAATTAAGGACTTTTAAGGACATATAAGCATTTTTAAGGCCTTGAGAAAAAGTTCAAAAATATTAAGCACTTTTAATGACCTTGTTGTAGAATTGTGAAGTTCTTTTGTCCTCAGAGTTATGTTTAATTAATATTCATTTTCCAGATACCTACAGAAAATACTTAGGCCAGTAGAAGATTATTATATATTCTATATTGAGATATAAACAAAGTTACCTTTTAGAAAATATGAACATAAACAGAATGTTTCAGCTTCTAGTTCAGTTTCAATATTGTCCTGGCAAATAAGGAATACAATAACAGCAAACCAGGATAATGATGCTTGTTATATTATTTTAATTACAACTTGAATAAATAAGTTTAATTGACGCTTATTGACGAGTGTGATTGCTCACGTCAAATAATTTACCGAGTTAGAAAAAGTATTTTCCCACGTGTTGCATACAATATATTTTATAATTACGCGCAAGAAATATTTTCAATCCGTATATTTATTAATGTTGCAACTCCAGTCAATGAATTTCTTCTAAAAATGTGTCATTTCAATGCAATGTCAAGACTCTATAATATTTGAGCACGAGGCGTGCAAGAAAATACTTTTTTTACACTGGTCTCATGTATTGCTTTCAACAAAAATTTAATTTTCTAAAAACAATTTATAAAAAGTTATTATAATAGCAATTTGAAGTTAAATAATAAAAAATATGAATAAATTACCTTACCCAATTCGAAAATGCATATCTAACATTGAACACAATGTGTTTGTGTAGTGAACCAGAATATTGCCATTACATTTATTTAAAAGTAAGATAATTTATATTCTGACGTCATATATAGTTGCTTGGAAGACAGATTAATAAAATAAACGTTTTTGATTGGTTTAAAATTCGAATATGTTTTAAAGCTGTATTTTTCATTAGTTGTTTTGAATACATTGGAATTACCAGATGCTTCTAAAGATTTTCTTTTATCATGGAATGAAAAATTTTACTTCTTAATTAATTTACAAATATATGATTTTACGCGCATTCCATTTCTTTTTTTCTTTCTTTTTTTCAATTATGTGTTGTATATTTTCTTTATTGAAATGCTGAGTTATATAACAAATTGTAAAACTCGTTTCAATGGAATGCATTCACGTTCATTATTAAACGTAAATATATAATTTCGGAAATTTGCAAGTAGAACATAAGCTCACACAATGAATTTATTTTCTGAATACAGCACGATATTCTTTTAAATACTGTAGAGCAGCATAACCTCTAACTTTTAGAGACGAGCGGTATGAGTTATGTTGAAGTTTTTTGTGGACCGCAGATTTTTACCGAATATGCCAATACATATTACTTTTACTGTGTATGTTCAAGATCACAAATGTAATTATTGGTATAGAATAGATCCAACAATAAAAATATTTTTGAAAAATGGAAAAAATAATGAACTTTTTACTATCTCGAAAAATAGTTATTTATGCAACTATACTTGGGAATATAATACTTTTTCAATTGAGGTAAAATGCTTATTTAACGAGTGCATTAGCGCAAGTCAAATAATTTAAAGAGTTTGAAAAATTATTTTCCCACGTGTTGCATACACTATTTTTTATAATTACGAGCAAAAAATATTTTTAATACATATATTTGTTAATGCTGGCAATGAATTTCTTCTGAAAATATATTTTTCAATACCCAAACCCCCCAAACCTATATAATATTTGAGCACTAGGCGTGCGAGAGAGTATTTTTTCACACTAGTGCGAAAAAGTGCAACTTTCGCCACGATTTTTTATTCAAAATTATTATAAAAAGTTTTATTTTTTGCACGTTGTTATAAAAGTAATTGATATTTGATTTTTTTTAATAATTAAAAAAATATTTTCGTTATACTATCTTAAATTAAAATCTAAAATATAAGTGAATCTTTTATTAAAACCTTGCTTGTGTGTCTTCATATGTGACTTGGCATAACATTGAATAAATATATTTAAATTATACCTTCTTATATTCTGCTGATTTTGTCGATATCATCAGTTGTGAGATATCAATTGTAAGTCAATATCAATTTCTCTCAGGCTCTCAAGAGAAAAAAAAATACTATTTGTCAGACTTGCTACTACGGGCAGCGTAGTGGAGAACACTGTTCTTAATAGTTAACACATACCATTTTGGAAAAATTAATATTATGTAAAATAAAGTTCATTTCTCGAAATCTGAAATTAAAGTTCAAAGATTGAGAAAGCAGATATGGTTCTTTAGTGAGATTATAGAGTGATCAAAATTGAAATAAGCCAAATTAAAAAAAAAGAAATCTGCCACTCATTTTGAAAAATGCATTTCTCGAGTTATACATTAAAAAAAATGGTACAATAATACATTTCATTTCTTAAACTAAATTCATTTGCTTGAACTTATCTTGTCATTCATTTGCTGAAAACAAATCATGGAAGTATTTGTTAAAATTTAAGCTGACTTATGATGGATTTTAGTTGATTTAAATTTCCTCAAGTAGCAAATATTCTATATCCAAATGAATATACATGTTTGCAAATAATGTTTCTCATATTCAAGTAAATTTTGCGTTCAGTTTTCATTAGCATCATATGTCCAGAAAACGCTCAAATCTAAATATGTTATTTAAATAAATCTGGCTTGTTTAATTGCATACGAAGTGGGGAAGGGGTTTGTAATAGAAATTCCAGTATCCGTTACATCCAGAATATTTTTTAAAAAGTCAGTAATTCAAGTAATAATTCAGGCAGTCAGTAATACAGAATTCTAAAATCCAGAATAAATGTACACTTATTATATCGTTTATTGCATTAAATATATATTAGTTTTCGAAATACAATGTAATTTGTTTGTCTGGAATCCATGTAAATCTATTACTTATTCTTATTATAATTATAGTCTAAAATAAAGAAACGTAATTTCGATTATAAAGTTACATCTTCCACAGCAACCGGGAAACAGGGGCGTGGAGCATCGCACAACTTTTAATTACACTATAATACTAACATGTATTTGTGTTTTATATTTTCTTCATTCGCTTAGAAAAAATGGCCAGATTGGCGATAAATCTTATATGAGTCGTTAAAAAAAAAAAAAAAAAAAAAAAACCTTTGCCGAAATAGTGTTTTCGGTGATATACTTTTCGATAATTCTTATATTATTCTTTCTTTTAAGAGAAACTGAGGAGAGGAGAAAAACGATCGTTGATGGAGAACTCTGTGTTGAATTTGTCCCCCTTTTTTTCCCTTCCTTCAACTTTTTATGCCATTTAAGCATTTTTACGTGAATTTCGGAGGTGGGGATGTTTAGAACACCTTAAGAGGCATCACCACAGTGATTTTGATTAAAATCGTAAGAGCCGTTTTTTAGAAATCATTGAAAAACCTGAAAACTACCTTATGCGCATGCCGGGTTTGACGAAAACCTTAATGGTAGGTCCCTTGGCCCCTACCAATCCTCACATCAAATTTGAACATCGTCGGTCAATTTGTTCGGGAGTTATGCTGACCATAAACAAACAGACCAATTTTTTTTTTATATCACATTTTTGAAATCAGGATGTTCCAAAACGTGGAACATCCTGGAAGTCGTTTTTCTGAGTCGTAAGTCATCGAGTTAAACTTAACTCGTTACTGAAATAATAAAAGGAAATAATGTTCGCTTCAAAATCCAGTTAAAGTATTTTAAATGTCAATATGTATTTTCATTGTTCTCCTAAGTTAATTAACTCTTTTTAGAAATAATAATCGTGCGGTTAAAGTTGTATTATTTTTATATTTATCTACCATTTTCAACATCATTTCCAAATTGGTTGGTGCCTCTCTGATGGCTGTGTGGTTTGTTCTCTGGTCACGCATGCCAAAAGGTGCCGTGTTCGAATCCTGGGTTAAGCATGGATGTTCGTTGTGGTTCGTAATCCACGTTAAGCTGTAGGTCCCGGCCTAATTAGCCGTCATTGTGCATAAAAATAGGTCGTTGAGCATATAAACCAACTAACCAGTTGGGTTGCATTTCTTCTATTTGTACCCTCCCCCCCCCCCGTTTCCTTTATAGAACAAATTCAAATTGAAAATAAATCATTATTTGCAGTTATTTATTATTCTCGTTAAATTTTAAATGACAAGCGTTAGCCAATAACCACAGAATATCAAAGAAGAATTTTCAATATTATTTGGAAAGTCAGTCCAATTAATAGATAAAAATGGAAAGGAAAAAAGTCGAATCCAATAAATCATGTAAGAAAATAGAAAATCAGATTCAGTCGAGATCGAAGCAAGAGAAAGGCAACTACGCTTTTCACTCCCCCCCCCCCCTCTTCCCCTTCGAAGACGCGACCAGTAAACTGAACAGGTGTACAACATTACTCTCCCTTAGTTCTTTGTTCCGTTCCTCGAATTTTGCAAGCGAGACAAAGAAAGTAGGGAGCGAGTGGGCTGGAGACCAGATACCAAACTGACCTAAAGGGATATCCGAGTTAAAGTGACCCCTTATAACCATTCATCACCCCGAGGGTAAATAAAGATGGTAAGAAACCGCGGGCTGTAAACGAATACTGCATGGTAGGGGGTAATTTGAATTGATCTCGTGTTGCGTCGCCTGCTGGTGTAGACGGAATCTCAAAATAAATTTGTCGCATCTATAATTTTTTGTTTCAGTTTAATAATTTTATTGTTTAGATTGGTCAATGATAGTGCAATCAATTTCAAAAGTGAATGTTTTGCTAAATGTCTAGAATTCCGTAGCGATATGCATTTCATTTCCATGTTCTATACGTTGTTACCAGTAATTTATAAAATCCAACATTCTATAGCAACGGTTCGCAATCTCTTAAGTTGTGCGGACCACCTATTTTGTAAAAAAAACTTTGCGACTCATTAAATAATACAATACGTGCGTACATCAGTAATTAGTAAAATTTTAGAATTAAAGGATTAAAAAATAGTTCTTTTTATAAATTGTAATGCAATTAATGCAGTTTTTTTAATAACTGGATATTTTTGCCAAACATTTATCCAAAACGAGATCAATGGTGTCGATAATTCAATTAACGAGTCTTCACTTGAAGATATTTTCTATATTTTAGTTAATCTTCTTGAAAAAGAATTCACTCGTTAAACCGTCGAAGAATAGAATCGAATAATTGGATTGTTACTAATCATCGAGTGACTCGATTATTCCTATCTCTACGCTTGAAGCTCCTGTAATATTTATCTTGGATTATTAGACTCTTGATTAGCTTCCACGGGCCAGTACCACACTACTCGCGGCGCAGGGTCGCCGGCCTATAGGTTGGGAACCGCTGTTTTATAGAACACATAGGCATTTTAAATCATGACGAAAACGGGTCGATTTAGAAATCGGTTTATCGGACTTTTTTGTTTTTTATATTTTAAAATGCTCAATGCTTTTTTTTTTTTCTGAAAGGATTTTAAGTTAAGAAAATGATTTAAATTTTTTTATAAATTTCACATTATTACCGACCGGAAGGATAAAATATAACATACGTATTGCAACTAAAAATTCCATGCTGAATTTTTTTAAAGGTTCAGTTTGCGAAGATTTTAATTTTACGTTTCTTTATAGTTTAAAATGTCGCTATAATGAAAATTGGCAAAAAAAAAACCGTCGACTTTAAATTAACCAAAAAATTCAGTTATTCTAATTTCCCAACATTTCCCGATGATCGGGATTTACCGTAAGAATAATATATGTTGAGAAGAAATATTTTATGAAAAATAAAAGTGGCGCTCATTACATGCCTTTAAAATAGGCTATATGAATGAAAAAAGGGTATATAATATATACACTAACTTAGAAGCGTTGCGAAAATTGCCTAATCACACATATGTCGCTAAAATCATTAAGATCACATACTGATCACAATGTGATATCGCCGCGACAAGACTTTCGTTGCGAAAATCGCATTTCATTCTAAAATTATTTTGGGATATCACTGGATGTCGCTGCGATATCACAAAGTAACATCGCAACTTCGTCACAGTGTGATGTCGCAGCGATATCACATGGAAGTCGAAAGTGACGTGAACTTTTGCGACATCGCTGCGATATCCCATGCAAGTCACATTGTGACCGTGATCTTTGCGACGAAAAACTTCGTTGCAGTGACGTAACTGTGACAAAGATGGTTAGTAGGGTTTTTGTGAAAATATTAATTAGAAAAATTAATCAAAAAACAAATTAAAATTTTAACATTCTTTTTGTCAGTCCAATTAGAAGGCCAAAACTACTTGTGTTGAAAATTTCAGAACAGTAGTCCACTTACAAATCATTTTGTAAAATATTTGCTAATTAGTTAAAAAAATTAAAAAACAAATAAAATTTTAAAATTCTGTTTTTCAAAAATCCAATTAACAGGCCACAACTACTTATGTTAAAAATTTCAAAGCTGTAGCCCTCTTTCAAATCGTTTTGTAAAATATATATTAATTAATTAAAAAAATAATTCATACCGAAGTAAACAAATTTTTTAAATACAATACCGTTTTTCTTAAGTCAAATTAGAAGGACAAAACAACTTAAGTTGGAAATTTTAGAGCTATAGCCCTATTAGAATTCATTTTGTAAATTTTTTTTATAATTAAGAAAATTAATTTAAAAAAAAATAATCAAAATTTTAAAATTCTGTTTCTCAAAACTACAATTAGAAGGTTAAAACTACTTATGTGGAAAATTTCAGAGTTTTATCTCTGTTTGAAGTCGCTTTGTAAAAAAAATTAATTTAAAAATTAATTAACAAAGAACTAATTAAAATTTTAACATTCTGTTTGACATGTATACAATTAGATGGCCAAAACTACTTATGTTGAAAATTTCAGAGCTGTAGCCCTATTGGAAATCGTTTTGTAAAATAGTTGTTAATAAATTAAAAAAAAAAAAAAAATTAAAAAGAACTAAACAATATTTGAAATTCTGTTTTTTAAAAGTCCAATTAGAAGGCTAAAACTACTTATTTTGTAAATTTCAGAGCTGTAGCCTTATTAGAAAACGTTTTGTAAAATATTTATTAATTAAATAAAAAAAATTAATTAAAAAACTAACAACAAATTTAAAATTCTTTTCTTCAATAGTTCAATAAGAAGGCCACAATTACTTACGTTGAAAATTTCAGAGCTGTAACCCTATTAGAAGTCATTTTGTAAAAAAAAATTGTTAATTAATTAAGAAAATTAATTAAAAAATAATTAATTAAAATTTTAACATTCCGGTTTTTTTTTAAAGTCCAATTAGAAGGCTAAAACTACTTAAGTTGAAAATTTCAAAGCTGTATCTCTATTGGAAGTCACTTTGTAAAAAAAAAAAAAAAAAAATTAAAATATTAATTAAAAAAGAACTAACTAAAATTTGAAAATTCTGTTTGACATACATAAAATTAGAAGGCCAAAACTTCTTGTGTTGAAAATTTCAGAGCTTTTCTCAAATTTTAAGTAGGTTTCTGTAGATCCACAAACTTTTGGAAATGGATCTGTGAAATTGTGTTAGAGGCAGTGTTCCCAACAAGACATTTCTTCTGAACCCGATACTTTTCTTTTCAAGCGATTTAAATCTATTTGGAAATCCATTGGCAAGAACAAATACAATGCATTCATCACCGATGCATTCACTATTCAATCTGTAGCAGACAGAAATGATGACATCATTGCGTTTGTTAGACAAATGTTCTCTCTCTATCTTTCTCTCTCTCTCTCATTTTCTTAGGTAGATCTTCTCCTGACGTAAGCAATTCACACTTACTAAGAGATAAGAAAAACTACTAAATTTGTTTCCTGCATCTACTTGAAGTTGTTTTTTATTGCCACTCTTTCCATTTCTGCTCCAAATAACAACTTGGCGACCTTGAAAAATCTTTGACTACAAGAACACCATTGAAAGTATTTCTTGTGTTACCACCAAATTCAGATTATTTTTTTTTTTAAGATCAAAATTAGCTGATTTCCCAGTGAAATTTAACACTGCTTTTGTGGGTATTAACTGCTTGTAGATTTTTCATTTTAATATTGTTTCCCCCCCCCCTCCCCACCCCCTCCCCCTTCTCCACCAAAAAAAATTGATTTATTATGTAACATTATAGTCCGAGAGGCGACTGCAATTTTTGGACCCCATCGAACATCATTCTGAATTTTTTTATAGAAATTGGAGAAAAATGGGTAGATTACGAAATCCACTGGTCTGCCACGCCAAAAATGGACGAAACTGATCAAAAATCGATCTGGAATGAGTTGAACTGAAATCCGATTGCCAAATAAGTCATAACTTGCCAAAAAGAGAACAAACTTTTTCGTCTGGCAACCCACTGCATTTTGATTTTCAATGAGAAAAAGGGCAAACGTTTTCTGATCTCTGACTCGGAAAACTTGTATCTTTTAAAAATAAGCCAAATTGGCGACATCAGTTACGTCAACAGGGACGTAATGTTTATTGCCAATTTGGCTCATTTGTGAAAGATGCAAGTAAGCCATAGCCACACAACCGAATTGTTTGCAACCTTCTTAATTGAGAATTAAAGAGTGAGGGTTACCACATAAGAAAAATGCTCATTATTTTTTGCAAGTTATGGCGCAATTGGCAACTGGATTTAGTTCAACTTATTAAAAGTCGATTTTTGACCAGTTTCGGCCATTTTTGCCACGGCAGACCAGTGGATTCGTAATCTCACTCATTTTTCTCCAATTTCTATAAAAAATTCAGAATGATGTTTGCTGGGGTCCAAAAATTGCAGTCGCCTTTCAGTGCATTAGGTCAGAAAAATCTAGATTGTTTTATCGTTTGCATGTTGGTGATACTACCCGCAGTAGTTCAATGGTCAATATCGGATCGACACTGACCAATCCCAATCTAAACCATTGTAGACCGGCCGATGCTGCAAATCTTGGCCAATTCCGTCTCGTTTGAAAATGGAATTATCGTGTTATTAGAGAGGACGGATGGTTAAAATTATGTTTTGTGATGTTTTTGGCATGTTTATTTAAAAAAAAAAAAGCAGCATATTTTTGGAACGATGCTCGAGTTGCAGCATGGTCTGGCCAATCTTTCCAGAACCTTTGTTTCTGACATTGGCCAGTACCGCTGTGTTACCTAGGCAGATAGGAAGTGATCTTTGTTACTTTTAGTGGCATTATAATACTTTCATCACGAGAGAAACTTTTCCTGGCCAGACAAAAGAGAATTGCTTTGATTAGCGTGCGTTTAATAAAGCATAGTTGTTTTATAGAAATAGGTTATTGAGCCTTGATTAGGTTCTCGTGAGTGTTTTGACGACGATAGTTCAACCTCTGCTTCGGAAATATCCAGAATAGGAATAAACATGCTTTCTCAGTTTGTCTGCGCTTCCTGTTAAGTACATTGGTGGTTCTGTAATCACAGTCGAATGGCTTAGTCGCTTCATTCGGGCAATTCCTAGCTCCCACTTTGCAACTTTATGGAATTTTTTTTTAGAAAATTCCTATGATAAAGAGTATTTAAAGGACAATTGCATATAAGTATTAACATAATTTTTTTCATAAAAATTACACGAGCTTTTTTATAATTGTTACAAAAACCTGTCTTTCATTGACAGGTACCTTCTACACATATTTTTTTCATTCTATCACGCTCACCGCCATATTTGAACATCACTGTATGTTCCGTTCTGGATATTTGCTACTTGCTGTTAACATATATGCCTTCAGTATTTTCCAAAAATCACTTTTTTTGTGTGGCTCAGGACCTTACACAATACGAAGAACACCCAAAATTCGATTTTAAACGACTTTTCTTAGAATAAAATGGGCAAAAAAATACATTTCAGTCGTGTAATAGGTTTCCAATTCTCTGTATATAGTCCAAGAAGCTTATCCTGGCCTCATTGAATACGTTACAGTGATGTGCGATCCGGTTTTACTACGCTCTGATTGGTTGCGTAATAATATTACATATGTGACGTCTTAAACTGAGAGGAGACAGGGTTAGCCGTGTTAGCCAATAATGATTCGCCAAGTGAGTAGCGTCATGAAAACAGCTCGATCGAAGTCATATATGATTCTCGTTAAACTCTTAATAACAATAGTGGTTTGAAAAGTAGAGTATTAAATAATATTAAAATTTAAAAATGCTTAGTTTCTTTTTTTTTATCAACACATATTTAAATTTAATGCAAAACATGTGCACAGGTTATCAATATTATTATATAACTTGTGATTTGGTCTGAACTATATATTTTATGCTACAGAATCCATACTACAATCCTACAGCCTATTCAGTAAGATCAGGATAAATTGTCTTAGACTTTAGGTAATGAAAAGATAAACAATAATTTTGCATTTCAGTTTTTATGTTTTAAATGGTTTTTATGTGCAAATGGGTATAGTATTTGAAGGGTGAGCTTCACGCCGCGGTGGTAGAAAGAGAAAACTTTAGGCTGACCACTTATCAGAGGGCGGGCAGAGGGCGGGCTTATCAGAGGGCGGGCAGATCGCAATAAGGCATCTGGTATAATAAAAGGGGTGAGCGGTGAGCGTCGGACAGCGGAATGATGGAGCGGCGCCATTTACGTTTTTGTTTTCATTGATTACATCGGAAGTATGGGGACGGTCGGCTATGATAAACACGAGCGTCTTGGCGAAAGTTGTTGCCGCTTCATCTTACCACTACCTCTAGACATTAATTCAGTTGCGTAGAAGAGCTCTCGTCCAGTAAAAATTGTGAAGAAGAGAACATTATCAGATATCGAGTGCGAGGCAGTGGCGGCTCGTGCACTACACCCAGTACAGCCGGGCTACATCTAATTTCATTAGTTCAAAACTAAAATTATATATTTTAAAATATTCTAAAATGAAGATCCAATTTATAAAGTAAGTGTAAAAAATCCGATAAACAGCAAACTTATTGCCTCAATACTAAAGTCACGAGAACAAAAAAACGTGCTTCCAATCAAGGTAATGTTCCCCCGAACAGCAGCCGTGTGTGTTCCTGAAATACGCATTTCGGCTGGATGCCTTGGAACCCAAGGAGGTTAGAAAAGAAGGAGGTGTGAGCAAGCTGGAAAACAATTCGAAACCGGTTGTACCTATGAAGCAGGTTTATCGCCGTTTTCGCCAAGCAACTAAGCCCTTTTCGACGCCAAACTCCCAACTGCGCCAAGCTTAGTTGATTTTCTCTACCAGCGGTTTCTACCCCACGGACCGCGAGTAGCGTGGTACTGGGCCGTGGACGCTGGTAGAGAATCGCCGAGATAAATATTATCGGAGCTTCAGGGTTTAAGATGGAAACAATCGAGCCACTCGATTGTATTTTTCGATGTTGTAACGAGTGAATAACATCGATAGTGAATAATGCGTGAATTAAACAGCTTGGCTAAGTTTTAATCTAGATATTGACTCTCTCATTGACGGGGGATAAACAATGTCAAAACTTCCGATGATTTTTTTTTTTAAACTTTGGTCACTTGTTTTTTAGTTTTCTAATTGTTGTAACAGCTAAGTGCAATAAAGTTCCTCACTTTATAAAAAAATATAATTTAATTTTTCGTGTACAGTATATTTTTTTCAAATATAGATAGTTGATCCGAACAACTAAAAAGGTTAGAAACCACTGTTTTATACAATATAATTTTTCTCTTTGTCAAAGAGAACTTCATCTGTCCCCCCCCCCCCCCCCTTCTCCCAATTTGTTTGGGAAGTTGTTTTGCGGGAGAATCTGTGTTGAGTTAGTATTATTTTTGTAGCTTTTATTATTCTAAAACAATTATAAAATGGGCTTGTTTACTGTTTAACATTGCTTTATAAGCAGTGGCGTTATTGACTTGATGATACTTTTGTATCGATAAACAAAATTCTTCTAAAAATCATTAAATTTTTTTTTCTGAGAATAGCGATTTGACCATACAAGTATAATATACGAGAAGGTTGAAAAACAAATAATAAGATGTAATATGCAGGTGCAAATTTGGAAATTATGGTAAGTCAGAATATGTTTCAACTTATATCAAATGATTGTATTTCATTTGTTCTGACAGTTACTTACAAATTATTACCTTTTTTAAAAAATTGTTCATATAAATTTCGATTTTGTGTGTGTGTGTGACCTACAAATCTGCGAATGGCTAATTAACCCTCTTACCGTCATCCAATCAGGCTGACAACCTGATGGCGGTGTGGTTAGCGCTCTGGCCACTCATGCCAAAGGCCGGGTTTGAATCCGGGTTTTGCCATGGATGTTCGTTGTGGTTCATAATCCACGTTAAGCTGTAAATCCTGGCCTGATTAGCCGTTATTGTGCATAAAAATAGGTCGTTGAGCGAACCAACCAACCAATCGGGTGAAATTGGTCACATAGATTCGTTATCGATGACAATGCATTGTATTAAGTTTTGGGGGCTGTCACTAAAAGACCGCTATTGCAGACACTACATTGTCACTTCTAATGATTTTTTTTTATTAGCACCCGTTCTGTCATCCAGTCGAAATGAAACTTTGCAGATTGATTTGATATAGATTCCAATCCATTGCATCAAGTTTTGGGGGCTGTCACAGACACTCAAAAAGATCGCTTTAACACAGGCTTCTATTATCGTTTCTGAATGCTAATAAATCCACTTACCGTCATCCAATCGCGCTGAAATTTGATAGACAGATTCATTTTCGCTAAGAATGTATTATATCAAGTTTTGGGGACTGACACTATTATAAAAGAATGCTTTTACACAAGCAACTATCGTCGCTTCGGATTACATCACACTTCATCCAATTGGACTGAAACTTACCAGATAGACTCGCTGTGGATGAAAATGTATTCAAGCAAGTTTTGAAACTAGTAAATATTTCGGAATAGATGTTGTTTTTTCCCCTTAGTGATCAAACATTATCAAAACTTGATCTGAGTTCAGTGACTTAACACATAAAACATATATATAAAGGATTTATATTAGAAACTTTGTTTTTATGAGTTATAATAGTAAAAAGACTTCTTGAATTTAAGATGTTAATGAGATAAATAATTAAATCATCGAACAGTTTTCTTTCTGTACTTCAGATATTTACCCTTTAATAAGATTACATTATTAAATAAAACAAAAGGGTGGTTCCTCTAATCTGGAGCCGTAATTTCTGTGTAGTTTGTAAAAGTTTAGATAAATCTGTTAATTTTTAATTCTGAGTTTTATTATGTAGGTTTATATAATAATGTCAATATAAACTGATGATAATAATTATTGTTAACCGTTTCAGTGCTTTTTGAAAGCTTTTTTTTTTATTTGCGTTGAAGAATTTTCTCTTCTAATTGGTAAATAAATAAAAATTATAATATTATTTAGTACAGTGCATTATATTTTAAAGGATAGTGTTATGCATGAAAAAAGTTATTCATTACTGAACTGAGAATTTTATTATGAGTCTAATTTATGAATAGAAGAAAATTTATAACAAAAGATACATGAATTACATTGGAAAAAGTTTCAAGTGGCATCCGACAATGCCGCACAAATGTGACAGATCTTGCAGTAAAGAAATTGGTAAGGATTTTTTTTTTCATTACTCTTTTATCAATTTTTTCTTACAATATACGAGTTTAATATTGATTTCTGGCGAATTACAGTATTGAAATTATTCTTAATTAATTACTTTTGTGAGAATTTTTATTGAATTCAGTATTTCAATCACGTAAAATATTCCAAAAACACATCAGGGCTTCATAAGTAATAATATAAATTAAACCAAAGCAACGTAGAGAATATCTGATTACCCATGATATTACAATAATCATGTTTTGTAAAACTATTTTAGTACAATTCGAATCGAAAAAGAACCTCCAAAGTTTTCAATAGAATGAAATTTTTGTCCATTATTCCTTTTCTTTTCAAACATAAAGTTCGAAATCCAAATACCTGAAGAACTAAAAAAAGAAGCCGCCTTGTTCATCGACAAGTCGTAAAACTTCTGCGTACAAGTCACAATAGCAGGGGGCTTTTCTCTGTTCCTATTCCTCCCTCAGGCCATGGAGTGATAAAGGACTTGCTTTCGGACCCTTTTGCACCCTACTATACCCATCGTCCGTTACAAATTATCAAAGAGGGGCGACGCTGTTGTCACCCGCCACCAAGGGGGGGAAAAACCGGCTCTCGCATCTCGTTTCATGCCCACCCACGGAGTTGACAGCGGAACCTCAATTGCCCTTTACAAATTAGCACCGAGAAGTCTTCAAAAGTATGTCAATGTAAAAGCTACGGTTTAGATTTCAGCGGACATTCGGAATTTGACGCACGGAAAACGAAATAATCAATCGAATTAAACAACCAAAAACTTTAATTAATATTTTTTAAGCTTTTTTTATAAAGTGATTTTAAATAAGGGTAGAGTTCTGAAATTTTCGACATTAGTAGATCTTGCCTTCTAATTTTGATTTTCTTAAACAAAATGCTAACATTTTAATTTAATTTTTTTTTAAAGTTTTTAAAGTTTTTCTTTGTAAAGTGACTTCAAATAAGCGTAGAATACGAGTTTCAGTGAGCGAAGTGAACATATGCTTGCGCAATAATTAACCTTCCAGTGAACAAAACAAGCCTGTGCGGGCGTAGCAAAGAATTTTTCAGCGAGCGAAGGGAGCTTGTATTTGCGTAGCAACTAACCTTTGAACGAGTGAAGCTAGCCAGTTCTTATGTGTCAATAAACTTTTCAGCCAGTGAAGCGTTATGTTTTTATATTACAATTAAACTTCCAACAGGCGAAGCGAGCTTGGATTTGCGTGGCAATGAACCTCTCTGCGAGTAAAGCCCCAAAAGCTGAGATGAGACCTATACACCAATGATGAATATCCGCAACGAGGAACAACGCAGCTAGTGTAAAATATTTCCAATAGATTACGAAACGATTAAATTACGTAGTGAGCAAAGGTAAAAAAAATATTGTATCCATTTTTTAAAATATTGAATCCATTTTTTAAATTTTCATACACAACGAGTCCATCTGCCAAGTCTCAGTTCAATTAGATGACGGCAAGTGGGTTAATTAGCCCTTTGAATATTTTTCCTCGATAACTTTAATAGTAGAAGATTTCAGTCATTAAATATTGCTAAAATTGAACATGTTTGAATTAAGCTTTGTATCTGGATAATAGAACGTGAGTAAAGGCTACTGATAATTCTAACGTAAGGCAATAGAAACGTATGTAAAAACTACCGTTGTCTGACAGTACCAAAACTTAATAGAAAGCATTGTCATAGACAACGAGTGCGTCAGCCAAGTTTAAATGTTTAATCTCATGATAGGAAATGGGTTTATAATAACAAAGCGTTAATAAAAAGAATCTGGTAAAAGTGGCCTTTTAGTGGTAGTGACTCGCCTAAAAATTTGGAATGTATTGTCATCCAAATTGAATCCATCTGCCAAGTTTCAGGTTGATGGGTGGATGGCAAGTGGGCTAATTAGTCCAATAGTAGCGTGTGTAAAAGCAGTCTTTTAGTGATAGTAATAGCCCCCAAAACTTAACTGAGTGTATTGTCATCAACATCGAATCAATCTGATAAGGTTTTTTCTCTATTGAATGACGGCAAATGTGTAATTAGCCCTCCATCTATTTGCACGTTTCATACAAAATCAAAGTTAGTGTGAGGGATTTAAAAACCGTTGAATATTGCTTAATTATTAGCTGTGAAGAGTAATACGCATACCATTTGATAGTTCAGGTCTTGAACTATAGCCTACAACCACAGAAATTGCTTTTTTAAAAACTATATTAAAAATTTGGCAGAATTTCCAAACCTACCCACGTTTTTTCCCGTAGAAGAGCGTACTAAAAAGTCGGTTTGTATAGGCTTAGTTCAAGTGAGAGTAGGATTGCCAAAGTCTGCTTCTTCGCGCCAAGCTTGCTCGGACCTCCTCTCTCTTCTAACCTCCTTGCTTGGAACCCAACAAACCCTTTCCTTCCACGTAATGTGTAGCGAGACAGCTAGCTCACAGTTTTCCAGCTTTGTCTGCCCTTGAAAATTCACCTTCTTACCGCTCTTGTCTCTTTATTGCAAATCACTTACCGCTCGTATCGTACCCGAAGCCTATAAGCCATGTTTCAACTCAACTTTCATTCTCATTTGGCTGAAGAAATAATAGCCACCTTAAAATACAATCAGATATATTGAAATGGTCATTAGAAAAATAGCAAAAGTATGGTGTAGTGGCGCTGGCTGAATCATGTTACCAAAATTGCTCCATTTGATTGGCTGGCCCCAGTACAAGCAAGTATTTTAGGCAGCGCCCTCTAAATGTTGCCAACTTTTTAACAAAACCGGATGGCATGTTCAAAACTGGTTTTAAGAAATTGGGATTTACCGGCGGGAACCCAAGTTTTCTCTTTGTTTATTAGAACAAGTATATATAAATCATTTATAAGTTTTTTTTTCAAGAAAAGTTCCAGAGTCTTACGTCAAGTTGAAATGCCTCCTATCGCAAAAGTATGTAATTGTTCAAAATACTTTCTTGTAAATCAGTTTCGTTTTTTCATCTCTCAAGGAGCCATACTTGTGCATTGTGTGGTGTCTACCTTACATAATTTTTACCTCACAGATCAAAATCGCTTGAGTTCTGTGTGGTAATTAATTTAGTCTATCCCTAGTTACGGATTTCGTTACGCCAATTCAGAAAGTTTGATGACAATTGTTGGCGATAAAAGTTTTTGATGTTACAGTAGAACCCTATGGCTCTGTTCGCGTAACTTTGGGAAGCATCGGGTGTTCATTTATTGTGCTTAATATGTCCTTTCTGGTATGTTTACAATCTTAAAACATTTTGATTTTTGGAACTAAAATAAAACAATGCTGTTGAACACTTATGGTTATGGTAATAGTTTCCATAAAACTGGTTTTTGTAAAAGTGAAGGATTTCAATTTGAAACACTATTTATCTTATAATTTAAATAAAATTAATAAAAATTGCAAGGTTTAGTGCATTTGTATCAGAAAAAAAATAATTGGAAATCGTGTCTAACTGGTATCTTAAACCAAGAATTTACCATAATTTTTACACAAATTTCAAATTCCCTAATTTCTTTTCTTTAAGTTACTCTGAAAAAAATTTTTGGTTTATTCCTAGTTTTCATGTCAAGGTCGCCAATTGGTAAGCGATAATGTTTCTTTAGTAGCTACCTTATTTCTTGAATGCATTTACAACATCAATTTTATGGCAACCAGCAAAATTCAATATTGGAATCACTCCACCAACATGCACCTCTTTTATACATATTTTTGTGTCCTCAACTCTTATAATATGTTGTTTTTTATTGTTTATTTGCATATATTATATCCTCCCGAGACCCCGCGTACATTTAAATGCACATCGGATTTTGGACGCATAATTTTTCTTTGCATGAAGTAGCCGAATTCAGTCTTGCAGCTGATTATAGTTCCACTGATTGTGATGAAGTAGAACCAGTAAAGAAACAGCAAAGAGCATTTCCTCTGCCAGTAGAGGCGTCACGAAAAGTTGGTGCGAAGCACATGCCAGCAATGGACACTTAAGACTTTTTTTTTAACGTTTGTCGAATGTCTGAATGTTCAGCATGAAAAAAAAAATTTTGCACTAATTGTGAAGTATTTTTATGTATCATGTCCTCACGAAACTGTTTTGCAGCCTTTCATGATTAAATTTTACATCTGAACAATTATATTTCAGAATTTTTGCAAGCTTAAGGAGATAGTCATTTTATATCTGTTACATAGACCCAAAAGAATAATATACATAAAAATTAGCTCAGGAGTAAATTAGCTGGGTCTCAGGAGGATAATGGTATTATTCCGTCAACCGTTAGCGAAGTTCACCTAACCTATTCCCTTAGTCCATCATAACAATTCTGACAGATGCCAAAGCTAAGCCTATGCGTAACATTAGATAGAAAGATCATATAATTACTAGTATTGGAATGTTTGTGTTATAAATTTTGCAAACGAATTTAATAGTTCAAAACCTAATTTTCCTCAAAATATAACTTTCAAAATAATTTTTGTAAAAGCATTTAAATAAATGAAGAAACTTCCTGTAGCATATCTAACATCCTTTTGTTTCCATACATTTTGGGAAATGCATGAAGCAAAATATCCATAAAATATTAAAGAAAATTTAATAATTCATTTTAGATTATAGATTTAAGCAATGAAAATATTCTTTAATAATTAAATAGCTAGTTATCCAAATTGTGCATCATGTGTTCTCTGTTATCTCTTTATAAAAGTCCTAAACAAAACAAAAATGTTCTTCAGAACTTTGTTAATCAAGAAAAACTTAGTGGGTAGCTGATGAAGTTTCTGGAGATAAGCTTTTGTTAGAGGTTTTTACTCATTTCCACCAGCATTCAATTGAAATTGCCAATTAAGGCTGGGCGATTTAGAGATTTCTTAAATCGATTTGTCATCAGTCTAACATCACGATTTAGTGATAAATCAATTTTAACACCGCTGTAGAATATGTCCCTATCTTGATACCCTCCGTAATTACTCTTTTATTTTTTTAGCAAAATAATTTAAAAGAAGCGGAATAATGCTAAAATATGATTGGTTGCAGCTTTTAGTTTCAGAAAAAACATGATTTTAAAGGATATTTTTGGTTATGAAAAGGATGCAAATGGATTTGAAATATCTAACATTTAATCTTGGGAGATCGTTCAGATGTCGGCAAATTAATTCCAAACTACTACTAATAATAATATATCGAAATATGAACATTCGCCGAAAGTTATTAATTCACACACACAAAATTCTTTACATGTAAACTAAAATCCGATGTACTAGAATTGAAAATTTCAATTTTAATTGATCGAGCATGCGTCTTCTTGAATGAACTTCTCAGTAAATCGGAATTGGTGGCGATTTAGCAAGCAGGACGTATGTGCTGCTTAAATCGAATTCTTTAGTGCGGATCGATATTTGGAACATCGTGGATGTTGGCGTTGTATCGATATAGTGCTTTGCATCGGAATTTCGCAAATGATGTTAGCTCTAAATCGCATCGCCAATATTAGTACTAAATCTTTATTTTGTCGGAACAACTGCGGTCTTGGAAAGACATTTTCTGTTGTTAATAAAGTTTTGACTTCTGAGGAGGTACAATTTTCTGTGAGTACACTTAAATCTTTGTGAATAACTAAAATTAACTTTTCATATTCTTGTGGAAAGGAGTTTCTAGATTTCCTAAAATCAAATAAAAGCTTGCAAAACTCAATAGCCTCAAATAAGAAATATGTATAAAGTATGGATAAAAGCTTAGTACAAAGTTAAATAAATGTATGTATATTACAATTTAGATTGTTATATCTTCGGAAAAAACCTCAAACATTAAAGATTTTAGAATTGTGCGTTCCGAACTCATAAATATTATGCGAAAAAAATGACCCCTCCCTCATTGGCAGAGACTTTCCTGATTTTTAGTCAAAAAAATCTGGTCACATTAATTTTATAGATAGACACTACTGGTGCTCCAGGATAGGCAATTCTTTTGCTTTAATAAATCTAATCTCTCATGAAAATGGGAAATACAGATAACTGTTTGATGATACACTTATGTTTGTTATTTCCATCCTACTCAATAAGTCTTTTTTAAAGAAAAGAGTAACAATTTGCTTTCAGAATGGATATGGGAATTAGTCATTTGATAGGAGTTGAAGAGTGTATTGTGATTAACCATAATATCCAAAAGAACATTGCTTTTTCTTGTGAGAATTAAGTAAATAGAAGGATTTCTAGATGATTTTGTTCATCGACATTATTGCAAAATAAAATCAGACTGTCTCCCCCCTTCAGACCACCCCTCCCCTTTTTCCTAAATAATATATTACACATAAAAGTTATATTGTAGGCTGCTCTAGTTTACTACAAAAGATGTCAGAATGAAAGTGAAACACATTATAATCTGAACACATTTGTGTTATTGAGTTAAAAATTTAATGATTCATAAGGACATAATCACAAGGAATGCAAAGATAACTTAAAATTACCTTAAATAGTGTCATTGTATAGTTTTTGTAGTAAGTTGTATAGTTTTTGTTAAGTAAGACAATTTAATAATCACTACACTAGGGATTTATATTAAATAGTGTTTTGAATAATGGAATTTATGATAATTGTATCACAGAAAAGCTCCCATGTCAGTGTTTAGTGTTATAAGTTTTAACTATAAAATGCATTTTTTTTTGGTCTGAAAAAAATTAGTATCAACAGATGTGGTTTTACAATGCTGTGGCTAAACTTCTTGTATTTCCAGGGACGAAAGAAGCTTGTAGCAGATGCTAAAAGCAATGGCATCACTAAAAGCAAGCAGGTGGAGGAATTGCCTGCAGCCAATTCAAAGAAAGTACCCAGGTCAGGAAGATTGCGCAAAATGGTAGAAAATGAAGAAATGCAAGAAGTGGAACCTATTTTTGATGAAGCTATTGCTGCTGCTCCTGAAAATGGGACTGCTAAAGAAGTCTCCACCAAAGACGATCCTGATGTTTCAGAAGAAAATGTCAATGGAAAAGTCAAAGAGCCTGAGGAGACAGCAGCTGTCCCAACAAAGCGAGGCCGTAAAAAAGCACAGGCATCAGCTCAAAATGAGGAAATTTTATCCGATGTAATTACAAGTACAGAGGCAGAATCAGAAAAGGTGTTGGACGACCAAAATACTGCTGATCACGTCCCAGAAAAACAAGAGAAATTAAAGTCTGATGAAAGAGTTGAAAGTGAAAAGCTAGCCACAACTGAACCAGAGAAGGTCTCTGGCAAGCGTGGTCGAAAGAAGGCTGTTGATCCAGTGTTATCGAATCAAGACCAGGTAGAAGAATCAAAAGCTAAAAAAGATGCCCTTAAAGCAGTGGCTGGGCCATCTAAGCGTTCTCGTAATGTCAAAGTTGCAGTTGCAAGTGTTGAGGCTGAAGATGATGGTGACTTTGCTCCAAGGAAGACACGAGGCGGCAGAAATGCCAAAGAGAGTGCTAAAGAAACTGTTCCAGTTGCCAAAGGGAGAAAAAGGAAGGCCATTGATGAGAAGGGTGAAGTTAAGGAGACCAAAAAAAGCAAGATAGTGGAGGAAATACAGGTTGATGACAAACGCCAATTGAGAGTAGACATTCAAAGAAATGTGGAGTTAGATGAAATGGCAAAAAATTCATCAAAGGAAGAGGAGGAAATTTTAAATGAGCTAAAAGAAGAGGAAGAAGATTTGGAGGTGAAGGTTAAGGAGGAGGCAAACTCAAAAGCTGGTCGCAAGAGAGCCAATAAGAATGCAGGGGACGCCAAACCAGCTAAGACTCAGAAGAAAGAAGCGGCTGATAAAAAGGATGCTTCTAAGAGTAAAGATGCCCCCAATACGACTACTCTGAGTTTAGAGAACTCTTCTAAGTCGTCAGATGGCCAACCATGGAATTTTAAGATAGTTTCGTGGAATATTAATGGAATTCGAGCATGGCTTGAGGTAAATTTTTACTCTCCTTTCCTTGAGAATTTCTCTTTTAATGATTCGTTTTATAACCATATATGTATGCAAGCAATTGAAGCAATTCTGGTTCAACTAGCTGCCTGAGCAACTAGCCAATGCTTTACACAATAAAAACTTCAAATTTAATTTTTCAAAAAAAGTTTTTCTTTCTTGCAGGGGGCACTAATTGAACGTTGTCATATAAAATTCGTTTTGGTGGTATCATGTTAACACAATCAGATAAGTTAATTAAAGTTTAAAATGAAAGAAAAATATTAAAGTATCAAATTGTTAAACTGAAACACAAGTCAATTCAAACTAATTTTATTCTGTTTAATGCCAATCGTAATGATTCTAGCGAAGATGAAAGTTGATAGCCAAAAAGGTATTTTATACATTTGTGATCTGAACTGGCTGAAAATGTTTTACTTCTATGTGTAGTCGTACAGGAAAGTAGTGGTTGTTTGCAAGTCACATACAGAATCTGATAATTTTCCTTTAGACGGGTACCAGATAAAAAACGCTATATTGCAGTGTTTACTCATCCAAACTAACTATCTTCAAATCATTTATAATTCTCGTAGCTAGGATTTCTTTATCAACTCTGTTACAACCATATACTTTTAGATTTGGCGATAACTGGTACCCATCTATAGGAAGAGTGCCCATAACCTTTGTTTTATTAGTATAAATGTATTAATCTTGAGTATTTACAATGACTGGACATTTACTATTTCCTTCTAAACCACAGAGTTTGTATGTTACTTGAATGACAATTGCGCTGTATCTCATGCTCAAAAGTAGCCAATAAGAAGTTATCTTTGTGCGGTTAGCCTCCTTTACTTTACTTCAGAGTAGCTATTAGAAGATATTATCTACGATATGGCTTCCTGCACCAGGCAGGATGATGCCTTGGAACAGCAAGTATCGCATAATTGTCATTCTAAAATAATATGCTAACTTTTCCGGACCCAATGTTGATAATCCCATTTTGTCCTTTACAGAAGGATGGCCTATTCTACCTTCACAATGAGCAGCCTGATGTCCTGTGTGTTCAAGAGACCAAGTGCTCTGATGCCAAACTCCCTCCCCAACTTAAAGAAATAGAAGGTTACCACTGCCACTGGTTGGCAGGGGAGAAGGATGGATACTCTGGAGTGGGCATTCTCTATAAGAAGGAACCCATTTCTATCGAGGATGGAATCGGTGAGTACTAGGATAGATTTGCTAATGCTACTGAACAGAATCACAATTGTAATTTGTTCAGGGGTCTCTTCACATAAAATGTGGGTTTCTCACAAAATTATAATTTTAAATAAATTTAACTTAAAGGCCGCTTCTACCCCAGTTTTTATTATGGTCAGGGTTGCTAAGGGTGGAGGTACGTACAAGCATGCCTATTTCATCAGAGGACTAGATTGCGGGTGTATAATCTTTAAATTATCGGATGGTTTTGTACAGTTTAGAGAAAATTTAAATTTTGATAGCTAAAATTCAGTATTTCCATTCAGTGATGTTTTAACTTTAAGTAACAACAGGACTCTCAAATCGGGAAATTTATTTGTACAAATATACAGAGATATTATTCATAAATATTAGCAAACTTTTCTGCTGTATTTCATTGCCTCTTTCGTGTGGCTCCGGAACGCAGACATAGCACAAACTTTCTTAATTGATTGCTTGTTCTATTAATTTGCAATAACTAAACTTTTGTTTTTTAATACCTAGCTATTTTATTACTAGATGAGTGCTAAAAGTTATAAAGTAATTTCTATAGTATATAATAAGTATAAAATATTTTAACTTTTACTAGGGATAGAGGAGCATGATAATGAAGGAAGAGTCATTACTGCTGAGTACGAAAAATTCTACCTAGTCACTTCTTGTAAGTATATGTGGGCATTAAATTAAAATATATTTATTTCAGTTTTAAAAAAACTTATACTTAAAATATTAAATACATACCCATTTTTGTTTTAATAATTATATGGCACACTATCTTAAGTGCCCGGCTTTGCCGGTCTTTACACTGATTGCAGAGCCTGAATTTCATACTCGCAATTGTAAATTGTGAAATAGCATTGGAATTAGGGTGAACAATTTTAGTAGATAAGAAACAGTATTAAAGCTTCACTCATCTTAACTAATAAAACAGAGTATGTGGCTCTGTAGAAAGTAACTTACAACATGCGAAGAACTCTGTAATTTTAAACATAAAAACATAAATAGGTTTTACCATCTAAGTTTGCTTATTGTTAAATAATTATTTAGTTTTTGGACCTTTTTATTTAGCTTGTTTATTTTCTTAAAAATTGTTTTGTGGCAACAGTTTATTTTTTATCTTTATGATACATGATGTGATTATGGAATACCATTTTTAGTTTTTAATATTTTCAGTTTGAGCTAAGGTTATATTTTTGAAGGCTGAATAAAATTGTTGAGATGTTTTGCATAAAATGCTTGTTGTGATTCACAATTATGCAGAAAAAGCTCGATCATACGTATTTTGGTACAATTTGCCCGAAGAATTGTGTTAGTAATCGTCAGAAGTTTAATGTATTTTTGATGCAAGGCTATTATGGTGACTTTTTTCGCCAAAATTAGCTGAAAAGCTACCTTTGCAACTTATAGTGTTACTTTTTTAAATATTTGGCGACTATTTTGGGGGGAAAATCTCGTTTTTATTTTTATTTAAAACACAGGTGAAGCGGAAACGAAATCAATCATCCAAGTTTGGTCATGATGTCAAAAGTAGACAGTCGGGGTTTTTTTTTTTTTTACAAAGCTACCTCTAACAGGCATAGAGCTCTGAAATTTTCAATAGTTGTAGTTTTAACCTGCTAATTTGACTTGATAAACAGAATGTAAAAATTGTATGTATTTTTTTACCTTTGTTATTTTTTTATTAAGTGTCAAAAGCTGGGGACCTATACATAATAATGGGTTTCCGCAACGCAGGATCATGCAGCTACTTCAAAATATAGTTTTTTTTTTTTTTTTTTTCAGAATAGTCACTCTATTAATTTTAGTATTTAGGATACTATTTTTTACATCAGAGGCTGCTAAAGCACCTATTTTCAATGCTATTAAGCTGTGGCAGCCAATCTAAAACTATTTTTAAAAAATTGGTTTATTATCTCTAGCATACCTACATGTTCTATTTGATCAACATGTATACACATCTGGATGAGTTGTGGAAATTTGAAAAACAAGTTTGTTGTAAAATCAGGGAACTCCTTTTCCAAAATTTTATAGTCACCATGTAATTGTATTTCCTCTCGTTACCCTGAAACGAGTCCGATCCTGACTTTTTGCTCACAATCCTGATGGTAGCGAGTTCAGGGCCTGGGACCAATTAAAGACTTCTGTGTTCACTAATAGTGACTGGGGCACTTTAAATCAGTTGTGGTCTCTAAGTGCTCCAAGTTCCCATACAAATCAATACCTCTGGGGGTAGCATAGCCAAGTCTTCTGTTTGGTATTGCCTCTAAATTAAGAAGTTCCACTTACGGTCGGTAGTGTTGCTATCTACCAGGCTCACTCTCTCTCACGAGCAAATGTGTGCTAACATCCTGTGCAGTACTGCCCACTACCGACCTTCAGGAAAATGGGGTTGGTACAAAATGCTTGAAAAAGCAGCGGTGCCTTAGTCCCCATTGGCCTTGATAAGAGAAGTAGATATTGCTTACTTGATACCTGTTATTCTTCTTTCTGTATTGTAGAAAATTAAAAGGGAAAACTTTCCGTAACTTTTTTCTATATAGCCAATTCGTGATGGGCATTATGCTACACAGTTGTTTAAAGTTGGTTGCATGACTTGGTGCTTTTTTTTTTCTTCTGCAATCTTATCAAAAGTTGAATAAGTTAGTTGCTCAACCAGTTTAGTTGCATGTTGAAAAAGACAATTTTCCTGTTGGACACCCTGTGAAAAATACGATCTTTATGTTCTTTGCAGATGTTCCCAATGCGGCTAGGGGCCTCACACGTCTAGATTACAGGATGAAATGGGATGAAGCTTTTCGAGCCTATCTCAAGAAACTGGATGAAAAAAAGCCAGTTATACTCTGTGGGGACCTCAATGTTGCTCACAAAGAGATTGGTGAGTAGATGATATACTTAATTATTTTTTTTAAATAGTTTTTTGTTTAGATGCAGTGACTGGTTTTTGCCAATTTTCATGCAATCTCATTCCACAAGAAAGTTTTGCAAAGGCAATTATAGTAACTATAAATCTCGTGGATCTTTGGCCTATAAAAATTGTTTTTGTTATTAATTAAAATACATTTTTTATTTATTCATATCCAGTTTAAAATTTTATAGTGGAAGCTCTGTTCTGTGGCAGCATCTTTTACATGAGCCTACATGCCCGATACCTATGCATCAGGCAATTTAGATAATTAAGAATGTCTAACTTGTTATGTTGAGGAATTATGTTGATATTAATGAAAAATTTAATTTTACTCTAAAGCAAAATTTAATTTTTCTTAAATTTTCATTTCAATTAAATCTACCAAGTTTAAAATTATTTTTTAATTTGTTTTTATAAACTTAATTAAATACAATAAATTTTTATTTTAAATTTAAATTCTGCCGACTATTGTATGTAGAAATGTTTATTTTAGCTTGAAAAATTACTTGGTTCACTATTTTATACCCTTTTTTCTCATTTTCAAGAAAGAGCCCGAAAAAACCCAACAACAATCTCTTCCTAATTTCAAATATATATATATATATATAAATTTCTAAAATTAGCTTAGTATACAACTTAGTGACCGAGTGAGGGTGTACTTTGAAAAATATGGTCGTAATTAATTGCCTACTGGAGATTTTTAGGATGAGTCTTGACATTCTAGAAGTATGCTTGAATCTTTATCAGAAATTTTGCTTGACACCTTGGTTTTACAAATTTTTTTCAGCAGAAGTTTAATTAATTTGATTATTGTAAGTTTAATTGATGTATTAAATTGGTTAGTCTCTGAAATGGTTGATGTGTAACCAGTGTGCATAATTAACACATTATTAAATTAAGTCTTTGTTTTCTTCTCTATATCTGCAATTTATCTTTTATTTCCAACTCCCTAAAACAGTGTCAGTAAAAAAAATTCCCAACTTTTATCCATAGATAGATTATTCATGCAACAAGTTTTCTTCAAAACATCAAACTTTTTCAACCAGTCATATAGTACTTTTAATGTTTGGGAGAAAATTTTAAAGTTTTTTTCCCTTTTATAGTGATTCAAAGTGTTGGAACTTGTAATTCAAAGTTTTCTTGAATATAATTTTCAAATTCTAGAAATACCTATAATATATATATATTGCATAAATCAGGATGGTATGTTTCTTACCCCCTATGATGGCATTATAATAATCTTTCTGTAATTACATGTCTTCATACAGGATATAATTTTCATTTCATTAATCACCTTGGATATTTATATTGTAACTGTTTAAACAAGGAAATCTATTGAAATATAGATTTTTGCTACCATCTTGTGAGCAACTCTACTTATTAACACTATTAAAATAATATTGTGTGTTGAAAAACATCAAATTAATCTATACTAATAAAACAAAGAATCTGTGTGTCTGTTCCTTTATAGAAACTAACTTCCACTACACGGAGAACTCTGAAATTTTAAACATCAGTGCAATTAAGCCTCTATTTTTGCATTTGAGGCGCAGAATGTTAACATTTGTATTAGTTATTTATAACGCAATATTATATTAGTTATTATTAACGTTACCATAAATTTGAGAAAAAACAACTAGTGCTTGCCAGCTCCACAAGTGCCCACCTGATGGCAGCATGTGCAGTTGAGGCTGCTAAACTACCTTGGTTCATCCAAGTAGTTTAGCTACTTTTTTAACAGGAGGCTTATAAAGTAGATTTTACTCTTATGTGTGGAATTATCTCTGTTTTCTTATTCTTTCTGTGGGTAGACGTTTTATTCTACTGTGGAAAATTGAAAGGAAAGCGCATTCTAAATTGATTACAAATAATTGTGTTGCTATCTCTAACCATAGCAAATTATAATTTTGAGACTTGTATTTAGGTTGTTTTTTTTAATTATTATTATTATTCGTGTTCTCTAAAAATCTCCTCCGTTAAATTTGATTAATTAATTTCAGTTTTCTAAATGAAATAATCTACCTTTATATATATATTTTTTTAATGATTTTTTTTGTAATATTTCTGAAGATATTTGACTGTTAAATATGGGTCTGTGGTATTTGGTGATAAATTCAGCTATTAATAAAGTGGCTTCCTTTATGAAAAATGACACTGTTGGGAGAATGTGTCTGCAACAATTTAAGAATTGCCTGGATTTTGTTTTCCTTCAATGTTTTGGCATTTTACAATAACTTTTACTTATTAATTAGAAGGGCAACCCTTTCCCTTGTCTCTTGCAGACCTTGCCAATCCGAAGAACAACAAGAAAAATGCTGGCTTCACCCAGGAGGAGCGTGATGGCTTCTCTGCCCTGCTGAAAGAGGGCTTCGTGGACACATTCCGCCATCTCTACCCTGACACCAAGGATGCCTACACATTCTGGACCTACATGATGAATTCAAGGGCAAAGAATGTAGGATGGTAAGTGCTTCAACCTGCAGAGAAATTCTTTCCTTGTATCCTAATACGGAGTGGCCACAAAACCTTAGTGAAATGTCTTGGAGTTTTCTGATTCTGGAAAATATCAGGGAAATGTTAAAGAATTTTTTTTAAATTTCATAAAAATCTGGACAAAATTCATCTATGTTTTTCCCGTTCTTCTGTATTTGGGCACCATTTACCCAGAGATTTGTTTTGGTAATCTTAGAAGTTTAATGTTATGGAATAATTCAAACTTTTCATTACCACCGAAACTATTTAAAAAAAAAAAAAATTGGCATGTTGCCTAGAGGTCGGCGATATATCGATACGGCGATGTTTTTTTTTTTTTTTTTTTAAATATCGATACAATATCGATACATATATCAATATGTTCAAACATTTTTAGTTTTTTGATGATCACTTTGTAGTTCCATGTGTTTTTTCGATTTTCTTTATCCCCTTTTCAAAAACTTCAAAAATAAAGTTTGAACTTGGCTGAGAAACAGTTAAAATGGCACCCTAACCAAAAAGAATTATAATGTAATGGAAAGATAAGACCATTTATTAGTAATCATTAACATAGCGCTGTTTCTGTTGCCAACATGTGCCTAGAATTTGCATATAATTTTGAATATTAAAAACATCTCTATCAGCAAAATATGCGGCAAATTACTTTTCTAAATTTATTCTTTAAAAATAAAATTGAATTTATGCATTGACATCCAAATGTATTTTATTTATTCTGATTGATAATATAATTTATTTATTCAAACAATTTTTATAATTTATTTAATAAAACAATTTTGATATGAAATCATGAAAAGTAGAAATTTGCCCCAAAAAACGTCGTTTCGGGCAAAATTGGAAATCGTAAAAAAAAAAGTCATATATCGATATTTTTTTCTATGCAACGATATAGTATCGATATTTATTTTGATCGATATTTCTGACCACTAATGTTGCTTTTTTGGCCAGTCTCGGCCTGGGATACCGGGACATATCCCGATGCACCCTTCCGAGAAACTTTACTCAGTGCCCCTATATGACAAAAAGAACAAATAATAGATATTTGGATGTAAGTGCATAAATTCACATTCATTTTTAATGAATAAATATTAAAAACTTTTAATGAGTTATATTATTTTTATTCAAGTACAACCGTTGCCTTTTCAATATATTAAAATGCAAAAAATTATTTATGTGATATTATGTAGTTGTGTTTGTTATGCTATCTTATTTCAAGAGTGATAGTTTTAGAAGACTCAAAGCTATATGCTTTATTGTATTAAGAAACTATGCCTGATATTTTGCGGTACAAATTGGTTCAGTCGATTCGAAGATATGAGCATGCCTCCTTTCTCTACTTATCCTTAATTCCTTGGTCAAAGGGTTTTTTTTTTTTTTAATTCCTGATAAAAAGTACTTTTTTATTGCAAAAATGTAATATATATTTCATTCCCTCGAAAATGCAAAGTATTTTTTGGCAATAAATAGTCTTTTCCTTGACCTGCTGATGGTCGTGCATGTAATAGCACTGAAGCTAAACTACCATCTTCTTACTGAAAGAATCATCGATTGAATTCACCGCCCTCGGACTCATTTTCTGAATTCATCATAAAAGCCATTTTTACATGAATTAAAAATAAATATTACTACTGTAGCTGTGTGCTAAATCTTAGGAATATTCTAAAATATACAAGATATATTCCCAAAATATAAAACTGTGTAAGCAGTGATGATTTCACTTTTAACAATGCACTTTTTCTCTTCGTGGCATGACATGCCATCAAAAATGTGACATACGACACCGACCTAGAAGGGAACCACAGAACAGTTGATCTGAAAATATGATTGTAACCCTTTACGGGTTAGAAAGAGAGATGGGGTGGGTTTTCAAAATATCATGCAAATAGTGATCTTTCTCTTGTTTCAAATATAAAATCTCTAGATTTCTCCAAGATTGGAATAAACTGTAGATTAAAACACACTTGCACCCAAAGACACTCTTTGTTACATGGTTTGAAGATTTTTTTGTTGTTGCAATTTTTAACTTCCTTAAAAACATAAGACACAGCTAAATAACTATAAACTAACTTGTTAACTCTCCTTACTATATACAGAGTGGCCACAGAACCGGGAAAAACTAGAAATTAGGGAAATGTCAGGGAACTTTTTAAAATTTCATAAAAATCAGGGAAATTTTGTATTGTTTAAGGCACATTCATCCATATTTTGACGCTATTTACTAGGAGATTTGTAGTGGTGAGCCATTAGAAATTTAATGTTACGGAATAATTTAAACTTTTCATTACCAGCAAAACTATTTTTTAAAAAATTGCATATTATCTCTTTAGCATACATGTTCTATTTGATCAGGGTATCTAGACATCTGAAAAACCTAAGACAGGGCGTCCAGCAGTCCTACTTTTCCTACTTTTTAGTAGGAAAAGTCCTACTTTTGGGAAAAAAGTCCTACTTTTCCTACTTTTTCAAAGTTTCTCTTATATAATTAATATTACGTGACAAGCGCGAACCTTTGTTTTTTTGTGGTTTTCCTGAAAGCTGGGTTTTGCAATCTACACACAGTAAATGTTGGGTTTTGCAATCTACACACGGTCCAGAATGTCTTCAGAAAAACAGTAAATGAATTCGGGGATGAAATTGTAGATTTCACTGTAGACTTGCACTACTTGTTTAAACAGTCCCCTGTCAGAGTTGAGGAATTAAAAGATTTGCAAGATGAACTTGGATTCAAGAATCTTAAGCTTGTTGAAAGTAGGTGGCTGAATCTTGGTCCTGCTTTAGACAGGCTTCTCAGTCAATGGCCCGTGGTTTCTGAATATTTTTTAAAAAGGTTGCCCAAAAGAGACCTAAATATTTCTGAAAATGCTCGTTATTTGAGGATTGTGATGTGTCTGAAAAGGTCCAATGCTACTTTGGTGAAAGTACACTTCCTTCTCTCCTTGGCAAATATCCTGCAACCTATCTTAGCTCTTTTTCAATGAGAAGAACCTTTGATACATCTTGTGTATGAAAGGATGGATTTCTTAGTAAGAAAATTGTATGGCCATTTCTTAAAGATAATGAATTTTTTTTTTAAAAATGAGTCTACAAGAACTACAGTTGTTAAAGTTTCCGGCAATAGACTTTGAACTTGACGATGATGAACTTGAAATTGGTGTTCAATCTCAAAAGTATTTGACAAAGGTTAAGAAAACTCTTCAAAAAGAGTTGACAGTATTAATGCAAAAATGTCTCTAAAATGTAGCCCAAGAATTACTAGAGAAAACCCTTTCACTTAATATTGTGATAAAAGAAGCAAGGTGTCTGAAGCCAGAAAATATATCCAGGTTCCGGTCTTTAAAAGCAGTTAAAAATCTTTCATTCAATGTTCACCTAAGCCCTCCGTTAAATGTTGACTTAATAGGTGAGGAGTGGAGGATTTTGCAATTCGAGAACATCCCAAAAGACTGGTACACGTACGAAATTGATGATGAAGTATTTCCTAGACGGATCGATTACTTCTTTAACAACATCTTCTCTCTTAGGAATGATCTAGGACAGGAAAATAACCCGAGCTTACAAGATTGGTTAAGGTTATCCTCGTGCTTCCACATGGAAATGCAGATGTGGAAGGAGGGTTTTCCCAAACATCAAACTTCTTGACAGACTCCAGAACGGGTTTTACTCAAGCTTTGATAAGTGCACTACAAACGACAAAAGATGGATTAACGTTATACAATAAGTGTCATTTAGTCCGAATTCCTATAGAATTTATAAAAAAGGGTGAAACAGCATATAAATCATATATGGAAAGAATTGAAGAAGATAAGAGGATTGCATCTGAACTAAAAAAAAAAAAAAAAAAAAAAAAAAAAGATGCAACAAAAGGAAGGAGACCAGAAAGAGCTTGAAAGATAGAAGGCAGATATTATGGAGAAGAAAACACTAACTGCTAAGGAAGCAATTCGTAAAGAAAGTTCATTAGAAAAAGTAGAAATGGAAGCAACAATTGAGAAGGACACTTACAAAACATTAGTTGATGAAGTGAATGAAAGAATAACTAGGGGTGTGGAACATCGCACAACTTTCAATTACATTATATTACTGATGTGAATTTGTGTCATTTACCGTTTTTACATTTCCATCATTCGTTTAGAAAAAATAGCCAGTTTGGCGATATACTTTTTGATAATTCTTATATTATCCTTAGATCAGGATGTTCCAAAACGTGGAGTGGAAATTTTTTTTCTTTTGGACCGAATCTTATACTTTTATTACCCTTACATATGGGTAATTGAAAGTAAAAAATCAGCATTTAAAGGGTGTGAAAATTGGACAAACAATGCTGGAGGTTGCTTGCAAAACAGTTCAGGAAGGGATTTACTTTTAAACCAAATCAGAAATGAGCAAAAGGTAATTGAAAAGACTAAAATAACAATGAACAATGTTGTAGACTTTTTTTGCTCTAGTCAAAGTTAAAAGCAAAAGAAGTGAAAATAACATTTTTATTGTGTGACTAGCTGAATACCCGTGCTTCGCTACGAAATTTTAACATGTGCTAAAGTTTAGTTAGCTATGAGGCCTCGCGTTGTAGAAATCCATCATTGGTGTATAGGATCCAGTTTTTGGAGCTTCGCTCGCAGGAAGGTTCATGGCAACGCAAAATCAAGCTCGGTTCGTTCGCTGAAAAGTTCATTGACACATAAGTACAGGTTTACTTTACTCGCTGAAAGGTTCCTTACTATGCAAGAATAGGCTCGCTTCTCTCGCTGAAAAGTTCATTGTTGCGTAAGCATAAGCTCGCTTCACTCACTAAAATCTATAATTGCTACGTAAAGCCTTAATATTATAATCCTCTACCCTGTCGAGACACAAAAAAAATCCCCCCATTAATACTATAATACAACACCCCTTTAAGATTATTTTAACATGTGTTTGTGAAAAACAAAATTTGAAGGCCAAAACACTAAGGCTAAACTTCCAGACCACTAGGCCTATTAGAAGTCACTTTTTGTGAAAATATTAATTAAAAATATTAATCAAATTAAAATTTTAAAATTTTTTTTGTCAATAGTCTAAATAGAATGCCAAAACTACTTGTGTTTAAAATTTCAGAACTGTAGCTCAAGTGAAAATCGTTTTGTAAAGTATTTGTTAATTAATTAAAAAAGAACTAAATAAATATTTGAAATTCTGTTATTCAAAAGTCCAATCAGGAGGTTAAAACTACTTATGTTGAAAAATTTCAGAGCTGTAGCCCTATTAGAAATCGTTTTGTAAAATATTTATTAATTAATTAAATAAAAAAAAATAATGAAAAAAGAACTGAATAAAAATTTAAAATTCTATTTTTTGAAAGTCCAATTAGAAGGCTTAAACTACTTATGTTGAAAATTTCAGAACTGTAGCCCTATTGGAAGTCGTTTTGTAAAAAAAATTGTTAATTAATTAAAAAAATTAATTAAAAATGAACTAAATAAAAATTTAATATTCTGTATTTTAAAAGTCGAATTAGAAGGCTAAAACTACTTATGTTGAAGATTTCAGAGCTGTATCTCTATTTAAAGTCACTTTGTAAAAAATAAATTAATTAAAAAATATAATTAAAAAATAATTAAAATTTTAAAATTCTGTTTGACATACATAAAATTAGAAAGCCAAAACTTCTTATGTTGAAAATTTCAGAGCTCTACTCCAATTTTAAGTAGGTTTTTATAGATCCACAGACAGACACACAGCTTGTTTTATTATTATAGATTACTAATGGTTTGCTTTGCTTTAAATGGTTCCTTCAGAAGTGATCCATGCCTGTTTTTTATTTTTAAGCTTAATTTATATTTAACTAGTATAATCTATTCAACTGGTCCCGAACCTGCGCTTTTGAGACGAGATTTGCATTTAATTCTGTTTTAAATATATTTAATATACATTTCACTCGAACTCTAGAATTTTCATTTTAAAATAAAAATATTGTCCATAAATTAGTATACATTTAAAATAGACGTTTTTGTTTTTTTCATACTTTAAGGAAAACAAATCCTACTTTTCAGCAAAAATATCCTACTTTTCCTACTTTTTAAACTTCAAAATCCACTGGGAGGCTTGCTAAGAAAATTGGAGAAATTTGAAAAAAGTTTGCCCTAATCAGGGAATTTTTTAGAAATCTGTCGGGGAATTATCAGGGAACTTTTTTTTCCTGAATTTTGTGGCCACCCTGTATATAAATCCAATGGTTCGGTGATCCTTTTTTAAAAAAAGATAAGTTTCAAAACATAAAATCGGAATTCATCCTTACCTTGTTCTTTTCTTAGGAGGATCGACTACTTTGTGATGTCTGAGCGGTTCACTGACCACCTGTGTGACAGCGTAATCCGCAAGGACGTCCTTGGGAGTGACCACTGCCCCATTGGACTGTTTCTCCATGTCTGAATCATACACATCATCATTTTAGATGTTCCTTTCCTATTGTTACTGTGATATGTGCAGTGTGTACAAACGTGACCAAAGAGTCATTTTTTATTGAATAAAGTAACCCACTGCTAAATTTGTTTGCCATGTCTCCTTGAAATTGGGTTGTGTGGATTGTTTCTTTCTGTAAACATTAAAGTTGATATAGTATAAATTGAATGTTCTTTTGGAAATACTAGGCTGAAGCCTTTTTTGGGGGGGATATTTCGATTAGTGTTAAAAATATGCATAACAACATAACGGGCAGATCAGAAAGATGGAATTATAAAGATATGTAATTTAATAAGTATAATTCTGGGAATTTGGAAAATGTTTTAACCAATCTGGTTGCTATGGATTATAGTATACCTCACTTGAAAATTATATAAAATATGTGGTATATTATTTATCAATTTTGTTTTTTTATGAAGAGAAAAAAAGGGATTGTGAGAAAAAAAACATACTCTAGAATATATGCTTTCTGAATGGGCAGATTTAGACTGATAGGCGACTGAAAGTTTAGGTACTTCATCGAACATCATTCCGAATTTTTTTATACAATGTCGAGAAATGTTAGCATATTATATGAATATACTGGTCAGCTGGGGCAAAAGTGACCTAAACTGTTCAAAAATAGACTTTGAATGAGTTAAACAGAATGTGATTCTCAAATCCAGGAATGCTGCAGTGTTCCGACGTCATAGCAGTAAAACATGCTTGTGTATAGTCTTTAATTTTGTTGCCACGTTCGAGTAGACAAAAAATAATTGCATAATTGTTTACAATGAACAAGCGAACGTGGCAAAAAAAATTGAAAATCAACGAAATTTTGTTCTGGTTGCGACCTTTAGCCAGGCCTACAACTCAAACTATTTAATGAATTTTGACTATTATCATTCTTCGCTTGATTAGAGGAAGTGCCTTTTGTATGATTGAATAACAACACGATTTGTACCCCACGGAAATGATCCCAGAAGTTAGGAATTTTTAGCCAAAGTAATGTTTAAAACAGATCATCTACTTGAACTCAATTTCAGAAAGTGGCTTTGATAGTTGAATTATTAAAATAGTGTAATTAGAATAAAGCAAAATTGAATGTGGTGGTTTCGTGTACAAATAAAAGATACAACTCCTAGACACCAGAGATCTCTTTTGTCTAGTGGATAGAGTATCAGGCTGGGAAACCAAAGGTCTCGTGATCGATTCCCAAACACTAAAAAACACACAACGCTTTACTTACTTATTTTTCAATTAAATTGCACTTCAAAGCTCTTAACATTAGTGAAAGTTTTCAGTATTTTTACGTATTTCCGTACATTTTTTTATTTTCGATTTCGGAAGTGTCTTTAGTGTGAAAAGTTCCATTTGAGTTTTTGAAACGTACCGAGTTCAAACAAGGGATATAGAAAAATGTGTGTCTGTCGGTGGTCAGCATAAACTGTTTGAGCTACGACGTTCAAATTTTGTATACCTGTCGGTGGTAGTCCTGGTATCTGACAAATTTAAATGCAGAGTATCAAGTAGAATTGAAGGTTGTGCATTGTTCCAAACCCCTAATTTACTTTAATTTATTAACCATATGTTAACATAAAGTAATGAAAGTATATTGCTTTCGGTCAAAAAAAGTTTTGATTTTTTGGCATTTCATCTACACAAAAAATGTCTTCTAGTCGGCATAACTCTTGAACTGTTTGACTTATGTTGTTCAAATTTTGTGTACGGATTGTATAGTAGCTATATATGACTGTCATTAAAGTTTTCTTCAAAATTGCACATGCGCCTAATGTACCTGCTATTGAAAAAGGAAAAAAAAAATTTGGGCCAAAAAACGGCTTGACCGCTTTTGATCAAAATTCTGTTGTAATGTCTTTTAAAGTACTCTAAATATCCCCACCTCCAAACTTTCAGTAGAAATGCAATAAAAACGTAAAAAATTGGAAACGAAAGTCTGTAGAACAGAGTTTTCTTATTTTGAGCATCGCCCATCAATAACTGTTGATCCTCTGCTTCACTTACAAGCAAGGATAATATGTAATATTTATAGGAAAATATAAAGTCATTAGAGGTTATTTTTTTTGGTTAACTAAATAAATACTGTCAAACTGACCGCTTTTTTAAATTAATCAAAATATGGAAACTGGGATCACACCTATTCAAAGCAAATTTAAATACAGTGTCATCTGTATTAAGAGTAATTGAAACTGTGCGATGTTCCACACACTCAAGCTTGTAATCTTACTAAGATTTTGAATACAATTTGGTTTATCGTTATTTTTTTTTTCATAGCACAGAAAGATCCAAATGAAGGCTATACTGCAACAATATTTCGTAACACTTCTATTATACTAGTCTCAATTTTCAAAGAATGGCCTTTTAAAGGAAACTCTTCCATTTTAACTATCGAATTTAAGAAGTTACGAATTGAGAACTCTACACGAATGGAATAATGCATTCTAAGTAATTTAGTTCATTGTGCACGAAGTATCCCAAGGAAAAAAACGCGGCCGCTAGCTGGCAAACATTAAAACATTAGCTCTCATAACTATTTCTGGCTGACCATTTTACTTGGCGGATTTTTAACAATAGTTGATGTTTTAGAGATATATATGTCATAACTTGCCAAATAATAAGCATTCTTTTTTATTTGGTAACCCACTGCTCTCTGATTTTCAATAGGTAAGGTGCAGACGATTTCATATCTATTAAATGAACCAAGATAACGTAAAATTTACTGTCAACTTGACTCTTTTATAAAAGATGCAAGTTTTCCGAGTCAAAGATCTAAATGCGTCTGTAACCGTCCTCATTAAAAAGAGACGATTATCATCTTTTTCCTACTTGTTCTTCATTCTCAAGTGGCTAAAATTTCGTAGCGTAGGTTTTATAAATATGTTTTATATATAAAAAAAAAAAAAAAAAAAAAAAGCTTGTGAGCAAAACAATCGGGGTGGGAAGGGGTGAAACAAACTGAGGGATATGTGACGTTGATTTTGAAATCATATATTTTTTAAATGTTTTAGATAATAGTAACTGGCAACATAAATGGAATGCTTTTATTATTTACAAATTTTACAACTAATTTTTTTTCTGGCCTTTACCATTACCAGTGTTTGGTGTTCAAATTACGCAGAAAAAACAAGAATTTAAGTTTTTTCACTTCTAGCTATGCGCTAGCTATCATCTTGATCTAAATATATTACGAATTGCCATCACTCGGCAAATTTAAGCTTTAGGTAAGATAAGTTTGACTCGTAAAATAGATTTCAACTTCGGGTTTTAAATTTAAACGATACTAAACTGAAAAAAAAAGAAGAAAAAAATTAGTGATATGGGAAAACTATATTTGACTGCCCTAATATAAAGAAAAATTTAACTACATTGCTTAAGTTAAATACAAATACATAATGACGACCAATTCCAAGCACCATGCCCATTTATGTTGGAACAGTTTAACATATATATTGGTACAGTCCCCCTCCCTACCGATTTTGGTGTATTTTTAAAATATTTACTGCAACACAGTTTATGATGTTGTCTGATAACCTGTTCAATTAACCTATTCTAAAAGAAATTTTTTATATACTTTAATTTTTTATGTGATTTATTGACCTCTTATTCTGTCTTCTGTATTGCATATTTGAAATCATCCTCAGTATAGAAAATTAACTATATCCATCCCTTCTCGACTTCCCAATGTATAGTTACCTGTTCTGTAAATTCGGTATTTTCTATTATGTTATTCTGCAAATTTGGCATTCTATTTTATGTATGGAAATCTGATATTTTTGTCCGAACCAACCCTGTTCAGTGTGGCCACAGAACCTGGAAATGTCAGGGAGCTTTCTTATTCCAGAAAAAATTAGGGAACATTTTAGAATTTCACGAAATTTGTTAAATTTTAGATTATTTAAGGGGTCAAAACACGTCAGATCAAACGGTGCAGTTCACCCACCGTCTATTTTCCTCAAATTTTGTGTAATAGATTTATAGGCTAGGATAACCACAAATCTCGATTTTGAAAGTTCCATGATATCATGGAACCTTCAATTAATTACCTAGAAATTCTATTCTATTTAATTACCAAGAAATTATTTATCGTGATTTTTTAATTTTCCGCGAGATGCACCATTTTTTATTTTTTAAATAACCCCTTATTTATACAAGTTATTGAAGTGAAAGTTTGTTTCCTGTGGTAACTTTTTCAGCTGATTTAGAAAATGCAGTCAGAAATTGTGTACTTTCTATAGTTTTTGCACACAAAAAAAATCAAGAATTTTTTTTTTTTTACATGTTTGTTCAGGAGCACATATTTTAAGTTTTTGTATGTTGTAAATAAGGTATGCCACTACTTCCAGAAAAAAATTCAACTTGGCTTTCCGTCTCAGAGCTGAGAACAAAAAAAATTGAATGTTCACGTAGAAGGACAATAAACATAAGTATTTTTTTTCACAAAAATAATAATAATAATGTATGCAATATTGGGCAAAATAATTTTTTTCATGAAAGTATACTTTTATTTCTGGCTATCATCCAAGAAATCTTTGGCATCTCTTCATGACTTTGAAATCTAGATAAAGGATTATATAGGTTTGGATAAAGGATTATTCAAAGATTTTGAGCCTTTCAAGTTAAAATACCTATTTATCATTAGTAGAGCTCAAAAATTATGTTCTGGTTAGTTTTATGGAAGGTTTTGAATATAAGAATTTGAATGAAATGTTACTGTATTACAATATATAGTGTTTTACAAAAGCATTCATAACGATGTCTGCTACCTTGTCAAATTGCAGAGTTGGTGATAGATTGCAGACCGAGTGTCATATGTAACCAGTTATTCAGGACAAACTTTATTATTTGAATGGAATAGCTTTACTAAACTAATAAATAAAAAAAACTTCATTGCTCTTAGGTGTGAAATTTCAAGTGAGTAACTTAGTAATAATGCAACCATTTGTATTCACCATGAAAAAATTTTGCTTTCAACGTAGAGCAACTTCAGCCATATAGTTGTAATCCGTTTTAGTCACATAGTAGAGGCATCAAGAAGAGTTTGAGATTTGTGTCATCTAAATTTTCAAAAAAAACCAGGTCGAAAAATTATGTCCACAGTGTTGAACTCAGATAATAGGAACTGAAGTATCATGCAATAATGAGGCAATTTCAAAGGGGCAGCTTGAAATTGAAAGTGCATGAACTTTTTGCTTCAGAAGCCGCTGAAGCTATGAATCAAAGTACTACTAATCTTGGATGCATACCTGTCAAATTGCATGGGGTAAATAAAAAACAAAAAAGCTATGTGAAAAGAAAATCAGAATAAGTTCTGTTTTGAAGAAAAAATGCTGATGTTGAGAAACACGTCAAAAGCTTGGAAACCCAGTTTCAGACCACGAAAATAATACCTGGAACTCGCAGTTATCACAGGTTTGTTTCAAGCAACAATGATGAGTTGACCCTGTATCGATTGTCTCCAGATGATGCAAATTCAGTATTTAAAGTTAGTCTCATTGTTAGAAAAAAACATGTATAGAGTATAAAGTTAAACAGTGATGATTTGCAACCAGGAGTTTATGTAGCTGCAGTATACAATATAAATTTTATACAGAGACATACCGACAATAATGTGTTATCTTAGCCTTCTAGAAAATATAGTTGTTTCGTTCCTTTTGAGCATGTGTTGTGTGTGACACCAGCACCTTCAGTGAAAGGTAGCACTGAACAACAATATGTTCTTGACAGCAATATAAAAGTATTACTGTCTCATTTAATAAGTTTAAATCAGCTGCAAAATAGCTTTTCGTCTGGTTTCTATTCTGTTTTATGTGCTTGTCTTAAAATATTAATTATTGTTGTAGTCTGTGGACTCCATCGCATATTTTTAATTAAAATCAGATGTAGAAGTAGTACGTTGTAGTTGTTGCGTTGTACGGGTTCGAAAGATTTGACGCCAAAGCAGATAAAAACTTGCAGAAATTTATTCCAAAATAACTCTTCACAGTTCTCTTACAGCTCCAGAACTTCTCGTTCTAGTAGACACAATACAGCTCTTTTCACCTCAACAGAGCACAAAACAGCAGTTAAAAACTTGATAAACAACTGCCAAATCGCTGCAAAAGACAATGCAAAACAGTTCGCTTTAGAATGCTCAGTATCTCAAGTCAGGAGTCTCACAATGAACGTTGAGAGACAACTAACTCAGTGATTCAAAATCAACTAGCTTCAGTCAACTAACGGACTCAGCTAACAACTAGCTCCGTGACTCAAAAACAGTCAACAACTTAAGTCAGGAATACAGCTCTCACAATGAACATTGAGAGACAACTAACTCAGTGATTCAAAATCAACTAACTAACTAACTCAGGTCGCGCTTATGTAGGAGTGGCTGCAAACATACTTGAACCTTCCAGAGATGGACATTTGGAGAACTTTCCAGACAGTAGTCGAAAAATCCTATACATGTACATACATGGGATACATATACCGAAAAGCGACATTTGGCGATTTCTCGCCAAATTTGGCGACAAAAATTAGTCGCCAAAACCATTGCCAACTTGGCTCTATCTCGCCAATTTGGCGAGATTCCCATTACCATAATGTTAAATGCCCTGTCCCTTGAAACTCTCTTCCCAGAGTTACCTCTGTAAAACCCGTTATCAAGCGATTACACACATATTGCAGGGAAACAAACCAAGACGAACCATTGCACTGTCTTACACGAGATGAACATAAATTTTACTATTTACAAAATTAACACTACGAAATATTTACAAATATACAAAAATTCGTAACATTGCCCCCCTCCCAAGGACTGCACGTCACAGGCAGTACAGTTCCCGGAAAGGAAGGCTTACTTTCAAAGCAATGGCATTACTGAACTATAAAACTTACTCAACTTACTAATTTAAAGACGGAAACATTACTGAATAAATAAATAATTAAATAAACAATTAAACTTAAAAATTTATATACACATGTGACCATGGTCTTAATGACTATATACACTTTATACATTGGGGGATTACAAACTATGGGGATTACACACTATGGCCATAGTAAGGAGCTAACCTGTTGTAATGAACGACTCTGGGTTTAGAATTTGGTGACTTACGTATTCGGACCACGACATCATTCAGCCGGTTGAGGACTGAGTAAGGACCATCCCAATGAGACTGAAGTTTGGGAGAGAGTCCTTTTTGTCGTTTCGGGTTCCAGAACCAAACCTTGTCACCTTCGTGGAATTGATGTCCTGTAGCCTTCGTGTCGTATCTGGTCTTCATCTTATCCGTCGCCAAGTTGATTCGCTCTCGGGCAAAATCGTGCACATCTTCAAACCGTGCCTGAAGATCCTCGACGTACTCCTCTGGCGATGAAGGTGCATCCGAAGGGCGGCCAAACAACAGATCGCAAGGCAGACGAAGGTTACAACCGAAGAGCATCTGGGATGGGGAATAGCCGGTAGTCTTGTGGACAGCACTGCGATAGGCTAGAAGAAACAAAGGTAACTTCTGATCCCAGTCCTGTTGGTTTCTCGAAACCATCAGTGAGAGGTTATTGAGGATGGTTCTGTTAAACCTCTCCACCATGCCATCCGATTGTGGGTGTAAAGGCGTCGTCTGTGTTTTGTCAATGCCAAGTAGATCACAAAGTCCTTTCATTACAGCAGAGGTAAAATTCCTTCCTTGATCAGAGTGTAACTGAAGAGGCACTCCAAATCTGGAAATCCAGCTCTGAACCATTACCTCTGCAACGGTGGTAGCCTCTTGATCAGGGATAGGATACGCTTCGGGCCACTTCGTAAAATAATCCATGACAACAAGGATGTATCTGTTGCCGTCAGCAGGTCGTGGTAGTGGTCCCAAGATGTCAAACGCAATCCGTTCAAAAGGAGCTCCCACGTTGTAACGTTGCAGTTTTCCTCGACTGCGTTTCTTCGGTCCTTTCCGGGCTGCACAGGCATCACATGATCGGCACCACTTCTCCACGTCAGCCCTCGCTTTACTCCAGTAGAATCGCTCGCGAACTCTTTGCAACGTCTTCATTACTCCGAAGTGACCTCCAGTTGGACTACTATGAAGCTCCTTAAGAACGTCTGGGACTCGGGATCTTGGAAGTAATAGTTGCCATCGGGATGTCTTTCCATCATCAGATTCGAACTTCCGGTACAGCACGCCGCTTCGAATATGGAGGGAGTCCCAGAGGGCCCAATATTGCTTCGTCGTAGGACTAAAGATGGAAATGTCCTGCCAAGTAGGTGTCGCATTCGAAGACTCCTTTAAATCGATTATTGGCTTGATGTCAGGATCTCCCAATTGGTCTTTTCTGACTTCTCTGTCACTCCACGTGTCTGGATCCGATGATGTTGAAGATGTAATTTGGCGTATTACCGGATTGATCAGCCCATAACTCGCTTCAACCCTGGAACAGTATCGGCAGCTCTCTGGGCAGGGTCTCCTAGACAGGGCGTCTGCATTTCCATGTGATGATCCTTTCCGATGACAGATATTGATGTCATACTCTTGGAGTCTCTCTATCCATCTGGCTATCTGACCTTCAGGATTCTTGAAATTTAGAAGCCAGGTCAACGATGCATGATCCGTATGGAGCAGGAATTTTCTACCGTAGATGTAATGATGGAAATGCTGTACTGCTTTAATTATGGCGAGCAACTCTTTCCTGGTGACACAGTAATTCCTCTCCGGTTTAGATAGGCACTTGCTCCAATATGCTACAACTCGTTCTTGGCCGTCTATTTCTTGGGACAAAACAGCACCGACACTCTCGTTGCTCACGTCCGTGTCAAGAATGAATTGTTTATCGGGCTGAGGATACGTCAGGATAGGTGCAGATGTTAAAGCCTCCTTCAGTTGGTAAACGCATCCTCACAGTCTTTCGTCCACAAGAATTTTTGCTTGCTCTCTGTCAGTCTGTGAAGGGATCTTGCGATGTAAGAAAAGTCCTTCACTAATCGTCTATAGTAGGTGCAAAGCCCCAGGAAACTCCTTAATTGATGTACTTCTTTGGGGCGTCTCCACTCTTTAACTGCCAACACTTTTTCTGGATCTGTGCGTACACCCTCGGCAGAGATGACATGTCCGAGGTAGGTCACTTCATGTCGGAATAACTTACATTTGGCTGGACTTAACTTCAGGTTGGCGTCTTTTAATTTCCGCAGTACCTTCCTAAAATTTTCAAGATGTTCCTCGAACATCGAGGTAAACGAGACAGGCTTCGTAGAAAAGACCTCTTAGCACTGTTTCCATGAGGCGTTCGAATGTTGCTGGAGCATTGCATAATCCAAATGGCATCACCTTGAACTGCCAAAGTCCTTGTTCGGTCGTGAATGCTGTCTTCTCTTTGTCATGAGGGTGTATCTCAACCTGCCAATATCCACTCTTTAAATCTAGTGTCGAAAACCACTTGTTTCCAGAAAGAATGTCCAGAGTGTCATCAATTCTGGGAAGAGGGTAGCTGTCCTTCTTCGTGACATCGTTCAACCTCCGATAATCGACGCAAAATCTAGTTGAACCATCCTTCTTCCGAACCAGGACGATGGGAGAGGCCCAAGGGCTGGCTGAAGGTTCAATCACGTCGCTATCTTGCATTTCCTTTAGAAGACTTCCTACCTCTTCCTGTTTAGCAAACGGTAGTCGTCTTGGGTGTTGCTTGATAGGTGTGTGGTCTCCTGTATCAATTCTATGCTGCGTCAAACTTGTTCGTCCGACATCCGAAGATGTGCGGGAAAAGACATCTTGGAATTCTTGGATGACCAGTTGTGCAGCACTTCTTTCTACGTTGTTTAACGGTGCATTCTGCAGTAGCTCTGATGTTAAGTTTTCTGAAGACACAGTGACTGGAGGATTTCTATTTCGATTTATGCAAGTTACTGGAGTACAGGTGGCTAACACTTCACCTTTCTTTGACTTTCGCTTTATCACTCACATTGGCAACCCTCACAGGTATGGCAGGCCTTGAAATGTCGACAAGAGTTGAAGCTACCAGTACTCCTTTGGGGCTGTTGTGGTTTTCAGGGTATTCCATTATGCCATATCGGAAACTTTTATCTTCAGCTATGTATCCAGGAAGTAATAATTCTGTTCTTGCGGGTAATGTGATGTCATTTTGAGCTATTATTTGATGTACGGATTTAACTTCACTATCTTGGATTCCAAATAACGCTATGTCTTCAGAAACTGAATGCAGCTCATTGTTTTTAAAGTCTAAGGAAAAATTATATTTCCTTAAAAAGTCCAGTCCGAGTATACAAGTGTCCATAATGTCCGCCACATATGCCGTGTGATGATAAGAAGCACTCCCGAACGTGATGTTGATGTTCATTTTTCCATGGATGTTGATTTTATCGCCGGACACAGTTTGGAGGGTAACGCAGAGCGGCGTCCAGATTAGTCTTCCATCCAGTTGTTGAGCCAAATCTTTCCGGATGATGGTTACATTGGCTCCAGTATCAATGATCATATTGCATTGAACTCCATTTACGTGTCCCATGATGAAGAGTCCATTACTGCCGCCACTCATTGCAGAAATTTGTAGAGCTCTAAGATGGGGCTTCTCAACAACTGGCAACCTCCACCTGGCGAGATGGCTTCCACCCTCCCTTCTGGGAGCGGTCTTAGCTCCAAAGTCTTGGCGGGTTCAGCAGTTTCTCCGTATGTGGCCCTCGCCTTCACAGTTCCAGCACTTCAGGCTCTGCTTCTTTTCCGGAGTATTTCGTCTCAAGTTACTGACTTGTCTTTGCAATTTATCCAGACGAGCAGCAATTTGTTCTGGCTCCTGTATAGTAGCAGTCCTGATAGGATGGCGTTCTCTACGAGTTGCTTGCTGGGTTGCCTCGTACTTCATGGCGTATACTAAAGCACTTTTTAAATCCTTGACATCTGCCATTCGTAGGGCCTTCTGTATCTCTACGTCCCTGATGCCATCGACGAAGTACTGTAGAAAAAGGATTTCTCTCGTTTCAGCGGGGCAGTCTGAAAAGGCGAGATGGGAGAGCCTTTCAACATCCGTGGCGAGCTCCTGGAGTGTTTCGGTAGGCTTCTGTTGGCGAGATTTCAACTACAGCCTGCTGTAGTCTTTCACATATTTCTCGCCAAACCGCAGTTCTAATGCACTTGAGAGTGCGTTGAAGTCCAAGCGTTGCGCTCTTCGGGAAGCATTTGTAGAATATCTGCAGCTTCAGCTCGCAGAGATGCAGCTAACTGGCAGGCTTTTGTCACGGAGTCCCATCCGTTGGCGTTGGCGACAATTGTGAATTGAGTTTTATACACTTGCCAGGAAGATTTTCCATCGTAAGTCGAAAGCTTGATTGAAGGTCTGGTGGTAATTGGTACACATTTCAAATCTTCCAAAATAGTTCTGCTTGACAGTCTCTTCTCTAACATTTGGTCTATCTTTTCTTCTATCTCACCAAAATTTTCTTCTAAATTCTTCTTTTCCAGAATCTCTAACTTTCTCTCTAAATCATTAAACTTGAATTCTACATTCTCGACTTTCCCTTCTAAGTTATTACATTTCTTTTCGAATTTGTCTTCGATTTGTTTCACGCTTTCTTCCATAGTTGCTAAAAGATGATTCTTTAATTCCTCCTGTCCCGCAGAGATCGCAGAAATATTCTTTTGCATTTCCTCTTGACCCGCTTTCATTTCTTCCTGCCTAGAGAAAATCTCTTTCTTCATCTCTTCTTGCCCTTTGGATAATTTCTTCTCCATCTCTTCTTGGCTTTTCTTCATCTCTTCCTGCCCTTCGGACATTTTCTTCTCCATTTTGTCTTGGCCTTTCTTCATTTCGTCTTGGCCTTTGGACATTTTCTTCTCCATCTCTTCTTGGCCTTTGGATAATTTCTTCTCCATTTCTTGCATGAAAGCAAAAAGCTGTTGAAATTTTTCCTCTTGTTCCGCCATTGCTCTGGTAATCGGCATCAAATCCCACTTCTGACACCAGTTGTTGCGTTGTACAGGTTTGAAAGATTTGACGCCAAAGCAGATAAAAACTTGCAGAAATTTATTCCAAAATAACTCTTCACAGTTCTCTTACAGCTCCAGAACTTCTCGTTCTAGTAGACACAATACAGCTCTTTTCAACTCAATAGAGCACAAAACAGCAGTTAAAAACTTGACAAACAACTGCTAAATAGCCGCAAAAGACAATGCAATACAGTTCGCTCAGTATCTCCAGTCAACTAATTCAGTGACTCAAAATCCAAAAAGCCGACCAAACGGTATAGTGGTTAGCGTGTTAGCTTCTAGACCGCGAGGTTGCGGGTTCGAGTCCCGTGTTGGCATGGGTGTTTGTAAATGTATGTTGGCTTGTCTAATGACGAATGTTTCGGCGCATTATAGCCTAAAAATGCCTAAGTTATAGTCATTCCTCGCAAAAGTTCCATAATTTTTTTCTCAGCTCTGAGACTGAAATCCAAGATGATTTTTTTTCTGGAAGTGGTGGTATACCATCTTTACAACATATAAAAATTTAAAATATGTACTCCTAATCAAATATGTCGGGAAAAAAATTTGAATTTGTTTTTGCAAAAAAAAACATTTAATGCAAAAACTATAGAAGGCACACAATTTCTAATTATATTTTTGAAATCAGCTTAAAAAGCTACCCCTAGAAACTAACTTTCACTTCAATAACTTATATAGGTAAGGAGTTATTTAAGAAAAAAATGGCACATCTCACTGAAAATTAAAAAATTACAATAATTAATTTCTCGGTAATTAATTATTATAGAACCTTCAAAATTGAAATTTGTAGTTATCCTACCTTATAAATCATCTACACAAAATTTGAGGAAAATCTGAGACGTTGGGTGAACTTTTTCCATTATTTTGTTTGATCTGACGTGGTTTGATCTTAAAGTGCTTTTCCCGTTTATCCGTGTTTTGGTGCTATTTATCTGGAGAAGTGTGGTGTTGAAACACTGGTTTCTGCTTTCATTTACCGAAATTCCAGTTCTTTGAATACAGCTTTAAAAAAATAGAAAACTCGGTTTAATTAATGTACTTGTTTGTCAACATAGCATAATTGTTTAAGATTTCTTTGTTTCTGAAATTTTTTGTAAAATGTGATTTTTTCATCACTTTTCTGTGAAGTTCAGATATTTTTGCTTGGTAGGTCTACCATGTCTGATTCAACTTCCTTTATTTGCTAGCCCAATAATTTGAACTTGAATTTCCTTGTATTAATCCAATCTGTCCCCCCCCCCTCCCCACTTATACACTTAAACCTTTTTCGAACAAATCAATAGCTTTTTTAAGTTGAGGTGAACAGAATTTCACTGCATACTGTAGATGTGACCTAACCAGTCCTTTAAAAAGTGTCAAAAGAATATCACTAGATTTAGAAGTGGTAGTCTATATTAGCTTTTTTACTAGTTCCCCATAAGGATACAAAACTTAAAATTTAGATTAATCAACATTCCCTAGTCATCAATAACCTTATCCTCATTGATTTTAACCTCTTTACTATACAAAGTGCATGACTAGACATTTATCAAAACTGCAATATAGCCTATTTGACAGCCCAGTCTGAAAACTTATTTTAATTGCCTAGTAACTATGCAGTTTGTCCCTTGCATTTTACATTTCTCTTAATCTTTAAGTCCTCTGCAAGAATACTGATCTTTCTCACTAAATCAATACTTGAATACCGAGTTTGCCAAAATGTGTGAAATCTGCGTGAACATGCATGGAAAATCAATTTCATCCCATAGAATTAACCACATACGTGAATTCCCGCTTCGGCACATCATGGTTAAATTGAAAAAAATAATAATCCATTTTATAAAATCGGAGATCGTACTAACCGTTTTTCAAAGGGCGGCACTACCTCCCTGCCCTTTTTCTTGGAAAATATCGTCCTTTTCTGAAAAAATGCTAAATTTGTGTTTATTTTCCAATGGAATGCAATATCAGATCTCCCCCTACGAAATTGCATGTCACGCATACACATTCATGTTCAAATGTGCCTTATAACTGAAGTCATTGAATGGTTGCTGATACCATGTGCGTCATTGGTAGGTGGATTGTAGGGGGAAGTCCCACAATTTCCAAGTGCTGGTTAGCACAAATGTCCATTTCATACGTTCCTTGATTAAGAGTTTTTTGCTGATTTTTTACCATCTCTTCTTGCACAAAATAGAGAAACAGGTTTTGGAAAACGTTGATTAACACTATGCCGTCTGCACGTCTAATCTGGATTCTTTTTTTTTTGGGGGGGGGGGGCTTGGTATTGGCTTAGAAATTCAGATCATTTCGCCTATTGCCGGCAATTTTTTGGGATATCACATATCATCAAGTTTTACTTTGCCGTCATTTGCCCGATAGTTTTCGAGGTGTCGCCGACATTTGCCCAATCATTTTGCAGGTCACCAACGTAGTGTCACCGAACGGCATAGTGATAGCTGTAAGTTTAAGGTTTCAGTTCTGCTACTCAAAATCCCGATCGTGCATCGCTATTATTGTTGGAGTTATTAATTTTATTAAGAAAAACTTATTTTGTTTTAATTTAAAAACACCCTTCGGATTTTAAAAAATATGTGTTAAAATTTAGAAAAGGGTTTGAAAATACCCTTTGGAAATATTTATCTGGCAAACACTGCTTGAATACATAGATGAAAATGAGAAACAGAAGTAACTAACTGACTCCTACAGTTCACCACTTGTTACACTGCATATAATTATTTTTAACAAGATGTCTTTTCTTACTTCTAGTTAACGATCTATTAATCCTCTTTAAAATTGTGTTATTAATTTTAACATATTCCAAACTATAAATCAATGTGCTCTGGTGATGTCCTCTAGGGGACGTACTTGGAACCCTCCTGGACTTTGAAAATTAAAAATAATCTAAAGAAAAGTGACATGATTCAATTGAAAAAGGAGTATGATATAGTTGTTTTAAAATATTCAATGATTATAAATTTTTAAGTATTCAATGATAATAAATTTTAAAATTTCATTAAGCTGCTCATTTGAGAAAATCAAGATTAAAACAATAGGTAAGTACTCTTCCGTTAGATGGGTCTTGATAAAAACCTCCAAATTGTAGTGATAACTCGTCCAAACTAACAACCTTCAAGTCATTCTTAATTTATATAAAAAACCATTATTGAGTTACTATAGTAATCCTAAAGCAAATTGGAAACATTCCGGCATGGAGAGGCATTTACGCTCACTTAAGCATGTAAATATTATTTAGGCTTAGTGCCAACTGGTACCCGTCTAACAGAAGAGTACCAAAAAAAAAAAAAATTAGATACATTGCATCCTCTTGGGAGCCATTTGCACCCCCCCCCCCCCATGAATATAATTCTTTCGGCATCCAGGTCAATGTGCAGTGTGAAGCCTTGCTGGATGGCTTTTGCGAAACACATTTAAACATTCACTCTGTATTGATCACCTAAATCCTTAAGAATGTCATTGTAAATCTTAATGCTTTGAAAGAGGAAAAAAGATGACCAACAAGAATCCATCTTATCGCAATTAGCATTTCAGAATTTTACGTTAAGTAAGTTTTGAAAGGCATTTTTATATAGGATGTTGTGTTATGATTTAACAGTTGGACAAGATATATAGATGTAACAAGATGGCAGCTTGTTGAAATTATCACTCAAAAATGTATCTTTTCAGCTATCATGTACCACAAGGGTGGGGACGGCAAACCGCGTGGTTTTGGCTTTGGGGGTTTCTCCCTGGGGTCCAAGAAGCAAAGTGACCAGCCCCACTCCCTGTCAGCCATGCCCCCTCCCACTCCAATGGTCAACAAGCATGGCTACACTGGACTGCAAGCCATAACACAGACAGCACTGGACGCCACTTATGGCATTCCACGCAAGAGACCAAAGACAGAGGAGGAGTAGGGTTGCTTTGTGTTTTAAAATCTTTTTGCATTGCTGTAGATTTCAGAAAATTCCAATACTCCAAAAACAATTTATGATAAGATACTTATTTTTGGTGATTAAATATTATTTTTATGCATATTAAATATATATATATTGCAGCAAAGAAACATTCAATTAAAAATTTAGTTTTTCTAAGAAATAAGTTTTATTTATATTGAATAAAGATTAATAATTTGGATTATATTTGTAATATTTTCATTGAAGTAATGTCTAAAGAAACATTAAATACCACTTTAACTGCCAACAATAAGATAACTTGTCAGTCCAAGTATTAAAGTAGCAATACAATAATGTATTTTTAAAAAATATGTGGAGTCTATATTTAATCCAGCTTACCATGCAGATGAAAACATTGAAACATACAAATTTCTGAAATATTTTAGATTTTTTTTTTATTTAGAGATCCTCTTGCAACGTATTTTGGGTAGTAAATTAAACATCTCAAATAATAGTTTCCAAAATTCATCATTCAATAAACTAGTAGTTTAGAGCATTTGAAATTTCTTGGAAGGGATTTTTGTAGTCATTGACTTTTTTTTATTAAAAGAAAACTTAAAATCGTTATTATCCTAAAAACTTCCATCTTTAGGTACTTTGAACAGGAAGATGAAGATGCTGAGGGGGGAGTTGGATTGAGTAGTAGTAGCAGCAGCAACCTTGCCTACATTCCTGCCCCAGGCTCTCCCTCATGGGAGCTGGCCAATAAGAAGGACTCTGATAGTGAAGAAGACCCTTTAGATGCATTTATGGCAGGGCTTGATGTAAGAAAATTTCTCTTGTTGCCTTTCATACCTTATTGTACATACTCTTATGTATTCTTCATATAGGGTGTTTATACTTGTTTAGATTGAATATACATTGTGTGCAATAATCATTGACATATAATAACATTTGCATTTGAAAGTTTGCAATAAAATATTGTCGTGTTAAAGTTTTATCTGAGAAATACATCAAAATAGTTAATGATTTCTACCAGATGGCTGTGTACCCTAAAAAACTTAAAAATAAGAGCAGGAAATGCCCTATCTTAAATTAGAGTCAGCCCCATATATGCTAAAAACAAGATAAAAGAGTTCTGGCCGGATGCAGAACATGTCAGTTTTCAACATTCTGATTTTCATGAATATTTAAATTTATAAACTTTTTTTTAAATTTTCCTTAAAGTAATTTTCCATAATGAGCCAAAACTTATGAACTTGTATTATAACCTGCATTTTCATTTGCCAAATTGTTGATTATATTGTTTAAAGTTTTATTCCACCTTGTACTCTAAGCAAACTTGGTGATTATATTTATAATTGACTAGGAAAAATTTATATTTTCTATATAATGAAATCATTCTAAGTCCTAGCAATATATTTAATGTAAGAGTTATAGAAAAGCATACTTTTATTTTAAAAACTGTTTCTTAATTATTTTTTTTTTGTAAAGCAAAAATGTCAACTTATTATATACCTCTAAGATATTTAATAGAAAATTTATCAGTACTACATATTAGCTATTGATGCAGTGCATCATATTTCTCACTAAGTTTTATGTTCGACTCCATTTTAAGCAACTACTAAAATATTATTACTCAAACTAAAATACTAAACAGCCACTAAAACAGAGTACTAAGCATGCTTGGGAACTGAACACTGGGGGTTCCGCATCAGACTGACCATCTGACCAGAACATTGCTATATGGCACCTCGATTGCCCATGGTCAAGTCAGCTGGATTGGGCACAGAAAACCAAGGCCCCCACGGGGCTGTTATGCCACTGAGTCCACTGAGCTAAAGAATACAGAAGTGGAGTGCTGACTGAGCGTGCCGAAACCGAATCCCACCCTTTCGCGAGTGTACTACCTCAAGGCAAAAGTGAAGAACGGGAAGGAGAAAAGTAGTTCCTCCCCATAGTTTCATGCATTGATATTTATGGGTGAAGTTTTGGTTCTTCACTTGCAATCAGCAAATTTTATACAGAAACAAATTATTTTTTATTGGAGTAGAATTCTTGCTTCCAAAATCAGGATATTAAGGCATTATTTTTATTGGAAATTATACTGTTTATATGAGAATGGAAATGTGCCAAATCAAGCAAAATAGAAATTTAGGTTATGGGATATAACTTATTTGCCATGTTTACAAGATAGAAATTCTTTTATAGATATTCGGGAAATTGTGCCAAGTATGTAACTTTAAATCAAATGCATATTTTAGCTCTTTGAGGCACGGCAGGATTAAAAATATCCCACTTTTTTAAAACACGCTACTGCATTTTGAGGCTTTTTAAGAACCACACCAAAACAGTGCAATAGCTACATACACAATAAAATTTCTGAGGAAAATGGATCTATTTTATTTTTTAAAATCCTATATTCAAATGTTTGCGTTGCCCTTGCACCAAATAAATTTAAATCCAATCAACCTATGCCCCTAAAGTGTTAAAAAGCATTTGTTATCCTAGAGATTTCAATCCTTTTTTGATTTCGTTTAATTTCGTTAACGAAATCAAAAAAGTTTTGATTTCGGGAAATAATTTTTTTTTTTAATATCAAGCTAACAATGACTTTAATTTTAAAACACTATTTTTGAAAAGAAATTTGATAAATTTTTCTATCATAATACAGAAAAGAAAACAATGTTGGTTGTCAAAACATTAAAATAAATTATTGAATTATAAAATAACAATTCATGAAATACGTAGTCAATTTGTTTTCCTTCCATTTATTTTCAAGTATTGCATACAAAACAATATAATAGACCTTCAGACTAATGAGCTTAATGAACAGACAATAAATAAAAAGCTGTTAATTGTGCACCTTTTGTACAGAAATTTTTTTTACAGAACTTTCACGTATTCTTTTTTTATAACTTTTTGAGCGATGAGTATCCTCATGAATGATAAATGTCTTAGAAACCATTTATATTTCTACTTGTTCATTTTGACTTTATGCATTTAGATTCCAAATTTAAAATTAGTAAATTGTTACATTACTGTTAAAATTTATTATATACTTTTTTTAAATATAGAGAGATGTCTATTAAACTGGGTAGTAAAACATATTTAAAATGGAAATTGTCAATTTCATTGCAATGTTAATTGATAAACAAATCCAAAGAATTAGTTTTACTTTAAGATTTTAATTGAATTTTAATAGCATAACACTTAGAAATCTTATCATGCAACTAATTTTATATAAGTATTAAAATCCTTCCTTTACACTAATTAAATTATCTATACTAATTCATTAAAATTAGCTATGATAACTAGTACTGCACACTATAGACATTGTTTATGCTCAGTTATTACATCCTTAAACTTTCTTTAAAAAATATAATTTATAGATCAGAGGAAAATATACTTAGTAGATCAGTTATTGAAGTAAGTTCAGGATACGACAAAAATTGCTATATTGTATGGTAACCAGATCCTAACCAAATTATTGCAGACATTCGATATCGATATTGCAATTTATTTTACTAAATATTTTAATACAATTTGTGTCGGAAGCAATATTCAGTTTCTATTAGAGCATATCATAATTGAAATTACAATTTTATTTTCAGTAGCTTATAAAATATACCATCACATAATATATTAAAAGATAAATTTATATTTCTTCAATAGCAAAAGTATGAATAATGCAGGTGTACTTACTGGTAAAATGGAACAATAGTACTTGCACTATGGCTTTAACACAAGCTTCGCTGTATACACTTCGAATCGCGTGAAATTGAACACAAAGTAAATAAACAAAAGCTCAAATCCTTTCAAAGTAAAGTCAAAAACTCCCTGACTAATTGAAATTTCATGCTGCATTCTTATTTATATTAACGTGCGAGACATTTCTAAAAAAATCCACTTTTGTTTTAATGATCACTATAAGGAAACACTCAAACCTCAGCATTTCCCGATTTATATAAATGTAAACAAGCTTTTTCTAAGCTGTATTATGGCTGTTAATAAATAAATTAAAATAGAACTTTAAAAGAAATATGTCACTATTTTGCAGAAAATATGCAAAGTATTTGGTTAGCAACAAAGCCTGCCACGAATAATTTGATTAGGTAAATTGCAATGTTTTGCCTTAAAAGTTTGGCACATGCAAGGGTTACTGTATTAATGAGTGTGGCTCGAAAGCTCACTTGTAAAATAAGCCAAGGTGTGCACTCCAGTGTTTTCTTTAGCTCAGTGACTGAGTCTTGTTTAGTTTTTTAAAACAGAGATGAGTACGGCTTGGTGGTAATCTTTCTTAAACTTTATGTTCAACAGTAGATTTAAGAAATTTAAGATTTTTCAAATTCTGCATGCCTAAAAATCCAATAGATGTTATTGTTTGTGACTTGTGTTCATTTTACAATGAACAAACCTTTTGGTCGTCATTGTAGCGAATATTACTGTAGTACAATACTTAGCAGAGTAGCATGCAGTGAGCAATATTGAAGCTGTATCTGCCAGACCCAGTGTGCCAAATGTCCAGATATTTGCATCAAAATCCTAATATTTGCTATTGTACCAACATGGTACGGGAATAAGCATATATGCTATTTCTTGGAAAAAGTTGTATCTAAGTTTATTTTACCAGAATGCTTTTAAATTATATTCATGCAGATTGTTGTTTGTGATTTACATTACTTGGTGACCTTATTTTCCTTATAAAATGTATTTTGCATCATTTTTTCTTCCAGGATCAAGTGGAGAAGGAACGAGAGCATGCAGAGAGAATGCAGAAAAAGAAAGATGCTAAGTGAGTCTTGCTATTTACTTATTGATCTTTCACTTTATTTTTTAAAACAACATTTCTTTACACAAGGAATTTTTTAAACATGTCACCATTATTTTTATGCCTATGTTTGGAAGCACCATTATGTATTACAAATTAGTAAAAAATTTGAAAATACCAAATGTAATGAAAGTTTCAAATGGCCTGTTTCTGTTATATGTTGATACTTAAAGACCCATCTTTTTCAGACGCCAAATTATCCCATCTACACTATGGAATTTTGGTCATAAAATAGCCTACAGTCTCTGAATTTTTAATTTTATCTTTATTTCTATATATTGGTACTAATTATATCAAACTATAAGTGAATTAGTGGTTCCATGAAATACAAGCTATTAGTAAATAAAACTATACCATCTTTAGTCCACTATTAAACCAAAATTCAACAAAGACTTTTTTTATTACTACAGGAACAATTTGAGCATTAAAGGAATGCAGGGGTGGGAATTCTGCGCCAATTGCGCCAGCGCGCGCCAAAAGTGGTATCCTGCGCCAACCTGCTACAAAATCACATTTAAGTGCAATTCTGCGCCAACCTGCTACAAAATCACATTTAAGTGCAATTCTGCGCCAATTTTGCTTTAAATCTTCTTTTAAAAGGGCACGCTAAAGCGCCAAACCAGCTCGCGCACGCCAAATCTATGTGGAGACGAAATTACGGCAACCTCAAGGGCCGTTTTCACACGAATTTGCAAAACATTCGATTTTTCCCGCTAAAAGAATGCAATGGGTGGATTATCCCTCTGAAATCGAAATTCACGCATGCGCATTCATGTTCAAACGCGCCTTGCATCGAGACAAATTCAAATCGCCGAGCGCTGATTGCTGATATGAATGCGTTATTGTTAGATAAAATTTAGGGGGCAGCCTCAAAATTTCCGATTACTAGTTAGCACGGATGGCCATTTCGTACGTACCTTGATTAAGTGTGTTTTGCCGTATTTTTACCACACCTTTTTTCTAAATAAAGAAGAAAGGAATTGGTAAAAAGTTAAAGGTGTATAACTATCAAAAGTTTTTACTAAGCATTTAAAAAGAATATTTCCGCTCTGACACGTGTAACGACGATACCTTCTATAAAATTTAGGGATGTTTTTTGTAATTTACTTGTTGGCTGTTAGTAATTAACTTTTAAACGGCAGTTTTACTTTTGAAATTAAGTATCACAGAAATCTAATCAAAATCCCTGAATGTTTCCGATTTAATTTTTTTTTCTTCTTTTTAATGTTTATAGAAAGGCCGTTTTGATGCAGAATTTGACCCGAATTGGAAAATAAAAAAAATACACAAAATTTTAGAACATTCACAAAAATTTAGAAACATTTTATTTTAATTTTACTGTATTGCTATTTTTGCTATGAGAATTGCTATTTTTATACAAATGAGTCTTATAATAATAAAACAGAGTCAGTGGATCTATAGAAAACTTCTGGAAATAGGTGCAAAACTTTACATACAATTTTTTACCTAAGTAGTTTTGGTTTTCTGATTGTACCTTTGACAAACGGAATGTTAAAATTTTAATTCATTTAAATTTTTTTTTTTTTTTTTTTTTTTTTTTTTTTGAGAGCTCTGAAATTTTCAACGTAAGTAGTTTTGGCCTTTTTTTTTATTAGAATTTTTAAAAACAGAATGTTAAAATTTAATTAGTTTTTTTTTTAATAAAATTTTTTTTACAAAAATGCTTCTAATAAGGCTACAGCTCAGAAATTTTCGACATAAGTACTTTTGACCTTCAAATTGTACATTTGTGATAAACAAAATGTCAATTTTAATTATTTTTTAATTATTTTTTTTTATTTTTATATAAACAGTCTTCAAATAGAGGTACAGCTCTGAAATTTTCAACTTAAGTAGTTTTGACCTTCAAATTGTACATTTGACAAACAGAATGTAAAAATGTTATTATTATTATTTTTTTTAAATTAATTTTTTATTAAATCTTTTTTTTTTTTTACAAAACAATTTCAAATAGAGGTACACCTGAAATTTTCAACCTAAATATGTTTGGGCTTCTAATTAGACTTAAGAAATACAGAATTTTAAAATTTTAATTTGTTTTTTAATTAATATTTTTACAAAGCGACTTCTTATAGATCTAGAGCTCTGAAAATTTCAATATAAGTAGTTTTGGCCTTCTAATTTTGCTTTTCATTAACATGTTAAAATAATTGAGAGGGGTGAATAGGGTTGTGTTATTGTATTAGCGGGAAAATTATTTAGTTCTCGGTGGGAAGGGGGTTCTTATATTATAGGGTTTACGTTGTAATTAATATTTTGCGAGTCGAGCAAATTTGTGCTTGCATTGCAATGAACCTTCTATACTAAACTCCAACTTAACTTAACATCACTAGACGATAGATCTTCACCATGCTCATAGGCATTTAATCCATTTTAGCGGAGTGAAGACATAATTCTTGCCAAACCTTATAGCCTTTTGTTCTCTACATGGTAGTGGTTTGGCGAACATTATGCTTTCACGCCGCCAAAATGGATTAAATGCCTATGAGCACTGTGACGATCTACCGTCTAGTGATGTTAAGTTGTAGTTTACTATAGAGTGACATGAGCCTATCCTTGCATAGCAATAAATTTTCAGCGAGCTTGTGCTTGCGTAGCAATTAAACTTTTCAGATAACTAAACGAGAGTTGTGTTTGTGTTACAATGAACTTTTAGCGAGCAAAGAGAACTTGGTTTTGCATAGCAAATCCGTTCGTGAAGTGTCAAAAGCTAATAAGTATAATATATATATTTTTAAATTTACAAATTATATATTTTAAATTTACAAGTTATATTTATGTTGTAATTGTATGTATGCCTTATAATTTTAAATTTATTAATATGTGTTTTATGTAGAAAAATGAAATTATACAAGTTATAATTTTAATTCGTATAATTGTTGTTAAATCAGCTACAATTTATTATATTTCTGCTATTAATCTTTGAATTTTGCTGCTACATTTTCTCTTATTCTGCTCCAAAAGTTAAATTTTGCTGCTCCAATTTTTTGCGAATCTGCTCCAAACGTTAAATTTTGCTGCTCCAAAATTGCTCCAAACTGGTCTTTAGCACTTCTCACCCCTGGGAATGCAATATTGTTGAGAAATTTCAATTATAAATATAAAATTAAAACTGATTTGCTGATGGACTAAACTCGTAAATGCCAACTTTTGTACTACTTTTTTGTAACTTTTACTTCTTTTGCTTCTTTTCATGGTTCATTCATGGACAATATTCTTGCATTGCTATAGATAAATATGAGATACAATAGTGACTATTACATCAGAGTAACATTCAGCGAAAACAATGTCCATCTTAGCAATAGCGAAAATATTTGGTAAATTTGAAGAGTATTGATAAAAGATTGAAAAATTATATTCTGCATAGGTTTCAAAGAACGTCTGTAAAATCATAGCAACTGTGGAAAATCTATAGAGAAGTTGGCATCTCTTTAAAAAATGTGTAACCCACACTCTTGGTTTGCAGGGGCATTCGTGAAGATATCGAGAATGAGGACGATGAAGAGTCGTACTACCGCTACATGGAAGAGAACCCAAATGCTGGACTGGATAAAGAGGATAGCGAAGGGGAACTGGAGTACGATGAAGACGGAAATCCCATTGCTCCCCCAAAGTCAAAGGTACATCATTCTCTTCTGCCTGAAAAGTATTTAAATGAAGTAGTCTCATGTGGACCGAGTGTTTATAATTAAATAAAGTATACCTCTTCCATCTGGAGTTTTTAGTAATCAGCAGGTTTTTATACTTGGTCTACATTCCACTGAAACCATGGCAGAAATGTTTGCTTTTTCAAAAATGTTCTCATGCTTGCAATTATATGTATACCAAATTTTATGAAAATATATTCATTAGAATATGTTCTAGAAAACACTAAACATATGTACTTCAGTTATAACCACCTTGTATATTTTTAAATCTTTTATATTAACTTTGATTTTGTGTGCGTGTGGCTGGGTATGTCGTAGGTGGGCAAATCTGTGGAGGCTTAACTAATCCCTTTGCTGGTACCTTATGCTTAACTCCCATATTTACTTTTAAAAATTATTTTTAAAGCAAGAAGTAGACCTCAATAAAATAATCTCTGATTCACTGCAATGTCTAATTTCAAAATACTGATTTAATTTTGTGTTTAATTTTCACTGGTCGCATTCACCCTAAAATTCCTGATATTCCTTTCATTTTTGCTTCTCCCTAAAATTCCTAAAATTGTACTTAAAATTTTTCGCTGATTCCTTTAAAAAAATTAAACATCGAAAATTCTCCAATTTTCCTCCAAAACCTGCGAAAAAATCCCAATATTTCTACAGGGGAAAAAATATTCTGAATATTTAATTATTGACAAACTATTTTAAATTGAAATTAAATTCATGTTAGTTTAAGTTTTAAAGTTGAAGAAATAATCTTTTTGAAGAACTTTCAAAGTTGCTTAAAAGTTAAATAAATGGATATTATGTAATTCACATGTTTGTCAAATTTGTATAATTGTTTGATTATATAATTGTTGTTTTGCTAGAAAGTTGTTTGACGTTAATTTTTTTTTTTAAATTGACAGTTTTTTACGGGTATTGAAACAAGCTTTGGAAAGAATATGTTTGTTTTAGGAGCTTCTGTCAGCTTTTAAAGGAATATCCCAAATTTTGTTTAAAATTATCCCTTAAATGTTTGGAATTATCTATAAAAAGTTCCTAAAAATTTTGAAATTATCCTTAAAATATTCCTAATATTTTTAAAACTATCCCTAAAATTCCTACCAAAGTTTTTTAGAAAACTCACTGCACCTCTTGCTAATTTTAAACTCTGATTTACTATAATGCAAATGCCTATCTTTTAACTTTGAATTTTGTCTGATTTACTGAGATGTCGAACTCTGTGTTTTGCAGTATATCGACCCCCTTCCTGCCATTGACCACTCTGAGATCGATTATCCTCCCTTTGAGAAGAACTTCTTTGAGGAACATGAGGAGATCTCTACCCTTACCCCTTTTGAGGTGGAGCAGGTGAGGAACAAGATGGGGATCAAGGTGTCTGGACCATCGCCTCCGAAAGGGGCTACGTCGTTTGCGCATTTCGGGTTTGACGAGAGGCTCCTCAAGGCCATCAGGAAGTCGGAGTACACTCAGCCCACCCCTATACAGGCGCAGGTGAGAAGGATTGATTTTCGAGTAACATTTATCTTTCTGTATTGGCTGTAGTTGAAAAGGGTTCCCACGTTCATTAACACGTTGACTTCCACATTGAATTAAAATTTACTTCCTTGTATAATAAAGTGGCCATAGAACCTGGAAATCGGGGAAATGTCAGGGAGCTTTCTAATTCTGAAAAAAATCGAGGAAATGTCAGAGTTTTTTAAATTTCACGAAAATCGGGGAAATTTTCTTTGTTCTGAAGATACGTTTCCCTGTTCATCCGTATTTTGGCGCTATTTTTCTGGAGAATTGTAGTTGTAATCGCTAGTAGCTTAATGTTACGGAAAAATTCAAACTTCTCAGTATCGCCAAAGATATTTTTAGAAAATTGGCCTATTATCTCTGTAGCATGCATATTGTATTTGATCAGTGTCTATACACTTGGAAAAGTTGGTGAAATTTGAAGAAAAAAAAGTTTGCCGTAAAATCAGGGAGTTTTTTAGAAATCTGTCGGGGAAATCACAAAATTATCAGCGAACTTTATTGCCACCCTGTATAAGCTTTTTCTTTTTTTAATAAACTTTGTATAATTGTATTTTCTCTTCATTTAAGCCAAACTTGATTTTTTATTCTTTTTCCTGAGGCCATCTATTCATATTTACATTGTTACGCTACGAGTTTCCTCGTAGCTGTACCAATATGACAAGTAATGAAGGAACGAGATAACTTGTAGTAGGCGTCCGGGACAAGTAAATAACCTACGAGACATCTCGTAGTTGGCAGTTAACTACGAAAGTTATTAAGTTAAGGTTATTACAAGTACTTAATATTTTTTAATTTGTTTTCCAGGCCTTAAAAAGTACTTGAAATTTTTAAAAAGTACTTAAAAATGCTTAGAGGTCCTTAAAAGTTCTTACTTTTTGTCACTTATCCGTGATACACCAAAATGTTCTGGTATATTTGTATTATGCATGTGTTGTGATTTTAAGATTGTAGGTGGCAGTAGGAGACGGGCAGATGCACTCTTGAGTTGCCCGGATCTGAAACTGAAACTAAAACCTTTTTTTGTGTTCTTTTCTTGTTCTATCTTTTTTTAGAATCTTTTTTCTTTCGATGTTACTCAATGTTGTCTGATGTATGAAAATTGGGCGTCTTTGTGCCGTTAAATATAATGCGTAGTAGCCTTTAAAATAAAAGATAGGTTTCCTATAAAGGTATGTGTAATTTCTTTCTCTTTGGGAGGGGCATGGGAGTGTGTTCGAATTAATTTAGCTGGTAGCTAATTTTGTAAAGATAATAATGTATTTTAAACATTAGTGGCGTCCGCGACAGGATGCATTCCTTTGTTTGTCCCATTTGAGTTTTGCTTTGAGTATAACTGAAAGTTTAAAATTTATAAATATGTTTCTATTGTCAGTATTAAGTCTTTAGTTTTAAATAGAATCATTTTTACAAACTTTCATAGTAATTATAATGGAATCTCTGATACTTAAAAGAAAGGGACTGCGTAGTTCCTTCACAAGGACAGCTAATTTTCTGGAATCTGAGTTATTGAAGGATGAGTGCAATTTAGATGCAATAAATGATAAGTTTTGTAAATTGCAGAATGTTAATTCAGAATTAAATGATCTAGATGAAAAAATCCTGGATTTATTAACTGAAGGGGAGGAAGCCACGGAAGATCCAGTTTTAATTGAGATCGAAGGCCGGGAAGTTTATTCAGATAAATTCATCACTTTGTCTCGTCGAATAAATAGTAAGTTAAACGTTCTAGATGAATTAAACGTTGAGACGAGATCAGAAAATGGTAGTCATGTTTCATGGAACAAAACAAAAAATTATAAACTTCCCAAAATCGAGTTGAAGAAATTCGATGGTCTTTTGATTAACTGGCTTCCATTCTGGTCACAATTTCAAAAGATCCATGAGGATACTGATTTACACAAAAGTGACAAGTTTTCTTACTTAATTCAAAGTATGAAAGAGGGGTCAAGGGCAAGAGAATTTATTGATAGTTATCCGGTTACCTCGGCTAACTACGATAAGGCCATTGTTGCACTTAAAGAGCGTTTTGGTAAACCCGAGCTTTTAATAGAGGTTTATGTAAGGGAACTTATTAAGTTAATTATTTCTAATGTTAAAGCGGATTCAAGAGATAAGTTACCCCTTGATAAGCTTTTTGATAAATTGGAAGCTCAATTGAGAGCTTTGGATTCCCTTGGCTTAGATTCAGGTGACAATTCAGCATGGTTATACCCAATGGTGGAATCATGTCTCACCGAAGACGTATTAAGGGCTTGGCAGAGAAGTTTGTATTTTAATCAGCCAGAGCGAACCCCGAGTCTCAGCGAGAGGTCTTCACCCGAATCTTCGCGCCTAACAAATTTGATGAACTTTTTAAAAGCCGAAGTGCAGGGTGAAGAAAGGTTGAAATTAGCACGTAGTGGTTTTGGGGGCAATAGTCGAAATGAGAGTTCCCAAGAAAAGCCCAAGGGTGAAAATAGGGGTAAATTTCAGTGTAAAAATCAAGCTAATTTTCCCACTGCAGGCGGATTCCTTACCACAAAAGATAGCTACTGTATTTTTTGCAGTAAAGCTCATAAGAGTGAGAGTTGTTATGAGGCCCGTCTGTTGCCTCTTGAGGAAAAAATTGCTAAAATTAAGGATAAGAAGTGTTGCCTAAAATGTCTGGCACCTAATCACATAGCCAAATTTTGGAAGCAGTTTATACGGTGCTATGCTTGTGGTAAGCCGCATTGTATTTCTATATGCCCAGAAATGCATTGCAAAAATCCGCCGCCAGTATCAGAATCCTCTCCGGTAACAGACGTGCAACCAACTACTGCCAGACAGACGTGCACCTCAGAAGTGGCCTTAATGACATTAAGGGTAGAGGTGGTCGGCGCTAATCAGTCCAGAATTTGTTGAGTGATGCTTGATTGTGGCTCACAAAAATCATACATCTCAAAATCTGTGGCTGTGAAACTGGGTTTGCCAATTGTTTCCAAAGAGACTTTGTCTCACACTTTATTTGGGGGAGCGCAAACTGGACCGAAATCGCATAATAAATATCGGGTTAAATTATCTTCCATGAGTAAAAATAAATGGGAAGATTTAGAATTTGATTTTTTGGAACAGAATATAATTTGTGGCAATGTACCATGCATTCCTAAAGGTCCTGTTGTAAGGGAATTAAAACGTAATAACATTTGGTTATCAGATATGGGATCAGATTGTCCGAAGATAGAAATGCTCATCGGAAGTGATGTTTATGGGAAAATTCTCACTGGGCTTGTAAAGCAACTAAATGGAGGATTAACCGCAATTTGTACAAAATTGGGTTGGGTAGTTTGTGGCACTTTAGAGAATTATTCGGATAATAAAACTGTAAGTACTGCACTTTTGTGTGCAAATTTAGCAGTCAGGGATATGCAAATCTCCGATCTTTGGAATTTGGAGACAATTGGCTTACTGGATAGTCAACAGAGTTTATCTAAAAAAGCTGAAGAGGAAATGGCCAGAGAACAATTTTTGCACACTCTCACTAGAAACAATGAGGGTCGTTATTGTGTGGGCTTACCTTGGCTAGGGCAAAATGTGGAGTTGCCTTCAAATCGCCATGTAGTAGAAAAGAGACTATTCAGTGTCGCCAAAAAATTAGAGTCTCTCGGCAAGTATGATGATTATAGTAAAATTTTTGAAGAATGGAGGGATGAGGGTATTATTGAGGAGGTGCCGGATAATGAACTTAATTTAGATGGACACTACTTGCCCCATCATCCCGTATTTAAACCAGATAGTCTGACTACTAAAATAAGACCGGTTTTTGATGCCAGTTGTAAAGTTGGCAGATCTCCCTCACTTAATGATTATTTGTTTAAGGGCCCGAACTTGATTGAAGAGATTCCTTCAATTTTGTTACTATTTCGAGAAAAGTGTATAGGGGTTACTTCTGATATTAAGCGTGCCTTTTTACAAATAGAAATAAGAAAAGAAGATAGGGATTATTTGAGGTTCCTATGGTGGGAGAAAAATAGTGTTGTAAAGGTTTTCCGCCATTCAAGGGTCGTATTTGGAGTGACTTCCAGTCCATTTCTGTTGGGAGCGGTTATATCATTTCATTTGTCCCAGCTCTCAGATGAAGAGAGAGTAACTGCTCAGAAGTTAGCTCGATCCCTATATGTCGATAATTGTGTAACATCGGTTGATAATGAAACTGAACTTGAGAATTTTATAGAAAATTCTACAGATATTCTAGCTAGGGCATAAATGGATTTGAGAATGTGGATGTGTGGGCCAATAAATGAGAATGTAAACTTAAGGGTAAAAGATTTAAATTCAGAAACTGTAGAGGACCCACAGTCTGTTTTAGGGGTTTTGTGGAATAGGAATAAAGACAGTCTTTCCATTAATATAAAACTCGTACCACTTTCGAAAACATTGTCAAAAAGGGAAGTTTTGTCGTTGACACAGTCCGTTTTTGACCCTCTGGGATTCTTGACTCCCATTATGTTACCTGCAAAATTATTACTGCAAGAAATTTGGGTAATAAAGGCTGATTGGGATGCACCATTACCAGAGGAAATCAAGAAGAAATTTTTAAAGTGGTACAATAATTTGGGAAAGCTCACCGATTTTGAGTTGCCACGACGCATCGGGTTTGGCGATAAAAGTAATTGGTCCCTTCATATCTTTTGTGACGCAAGCAAACACGCATATGCAGTTGTAATATTCCTTAGATGCGTTGACAACGGAGAGATATTCATTAATTTGGTTGCAGCCAAATCCAGGGTAGCCCCCTTAAAAGGGTTCACAATTCCCCGTTTAGAGCTGATGGCTTGCGTTCTGGGTGCACGTTTGTCCAAGTATGTTACTGAAGCCCTTTCATTGGAGTGCAACTCAAAATATTTTTGGACCGATTCTACTACGGCCTTATCATGGATCAAAAGAAATAATCTTTGGGGAACATTTGTGGGTAACCGCGTGAGGGAAATTTGTTCTGTCACTGACCAAAACCAGTGGTCATATGTACCAAGTGAATGGAACTGATCTTCCTTCCCGTGGCTGCTCCCCTCTTCAGTTTATCCAATCGGATTGAGTAAATGGACCTGTTTGGCTGAAGGGTCCTAGGAAAAATTGGCCCGAATTGATTATTGAGCCAAACAAAAGTTTAATTTACTCAGAAATAAAAAAGGGAGTAAACTCATGTAGTAACATTAGTATAGATATAGATAGTGAACCTGAATGGTACAAAAGATATTCTAAATTTTCAAAAATGGTAAAGATTTTGGCCTGGGTTAAGAGATTTATTGCTAATTCCCGTAAGCAAAATGTTATTAAAGAACCTTTTTTAAATACCATTGAGATTCAGAAATCTAGAAACACACTTCTATTGCTCATTCAGCGAGAGAGTTTTGCACCAACTGGAGATTCGGTTTTCAGTTTTGCAATTGAGAGAGATGAAACTGGTTTAATTAGAGTAAAAACCAAGATTGTTGAGAGAGACGACCCATACGCCTTCCGGTACCCAGTTTTACTGCCAGCAAAGCATTTTATATTCGAAGCTCTAGTTAGAGAGTTCCATCTTAAAAACAGTCACGCTGGTGTTCAAGCCCTAACTACCATGCTTCGAGAGGAATATTGGATCCTCTCAGCAAGGCGAACTGTCAGATCCGTTGTGCGACAGTGCGTGCGATGCAAAAGGTTTACGTCAAAACCACCAGAGACATTGCCGATTCAACTGCCATTGGACAGAGTTAGAGATGCTAACACCTTCGAAGTTACGGGCGTCGATTTATGTGGTCCATTGGTCCTCCGCAACAAAACCAAAACTTGGGTGGTTTTGTTTACATGTGCAGTCTACAGATGTGTGCATTTGGAGCTTGTTACTGCTATAAGCACCGAGTACTTCATTCAAGCCCTCCGTCGATTCATTGCGAGAAGAGGGAGACCATCTACCATCTACTCCGACAACGGGACGAATTTTGTTGGTACATCATCAGCACTGCAAAAAGTTGACTGGGAAAAGGTTGTATCTCAGGATACGTTGCGACCCATCATCTGGAAGTTCATTCCTCCCAGTGCGGCTTGGTGGGGTGGATGGTGGGAGCGACTGATCCGGTCCACGAAGGGTCTCTTGGTGAGAGTCCTTGGGCAAGCTTCAGTGAACTACGAGGAGCTACTCACCATCCTCTGTGATGTGGAGGCCATCCTCAACTCTCGCCCCCTCACCTATGTTTCCAACGACATTGATGACTTGTCTCCTCTGACCCCCTCGATGTTCATGCAAAACATCAAAGTGTCCGGAACAGCAGATTTAGATTCCATTGATGGGAACAAGCTCCTTGTGCGTCAACGAATGTGCCAGGAACTTCGAGAACAACTTCACAGCCGATTCCGTAAGGAGTACCTGGCACAACTTGTCCAGAGGCCCGGCCATAAAAATTGCAACATGCACATAGGGGACATGGTGTTAGTTGGTGCGGAGAATATCAAGCGTATCAACTGGCCCATTGCACGTATCCAGGAATTGTGCACGGGTAGAGATGGCCGTGTAAGAGTGGTAAAAGTGAAAACACGTCACGCAATACTCACACGTCCAGTGCGAAAGCTATACCCACTGGAAGTTTTTTAATTGTGAAATATTAAAAAAGGTGGGAGTTAATGTTGTGATTTTAAGATTGTAGGTGGCAGTAGGAGACGGGCAGATGCACTGTTGAGTTGCCCGGATCTGAAACTGAAACCTTTTTTGTGTTCTTTTCTTGTTCTATCTTTTTTTAGAATCTTTTTTCTTTCGATGTTACTCAATGTTGTCTGATGTATGAAAATTGGGCGTCTTTGTGCCGTTAAATATAATGCGTAGTAGCCTTTAAAATAAAAGATAGGTTTCCTATAAAGGTATGTGTAATTTCTTTCTCTTTGGGAGGGGCATGGGAGTGTGTTCGAATTAATTTAGCTGGTAGCTAATTTTGTAAAGATAATAATGTATTTTCAACACATGCATCAACTTGCACAAGGTTTGGCTCGTATTTAATGATTGATGGGGTAGAAATTGAATGGTTTTAGTTAGAAACTGTTGTTTACATTTTCAAAGACCATCATAAAAGTCTGTTTATAGGTCAAAATGTAAATTGTAAAAGAAAGACTTTGATATTAACGGTCTGGTAAAGTCACACATTAAAATAACCTGATGTATGAAAATAAATTTTCATAATTTTTTTCAAAAATCAAAAAATTATAGGTTTTAAAGAACTTTAGTAAAATCATAAAAATCGGTATAAAAAACTACGAAAAATTCATAAAAATAGCATAAAGTAAGTAAAAACTACCTATACTTTGTAGAAAAGTTAGCATCTCTACAATGTGATATTCAGTAATTTCTTGTTTGTGTTAAATATTTGTACTTTGATATTAATGAAAAGGCCTCATGTTATGTTTGTGATATGATAAGTACCTTAATTGGTATTCTGATCTTTAAAAATAGTAGTTAAAAATGTAACCTCACTTTCTATGCAGTATTTATTTGTTGATCTATTAATTTCTTCCTTTTTTTTAAATATATATATGTAATATAAGATGCCCTCATATTCTGAAAGTTTACTTCAATTGCTACTATTTTTATGTTTTAGGCAATTCCTGCTGCCCTTTCTGGTCGAGATGTAATCGGGATAGCCAAAACTGGCTCCGGAAAAACGGCTGCCTTTATTTGGCCCCTCCTTGTTCACATCATGGACCAGGTCTGAACTTAAAACCTTGAAACTGTTTTGTATCTTTGCTTATTAGAATTATCGTCTGACTTTCATAACTAATGATTTTTTGTTTTACCCTATCTTCCAAACTTGTGTCTCAAAGCGATAACGTTGTAGCATGCAAGAGAATTTTATGCTCGATTACAAACCACTTGTAACGATTTAGAGGAAGTCCTAATAAGGACCATTCCCTATACTCGCCATGTTATTACAGGGTGGCTATAGAACCTGAAATTCATGGAAATCAGGGAATTTCATTCTTCTGTAAAAATCAGAGAAATGTCAGGGAATTTTGTAAAATTACCATTTAATCAGGGAATTTCGTAAAATTACCATTTAATCAGGGAATTTTGAAATTTTTGAGTTTCCCTTCTCGCATGCCCCGTGCGGATATCTACCTCATCTCGCATCACATGAAGTGGATGCTGTCATGTCACCGCGTTGAATATAGTTTTTTTTTTTTTTTATCTACTTTTTTTAGTCTGTCTAAAAAGCCCTCAATGGCTGCTTGGCCGATTTGAGAGAATGACGATTCCGAAATTTTTCTACTCTCGGCAACTATGCCAAACCATCAAGATCTCGCCCACAACCGTGTTGATGTTCCGCTTTTTCTTTCTTTTTTTTTTCCTTTTCTTTTTTTATATGTATTATTATTATTATTATTATTATCTGGGATCATTATTATGCCTGGAGCAATTATTTCTGTTAGATTTCTGATGATCCTATAACTTAGCAGCGAACAGGAAACAGCATGTGACATATATTAAAGAAAATCATATGTCTTATTTGTGTTAGTTTTGAAATTTAAAAAAAAAGTTTTGTACTGGTTTTGCTTTACCTTGAAGTTGTTAGCAAGTATGGCTGAAGTTGGTGAATTTTGTATTTTTTAATTAATGTTTTCCATTCTTTTTCATCTAAAGATGTTTGTTTTGATTTTTACCATAAATTTATTATAGCGCAACTATACTTTGACTATTTAGAATTAAATTTACTTATTGAATTTTCGTTTTTTTAATCTCCATTTTTTAAATTTTTTTTTTTTAATTATAGCGCACATTAGGAAATTTTTGAAGAAATCTTCTGGAAATCAGGGAATTTTATTTCTCAAATTCTGCAGCCACCCTGTTACAATCTTTTAACCCAGTGAAACTGCTTTCTACAAAACCTTTTTGACATTTGGTTATACAAAGTAGTTTCTAAATGCACTGGGCTAGAAGATTGTAACATAGCGGGGAATGATCCTTACTAAGACTTCGTCTTGACAGGCAATTGTAGCAAATGTTTTGTGTCGGTTGTTAGGTGATGTTTTCTCCCATTGGAGATGTAAGTGCAAGGCAGTTTAGTTCCCTTTGATGAAATAACTCTCAGAAGTTGTCCCGCCTAGAAATCATGTTGTGATATTTAGAATAGTGTAACCTTTATTCAGCTTTTGTACCAGAAAATATCTGAGCTAACCAACTGCCAAAATAATAGTCAAAAGTGACCGTTTTTGTAGTTATTGCATAATGAACTGGTCAACACTGTTCGGTTGCATCATTTGTTAAAAAGGAATAAATATATGATAATTTTATTTTAAAATTTTCAATTTTCTTAAAATTAGTATCAAACTAATTGCATTACTACAGTTATATAGTGTAAAACCTCCAAATCTATCAAGCTATGTTTCAACAATATAGAATTAGTTCTATGATACAGAGGAACACTGACATTGTTCTCTAATTAAGATAACTAATTTTCCTTGTGTGTTTAATATAATTGTTCACATTACATTATCTTCACCGTGGTGTGTTGGGTTTTATTTCCAGTTACAGATTAGTAATATAACTAACCAGCCAATATACTTTTGTTTACTCAATGAATTGAATAGGGATTATTCTTGGAGAAATATTGTAATCCTTTTTTTTTTTTTTTTTGTTAACTTCAACTCAAAAATTAGCGCCTTAGTAAGTAGAGAATGCACTTGTGACTCTATTTGACTGCTTATGACCATAACTATTTTGTTGGTTGACAAGATATATTCTTGCTGCGTGGATTTGGACGGAAAATGTTTTGTGCCTGTGTTAAATTTGTACATAATTTTGCTTAAAAGATATCTTGTCATTAGTAATGTATTTTATTCTTCCAAGAATGCAAATATGGGATTCTAGGATGTTGATATTCTCTTCCTTTAAAAAAAAAAAAAATGTCTAGAAGTTTTTTTTTTTTTTTAAAAAGAGAGAGAGAGAAAGGGAGGAGAAATCAAATGTAACAATTTGTGCGAACTGGCAGGATTAATATTTAAAAAAAAAAAAAATTATGCTAGTTTTTTGTTATATTTAGTTTTTAATCTATCAGTTTTACAACTTGGACCTCTGGCCGATTATCTACTTTTTTGTATTTTTAACTTAGCTATATAATTTCTGGTAACTATTTTACTTTTGTGATGTTATAAAAGTTTAACAATATTGAAAAAAAAATTCATTTTATTTATTTGTAAAAAATATTTAAAATCAATTATGTTCAGAAGTTAGGATGGCTGTTATATAATTTCTTTGTCAATTAATGTATTAAATCTGGTTAAATTTTCAATATGAGTTAATAAGTATGACGATTAATATTTATGTTGATTGATACACAGTTCAATTTCATTATTATCTTGTATTCAAATTTTACACAAGTGAATAATAGCTTAATGTTTACTTTTACTATTTTTAGAAAGAGCTTGAAACTGGTGATGGACCCATTGGTTTGATCTTGGCTCCCACTCGAGAGTTATCGCAGCAGGTAAAATAACAGTACAACGATTCTATTCTTTTTATGTAATATCTCTCTACATAAAATTACTTATTGTGTTGGCAATGATCAATTATTGTGTAAAGCTAGCTTCGTAATTAAATTAGGATTTGTAAATAAAATTTGGTATCGGAGGAAAAGCATGACTTTTATGACTACACATAGAGTTATCAATGGTATATATATAAATATTGCTTATTAGTGTTCAGAAGAAAGTTAAAGAAGGATTCAAAATATTTTTTAGTCATGAAAATGTTTTTCAGAAATAATGAAATTAGATTGTCAGTGTAAACACTTTAAATTGAAATTGTATGTATATTTACTAATGGAATGTGCAATTGTAATCTCCAATATCTAGTTACCTAGTAAGCAACTGTTTTAAAATACCTACACTCATTTTTGCATGTTCATAAATCAATTGCTTTTGTGTTTTTTAATCACATTGATTTTATTATGTGTTCCATTAGTCCTAAGTAACGTATCCTTTTTAAAACTGTTAACCAAAGACTTTGTAAAATCAATTGTTAGTTTAGCCTTAATTTTTGTAGGTAGTGACAGTTGAAACTGTTTTAAAATCCAATTTTTCAGTAATTTCAATTGCAAGTAGAAAAGTATTAATTATAAATAAGCTTAAAATAGTAATACAGGGTCTCCAGCATAAAAGAAGCTTTGGATTACGTTCAACAATCCAAAATACATAGCCGCTTTTACGTTGACCACCCTGTATAACCCTTCGGTACGCACAATAAAAAAAATCACTTTGGAACGCGCAATCGACCTGAGAGGTTTTTCATGTATTTTACAGCGTAAACATAGTACTTTTTATTTGTTTTTGGTTAAGAAATTCCGAAACACTTGAGTTAAGAAATTATCAAACATTTCTTTATTTCTATGGCAGGCAAAGCAGTAAGTAGAAAGACCCTTTCAGGTCGCATGTTTTGTAGGCTTAATATATTTTTATATAGAGTTTTGGCAGAATTTACATATATTTAACTGAGAGATACATATGTTACTAAAGTATACCAGGATACATATATTACTAAAGTATACTAGGATACATATATTACTAAAGTATACTAGGATACATAGATTACTTAAGTAAACTATTTAGCTAACATCACAACTATTTTTAGTATAATTCTAAACTAGTTGATTTCTCCAAGAGTGTAGAGGATTTCCATTCTCATCTCTCTTGTCAATTTCATATTTGCATCACTTAACAGTCAGTTATCTTTTTAATTTTTTTGTATTCCTTTGATTTTGTGTGTGTCAGTGTGGGTGGATGAGTAGCTTTGTGCCTGCCGGGCATATCTGCGGAGGCCTAATTAACACACTTGCCGTAATTCAATCTATCTAAAACTTGGCAGATAGATTTGATGTCTATGCCAATGCATTCTATAAAATTTTGGGGACTGCTACAATAGCCAAACGACCATTTTTACACATGCTTCTCTAACCGCTTCGGAATACTAATAGAACCCATTTAACCGATCTTCGTTGAAACTCTTTCCTTTTACCAAAATTGTATTCATCAAAATAAATAAAAGATAATTGAACGTGAATGCATAAAATCATTACGGAGTGAAGTCCAGTCAATTGAACTTTGTGTTGCATAGTAACGTTTTAAGTGAAAGAATTTGAACCAGTCGTGGAAATTTTTTCCTGTTGCCAAAATTGTTTTTATCAAAATAAATAAAAGATGTTTCTATTGCCTCAAGTCAGACTTAATAGCTTTTACTGACGTTCTATTATCCAGTTGACAATGCTTATAAAGGATTTATATTAAAAAGTGTGTTTCTTGTGGGTTATGTTAGTAGTTTCTTTATTAAGTTGTGTTCCTTTTACAGATCTACACAGAAGCCAAACGTTTTGGAAAAGTGTATGGCATCAACGTTGTATGTTGCTTTGGCGGTGGAAGCAAGTGGGAACAGACTAAAGCACTGCAGGAGGGAGCAGAGATTGTGGTAGCCACCCCGGTCAGTTTGTTTCTTTTGTTTAACGTTGACCAGTGGTTGGTAAACTTTTATCATCAAAGGCCAATTAATTTTTAAACAGTGTTTAAGCTGGGGTATAAAATTCTTTAGCAAAAAAAGCTAAAATCACAATTTTCATTTTAACATTTTGCTAAAATGATTAGGACTTCCGTTACTTGGAATGTTTAACATAATTAAAACACTTTTTTTTTATGATAAAATTATTTTTAACTTTAATTATAAAGCTATTTTATAATAATATCAACTGAAAAAATACTTGTCGCTCATCAGATTACTTGTCTTTTAGGTTGATGTAACCTTAGGATAACAAAAACAAATCCAAAACGATAATTTTGCACATTTAGTGTTAAAAGGTTTTATCCAAAGAGCTAAATCACACTTTCTGATTTTAGCATTTAAGAAAGTTCTTAAGCATTTTGCTAAAAAAAAAACACCCACAGCTTAATCTCTGTTTTTAAAAATCTTCTGCTTTAGGAATTTAAAATCTGCTTTGAGGGAATAAACTCCCATTTAAGCTGCAAATAGAGAGAAGGCTTCTCCTTGAAAAAACTTCCTGAAAGTGGTCCCCCATTGACATTCAAACTGCTCACATTAACTCATATCTTGATGTAAAATAAATTCCTGCACTGTATACCCCTTGTGTTGCTCTTGCAAAATCCAATTCAAATGTTATTTACTCAGTTAACCCCCTTGCTTTCATCCAATCAGGCCGAAACTTGGCAAATAGATTCGATGTTGATAATGCATTCTATCAAATTTTGACGACTATCACTAAAAAGTCGCTTTTGCAGAATACTACTAAACCAACTTGTCGTCATCCACTGGCACTGAAATAGCATGTAACCAATGATTGAAGAAACCCTTTCCTGTAGCCAAAATTATTTTAATAAAAAATAAAAAAAAAATTTTAATCAAAATAAAAGATATTTGGATATGAATGCAGATTCCCATTCATTTTTAATGAATAAGTTTGGAAAAGTATAATAGTTTACTGCATATTTTGCTGATAGAGTTGTTTTTAATATTTAAAATTAGATACCAACACCTAGCAGATGCTGATAACAGAAACGTTGCTTTGTTAATGAATATAAAAATTAGCAATACATATAAGGGATTTGTATTAAAAAATTTTATGAGTTATAATATTAATCTATGCAAATCCTCCTAATTTGCAAGTCTTGAGTGTGTTTGATCTACCAAAAAAAATATTTCTTTACTTCTTTGCCTAAAATCATGGCAATTAGTCTGTGTTAAATTATGCCTACAAAAACTCATCAAGGAAGTCGTTTGTCAATTCTTTGAATGGAAAAATATTATAATCTGGTTATAAGATTATTTCTTTTTGTTCCAGGGAAGAATGATTGATCTCGTAAAAGCTAAAGCCACCAACTTGAAGCGTGTCACTTTCCTCGTGTTGGACGAAGCTGACAGAATGTTCGATATGGGATTTGGTAGGTGTGCCGTTCAAACCTTTACTATGAGCTAATGGATCATCATTCTTTTCTTTCCTTGCATTATGTAAATTTATTTACCAAATATGTATGTAATAAGATCATGCATGTAATAAGATGTTAGTAGATTGATATCGTCTGACACAAGAGCTTCACTAGGGTTCTGCTATAACAAAATATTGTTGATATAGAATACGAGAGATCACCTTCTGGGAGGTCTTTCCAAGGGGTACTTCCCTATATGAGACTACTTGTCAAAAATATCATGTTTGTTTATATTTGGAAGTAGAGCTTGCTGAAAGGTAATCCTTATTAGGATTTAGTCGTGAAAGCATATTGCATGCATAATAATTAGAAATTTGTCATGTACAGTTAACTTTTCTGTTGTTGTACTCCTATATAACAGTGTGTCCAATAACAGGGAAAATCCAGGATATTGATCATTCTGGAAATATCAAAATTTTTTATAAATTGTAAATAAAACAGAGAAATTCTTTCTTTTTTTTTTATTGAAAAAGTAAAAGAGAAATTTTCTTTGAGCATGAAATCATGGTTTCGTAGTAATATGGCTTTGATTAATTTTAAGATTTACTGAGATTTATTTTTTTATTTTGATAAAGTTTTAAAGAACAATTTTTTGAGACATTTTTAATTTACTACATTAATATTTGAAACTAATATTGAAACTAAACTTAAATCACTTTTACTCTGTAACTAATCATTCAACTCATAAACTAAGAATTAAAAATAGTTTTAATATAGTATATTTTTATATTTCCTTTATTTATTTCAAACAAATTAGGGTATCTTAAGAGAAGTATTATAATATTTTATTTATTAAAAAATAGAAAGGTCGTAAAAATTAACATTTGCCGTCTTGGCAGGTGTTAAAAGTGCAATGGAACATCTCAAATTCGCAAAACTGCCAGGGATGGTAGTCTTTTTGAAGAATGTTTAATTTAGGGTTAAATTTAGTCCCTAATTATTTATATTTACATTATTGCAAATTTTGTAAAACTATGTCAGATAATCAAAGCATTTTCTTCTGTACATCCTGTATAATAATAGTTTCTTTATAAAATTTGATAGATATATTTTTAATTATTAATTCAGGATGTATAATTTTTTTAATGGTGAAAAGTGCCATTTTAATATAGTATTTGCTTAAGTTTTAGTACAGTAGTTCTTTATCATATTTTTTTCCCGATCTAGAATCTTTTACTATTTTTTTCTCAATAATTTATAAATGCTTCCTAAGCATATGCAAGTTAGTTTGTGCATATATGTATACACAGTAAATTTTCTAACTGAATGCGGCATTGATAAATTGTTACATAAACATGAAAGGCTGGCTTAAATTAAGTCAAAACTTAGTTTTTAATTTGAGAAAACATCCTTTGTAGATGGCTGCTTCTTAATTTTATCCCTCTTTTGTGCGTTTCCTCATTTCATGTCAGTGATTTTAAGTTAAGCTGGATAGATAGGAGTCTACTGTTATAGTTGATGAATTAAACATGAAACAAAATACATGCTGCTTACCTGCAACGAACAGGATAGTTGGTTGTTTTTACACCTGTTAAAATCTGCCAACTTGTTACACCGTTTTCTTCATTGTCAGTTGAAGTTAATTAATACTATTCAATGAAGTGTAGATGAGCTATTGTATGAAGATAATGGCTCTTGATATCATGGTTTTCCTGCATTTATGAATTTAAAAGGTAGAATAAACACTGTTAAAAAAAAAAGTTCTTGCAGTGTAGAAAGGTACCAGATCTGGAATTAATCAATGATTGAAAATGATTTTGAAACTAAGAATTATATGTTATACTTATTTCAAATCTTTTACAATATTTCGTATGTGATTTCTTTTATTTGTAGAACCCCAAGTTCGTTCCATATGTGACCATGTACGACCAGACAGACAGAGTGAGTTGTTGTTTTTTAATTAAATTCTTAATTTGTTGCCTAATATTATCATGTATCCATCAATCTTTTTTTTACTGATTAAACCAATTCCTTCTTCAGATTTTCTTTCTTTTTCTCTCAACTATTATCATTCAAAAATTAATATTAACGTACATAATCTCATATTACAAAGATATTTTAAGTGTATTATATGTATTTTCTCATATAAATAAAACACATGTTACTTTTCTAGAAATAAATATGATAAGGAAATTCACCAGTAAAAATATTCTCTTCTGATTTCGTAAAAGGGTAACATTTAGTAAAGGGTATTGAGAAAATTCTAATTTTTATATAATTTTATTCATATTCAATTTTGTATGCATTATATTCTGCATGTTGTGTTTTCATTTAGAAAAAAACCTTATTTTTTATGTAATAAAAAATCTTGTATATATTATATTCTGCATGTTGTGTTTTCATTTAACGTCAAATACAATTAAGATAAGGGCCAAATCAAAAATTAATGTTGGCATTTGTTTGTTTTTTTCAAATCTTGCAACAAATAGCCCCATACTTATTTTCTCTCTTTTTTTTGCAGCCTTACATCAAAATTTACCATGTTCGTTGAAATACAAAGATAATCTCTATTCACCTGCTTTATTTCTTCCTTAGCCTTGATGTTCAGTGCCACCTTCAAGAAGAAGATTGAGCGCCTTGCTCGTGATGCCTTGACAGATCCTGTTCGAATTATCCAGGGAGAACTTGGTGAGGCCAACGAGGATGTAACGCAGATTGTACTAGTCATGCCTGCTGGTCCAGCAAAGTGGGTATGGCTCACGAGCAAGCTTGTAGAACTACTCTCAGGTGATTATTGGATATTCATTCCTTACAATCCCACATTCAGCTTTGCTAGACATAGTAATTTTTTTTTATAGTGTACTATAGAATTATTCTCTGTGATATTTTTAAATGTGCTATATATATGATATTTTTTTCTTTATGAAATTACTCTACCAAAAAAAAATTTTGCAGCCTGGTTAAATAATTTTTTCCCACTGAGTTTACAACTAAATAAAAAACTCAAATATTACTAATCCACTTTCATGTTTATCTTGAAGTTTGTAGATGTATTTTTTATCTTAATACAGAAAGATAATGTTACCTGAAACTCAAAAACAAATTCTGGGAATTGTTTTAAGTTCTCTGAAATAGTATCATGGGATTTTTTTAAGTTCTGTAAAATAAAGAAAAAGTTAGGTTTTTGATCTCTATAACTTCAATCAGTGTTGTTATAACCTTTGTGGGTCCTTCAATACTTCTATATATTTTTCTATTAATGACAGAATGGCAAAATTGAAAATAACACTGAAAGATAAGGTAAATATCCGATATTTTTTGCAACCTTGTTAGTAACGTACTACCAGAAGTGAAATAACTTTAAATTTTAAAAAATTCTCATTTTTATTCTTTCCAATATTTTCTTAGTAAACAATCTTTTTCTCTTGTCAAAAGACCTTAAATCAATCCAATAATACAAAAATTATCATTTTCAAAAACTTGGGAGTTGTAGTTTTAATATTTGATATTTAAAAACTGACAGTTAAGATAAAAATTGTTAAGTTATCATAACATCATAGTGATTTTTTTTCTTTTTTCTTTTCTCTCTTTTAAGCTGGCAGTGTGCTAATATTCGTTACAAAGAAAGCTAATGCAGAAGAATTGGCGAATAATTTGAAATTACAGGATCACGAAGGTTTGTATTTAAACATACCAAAATTTATGCATTAATCTCTGACTACTTTTATGATATTGCCCTTGTAATTCAGTTACAGCTTTTACTGTTTAAAAGTTACTTTGTTTTATTTTATTGAGCCAAAAATAAGAGACCCATAGTCAAATTTTGTTGAAATGCTAGTGAATGCTAAAATTTGGCTTATTCTTGTGATTTATACCCAGAATAAAAAAAATTTGAGGGATTTGTATTGTACAAGGAAATTTAATAATAGCAATATGATTGTTACTTGTATTCAGGCTTCCATGGAAGCTAAGTAAAAAACTTAAGTCTACATGATGGTTGGTTTTAGCACCAAGGTTTTAATTTTACAGTCTCTGATAAATCCGTCGACGTGATGACCATTTTGTATAAGTTACCCCTGAAGTAAGGTTGTAATCTCTTGAGATTTCCATGATGAGAGAATTGTAACTTTTTCTCAAATTGTATGTTAACTTTTTACTGTGAATATTTGTTCAATAAACAATTTAAGTTCAATTATAGCTAAATTTATCAAATCTTGTTTAAATTTAAAAAAAAAAAATTGGAGTGTTGCATGTTTTTTTTTTTTTTTTTTTTTTTTTTTTTTTTTTTTTGTAGTTTTTAAAATGTGAACATTGAGTCAAACTGAAGTCGACTGTATGTTAATATAATGCCATTATTTAAATGCGTAACATTTTATTTATAAAGTTGTTAGACTTGTGTCATTATACAAATAGATTTTTTTTGCCGGTTTGTTTTTCCTTTGTTTGAAGTTCATATATTTTTTAGAGGAGGGGGAAGAATTTTCCCATGGCTGATGTCTGATTTATTCTATTTCTCATTATGGATATTTCTATTAAATTTTTTTTTTTTTTTTTTTTTTTTGTATGTTATCTGTTGAAACTGTTATTCTTTGCAATGAAGCACACTTGTTGCAAAATTTTTGTAAAATAATTTAATATGAGCCAGCAATTTAATTTTAACTAAAAGAAATTATTTACTAATATTACAGTTGGTCTGCTCCACGGGGACATCGATCAGAATGAAAGGAGTAAAGTAATTCTCTCTTTCAAGAAGAAAGAAGTCTCCATACTGGTGGCAACCGATGTAGCAGGTGAGTTTTTCATATTAGAAAAAACTCTCAATCAAATATGGGATCAAAGCCTCCTACGAACATGCCATCTGAAAAGTGTGCATCACTTGGAGAGTGCTTATATTTGTTCCTATGAAAGAGAACTTCTTAAATTGGGGGGGGATAAAAATGTGTAACATTCATGCATATGTAATGTGACCAGATTTTTCTGACTAAAAATCAGGACACGTCTCTACCGATGATATGAGGTGATATTTTTTTTGGGGAGGGAGGGGGTGCAGTGTTGGCAGGTATGTAATAGTGAATTATATAAAATTGGAGAATGTTCCTTCTGGAATTCGTTGTCACACACGTCAACTCTTTATGTTAAATAAAGCAGTCACAGTAGTTAGTAAAATAGGTTCATTTTTAGTTAACACCAGCATAACAACGTATAAATTGTCATATTTTATGAACTGATTGGGGAACCTAATTTGGCTTCATAATTTATCAAACATTTCAAATGTTTGATTTTGCTAAAATACTGATTTAATGGTCCTTCAGACCAAATTCGAGTCTTTTTTTAAAGAAATTGTATAATCATAGGACCTTGTCTGGATTTTTGCAGAATGTTTTGTTTTACTTTTCTGTTATCTTCGACTTTTGCTTATTTCAGCTCGGGGCTTGGATATCACCCATGTGAAGACTGTGGTTAACTATGACATTGCCCGCGACATTGATACCCACACCCATCGCATTGGAAGAACGGGCAGGGCAGGTGAGTTTTTCCATCCATGTAACTTCAACAAATAAAATTGGTTCCATAAAGTTACCTGTGGGGCTGCTTTAAAAATTAGTACAGTCAAACCTTGTAACTCTTAAGATGAAACACCGTTTAACATTAAATTTGGTTAACATTGTTAAATTCTGCTTAACTCTTTTAGGACTACTGACATGATTAAAAAAATCTGTAACTGACTAATTTTTTCAATATTTCAAATAAATTTAAAAAACAAATTGCAAAACAAGTAAAGACACTATATCTCATTATTTAATGATTTCTAAGGTAAAATGATCGCAGATAAACGTACTTATTAACAGAATTGGGTCTGAAAAGGTTTAACTCTAAAAATAATTTGTTCTACAAACTGCCTCCGAATCTAATATTATGCTAAAAAAAAGTATTCATACTTGACAGTTTTTACTTTCAATTACCTATATATTTACATAGGGTAATGAAAGTATAGTATTTGGTTAAAAAAAAAAATCGATTTTTGTGCACATGGTTCGTACGTTTTTAAAAAAACCTTGAAAGGTGTTTGAAAAAAAAATCTTTCATTTTCAAGTGCTTGAAAACCTTGAATTCTGTAAAAATATGTTTAAAGTGCTTGAATTTCATTTTATTTTTTTAAAATATAGCATCTTAAAAAATTTGTTCAACAAAGTGAGCAAAATCATTCGAATTAAGTTAAGCCAATCATCAACTATAAAAACATCCCAGTTGAATAAAAATTTCGTCAATCCCCCTTCGATGAGTACAGCGCTACTCATGCCCAACATATCTGGAATATCCGATTAAGCCACGTGATCTCTTTTTTCGTTTTTGTATCGTGTGTGCTAATTTTTTGCGCACTGTTTAAAAATGGCAGGGAAATGCATTTTCAATTCAAGCTGATATTAGAAAAGCCGGAATATAGTATTGAAGCCTGTGTGTTAGATTCGCAATTTGCACTATGTACTTTATGTGTCAAAAATGTCATGATTGGAGAAAGTGCTTTAAAAAACTATGCAAAGAGTAAAAAATGGATTTAGTTTCTTTAAGAAGTTTGATGGGGATCATTCGAGCTATTTCTAATGATAAAAAAAACCCACCTAAAACAGATATACTTTGTAATAATCAATGTCGTCAGCTTGATGGAGGCACATGTAATTGAAAACGAAGTTTTAGATGCTAAAATACTAAAGACATTGAAAATTATAAAAAAATCATGGGTCTTATGAATTAAATGAAAACATTGATAAATTATGTAATTGCATGTTAGCCGATGGCGTGATTGCATTTAAGTTCTAAATTTTTATGTGGAGAAAAAACAGCATTTTACACAGTATTTGTAATCAAGCCTTCAGAGTAGATTGGAAGACAGTTTAATCAATAAGACTTTTGCATTATTATTTGAGACAATTAAATGGGTATTCACATACGATATTGGCGTAATTATCAAGTGAGTACTAGCTACTTTACTTCTGTTTTTATGGGACATAGTACTGCTTCTGATATATTGGAAGGTTTTTTTCTAATGTAACCTTAAAATGTTCTCTTAGGTAAAATCTAAAAAACATTTTTTCCCTATATACTCGATTTGAGCATGTACCTTTTGCCAATAAAAAATTGCCAATTTTTTAATGTATTTGTGTTGATAACGCCATCCTTGAAAAGTACTTAAAAAGTCCTTGAATTTTTTTCTCCTTCAAATGTACAAACCATTTGTGCATTTCTTGCTGAACGATTGTGCTGAAGAAATTGACCTACGGTATCAAATTTGGTGTGCAGGTTAGTAGTGGCCATGGGACCCACCAAAATCGTGCATGCGCATAAGGTTTAAATCACAAAAAAGTCATATTTTTCAGCAATTGCTAAAATACTTCTCTCAAGGTTTTCATTAAAATCTCTAGGCCAATGCCTCTTAAGGTGTTCTAATCGTCCCCACCTCCAAAATACTTGTAGAAATGCAATAAACGCTTAAAAAGTTTAAAAAACAAGCGCCAATTACACAGAGCTCTCTGCCCTTGAGCATCGGCCATCAACGATTGATTTTCTTCTGTTTCATGCACAAGAAAGGACAATATAATGTCTGTTAAATAACATCACCATTTTAGCAGTGTTTTTTTTTTCCCTTGGAAAAAATTATTGCCAGAAATATCGCCAAACTGGCCATTTTTATTTAAAGGAGTGAGAATGTGATAACGGTAAATAATGCCGTATCAAATTTGAATGTAATGACCAATATTATATTGTGATTGAAAGTTTTGCAATGTTCCACACCCCTAATTTATTTATAATTTTAATGAATTTACAAATGCATTATTGAGTGAGTTTATGACAACTTATTTAGGTGAGAAAGGCATTGCATACACCCTGGTGACCGACAAGGACAAGGAGTTTGCTGGCCACCTGGTGAGAAACCTGGAGGGGGCAAATCAGGCTGTACCACAGGCACTCATGGACCTAGCAATGCAGGTAGCAATTCTCTTTTGTAGTACATGAGATTCTTCTGTGAATGAGTGGAAATCTGTCAATTTCTGCATAAATTCCCTAATATTTACAATTTTTTTATTACTTCTACTAAAATTTAAATAATATAACTCATAAAAAAGTTTTTAATATAAATCCTTTAAATGCATTGCCAATTTTTATATTAATTAACAATACTCTTTTTCCGTTGCCAGTGTGAGCATCTAATTTTAAATATTAAAAACATCTCTATTAGCACAACATGCGGTCAGCTACTTTTCAAAATTTATTCATTAAAACTGAATGCAAATTTATACACTCGCATCCAAATATATTTTATTTATTCTTATTAAGACAATTTTATTATTTATTTATTAAAACAATTTTGGCAACAGAAAAGAATTTCTTCAATGATGGGTTAAATACTATTTCAGCGTGATTGGATGACGGCTTGTTGGTTTATTAGTATTCCTTAAAAGTGACCTTTTAGTGTCAGTGACAGCCCTCAAAATTTGATAGAATGCATTGACATCGAATATATCAGCCAAGTTTCAGCCCGAGTGGATGACGACAATTGAGTTAATCAGGCCTCTGCAGATTTGTCCGCCATCGACATACACACCCACACACGAACAAAATTGAAGTTAATGTAATTTTTAATAGTAAGTTAATATAAGATTTAAAAAAAAACACGCATCCAGCAAATTTCTTATTTCCCTGATCTCATTTCTGAATGCATTTAACCAGTTAACTGGGGAATAAGCAACCTGTTAACCGGTTGCTGTTAAGCTTGGTGCAAACATATCAGTGTTCACCATTACGAAAAATATCATCATGTCCATTGAAATAATCCTCTGGATATGGCAAAATACTCATTTAACAGGTGAAGGACTGCCTTTCTATTTCAAACATAAAATATTTCTCAATTTATAAAATACGATTGATAAACTTATTACCTAATTTTAAAAGAGCATGGTTTTCTTTTAAATTTATTATTTATTAATACACTTAAATAAATATAATTCTTAACATGGTTGGCTAACTTTTTGAATCTAGTATTTTTTATACTTCTGGGGTAGAAAACATTTTGGTATGTTGTTATTGTAAGTAACAAAAATTATGTTTCGTTAATTTGATTTACATAACTATCAAGGAGCTGGTGGTTTTGTGAGTGCCCCTACCATCCTACCATTCTTTACTTAATTTCCCTACCCCATCCTGTTCTTTAAAGAGAGATTAAATAATTCATAATCAAACACTGCTTAATAATCCTTATCACTAAAATGAAACATCACTGGCATTTTTCTGTAGAATATTATATTGCGTAGGCAATTAATTGAGCATTTTTACATGCTATATATGCTAACCCTTATCCTTGTGGATTCGTATATCATTTCTGCTGTTTTGGTACCAGGCTCTTATGTATTATACAAATCCAGCACATCAACATTTTAGAGTTACAGCATAATTTAAGAGTTACTACATGGGGTGCCAATATAAGAAACATAGATTAACGCTAACAGCATTCGTTAATGTAGATTTTCTATAAAAAAAAAAGACCAGTACAAACCACATGGAAGAAAAATCTCCAGTTTGGGAGATGTTTCTTCTATATGGTTTGTACTTGTCCTTTTTTTTTTCAGTAAATCTACATTAACGAATAATAAAACTCTACCTCTTTCCTTGTTTAAAGTTATATAATTTAACAAAAAGATAATTTATCAAAGTACAAACGGACGAGCTTGTTTTGCAATACAAATTGAAACCCACAGCTTAACCATCAGTCCTGGACATGCACCTAAACCTGCTGATCCCAATAAACTACACAACATCCTGACTTACAAGGGTCACATTACGCCTAAAATTTCTTAAATTTTTATTTCTCTCTAAATTTGTACTTACATTTTTCAATATTTTTTTTTTTTTTTTTTTTTTTTAAATTTTTAAACCCCTAAGATTTCCCTATTTTTCTCCAAAATCTGCCAAAACACCCCGATATTCCTCAAGAGAGGACCATGAATTTAATGAAATTTGCATGTTTAATAATAGAATTGCTTAATTGTATAACTGTTATTTTGCTAAAAAGTTGTGGGACGTCCAATTTTTTGAAAATTAGCAATTTTTTGCTGGTATCAAAATAAGCTTTGGAAAGAATGTCTGATAGGGGCCTATGGCAGTTTCAAAAGAAATATCCCTAAACATTTTTGGAATTATCCCTTAACTTTCAAGAACTATGCCTAAAATTTTTTGGAATGAGGAGCTTTCACGTTTTTTGGTTTTATTTTTAAATTAAAGTAGAGAAAAAATCATGAAAAACAATACCATTTATTCAAAAATTTGAGCTCGGATAGATAGTTAAAAAAATATTTAGTTTTTCACTTTGCGATTTGGCGGGAAAAAGCCACTTTTGCGTGAAACGTTAACGCGCAGATAATGAACCAGTCTAAAACCTGTTTTAGAGTGAGATTTCTCCTTCGTTTTGCAACTTTATCTCTGCGTAACAACGTCACGTTTTTTTTTTTTTTTAATGTGTTTTTGGTCACGTGACTTTTGCTTTGATTTCGGCTAATTTCAAACTCGATTTCTGATTAATTGAAAGCATAAAGATAAAAAATAATTGCACTGCTCAAATATATTCGTTGGATAACACTAGAAAATACAAAAAATATTCATTTTCCTCACTTGTGCAAGTTCCTCATTATCCCTAAAATCTTCCTGAAGTCTTTAAAATTATCTGAAAATTCTTCCCTAAATTTTTTAGAAAATTCATTGCCCTCCCTGAACCAGTCAGTCCTTATATAGTTGGAAGAGACAGAAAATGGAGCCAGTACTTTTTGAAAGACCTCCCAAAATATTTTCTACCCTCAATTGTCAATCAGAGTACTCTTTTGTGGTTAGGTCTTTTTTTTAACTGGGATTCCATGGTCTTTAAAAGTGCCTAATATTTTTTAACTTGCTTTTCAGGCCTTGAAAGTACTTGAAAATGCTTAAAGGTCCTTAATAGTACTTGAAAATGCTTAAAGGTCATTAAAAGTACTTGAAAATGCTTTGAGGTCTTTAAAAACCCCTAATTTTTTTCCACTTTTCCATGCAGCACCAAAATTTTCTGATGTATCTATGTTACATGTTCATCAACTTGTACATCGTTCGGTTCGTATTTGCTCATTGGCAGAGTACATATCGAATGGTTTTAGTTACGCACTGTACTCTCTGAGACGAACCCGTGAGATTAGTGTTTAGGTTTTGCGAGCCAAAAGATCATAGACCATCATTAAAGTCTGTTTATAAGGCAAAATGCAAATTGCACATGAAAGATTTTGATATTAACGCTCTGGGGATAGCAGCTGTAAAGTTGCACATTAAAGACCTGATGCATGAAAACTAATTTACAAAGATCGTTAAAATATATTATTTAGGTCCTTTACCCTTCTTCTGACGGTCATGGGAATGGACGAAATTCCCCAGTTGTTTTCCCTGCAATAATTTTTAAATTATATTTCTAATTAAAATACATAATTTTTTTTTTTTTTTTTTTTTTTTTTTTTTAGATAGGTTTTAGACTATCATCCTAACAAAAATATCTAAAAAATATTTTATTTTCAATTTTATTTATAAATTTAAAAATGTTGTGTGTTGCTGGAAAAACTGGGGATCCTTTGACTTATATATACGTGCATGACCATCAATGGGTTAAAAGTCCTTGATTTTCATCCAAACGGTATAGTGGTTAGCGTGCTAGCCTCTAGACCGCGAGGTTGCGGGTTCGAGTCCCGTGTTAGGCATGGGTGTTTGTAAATGTATGTTGGCTTGTCTAATGACGAATGTTTCGGCGCATTATAGCCCTCATGTTGCTGACGGCGCCAGATAATCTGAATACAACCTTGATTTTCATTCTACGATTTCTGTGACCCTGTTGAATGTTTAGTTCATGGCCAAAGAATACCTAATCCAAAAGATTAAAACTCAGTGCTTTACAGTAGAGTGTGGAAAATATTAAGGTTGCGTAAATTTTAAAGTGTCCTATTTTCAAGCATGTCCTGTCTAGTACTTTTATTATATTCTGTGTAAAATGTGTTTTTGTCTACCTTAATTTCAAAGCAAGCTTTCTGTGTGTATTTTCAGAGTGCATGGTTCAGGAAGTCTCGTTTCAAGCAAAGCAAAGGCAAGAAGTTGAATCGTGGTCAGGGATTAGGATTCAGAGAAAGACCCGGCCTAGGTGCTTCTGAAGATGTGGTAAGTAGAGAAAAAATGTCCACTAACACTTTTATATGTATCAGGGGTCGCATTCGCCCTAAAATTTCTAATATTTCTTACATTTTTGTTTCTCCCTAAAATTGTACTTGCATATTTCGATAATTCCTAGAACAAAAATTAAAATCTTCAAAAATTCCAAGATTTTCCTCCAAAACCAGCGAAGGAATCCAGATATTTCTCCTGAAGATAAATTTTTTTCCGAGTTTTTTGCCGGTATTGAAACATACTTTGAAAAGAATGTCTGTGTTTGGATCTTATGTCTGCTCTAAAAGAAATATCCCTAAATTTTTTAGAATTATCCTTAAAATTTTGGAATTAACCCTAATATTTTTGGAATTGCCCCTAAAATTTTTAAGAACTATCCCTAAAAATTTTAGAATTATTACTAAAATTCCTACTTAATTTTTTTCAGTAAACTCACTTCACCTCTTGATATATGAAATGTTTGGATCATTTGGAATCTGTTAGCAGTATGTGGTGACTCGTGCATTATTTGTTTAGTTGCTTTGGGGGAGAGAGGGGGAGGTAATCACACAGCAGTTGGTGAATCAGAATGACTCTGTAGTCTCCTCATTTCGTGGAAGCTCTGGAAAATAAAACTGTATTAAACTGTAGGTTTTGTTAATGCAGCAGAAATTTGAATACCCTGACTGGGAAACTAAATGAGTATGACGCTAAAACGATCAATAATAAACGTTAAATAAATCATGGCTTGGAAAAGCGCTGGCTTAAACAATTCTCGCATGAGTAGGTTTTTGAAATTTTAGATATCTGAAAACAAACATTAGGGAATTACAGCATTTTTTTTTCTTGCTTTAAATAGACTGCAAATAGTCTTAAATCAAATATAATCCATTTTTTAAATTTTTCTGAGACCTTTTTAGTTTTAATTTAAATTTTAAATTTAAAAAAAAATTAAGTTAATTATTTAAATTTTTTTTTTCTCTCTACTTTTGATGTCAAGCTGTAAACGGAAGTCACCTGATATTTTACCGAGTGATGCACTTTGTGCCTGCATTTGTACACAAACTGGCGTTTGTTGCTTTCCTTTCCTTGATTGTTTTCCCCTTTTTAGTTGCTTGTTATGTTATTTAAATTTTGAATAACTTATTTTTGTTGAAAAAGATGTCTAACAGTTATAAATAGTTTACTAGGAGGCTACACCCCTTGCTCGCTAATGCTCACCAACCCCCTGGATTGCTATGCAATCCCCTTGGTTTGCTTCGCGAACCAGACTCGCTTTGCCCTACTCAAAATGAGGCAATTAAAAATTCCCTAGCAAAAGCTATTTCAGATGCATAGTCAAGAAAATCCTTGCAAAGTGATATTGTACTATGAAACTGAAAAAGTTTTTTATTTGTGAAGAGCTACAATACTTGCCACGTCATTATCATACTGCTTTTATGTTGAGACGCGTTAAGCAGGGACAGTATTCTTTATTTTCATGATTTTCAATTCGTAATAGCTGAATTTGCACTGATTAGAAATGAATATAAGTTCAGATTTACTGCACGATGCCTCTTGGCGACTTTTTGAAAGTTGATGATTTGGCGCTGAATGCAATCCGGCGACTTGGTTTTCCGGCAACCCAGTGACAGTTTAGCTTTGGTAGTATGGCGTTTTGATGCCATTTTGCATTAGGCGACACAGCCATTTGCCTTGATTTTCAATTTGGCGACTTTTTTTTCAAAAGACGCCAAGAGGCAACATATGGTAAATCATAACTTGAAGGAATATATTATTACACAAAGTTAAATTCCAGTTTATCAGAAATGCTGAAGTTCTTATTCAATCTACTGTGAATTTTCTGCATAGAAACATTAATATTCTTAAGGAAAATTCTGTGCTCAGTTTTTTAAATCTTGCATCATTTTAAATATTAAATCAATACTTTTTAAATAGGCAATAATTCATGTCAGTATAATAAGAAAAACAAAATATAGTGAATTCAAGTTGCTGGCTGTTGCCAGATGTATTGGTAAAATTTCAAAAGATATTTTGTGATTGGCTGGATTACTGAATTCGGAAATTCATGCATAAAGTACATTTAGAAAATTTGTGATTCGATGTTTAAAGTCGTTGCCATTCTGCTCACAGAAATTCAGCTGAATTTGGGCGGCATGCAAGAGAATAATATATATAGATTGTGTCAAAGTGCACAAGCGCAACATCGACCAATATGGTTCCATTCCAACTTGGCATCCATTTTAGCAAACCTGTAGTTTGACGTCAATTCAACTTGGTGACATTTTGCTAAGTCCCCAATTGGGCAGCGTAAAACACATTCTAACCAAAAGCGTTGGTGTATTACAATGTATAGAATAGGGATGAAAAGAAAAATCCTCCGTTATCAGACCAATCCGTTCGACATGTTTGTGAAGACCATTTTGATGTAAGTACTAGTATTTTTTTCTACTTTTTATCAGTTACTGCGATAATCATGTACTCTTAATAGCATTCGCATTTTTATTATATTACAGCATTATTGCTAAGCAGTATTTTAGCCTTGTTGACAACTTTTCTAAAACCCTCCAACCTATATACACAGACTAGGAATTTACCGCTTTGCTGAAACTGGCTTTCATACTTATATTTCTAGAAATTCAAATCACACGAAATACGAAACAACTCGATCAAGATTAACAAATTCTCAAAATTAGCAAACGAACAATAAGCGAAATCTCGGAAGTCGGTGCAAGATTGCGTATGTGCAAGAACAGATCCACAGCCAGATACTAAATACGTCACAACCGTTTATAATTGCATCATGTTTTTGGTTGTTTTTAGTGATTTTAAAAATAATATAATTAAATAAATAGTTTTATAACTGAAGTTTTAACCACATATTCAGATTCCTGATAGATTTTTGTATACTAAACTCTAATTAAATGAAAATTAATAATAGGCTGTATTTCCCATTGCAGAAAAAAAAAATATGTATATGAGTAAGAATTCCAGGGTTAATATGGGCTCCATCATAATTGCTTTGTTTTCAGATACCAAATGCAAATAAAACCCCGATGACAAGCATCTCTCAAGCAAGTCTCCCTAAGTTCAGTGGACCCCAGACGGACAGACTGTCGGCCATGAAATCTGCATTTCAGGTATGTGTCAATGCATTTCTCGTACGGAAATTTATTTTTATTTTTTCTTGATGTCAAAGAATCTTTCAATTTGGTTCGTTTAGTTCTATTTTGTATCTATTAAGGTCTGATTTGTTATTAAATGGTTTGAATACTGTAGCTCCTTACTGAATTATATGTGTTTTGAAATTATATTGCATATCAATCTGATGTTATTTAAGTTACTATAATTTGATATACTCTTATTATTTGAGTAAACTACGTATTGATTAGGTGCGGAGAGACCATAAATTACTATCTGATTTTAAACAAGTTGGACAGTAGCTTTCATTATAAAGCCACTTTAAGTGTTTCTATTGCAGTATATCAAGTCTAGATAACAAGTATTTTTAATTTGGTGACATTTAATATCTGATATATATTTTAAAAAATTGTTGACATTTTGATTAAAAAATTGACTATTTTTTTAATATTAAAATATTTTGTCATGGTGTAGAGTTTTTTTTAACAAACTTGGCAAGAAAAGTTGTCTCTTTAAATCCAAGTTATAACTTATCAACAGCCAAAAATCTTGGAATGTTCAGACAGAACCTTTGTATAAATTTCTGACTATGTTAGTGTATTGTCAAAGTTAAAATTAATATCGGGCAGATATGCAAACTATTAAAGTGGATATAAAATCTAAAAGATGGTTATGTAGCAATGTGCGCTAACAGGTAGTCGAACCAGGAACTCCTAGATCCTAAGACAGGTGCTCTAACCACTAGGCAAAAGTGATCACTGCTGCCTAGATGTTGTATCTGTCATTAGTACGTGAGACCACCACAATTACTCTAACACCATTATGAATTTTTTATAGTATGTAGAGAAATGCTAATGCTGTCAAACCCCATTAACGCAAAAGCGTTTAACACAAAATGCCATGTAACATTAAATAAAAGTAATTTCCTATATGATGAAGCTTAAACTCAATGTTAATTTATTTGTTTAACATGAAACTTGAACTTGAGATGGAAAAAAATTTACTCTTCGAAACGCTTTTTTTTTTATGGCCTTCATTGTTTGAGATGAAATTTGAAGATGCTACGAATGCATTCCTCAAATTGAAACAATATGAAACAGACAAAATAGCTGAGCAGGGCTGCCACAGGCGACTAAAGTGGCTATTTTCAAGGCAAGGCTACTATGGTGGCTTTTTTTGCCAAAATTGGCCTGAAAGCTATTTTTTCAGGTAATATATTGTTGCGTTTTGAAATATTTAGCAACTATTTTTGGGAAAAAAAATCGTATTTTCATTTTTATTTACAAGTAAAAAACGGTGGAGAAACGGAAACGAAATCAACACAACAGTTTGATCATGACGTCAAAAGTAGGCGGTCTCTGTTCTAGGTCTGTAGCTTCCACCAATGATATCTCACTTATAGAACATGATTGAATCTGAACAGAAGAAGATTAAACGTTTTTCTTCAAGAGAACTTCTTCTGTTTTCGGCTTTTATTGCTTCTGTGTGGAATCACTAACTTTTGCGATGCATATTTCAGAAGTTAGGCTCCTTTCACACTATCCGATTTCCGTCTGACGACAAAAAGTCGGGTGTTTCAGTAGCACCCGACGGCTGCTAACACGCTGTCATGTGACTTTTTGATGTCGCCGGATAATGTAAAAGGAGCAATTCACTTCTTCACGCCGCTAAAAGAATTTTTCGGTGGCCGACGGAAATTGGATATTGTGAAAGGAGCCTTGCATAAACGGCGTTCGGAGTGTACTTTGTCAGCGTAACTTCCAAACAAACTGACCTACTTTGTTAAAAATTTGAGTGTGCCCCGGGACCATTAGGTTTTCGTCAAAATCAAGCAGGCGCATAAGGTTGAAATCATGAAAAAATCATGTTTTTCAGTAATTGCTAAAACATAGCTTTAATGATTTTGATCAAAATCTCTGTGCCAATGCCTCTTAATGAGTTCTTATCGTACCCACCTTCCAAATTCTTGTAGAAATGCGATAAAAGCATAAAAAGTTGAAAATTGGGTTCCTTTAACACAGAGCTCTTTGGCCTTGAGCATCTCCCATCAACGATTGATTTTTTTGTTTCACTCATAGGAAAGGACAATGTAATGTTTATCAAATACCATTGCCAATTCCGCCACCTTGGCTATTTTTTTTTTTTATTATTATAGCCAAAAATATCGCTAAACACCTTTTTTTATCTAAATAAGAGAAAATATGAAAACAGTAAATAACACTCTAAATTTTAATGCAATAACCAATATTATAGTGTAATTGAAAGTTGTGTGATGTTCCTCACCCACTAGTTTCAGATTTTCAGCTACAGAATAGTCCTTAAGTTAATTAGTGTTTTTACTATTGCCTACTTAAATTTGGTTCCTTAATATTGGTTCAAAAGTTAAGGGTTTGGCTTACAACATTTACTAGAAAAGCACAGAAATTTGTGAGAAATAAACATATACCTTCAACGCATGGAAATGCACAACTTCAAAAATGTTAATGTTTCTTTGTATTGCTTTTCACCACAGTCTCAGTACAAATCTCAATTCACGGCCGCTACAGACACCGCCTGGAAAATGGCTGAAAAGAAAAAGGCAGAGGCTGCAGAAAAAAGCCGCCGGGAGAGAAAGAAAAGTCGATGGGACAACAGCTAATGACTCAAGACAACTCTTAAAGTGAACAAGCTTGTCATCTTCTGTATCATACACTGTTGTACATATAACACTTGATTATTGTGTAGTATGTTCTCTATTTATCGTATTGAACCAAGAGAATAAATCTGCTTGGATTTTTTTTATTTGATTTATGTTGTTTTTAAAGGTGTCAGCTCTAGTAACGTGGCTAGTGTTTACTAAACACTGTCAGCAAGTGAGATTTTTGCTCTGTTGTAACACTCGATTACTATGTAATCTATTTTGTTGTCTAATGAACCATAGCAAATGAATCAGAAACTTTTTGAAAATGGTTTGTTTTATTGACATGAACTCTAGTTCAAGGACTGGCACATGTAGCTTAGCAAAAATTCATTTTGCGTCTATTGTCCAGAATTTTTTTATCATAATGTAATAAACTCATTAGAAAAAATAAATCTGCTTTAAATTTTTGTAATTGAATGCATTTGGTTATTGATGTCAACACTATATCTTATCATATACTATAAAACAAGTCTACATGAATCAAAAATTGATTGGGAGTTGTAGCATCTCAAGTATAACAATGTTTACAAAAAAGCGGTAATGTTTATAAAAGTACTTGATTCCTTTCAAATTCATTACTAAAATTAACCAAATTGTTATATTATACCTATGATAAAAAAAAAAATTATCTTGCAGAGAAAGCATTGTAACACTTTTGGGAAGTCTGAAATAATCATAATAAAATTAAGGTATGTATGAATGGATATGTAATTGACTCTACACCGTGAGTTTATAGTTAAAATGAAAGACTACAATCTCATTAAATATCCTAATGTAAGCACCGGATAATTTTATCATTGTTTAGTTGTGACTTCTAACTCATGTTAGGTGTCAAAAACTTCAAGCTAACCCTACAATGCATGATTTTTTTTTAATTTTTTCACACAAAAATATATGATTCCACGATAGCTACATAGTGAAGGGAAAGTATTTTTAAAAAATCTAACCAATATCGCTTTAACGATGAACATTGTTAAAAAACTTCAAGAAACACCCAAAACCACCCACTCAGAATGCAAACAAATGAGGCAAAAATGTAAAGTAACTCATGATGTTGCTAAATTTAAACATATAAAATCTTATGTGCATATTATTATTGCAAAAAAATTTTAACTTTGAAGTAAAAAAAATTTTAAATTATCCTTTGAACAAAAAAAATATTTTTTTTCAAATTTTTTTTCACATTTAACTAGGTTAATTTCAAGTCCTAAAACTGCTATGTCTTGTAAAAATGGCGAGCGCATAACTAGCACTTCATTCTCCCTGAAGCATTGTTACTACAGCTTAGGACCTTTTTTGTTTACTAAACAAATTTATTAGACTAAATTGAAGGTAAATCGAGCAGAGTTGCCAAGCGACTACAAAATTTAAATGAGTTAAAAAGGTTAAAAGGACTTGTTGACAATTGTCAATAACATGGATTTTAGGGTTAAGGATAAGGTGTGGGTCCATCAATGTCTGATTAATCGAACAGCTGCACTATTGAGGAAAACAATAAAAAAGTTGCCAAAAATCGGATTTTCAATTGCTGATGAGAACATTTGAGGCTGTGTTTGAATGAGTTGTTCTGTTTTTCGATTCGACTCTTAAATAACGTAGGGGCGAGCAAATTAAATCTATTAATGAATGTTCGTTTGCTCAGTATTTCAAATTTCCTTTGAACATCATCGATTTCTTAAAATATAAGAAATCATAAGTTGCTTCAATGTGTCACTCGTGTAATAAGAAGCTTATACAAAGGCTATGTTCATCTATCTGATATCAACATTTCGAAGCAAAACTGATGCTACATATATGTACCATATCTCATTTAAAATCTAAACCAGAAATATTGAAATCGGTGACCGGAAGTCAATTTGAAATTCTTTGAGCCAGATCTATAAATCCTACATCCAAGTAGCATTCATGTCACTTGCTGTCTATCACAAGAATATGTCCTGCCATACTGCCTAGCGTTTTGCTGTTACCGTGGAAGCAAGATTAGCCTCATTTTTTCACAAGGATTCTAGAAGAAAGATATCTACACCACATTTGCCGTATTGTAACCTTTATGGACGCCAATTTCCTGCAAGCGTCACCCTCATTCCAAATCGACGAGTCTTGTTTCTATAGAGACCTTCCCCATCCAGAAGTTTTAGCGTAAGTTATTCTCCTGATAAATAGACAGCATAATTGCTTAAGATGAATAGGATTACATGAAATTACATTTGAAGTTCTGAATTCATAATGCCTGTTCCGCAAATGTTCGAAGGATAAACGCCTATTCTGAACAAATGTTCTGCCAAACAATCATGTCCAGTCTGTTGTCTGAAATTGGACACTGCCACCTTGAGGGTTTGTGCAACACCTCCTATATAAGAAAGCCTTCGCACTGACTGCGTGACGTCACATAGAGTAGTCAATCGCCCTTCGCATTGGTAGCATAGGAATTATCATTTTCTTAGTTTTGATAGTTAATTTAAATAGCGCGCTAACCCAACTGCGCCAAATACAAAAATCTGCTCCAAATGCTTTATTTCGGCCATATTTGCGCCAGAAAGCGATTTTTTTTTTTTTTTTTTTTGCTTCGAAATTCGATGTTTATCGCTGTAATATCGCTATTATTAAGAAATATTCGGCGCTAACACTGATATTTACGTTGGTGTGGTATTCATTTTCTCAGAGTGCTATACGATGATTTGCGACGCTAATGCTGACATTATTGTCAAGTTTTACGTTGTTATGATGGTCATTTTCGTCGAGTCTTTTATCGATATAATAGCTCTGTAGTATTGAGAATTGCTCCAGTTAATTCGACGCTATTGCTGATATTTTCGTTGGTATGATGGTAATTATTGCCGAGTGCTACGATATTGTAATATCCGAAATTGGCCTCGATATTACTGAGAAAATGTCGATGATTTGCGACGCTGATGCAGACATTATTGCAAATTATATTGTGATGGTCATTTTCGTCGAGTCTTTCACCGATATATTAGAGCAGTTGTTGAGAATTGCTCCGGTTTTATTCGGCGCTATTGTTGATATTTTCGTAGGTGTGACGGCCATTTTCGAAGAGTGCTGCGCTTTTGTTAACATTCGATATTACCGAATCTTGCACAAACATTACCGAGAAAATGTCAATATTACCGACATTTTTGCCGATGTGTACGTTTTTGCGATGGTCATTTCTGCTTAGTCTTCAACTTACGTAATATCCTCTGTCTAGATTTTAGACGGTATTGTAAGCGCTATCGCTAATATTTACGCAAGTGTGGTAGTCATTTTCGATGAAGTTTACACTGATGTAATAGCAGCTACTGCCGAGATTTGCGACGCTGTTTGGTGACTTAAAAAATACGATATTACTGGGATTTTGCGCCGATAATACCGACATTGCGACGGTATGATGGGTGCTATCTCCTATATTTACGTTGGTGTTATATTCGTTTTTGCCAAGGTCTATGGTAATGTAATAGCAGCTATTGCCGAGGTTTGCGACGCCGATTTGGTGACATTCGTCTCAGATATTTCTGCTTCAAAGTTTTTTTTTCTGTGCTACAAAAGTTGCTTTTACGTGCTACAATGGGCATTTTTCTTGCTTCTAAACATGTTTTTACCTGCTCCGTAAGTCATTTTTCTGCTCCAAAACTTAATTTTATCTGCTCCGAAAGGCATTTTTCCTGCTCCAAATCTTTCTGAGTGAGTGGGAGCCCTGTATATGTTTGCAGCATCTCTTAGAATACTTTCTACAATAAATTTAACATTATGTTCTTTACATTCATGCGGAATGTTATATATTTCATTACCATTAATAATATCTAAAGTTAAACTTGTTGAAAGTAATCTCTGACTTTCAAAAATTCTAAAACAACTTCTCATATATTACAGAAATGAACTTTTGAATTACAACATATAAATACAAAACCTCAAGTTTTGGATAGCATAAACCATCTTTATCCAGATTCAAAATATAACTATTCTTATCATTGTCAAGAAAATCAAAAGCATCATCGATGTTTTCAAGTGTCAAAATATTTTTAGAGCTACAACATTTTTTGAATTTCACAATGGAATGGTCACAATAACCGGCACTGTAAATTAGTAATGGCAATAAAATCTACTTCGGAAAGTCAAATTTCTATAAAGCACGATACTTCGACTTTTTTAAATTGACCACATTCTTTTAAATCAGTGAATGGCACATTTCAATCCTTTAGAGTCCGTTGGATAGCTTTGCTTCATTCGCTATTACCATCTTTTCTGCAGGACTTGGGTATTGATACTGTTGCTTTATTGCTTTATACATGTAGCTAGGATAGCTTTCAAAAATAGAATGAACCACTCTATCTCTCAGCTTACCCTTGAACTAGAAGTAACTACGAAAACTTTTCTCGAAACAGCAGTTATCCATCTTCTTTTAAGTTAATTATCTGTGGGAAATATAAATACCGAAACTCTTGGACCATTTTAAAAATTTCCTTTTGCAGTTTACCACAGAGCATTGATATCATATAATTTATAGCACTCTTAATGCAATAGTCTTTACGTTTTCGGAACAGAAAATACAGCAAACTGTACGTGTTTGAAACAGAAAATGCAGCAGACTTAACGTATTCGGTAAACAAAATGGCGATGTTGATTTTTGCTATCGTCCATCGTACGCCAGTTATGCGCCAAAATAGATCTTGACGAATCACAAGCACACAAGACGTCGCCAAACCATATCTCCTCTAATCACAAGCACGTAAAACGTTTCCAAATTATTTATCGCCAAATCGAAAAGATATCTTCTTCTAAATGGAACCTCGTATGGAAGAAGTTCGTAGTTTTCAAGTTTGACTATTTTAATGACGTCATATTTAAAAGTGGTAACCCGTGCAGAGGCTTTCTTATATAGGAGGTGTTGGTTTGTGGCCATACATCATCCATCTCATTTGCCCTGTTCTAGACAGAAACTCCCAGAGAAACATCAATAAATTGTACTGGGATGCCAGGACCAGCATGAAAACTGAATTTTAATATTTGTTTATATTTATATTTCTTGTTTAATGTTATTTAGTCATTCCCTTGTTCTTTTAAGTGTTACTTTTGTTTGTTACTTTTTAATATTCTTGCTCCCTTGTAAAGTTGTGAACTGTTGTGTGGATTAATTTCCGCAATAGGAAACACACATTTGAAGTTCCTTATTATTCACCAGGAAGAGTGATTGCTTCCATAAAACCCTTCTGGGAAGCTCACTGAAGATAGAAATATCGGAATGGATATTGTGTGGCAAGTTTTCCAAACACCTTGGCCATTGGTAATGGGGCTGTTACGCCGTACAGGTATTATTTTTTTTTTTGAGTTGTTTCGGAGGTATTTTTAAGATTTATTAATTGTTATTAACAGTCGATCGAAAATTGATGATTTTGTTGCTACAGTCAAAGAGTGTTTCTAGGGTTTCTTATTCGATCAAAATAGCTGGCCGTGAAGCACGTTCAGGTTTTGGTGAGTATGAGATCAGTTTACTTTGTAGACGATTCCATTTGCCATTTTCCAAAAACTTTGTCAGCATATCGATATTTTCTGGACAACGGCGGGCGAAGAGTTCCTTAAGATTTAATGCTATTGATGAACTGCTCTAAACTCATTCCGGTAAGCTTTTTAGAATGTGAGTTTGGCTTCATTCAGATGAACATTATTGTAACGCAATCGAGATCGCGACTAATAATTCCACACGTGCAAACCTCGTGTTTGTTAAAATCAATAGTCCATCTATACTAAAGTGAAAACCAAACGAATAAGTCAGCAGCTGGTAACTAGTTACGACAGCACAGATCAGCTACGGACATATAAACGCGAGAGGCAAAACAGAAAATGTCAATGAAAACCCTTTTGTGAAAATTTTTATAAATTTTTCTTCGAAATAGTTTTAATGGATTGATTTTTATATCAGTTATTTATTAATAACTAATTGGCTCATAAATCTTTATGCTTATATTGTGATATAAATTAGTGAGAAAATAAATAAGTAATTTTTTTTTTATGGGAAGTTGTGACAAATATTGTGAATTTGCATTTTATAATTAAAAATTCTCAGGCCATGATCGAATGGATCGTTGCCGCCATGTTCATGATCGAATGAGTTTGCTGCCATGATCGAATTTTTTTTTTTCCTTTTCCTACCGTGTTACTTTAGATGTGAAGACGAACGAGGGAGGGGGACGAGAATTATGAAATGCTGGTCTTCTGGTTGTGCCCAAAACTTTTGCCCGGTCTAAAACCGAAACGGTTTGATTAATTTTGGTCATTTCTCCCCCCCCTCTCCCCCCAGTCGCGCTAGATTCAAGGGTGTGCCTTTTGCATGTTTAATTGAGAACGAGGGATTCTCTAACCAGTAACTCATTCCTGGATATTGGTTGGAAATTTCATCAGTGATAATGAAAGAAAAAAACGGGTCGACGGATTTCGAATGTCCTTATTTCCCGTAAAAACAAGTGAGTGACTTGGATAGTTTAAGCTGCACGTTTGAAACAGTGTACTTAGAAATTAGTAACATTTACTTCGGTTTTCGAGTAAATTGCATTCTTGGGCTTATCAAAGCAATGCATTACTTTGTTCGTCCTTGTCTTATAGGTAGCGAATTATAGTACACACCTATAATTATATTGAGTCACACCGTGAGTAGTACTAAGATTCATTTATAACTCTTAAGTTGGTGTCGAAAAACAAGTCTGAGTTCTAATTGTACAAGAACTGAGAAAAACTAAGTTGGTTTTGTGTAAAATTAATTTAAAATTCATCCTGTGAAAAAGTAATTAAAGAACTTAATAGTGGTTATGAAATAGATAAAAATTCTAAAATTTATCAACTAAATCTATTTTTTGACGAAAGTGATCAGTTGCGGTTAAAAGGAAGATCGCAATTATCTAATTGCGATGTTTGTAAAAAACAAGAACTTATATTAGCAACTAAAACTAAATTTGCCGAACTTTTAATATTAAACGCATTTACGCTTGTTGTTTTAGAAATTAACGTACTTATATTGCATTCGGTGCATAATTTTGATATGTATTTTATACATTTGAAATGTTTATTACTTATTCAAATTTGGATTATTTTGAAAATTTGATAAGATTATGAGCAATTGACTTTATTGTGTAATTATTCCTGAAATTAAACGTAAATGTGTTTATTTTAAAATTAACAGTTTGAACAATTTTATTGTTTGAATATTTCAAAAATATTTTAGAAAATCTATTGTTTTGAATATAGTCTGAAAATTTAAAGTATACTTCATTTCCTCTCAAATTCCTTCAAGTTATATTGTTTTTCATTATGAATAATGGTGAACTGATTGTTCATCTGGGCGGAGTGTGTCAAGGATATTTTCCACATGGAGCGCCACTTTAAGAGCGCTTCACTGCATTGGTTGGAGGAAACAGATTCTTTCAGTTACTTGCAGTAAAGCCGAAGTGCGTTGAGCTGCTGCAATGTATTAGCCTTTTGGCATGGAAATTTTTAGGCACAGACCGATAATTTTGTAAAACCAAATGAAGGAATCGTAAATAAAAAGTTTTTTTATTACAACGTGCCAAAAATTACACTTTTTTAAAATTTTGAATCAAAAATCGTGGCGAAAGTAGCACTTTTTCGCGAAGAGTTCGGAAAAGTAACTTTCTCGCACTACTGCGAAAAAGTACTTTCTCACACGCTTCGTGCTCAAATATTATATAACTTTGGCATTGAAACGACGTATTTTCTGAAGAAATTCATTGACTGGAGTTACCAACATCTCTCTATATATAAGGCAAAGCCCTAACTCACTCATCACTAATCCTCCCACTTCCCACATGTCCACAACTCTGAAAATTGGTACAAATATCAACAATGGTAAACATTGAAAAAGAAAGCTATTCCGATCTCGATTAACTCACTTTAAGGGGTCAAAAAGGGGTTAAACGTTCTAAACGAGGGATATTCGAATGTACTACTTCCCATTTGGTCAGAACTCTGAAAATTGGTGCATATATTAACAATGGTAAACATAGAAAAAGTAAGTTATTCCGATAATGATTAACCCATTTTAAAGTTTCAAAAAGGGGTTAAACGTTCCAAACGAAGGATATTCGAATGTCCCACTTCCCATTTGGTCACAACTCTGAAAATTGGTGCATATATTAACAATGGTAAACATAGAAAAAAAAAACCTATTCTGATCTCGATTAACCCCTTTTAAGGGGTCGAAAAGGGGTTAAACGTTATAATCGAGGGATATTCGAATGTTCCACTTGTCATTTGGTTACAACTTTGAAAATTGGGACAAATGACAACAATGACAAGTATAGAAAAAGTTAGATATTCCGATCTCGATTAACCCACTTTAAGGGGTCAAAAAGGGGATGAACGTTCCGAACGAAGAAAATTCGAATGTCTCACTTCCCATTTGGTCACAACTCTGAAAATTGGGTCAAATGACAACAAAGACAAATATAGAAAAAGTTAGCAATTCCGATCTCGATTAACTCACTTTTAAGGGGTCGAAAAGGGGTTAAACTTTCTAAACGAGGGATATTCGAATGTCCCACTTCCCATTTGGTCAGAATTCTGAAAATTGGTGCATATATTAACAATGATAAACATAGAAAAAGTAAGCTATTCCGATCTCGATTAACCCACTTTAAGGGGTCAAAAAGGGGTTAAACGTTCTAAACGAGGGATATTCAAATGTCCCACTTCCCATAAGGTCACAACTCTGAAAATTGGCACAAATGTCAACAACGGCAACATAGAAAAAAAAAACCCTATTCTGATCTCGATTAACTCACTTTAAGTGGTCGAAAAGGGGTTAAACGTTCCAAACCCGAGATATTCGAATGTCCCACTTCCCGTTTGGTCATAACTCTAAAAATTGGTGCAAATGACAACAAAGACAAATATAGAAAAAGTAAGCTATTCCGATCTCGATTAACCCACTTTAAGGGGTCGAAATGGGGTTAAACGTCCCAAACGAGGGATATTCGAATCTTCCACTTCCCATTTGTTCACAACTCTGAAAATTGATGTAAATATTAACAATGGTAAACATAGAAAAAAGTAAGTTATTCCGATCTCGATTAACCCACTTTAAAGGGGTTAAAGTTTCAAACGAGGGATATTTGAATGTCCCACTTCCCATTTGGTCACAATTCTGAAAACTGATACAAATGTCAACAAACGTAGTAAAATTAAGCTATTCCAATCTCGATTAACCCACTTTAAGTGATGGAAAAGGGGTTAAACGTCTCAAACGAGGGATATTCGATTGTCCCATTTCCCACATGGTCACAACATTGAAAATTGGTGCAAATGACAAAAAAGCCGAACGTAAAAAAAGTAAGCTATTCCGATCAAGATTAACTCTCATTTAAGGGGTGGAAAAGGGGTTAAATGTTCCAAAAGAGGGATATCCAAAATGTTTCCAATGTTATCACAATTCTGTTATTTGGGGAAAATGTTAAGAAGGGCAAATATAGAAGAAATTAGTTATTATTAAAAATATCCAAAGCGTTCTAAACGAGGGATATTCAAATGTCTCATTTCCAATATATTCTCAATTATTAATTTTGGAAAAAATATCAAGAAAGGAAAGTTCCTATTTTGATAATTCAAATTGTCGGGATCGAATTGGAAGCAAGCGTCTGAAGTGAAAAATAAATTAATGTCTTTTGATTGCTAAAATGCACAAGGAAAAATTTCGTAGCGCAGCACGGATATTCAGCTAGTCAATATATATGCGTATTAAAAATATTTTTTGCTCCTCGTGATTATAAAAAATATTGTATTCAACACTTGGGAATATACTTTTCCAAACTCGGCAAATTATTAAGTTTTTTACCTCATTTGAAAACGAGGTTTTCCCACTAGTTGCATAAATAATTATTTTGTTTGTTACATCAACGTTTGATAATTTCGTCCTTTGGACTTTTAAGAAAGGTTAAGAGAATTCCATCACAAATCACAAAGAGGCACATATGAAGAGTAGTAGCTTCTTTGTATTTATTAAGAGCGACGATATGAACATTCCCGATCTCACTGTCGTCGAATATAACAAAATTATTATCTTTAAAAACATTTGAATTCAAAATAACGAGAGAGTTTTTATTACTAATTATTTTAAGTATGTTACAGTTCCTAGTGTAGTACTAATAAGAGATGGGCGCTTTTAGTTTTTATTAATTTGATATTTCAAATGTAAATATTCGTTCTTGTCTCTTTTTTGTAGAATTGTGTTTGAATAAAGATGCAGTGTGAATGCCCTGAGCCTATTAATTTCGTGTTTCGAAATTTTAATGAAGTTTGTGATTTCGAAAGAAACACATCATCCTTACATGTGTGTGTGTGTAGAAACAAAGTAATTATAAACTAACAAATCAAAACTTTTTAAGTTGAATAATAATAATAATAATAAAAAAAAAACTAGATATTTGCCTTCAAATTCTTTAATGAACTTTTATTACTGATTTTATGCCCGTTTTAAAATTATCCATTTCAGATGCTGCAAAGCAATAGTCTCTGGTCAGTGCTAGAAATGTGGGTAGACGCGGGATGACGCGTCCCCTTATTTTTCAAGAAAATACCCATGCGTCTCCCCACTTCTAAAACCACTGAAATCCATCCCCCCCACTTTTAAAGACGCTCAATCCGTCTATAAACTACTAAAGAAAAATAACACTAACCTTTAAATGTAGTGTCACTGAGGAAAAAGTGATTTAAAGTTTTCAAATGTAAAAAACTATTTTTACAACATATTATACAACTTCGTACAAAGTTATAAGTATTTTTTTTATCAACAAATACTGTTAAACTTGGTCAACTTTTAACTTTAAAGAATTTTATTTCAAGTTAAATTTCTTTTCTTATTTTATATAGAGACAGACTATTTAAAAACAACATTTTAGAGCTCTCTGTTAATTTAATTTCATGAAAGTATGCACATTTAGAAGCACTTTTTAAATCTAAATAAACTGTTATGTATATTACGTTGAAGTATTACACTTCACTTTATCTCTTACTTCCAAGTAAAAAAAAAAAAAAAACTAAGTCGCAGAATAGTCATTAAAATAACAATAAATTTTGTACACTTGTTCAATGTTAATGTTAGGAAGTATAAATTATTTCCTTCCAGTTAATATTTTTACTATACATTTTTTAAAATTTATATTTCAGGGAGAAGGGGAGGGGGGGGGGGGAGAGTTGCATTAATCATCAACTTTTGATCATCCCTCCACTTATTTTTTCCCACTTCTACCACTGTCTCTGGTGGAAATTAAGGCTGAAAAAATTTAGCGTTCGATTAATAAGGCAGTTCCCCCCCCCCCCTCCCCCAAGATCTCTAGTTTGGTGTAAAATTTGTAAGTTAGAAAAATAAAGACTTGCAAATTTACTTTCAGTATCCATTTCTGTCACTTCAGGTTGAATTTCGGTGTGAGAAATTCTTGGCAAGAACTTCCGTTTGACATATCAGTCAAACGAAAATGCCTCTGTAGTATTTGTTAAATTATCTGGGATGTTAACCTTAGTAGGCAGTCTTTGAAAAACCTTATCTCTATATTAATGTAATGTAGGAGCTAAAATTAAAAGTATGGTTTTCTTCACTTAATTACTAAACACGCGAAGGTTCGAGTCTTTTACCTCAAGCATAAGCAAAGACCGTTTTTTACAACTTTTTTATAGGAATTAATGAAAAAACAACCAGTGCGATTCCAAAAGTTTCCCTTTTCAACATTGTAGAAATGCATTTCTATTTTTAAAAGCAATCGATGAATAGATGCAGCAGCCTCGAATACCGCTTTTAAAAATAGTAACAAATATTTTTTTTTTTTCCCTAAATAAATGCCTTCTGATGGCAGGTGATTTTTCATCAACAGTAACAAAATGTTTCTCCTTTTCAAAAGATCCGTCATTCTTCTTTTGCTCTGGAGAGCAAATCATTCGTCTCTTCCCTTCCCAAGATCCTGATTTGCGCAGGCAATTAGCGCAAGTGGTTTCTACGCATGCGCATCCTTATCCCGCTTCTTTCCTGCCGAAATCAAGCAGTGAGCGCCTGTCATGGCGGCTTCTGCGTGCGGCACTCTTCCGAGACTCCTCGTCTGTAGCTGCGGAAGCCAATCTTAAAAAGATCAGTAAGTAATTTTAACCTTTACGGATTTTGACAGGTATTTAAATTTGACAAATGCGAATATTTTGTGAAGATGTATTTTTTTTTTCCATTTTTACTCGTTGGATTGGCAACTGAAAAAAAAAAGCATTTAAAATTTGATTACAAAATTTTTATAGTTCTCTTTTTCACGAGCAGACCACACTAATAACGACATTGACAAGTGGTTGTTTAAATTTGATTACAAACATCGCAATTCGCAACGAAATTTGTTCTTTCTCTATTTAACCTTTTGATGGAAAAAATTTAGGGAGCAATATTTACAATATTCGATTACGATAAAACTATTTCTTTCATACTTGTGGTTTTTTTTTTTTTTTTTTTTACCTGCAGACGATCTTAACATTCTTTATTCCATATTTATTACTCTTTGCCGATTCGGCATTTTGATGTACTACTGTTCTATTCGGCTCAAAGCAAATTTGTTAAATTAATACAGTAAAGAACATTTTTCTTCGCAGAAAAAAAAACGTGCATTCGTTTAATTTTCAAACAACTAATGTTTATGAGTTATATATCTATACAATTCATTTTTTAATTCTCTAATGGCATCACTCCAGAGTTTTGAATTTTGGATTCCAAAGTATGGTAAATGTCAAGTGGTTATCTTTCACCATGCCACACGTAACAGGATAATTAAGCGCCAGTGGTTTGAATGATCGTTAATTAGGATGAAGGGAGTAAAATTTCAAAGTTCAAACTACGAAAAGGTCATTATTAGGTACAAGATCGGTTAATTCGGACAGCTTAAAAATACTTTGCAAACGGAAAATTTTCGGCATTTTCGAAATCAACAAGTCAGTTTCAATACGTCAATTTTGAAAATAATATACAAGTTGAAAATATTGTTACTGAAAAAAAATTTTAATCATCAAACTGTAAAGTTATTTGCTGAAATTTATAATAATAATAGAAATTTGTAAATTTTTAGCAAAATATTATTGGATTAGGGGGTTATTTTGAAAAAAGTTTAATATAAAAATCAAACCCAATTTGCATGTGTTTTCGTGGCAATAACTCAATCGGTGAAACATATAATAAGGTAAAAATATTTTTATTTTTGATAAAAGTTGTAATAATTTTTTTTTTCTAAAAATCATAAAAATTATTAATTCATTTTTTTTATGTTGTCCTACTGATTGCTCAGGGGCAGGGAGCCTGATTGAGATTTTTCACCAGATGATGCCTTAAATACGCTACTTTACAAAATTATTGATACGATGGAATTTAAAGACATGTTGTCTTGTGGCAGCTCTTGCCAGTTTACTCACATTCGAGATACAAATGCGACAAAGTTCTGGGGATCGAAGTATTATTTTCAATCCTAAAATACATTTCGCACGTTTTTCTCTAAGAAAAGTTGAGCTATTTAAATCTGACATCTTTTCGAAATGGATGTATACGATAAACTTATTTTTAAAACGGTTTTAGTTCAAATTCTAAAAATAATATAACCCATAAAAACAAAAGTTTTTAATATAAATCCTTTATATGCATTGTTAATATCTGCCAAGATTCAGCTCGGTTAAATGATGGAAAGTGGGTTAATTTGCCCTCCGAAAATTTTGCCTTGCCAACTTTAATAGGGGAAGGTTTCAGTCATTAAATATCGCCAAATTGGTTATGTTTGAATTAGGCTTGATATCTGGATAATAGAACGAGAGTAAAAGCTGATGAGCGGCTTTGCCACTCAAATTTGTGGTTAAAACATCTTGCTGCGCTCGAATAGGTTTGCCAGCCATAAAAAATGTAACCAAATTTTTATAAATTTAATGTAAGCTTGATAGAGAAAACACCCAAATTGCAAGTTTCATAATAGAAAGTTAAATATACTATCCGCCAACATTCTGACTTAAAATTTCATTAGCTTAAACCCTTACATTAAAATCCCAATATCTTTTATTTATTCTGATAAGTCGCCCCTTTAGAGAACGACATCCAACGCGAGGCATTTTCTGGATAGAAATACTTCAAAATAATAATTACTCTAATACAAAAATGCTTCAGAAAAACAGAAAAAAATAACTTTGAAACGAAGAGTTTAAAAAGAGCTTTAAAATTAGTAACGTTTTGGTTGTTTACATACGTAAGGATAGCTTTAAAATTAGCAACGGTTGGTTGGTTGAACCCCCGAGCAGAGGGTTTGTTGTTTACATAAGTAAGGATGTTGCCATTCATATATTCAAAATCATTGAGGCTTTGTAGTAGCTTAATGATGAAAAATATTGAAATTTAACTAATTAATAAAGTGTTAATAAATTATTTTGGCACGTTTTGGCAAATCTACAGCTTATTTCCTTTAAAATGACACCTTGATCATTGAAATTTGTTGAGCAGTTTAGGCGGACGGACTAACCCCAAAAAACGTATTGCCTATTAAATATATAGATAATAGAAAGGTGTGTAAAAGCGGCCTTTGCGTGACAGTCCCAAAACTTGATTGAAAGCATCGACAGCGAGTGTACCTCCAAAGTTTCAGCTCGATTGGATAATGGATAGTATTAGATAGTAGATTTATTAGTAATCTGAAGCGCCAATTGCGTGCCTAAAAGCGGCCTTTTAGCGACAGTGACAACAACCCCCAAAACAATATTTATATATAATGTCTTCTTATCGGCAACGAATCTATCTGTCCAATTTCAGCGAGATTGGATAACGGCAAGTTGGTTTATTGATATTCAGAAGCGTGTGTAGAAGTGGACTTTTAGTGGCAGTGACACCCACCAAAACTTGATAGAATGTATTGTCATTGACATCGAATCTATTTGACAAGTTTCAGCTTGATTGTATGGCGGCAAATGGGTTAATTAGGCCTCCGCAGATTTGCCCGGAAGCCACAACGCCACCCACAAAATCGAAGTAAATATAAAGGTTTTTATAACGTTATTTTTCATTTTAGGGAGAAATTATACAAGCCTAATACATACACGATAAGCTTATGGTTGGTAGATCCGTTCTTCAATACCCGTGGAAACCGATTTTTTTTAAGCTAGAGGAATCGCAGTATTCACTTGAAAGTACTCGTCGCAGTACGGAATCGATTATTAAAATTCAATCTTAAATTCCAATCAATAATGACTGAATATCAATAGATCGCCGTACCATCGCCTTCCTCACTGCATTTTTTACATCTTTTTACTTTCAATTACCCATATGTATTACATATGGTAATGAAAGTATAGTAGTATTCGTTCCAAAAAAAAAATCAATTCCCCCCCCCTCTCCCTTTTTTCTATGACTCGGACGACATTCACTTGGTTAGGATGATTCTTTTTCAACAGTTTTGTCATTGATTGTATAACAAATATTGTAACGTGCACTAAAAATTTAAATGAAAAAAAAAAATCGCGAAACAGAAATTTACCTTCTTGTGCCAAATAAGTTAATGTTATTTTTCATTAGTAATATTTAGATGAATTAAATGTTTTTAAAAGTGGGGGGACGGATTTCAGTAGTTTTAGAAGAGGGGAGGCGTATGGGTATTTTCTGGAAAAGTGGGGAGACGCGTCACCCTGCGTCCACCCACACTTCTACCACTGTGTGTGTGTGTGTGTGTGTGTGTGTGTGTGTGTGTGTGTGTGTGTGTGTGTGTGTGTGTGTGTGTGTGTGTGTGTGTGCGTGCGTGAGTGTGTGTGTGGTCAGCATAACTGTCAAATTGTATAAGTTGGTATATTTACCTGACGTACCCGTGCAAGGTAACCGTGTGTACATAGAATATGAAGTTTTATTTGTTAAACGAACAGTTGATAACTTTTTCAACGTTATAAATTTTAAATCGATTTACAGTTGATATTTTTTTTTTTTTTTTAAAGTTAGTCCTAAAAAATTACTTGCGTAATAACATGGCCTTTTTCATCCTCATGTATAAAATAAAGGTTATACTTTAGTTTTACTATCACCCGATACCCACGAAAAAAGTTATTTGTTAGTTAATTGGGGATGATATTATTTCAGAAGCGGATATTAGGCCCAAAAGTCAGATCAAAATCCTGAACAGAAATTATCTATTCTGTACACTAAAATAAAGCAATTTCTTGTTAGATGGATCTTTTTTCTGAGAAATATTCGTTATTAGTCACGTTTACACATATACTTTGGGAACGCGTTAGTGTTCAGCCACTAAGTCCTAATGTCAAAGCATATTATGTTGACCGATTTCGAAACAGTTTTCAACACTTCATTACTCAGCTTCTAGTTTTAGCTAGAATTTTTTTTTACTTTCAATTACCCATATGTATACATAGGGAAATGAAAGTATAGGATTCGGTAGAGAAAAAAAAGGTTTTTTTTTTTACTCCCCTTCAAGTTTTGGAACATTCTGATTTCAACTAGGGGTGTGGAACATCGCATAACTTTTAATTACACTTTATTACTGAAGTGGATTTGTGTCATTTACCGTTTTTAAATTTCCATCATTCGCTTGGAAAAAATTGCCAGTTTGGTGATCTGAAAATTTTGGCGATATACTTTTCGATAATTCTTAAATTATCCTTTCTTATATAAGTGAAACTGAGAAGAGGAGAAAAAACGATTGTTCATAAGCTATGTTCAAGCAAAGAGAACTCTGTGTTGAAGGGATTTGGTTTTCCACTTTTTACGCCATTGAAGCATTTTTACGGGAACTTCGAAGAAGGGGATGTTTAGAACACTTTAAAGAGGCATTAGCGATTTTTATCAAAATCGTTAAAGCCGTTTTTTAGTAATAATTGAAAAACGTGATTTTTTCAATGGCAGCTACCTTATGCGCATGCGCGATTTCGACGAAAACTTTAATGGTAGGTCCTTGGGCCATCACACCAACCTGTTCACCAAATTTGTACATCGTAGGTCGATTTGTTCGGGAGTTATGCTGACCACGTACACACAGACAGACATTTTTTCTAGATCACTTTTTTGAGATCAGGATGCTCCAAAACGTGAAAAAATGCAACAACAAAAAATAATCGATTTTTTTTTTGACCGAATCTTATACTTTCTACTTTCATTACCCTATGTATTACATATGGGTAATTGAAAGATTAAAAGGATAATATAAGAATTATTGAAAAGTATATCGCCAAAATTATCTATTAGGCGAAGTTTTTTTTTTTTAAAAGACCCTACAAGAATTATGAAAAAAAATATCACCAAACTGGCCATTTTTTTTATATATAAATAATGAAAATATAAAAACAAAAAATGACACAAATTGACATCAGTTTTATAATGTAATTGAAAGTTGTGCGATGTTCCACACCCGCGTAGTTGAATATTGATTGAACAAAAGGAAAATAAAAAGACCTCGCCAATTTTGTATTTTAAGCAATATTTTGTAAACAATAACACAAATAGAATCACCAAATTTGCGATAAGCTTTTCGCTACATTTGCGAAAAAGTTAAACCTAAATAAAAAAAAAATATATTAAATACATTAAAAATGTTTATTGAAAATAAAAATATATTGTATCAACAGAAAATAAAGCCGAAGAAGAGAGGAGTTAAATTCGGGCTAATTTTGTAATTAATAGAGCAATGAAAATGGTAATTAATAGGGCACTGAAAGTATTGCATTCGGCCGAAACATTTTTTTAATTTTTTTGCATTTATTCACGTTTTCAAGCGTACGGAGTTCAAAAAGTGGTTTAGAACAAATGTGTGTCTGTGGTCAGCAATGTTGAGATTTTGTATGCAGGTTAGTGTTGGTCATAAAACTTGCCATTAAAGTTTTTGAAAAAATTGCGCATGCTCACAAGGTAACTGCCATTGAAAAATTTATATTTTTCAGCAATTGCCAAAAAAAACCCGGTTCCAGCGATTTTGACCAAAATCGTTGTCGTTCTTTTAAGATCTTCTAAACATCCCCACATCCGAAATTTCTGCAGGAATTCTTTAAAGGTATAAAAAGTTGAAGAACGAATGCCTTTTACACAGAGTTCTCTTCTACCATTGCCCATCAATGACCGATTCTCCTCTGTTTCATTTACCCGAAAGAATTGTGTAATAATTATCGAAAAACAGATCGCCTATAGCTTCTATATTTTAGCGCGTTTTTGCCTTGATCAATCGGGAGTTAATTTTTTACCTCCCACCATTTCCACAAAATAAGAAAGTGCGGGAGTTATTAGAGCATCTTTGTGACATCACGATAAAGTATCCAAATTTTAAATGAGAATCCCTTTAAAATTGAGCTTTGCCCTATTATTACTTTCAATTGCTTATATGTATACATACGGTAATAAAAGTATAGCAATCGACCAAAAAAAGAAATTCGATTTTTTTTTTGCATTTCTCCACGTTTTGGATCATCATGATTTCAAACTAGGGGTGTGGAACATCGCACAACTTTCAATTACATTATAATACTAAAGTGGATTTGTGTCATTTACCTTTTTTATATTTTCATCATTCATTTAGCAAAAATGGCCAGGTAAGCGATAGTTTTTGCTATAATTCTTGTATGGTTTTTTAAAAAAAAACACTCCACCAAAATGATGGTTTTGGCGATATACTTTTCGATAATTTTTATATTATCCTTTCATGTAAGTAAAACTGGGGAGAGAAGGAAAAACGATCGTTGATGAGGTAGGCTCAAGGAAAGAGAACTCTGGGTTAAGGGCATTCGTTTTTCTCTTTTTACGCCTTTAAAGCATTTTTACAGGAATTTCGTAGGTGGGGATGTTTAAAACACCTTAAGAGACAATTACCACAGCGATTTTGAACAAAATCGTTAAAGCTGTTTTTTTAGCAATTACTAAAAAACATGATTTTTCTTAATGGCAGCTACCTTATGCGCATGCGCGATTTTGACGAAAACCTCAATGGTAGGTCCCTGTGCCATCATTCACCCGCTCACCAAATTTGAACATCGTCGGTCAATTTGTTCAGGAGTTATGCTGATCATGTACACACAGACATTTTTTCTAGATCAGTTTTTTGAGATCAGGATGTTCCAAAAAGTGGAGAAATGCACCCCTAGTTTTTTTTCAGGTTTTTGGATGTATAGAAAACAAAAATGAGTTTTAAATTAAACTAGGGGTGTGGAACATCGCACAACTTTTAATTACACTAAATTACTGATGTGGATTTGTGTCATTTATCGTTCTTATATTTCCTTAATTCGTTTAGAAAAAATTGCCAATTAAGAGATATTTTTTGGGATAATTCTTATAGGAGTCTTTTAAAAAAAAAAAGACCTTCTCTAAAATGGGGCTTTGCGTGGTATACCTTTCGTTAATTCTTATATTATCCTTTGCCGACCAAACGCTATAGTGGTTAGCATGCTAGCTTCTAGACCGAGAGGTTGCGGGTTCCGAGTCCCGTGTTATGCATGGGTGTTTGTAAATGTATGTTGGCTTGTCTAATGACGAATGTTTCGGTGCATTATAGCCCTCGTGTTGCTGACGGAGCCAGATAATCTGAAAGCAACCAACTATATTATCCTTTTATCCTTTCTTATAAGTGAAACAGTGGAGAGGAGAAAAAACGATTGTTGATGAGCTATGTTCAAGCAAAGAGAACCCTGTGTTGAAGGGATTCGTTTTTTTTTTTTTTTTTTTTTTTTTTTTTGTCGTTAAAGCATTTTTCATAAATTTCGGAGGTGGGGATGTTTAGAACACCTCATGAGGCATTAACACAGCGATTTTTATCAGTACAGTTTAGGCCATTTTTTAGCAGCTACCTTATGCGCATGTGCGAATTTGACGAAAACCTTAATGGTGGATCCCATGGCCACCACATACCCTCATACCAAAATTGAACGTCGTAGGTCAATTTTTTCGGGAGTTATGCTGACCAACACACATTTTTTCTAGATCACTTTTTACTTCCAATTATTCATATGTACCATTTTTTTTTTCCCCCGACTGAATATGGGTAATTGAAAGTAAAAAAATCTAAATATTTCGTGACCTTTTTATTGATATAATTGAAATCATCAATGTCTTCTTTGTATGTAAATTTGCATAATGGCTATAGAATGTCTAGGTATCCTATATAATGCTTAGAGAAAGTATATAATAATTTTCGTACTTTGCTTAGAAACGCCGTCATTCTATAAAATGCCTGGTCTTCTGTAGAAAGGCATTGTTTCATAAGTAGCCGGTGATATATATAATGTTGGGAAAAGAATGACACTTTTTATTTTCAATCACACATATGTTTACATAGAGTTATTAAAGTATAGCATTGGTTTTTTTTCACTTCTTTTCGTTTTGAAACATCCTGATTTCAAAAAAGTGTTCTAGAAAAAATGATCGTCTGTATGTATATGATTAGCATAATTCCCTAACAAATTGACCTATGATGTTCGAATTTGGTGCGCAAGTTGTTGGTGGTGGTCATGGGACCAACCAAAATCGCGCATGCACATAAGGTTGAAATCATGAAAAAAAAAAAAAAAAAAAAATTCAGCATTTGTTGAAAAACGGCTAGAAATGCAATAAAAGCATAAACACTGAAAAACGAGTGCCTTTGACAAACAGTTTTCTGCCCTTGAGCATCGCCCATCAACGATTGATTTTTTTCCCCGTTTCACGCACACAAGAAAGGACAATGTAATGTCCATCCAGTAACATCGCCAATTTCACCATCTTATCGGTTTTTTCCCCCCATGTAAAAATTATTGCCAAAAATATCGCCAAACTGGCCATTTTTTATTTAAATGAGTGAAAATATGAAATCGGGAAATAACACCATGCATTTCAATGCAATGACCAATATTATAGTGTAATTGAAAGTTGTGCGATGTTCAACACCCCAAGTTGGAATAGAATCTCGTCTTTAAGAGACATGACATACAGTACACAGCTTTCGTAAGTTTTGCCTGGGAATGTGCATATCAGACTGTCAGAGAACCTTTCTCCAAGTTTCTCGCCTCACAGTGTAAGAGGGCCTATCTCCAAATATATTGATATTAATACATTGCTATTGCATCAGAAATACATTTCAAGTTCACGTGGAAAATTAATGCCCTTGTTACATCTAATATGTATACTTTCGTCGTCATAGCAACTTCAGTGTTATCTTCAAAAGGAGCCAAGTCCAAGGCTTGACAATAAAAAAGGAGCGTGTTCTCGTAGTATATATTACTTTTCGTAATATATACTATTGTTAATCAATATAAAAATTGGCGATGCGCATATAAAAGATTTATATTAAAAACTTTGTTTTTATGGGTAATATTTTTTATTTCGCCATTTAACCGCTACATTTACCACTGGGCGATATTTTTTGTACGACGAAAATGTTCGATGGGAAAATACGTATGTATCATAATATCATTTCAAATCATTCAATTCTCACTCAGTAAAAGTTGAATAGCAAGTATAAATAATGCATAAGTTTCAGCTCTATTCAGTTTCTAAACGTGCAGCATTTTCACTATCCTATGTATTAACGGCGATTTTTTTTCTTGACATCAGGGAAGGGAGCTCAATAGTAAGTTGTTACGAATTGCTGTATATTTGTAAATATTTCGTAGTATTAATTATGTAAAAAGGAAAATTTATGTAGATTTCTCATAAGGCAGTGCAAGAGTTCGCTTTCCTGCAATGTGTCTCTTAATGCTTGAAAACGAGTTTTACAGAGATAATGCTGGGAAGCGAGTTTTACAAAGAGTATTATGATTAATGGCAATCTCGCCAAGTTGGCGACGTTTTGGCGATTAATTTTGGTCACCAAACTTGGCGACCATTTGGCGACATTTTTGGTCCACATGTACCTGTATAGGGCTTTTCTACTACGATCTGGAAAGTTCTCCAAATTTCTATCTCTGGGAGATTTAAGATTCCTATATAAGGCCGGCCGTGAGTGGAGAGTTAGTTAGTTGACTGGAGTTATACTGAGTTAGCTGTCTCTCAGCTAGCATTCGGAGAGTTCCGAAACTGAACTGTATTGCATTGACTTTTGCGGCGATTTTAGCAGTTGTGTTATCAAGTTTTTAACTGCTGTTTTGGGCTGTATTGTTGCGTAAAGAGCTGTATTGAGTCTACTAGAACGAGAAGTTCTTGAGTTATATCGGAATAAATGTCTGCAAGTTTTGATCTGCTTTGGCTTCAAGTCTTTCGAACCCATCCACGCAACAAAGTGTTTACGTTTCAGTTTATCTCATATCGAGTGAAGCGAGCTTTTGTTTGCACAAAAATGAGTCTTTCAGCGAGCAAAGCAAGCTGTGCTTACACAACAGTAACCTCACAGCTAGCGAAACGAGCCTCTGATTATATAACAATGAAACTTTTAATGGTAGCTGTAGCAATGTACTTGGTATGTACTAGCGAGCTTGGTTTTCGTAGCAATGAACCTTTTAGCGAGCGAAGCGAATCTGTTAGCGAAGTTCCAAAAGCTGGGACCCATCAGCCAACCATGGACCTATACACCAATGATGGATCTCCGCAACGGGGGACCACGCATCGAGTTAAATATATCGATGTGCTTATTTTTAAGCAAACTGCGTTATTATTAAAAATAAATTTTATCATGCCTAAGTGTTCGTGTGTTCTAGCTAAGTTCGTTTAAATTTTCTTCAAAATTAATATAAAACTTTATTTTTCAAGTATAATTTTTTTTTATTAATGTGTATAACATTTGAAATAGAATGTGATTTAGCTTTTTTATATACGACCAGTACTTGTATTTTGTCATTGCGCGTTTTAAAAATAATTTTGCTTAAGTTTAAATTATTATAATAACGTTTAACGTTAACATTCATTAAAAATTAATTGCTACGTTAACCCTTAATATTAGAACCCCCTCCCCTTACAAGAAACAAAAAAAAAAAAAAATGCCATATTAATACAACACCCCTCACCCCTTTCATAATATTTTAACAAATGTTTGTGAAAAATAAAATTAAAAGACCAAAACTACTTATGTTGATTTCAGAACTCTAGGTCTATTAGAAGTAACTTTTTGCGGGAAATATTAATTAAAAACAAATTAAAATGTTAACATTCTGTTTATCAAAAGTCATATTAGAAGACTAAAACTACTTATGCTGAAAATTTCATAGCTGTAGTCCTATTAGAAATTGTTTTGTAAAATATTTGTTAATTAATGCATATAAAGAGGATTTATACTAAAAACTTTCTTTTTATGGGTTATATCATTTAATATTTTCGACTATTAAACTTCACCATGATGAAAACAAATTACAGAGGATCATCTGGGTAGCAATTATTCAGTTTGACCAAAAAATGCCGATCCGGACTCTGTGCTTAGAACGGCAATATAATACTACTTTATTTTTTTTATCCGGAAGGCTTATCTTATTAAGCCTGCCGCATCCGTAACCTTTTTTCCATTGCAAGGATTTACCCCTCCCCATCTCCCCCCACTCACATGTCTGAGTGGATGAGAAGCCGTGTTGCGCAAGAGGGGAGAGTATTGATTGTAATGTGGCTACCGAATAATCAATTACGGAAGTGGTTCTCCTTCAATTACACTGTACTGGGAAGAGAGTGCGGTAAAACTCTTTACTATTATAAATGATCATTAAATACGTTGTTGGTTTTTAATTTCAATTACCTGTACAATTCAGTACATAGGGTACTGAAAATATTGTAATCGGTTAACACAAAAAAAAAAAATTGGTTTTGGCGACTAATTTTGGTCGCCAAATTTGGCGAGAAATCACTAAATGTCGCCAAACTTGGCGATCATTTGGCGACATTTTCGGTCCCCATGTATCTGTATGGAGCTTTTCTACTACGATCTGGAAAGTTCTCAAAATTTCTATCTCTGGGAGATTCACGATTACTAGGCCAGCCATGAGTGGAGTTAGTTAGTTAGTTAGTTAGTTAGTTAGATAGTTAGTTATTGATTGGAGTTGCTGAGTTAGCTGTCTCCCATCTAGCATTCGGAGAGTTCCGAAAGTGAACTGTATTGCATTGACTTTTGCGGCGATTTTAGCAGTTGTGTTATCAAGTTTTTAACCGCTGTTTTGTGCTCCATTGTTGCGTAAAGAGCTGTATTGAGTCTTCTAGAACCAGAAGTTCTGGAGTTATATCGGAATAAATGTCTGCAAGTTTTTATCTGCTTTGGCTTCAAGTCTCTCGAACCCATCTACGCAACAAAGAGTTTAACTAATAGGTTTTTTTTTTTTTTTTTTTTTTTTTTGCATCTCTGCATGTTTTGGAGCATACCGAGTTCAAAAAAATGCTCTAGAAAAAATGTCAGTGGTCAGCATAATTCCCGAACGGATTGACCTGCGATGTTCAACTCTTGTATACGCGGGTTATCGATGGCCATGGGACCTATTATTAAGGATTTGTGAAAAATTGCGCATGCGCATAAGGAAGCTGTCATTAAAAAAAATTATTTCAGCAATTGCCAAAAAAACGGTTCTAACGATTTTGAGTAAAATCGCTGTGGTAATGCCTTTTAGGATGCTGTAAATACATATTCCTCAGAAATTTCCATCGAAGTTTGATAAAGGCGTTAAAAGTTTAACAAAGAAGTGGCTTTAACAGAGAGTTCTCCTACTTTGAGTATCGGCCATCAGTGACTGTTTGTTCCATTTGGATGCTTTTTATCCTTACCACTATTCCTAGCTAAACAATGTGTATCCGTGTCAAATATGGCGGGATAAATTTCGGATAGTTATGTGCTGCAATCTCTATTTTAAAAGTATTAACTGATTAACAAATCAATGCCCTGGCTGATTGGTAACTGTTAATTTGCGAACCGTAAAGAATTTCTTTCATAACTTGCTGTATTATGGAAAGGACAACCTTTCCCGTTGCGTGATGACACAACAGCGAGGCGTCTTGTTGCATTTCACAAATAATTTAACAAACAAAGCCTAAAACTAATAATAAAAAATAAAAAAAAAATCACTATTTTATTACATTGAGCTAAATAAATATTTCTTATAAATCTTAATGCCTATGAAACTTTTCTTCTTATCTTTAGTTTTTCTTCCGCTTTCCATTTTTTGTGTCCCGCTTAAGCATCCAACAATTGTCAGCCGGCATATTGACGCCCCATCTTCCTTGGTAGCGTCTCTCGAAATGAGGATCCGGGTGATACTAGGTTTTTATTTTTTAGTCTTGACCCGAGCAATCCGGCAGCAACTTTCGAAAGGCTTAATTCTTTAACACGAAGTCAGTGAACTCAAAGCGAGTTCAATGACTTTGTGTTACAAAAACAAGTTTTTCCAGAAAACATGACGTGATGGAATTTTTTTAGTATTTTCCCCTGTTTTAGTGAATACAAATGTACAAGAAACAGTAAAAAAATCCTATGCAGTTTTTTACTTTCAATTACCCATATGCATACATAGAGTAATAAAAGAATAGTATTCGGTAAAAACAAAACAAAAAAAAACGACTTTTTTGCATTTCTCCACGTTTTGGAACATCCTGATCTCAAGAAAAGGATGTAAAAAAAATGTCTGTCTCTGTGTCTGTGAGTACGTGGTCAGCATAACTCCCGAACAAATTGATCTGCGATGTTCAAATTTGGTGTGAGGGTTGGTGATGGCCCAAGGATCTACCATTGAAAACATTATATTTTTCAGTAATTGCTAGAAAACGGCTCTAACGATTTTGTTCAAAATCGCTGTGGTAATGCCTCTTAAGGTGTTGTAAACATCCTCACCTCCGAAATTCCCGTAAAAATGCATTGATGGCGTGAAAAGTTGAAAAAAGAATGCCTTTAACACTGAGTTCGCTTTCTTTGAGCATACTTCATCAACGATCGTTTTTTCTCCTCTACTCATTTTCTCTTACGAGAAAGGTTAATATAAGAATTATCGATAAGTATATCACCAAGATCATCATTTTGTTTTGGCAGAGGGTGTTTTTTTTTTTTTTTTTTTTTTTTTTTTAAAGTGCCATACAAGAATTATCGCAAAAAATTTCGCCACATTGTAAATTTTTAGTTAATGAATAATGAAAATATAAATACGGTAGATGACACAAATCCACATCGGCATTATAGTCTAATTGAAAGTTGTGCGATGTTCCACACCCCTAGTTTTTATTGCAGACTTGTAATTTTTGTAAAATAAAGATTTGAATCAAATTTTTAACTGCTTTTCACTCTCCTATATGGGATCTGCTTTCCTTTGCAAATAATTCTAATGCCGTCGCCCACATTTTTTTCTATCTACAATCAATGTTATCTGATCTGTTAATAACCTCTCTAATATTCTAACTGACTCAGCCTTTTTCATCCCCTTTTGTATTGGATCATGATATCAGCATTTTAATATCTCTTTTCTTCTCCCTATGGCATTTCGATTCAATTGACGGCTCAGCGGTCTCAACCGAGATCCATGGGCGTGACAAAAGGTTCGCCAAACGATTGGTTTTAGAAAACTCTCCAAAAATGCTATAGGTGCTCTATAACTGAAATTTGCTCGAACTTAATACCTAAAATTGGCATTCTAAGGGGATTAAAAAACTAAAACTAATAAGTAGTAATAAATAGTTGATATTAAAGTAAAATATTTAGTGCCTTTTCATCATTTTTTTTTTTTTTTTTTTTATAACAACGTGCAAAAAATTAAACTTTTTTAATCCGAAAACGGGACGAAAAGTACCACTTTTTCGCGAGGAGGGTGGAAAAGGAACTTTCTTGCACGCCTTGTGTATGTATATTATATAGTCTTGGTATTAAAATGACAAATTTTCAGAAGAAAAGCTTGGCGTCCACTATCGTTGAGCAGAGCAGAGCGGAGTGGACTAGAGCCAATTACAAGGCTGCCAACGTCTACTGTAGCACGAGGCTCGTGCTACAATGGACGTTGACAGACTTGTAATTGGCTCTAATCTAATCCACTCCGCTCTGCTCAGCGATAGTGGACACCAAGCTAAATTCATAGATTGGAGTTGCCAACATTAGTAAAATACGTATTAAAAATATTTTCTTTGCACTTGATTATAACAAATATTACATGCAACACGTGGAAAATTACTTTTTCAAACTCGGTATATTATTTGACTCGTGCCAAGGCGCTAGTCAAATATGCATTTTATCTCGTTTTAAAAACTATCACTTTCCCAACTAGTTGCTTAAATAACTACTAAGGGGCTTCGCCCCTTGCTCGCTAACGCTCGCCAACCCCCAAACGCCTCGCTGCGCTCGGATTGATCGGCTTTGCCGCTCGAATTTGTGGTTAAAACATCTTGCTGCGCTCGAATAGGTTTGCCAGCCATAAAAAATGTAACAAAATTTTTATAAATTTAATGTAAGACCTAATAGAGAAAACACCCAAATTGCAAGTTTCATAATAGAAAGTTGAATATACTATCCGCCCATTCTGACTTAAAACTTCATTAGCTATGCCCTTACATTGAAGTCCCAATATCTTTTATTTATTCTGATAAGTCGCCCCGTTAAAGAACGACGTCCAACGCGAGGCATTTTCTGGATAGAAATACTTCAAAATAATAATTACTCTAATACAAAAATGCTTCAGAAAAACAGAAAAAATCAACTTTGAAACGAAGAGTTTGAAAGAGCTTTAAAATTAGCAACGGGTTTGTTGTTTACATACGTAAGGATGTTGCCATTCATATATTCAAAATCATTGAGGCTTTGTAGTAGCTTAATGATGAAAAATATTGAAATTTAACTAATTAATAAAGTGTTAATAAATTATTTTTGCGCGTTTTGGCAAATCTACAGCTTAATTCCTTTAAAATGACACCTTGATCATTGAAATTGGTTGAGCAGTTTGGGCGGACGGACTAACCCCCAAAAATGTATTGCCTATTAAATATATAGATTTTTTAAAATGACTTCTATTACTAACTCTTTTAACTGACTTTTTCAAACTTCAATATGCGTGCAATACTGTAATTGTGTAAAGGGGCAACTCCTAAATTCTTTTACTTAATTTATGGTTTTGTCAGGTAGAAAATAACAGACACATTTTTAGCTACAACAAAAGTTTTATTTCATTTAATATTCATAAAGAAAATATTAATCTAGAAAAAAATATTACAGAAAGTTGATTAAAATAATCTGTATTACACATTTAGCATAGGACCTTCTTAGCTTTAGCAGCTGAAATATTTTTATTAGTGCATCGTAACATAATAAAGATGGAATATCATTTTCAATTGACAAAAATTGCAAGGTTGTTGGAGTCTTTCTTGCGAAAGAGTAGACCTTAGGTAGGTTATGCTAATTTGCATACAAAATTACACGAAAATTAAAATATTTATAATATTTTTTTTAATATTTGTTCTCATTTCGGCGCTCCTCTCAAAATCGCATGTGTGCGATCGCACACTCCTTAAGCTGGCCTTGGTGTTACTAGGCATACAACTTATTCCTGTGTCAAAAATACTTTTAATGATGTAAAATTTAATATGTATTGAAACTCAGTACCTTAATGCGGCAATTTATCTCGCTTAAGTTAAAAATAATCACCAATTTTGCCACCTTGGCGGATTTTTTTTTAAGACCACGTAAAAACTATTGCTAAAAACATCGCAAAACTGGCCATTTTTAAATAGATGAGTGAAAATATGAAAACGGTAAATAACACCATACCGAATTTTAATGCAATGGCCAATATTATATATAGTGTAATTAAAAGTTGTGCGATGTTCCACGCTCCTAGTTTTTAAATATTTTATGTTAACTTGTGTTTGTGGCAGATGGCAAATTAACCCACTTGCCGTTATTCATCGATCTGTAACTTGAAGGATAGACTCGTTGTGGATGACAATGCATTCTGTCGTGTTTTTGTTTTGCATCTGTCACTGAAATTCCACTTTTACAGACGCTTCTATTACAGCTTCTTAGGATAACTTCTCCACATGCTGTCTTCCAATCGAGCTGAAACTTGGCAAAGAGACTCGTTTTTGATGACAATGCTTTCTATCAAGTTTTTGGGCAAAAAGAATTAAAAAAAAAAATTGTCAATGGCACTGGAATCGAAGATTTTCTTCGGGGGTCAAACACGAAAATTGTCTGAGATAAAAATCGTTTAAATGAGTGTCTTTTGCACATAAATGTTAGCAATGCATATTTTCACGCACGCAATCCTTCTTATTACCTTCAATTAAGCATATGAAAGTATTCCATTCGGTCAAAAAGAAATCGATTCTATTTTTTTCCCTTGCAAATTTACGTGCAGAGTTTGAAAATGGGATCTAAAAAAAAATGTCTGTGTGTCCGTGGTCAACTTCAGAATTGATTGACCTACGACTTACAACTTTTGTAAGCTGGTTAGTGTTGGCCATGGGACCTGTCGTTAAGGTGCTCGTCAAATTAAAATTTCGTCTGCATTATTTTTTTTTTTTTTTTTTAAGAAATTGCCATAAAAAGGCTCGAAAGATTTTGATCAAATTCGCTGTATGCTAATTCTTTTTAAGGTGCTCAAAATATCTCCACCTCCGAAATTTTAAGTTTTCGTCAAATTAAAATTTTGTCTGCATTAAAATAATTTTTTTTTTTTCAGAAATTGCCAATAAAAGGTTCTAAAGATTTTGATCGAATTCGCTGTATGCTAATGCTTTTTAAGGTGTTCAAAACATCCCTACCTCCGAAATTTCCTCAGAAATGCTATAAAAACGTAAGAAGTTGAAAAACATGTCATCAACGCAGAATTCTCTTCCCTTGAGCATTGCCCATCAACTAACGTTTAACTTTCAAGAAAAGATAATGTAATATTTATCGAAAAACATTTCGCCATTTTGGCGAGTTTTTTTTTTTTTATATTTTTTTTTTATCATTGTATTAAATATCGCCAAACTGCCAAAAAAAATTTAATAATAAAACTATGAAAGCGAAAAGAATACGGCTAATTACACCAATCCGTGACAAATTTAAATGCAGCGACCAGTATTAAGTGTACTTGCAAGTTATTCCACACCCCTTATTTATTACAAGTAGTACAGTATCCCTCCACTGAAGCATGCTGTCCATCATGTCTTGCTGCAATCTCCATGACAGTCTGGACCTGCTGCGAACCGAAGACCGCTAAATGGACATTTGCCATCATAACAGTCAACTCGATCACTTTTACCCTCGTCTCGCCGATTAGTCAGGAAGTGCTTACTTCAGGCGAATTGATCCTAATAGGGCACACTGCGTAATAATTAGAAGACGAGACAGCGAAGAGTGCACTAATAATTGTTCAATTTATTCGTCTGTTGCATGTGCTCTTACCGCTATTGTATTGTTAGGAAAACAAGTGTAATTCATCAGGTTTGCTTATTCTAAACTTAAATTGGAGTCGAACCGAATTTAATTGCCACGAAATGAATTCGGATTTTTAGCTTCTACTCAACATTAACCCTAGGTATCTAAACTTAATCAGTGTTACTCTGTAACTACGAATTAAAAGCAAGTATAAATTCCTTTATTACTTTCAATTACCCATACGTATTATTACTTACGGTAATGAAAGTATAGCTTTCGGTCCGGAAAAAATTTTTTTTTTTTTTTTTTTTTTTTTTTTTTTTTTTTCATTTCTCCACGTTTTGGAACGTTCTGATTTTAAAAAAGCGATCTAGAAAAAATGTATGTGTGAGTGTGTATGTGTGTTTGTGGTCAGCATAACTCCCGAACAAATTGACCTACGATGTTCAAATTTGGTGCACGGTTTGGTGGTATCCATGGGATCTACCATTAAGATTTTCGTCAAAATCGCGTATACGCGTAAAGTAGCTGCCATTGCAAAAATCATGTTTTTCAGTAATTATTAAAAAACGGCTCTAACGATTTTGTTCAAAATCGCTGTGTTATTGTTTCTTCAGGTGTTCTAAACATCCCCAACTCCGAAATTCCCGTAAAAATGATTTAATGGCGTAAAAAGTTGAAAAATGAATGCCTTCAACACAGACTTCAACCTTGAGCATACCTCATCAACTATCGTTTTTTCTTCACCCCTCAGTTTCACCTATAATAAAGAATAATGTAAGGATTATCGAAAAGTCAGGGGTCCCAGACCTGCTCCAATTGCGCCCAACTGCGCCAAATACAAAAATCTGCTCCAAGCTGCTCCAAATGCTTTGTTTTAGCCATATCTGCGCCAAAACGCGATTTTTTTTTTTTTTTTTTTTTTTTTTTTTTTTTTTTTTTTTTTTTTTTCCCCGTCCGAAATTCGATATTGCTCACCACTATAATATCGCTATTGTTGAGAAATATTCCTGTATATTCGGCTCTAACGCTGATATTTACGATTGTGCGGTGTTCGTTTTCTCCGAGTGCTATGATGATTTGCGAAGCTAATGCTGACATTATTGTCAAGTTTTACGTTGTTATGACTGTCATTTTCGTCGATTCTTTCATAGATATAATAGCTCTGTAGTATTGAGTATTGCTCCAGTTAATTCGACGCTATTGCTGATATTTTCGTTGGTATGATTGTATTTATTGCCGAGTGCTGGGATTTCGCAATATCCGAAATTTGCCCCAATATTACTGAGAAAATGTCGGTGTTACTGCTATGGTTTGCGACGCTAATGCAGATATTATTGCAAATTATTGTGATGGTCATTTTCGTCGAATCTTTCACCGATATATTAGTGCTGTTGTTGAGAATTGCTCCGATTTATTCATGCGCTATTGCTGATATTTTTGTTGGTATGACGGTCATTTTCGAAGAGTGCTGCGCTTTTGTTAACATCCGATATTACCGAATCTTGCGTAAACATTACCGAGAAAATATCAATATTACCGACATTTGTGCCGATATGTACGTTTTAGCGATGGTCATTTCTGCTAAGTCTTCAACTTACGCAATATCATTTGTCGAAATTTTCGACGGTATTATAAACGCTTTCGCTAATATTTACGCAAGTGTGGTAGTCATTTTCGCTGAAGTTTACGCTGTTGTAATAGCAGCTATTGCCGAGACTTGTGACGCTGTTTGGTGACTTAAAAAAAATACGATATTACTGGGATTTTGCGCCGATATTACCGAGATTGCAATGGTATGATGGGTGCTATCCACAATATATACGTTGGTGTTATATTCGTTTTCGCCAAGATCTATGGTAATGTAATAACAGCTATTGCCGAGATTTGCAACGCTGTTTGGTGACTTACAAAAAATACGATATTACTTGGATTTTGCGCGGATGTTACCGAGATTGTGATGGTATGGTAGGTGCTATCCCGATATTTACATTGGTGTAATATTCGTTTTCGCCAAGGCCGATGGTAATGTATTATTGCCGAGATTTGTGACGCCGATTTAGTGACATTCATCTCGGGTAATTCTGCTTCAATTTTTTTTTTTTTTCCTGCTGCAAGATTTTTTTTTTTTTTCCTGCTACAAGATTTTTTTTTTTTTTCCTGCTACGATTTCCTCCCCCCCCCCCCCTACAAAAGTTTCTTTTACGTGCTACAAAGTGCATTTTTCTTGCTACTAAACTTGTTATTACCTGCTCCAAAAGTCATTTTTCCTGCTCCATAACTTGATTTTTCCTGCTCCAAAAACTGCTCCAAATCTTTCTGAGTGAGTGGGAGCCCTGAAAAGTACATTGCTAAAAATCCCAATTTTGGCGAAGTTTTTTTTCTTCTTCAGAAGATCCGTACAAGAATAATTACAAAAAATAATATCGCCATTAGTGGCATTTAATTGAAAGTTGTGCGATGTTCCACACCCCTAGTTTCATGCAGGGTTCCCACTGAAATCACAGTTTGAAAACCAACGACTTTTCGAAGACTTTTAAAAACCTAAATAATATTTTTAAGGACCTTCGAAAAATTTGTTTTCCTGCATCAGATTTTTAATATGTGACTTTACTACTGCTTTGCCCAGAGCGTTAATATCAAAATCTTTCATGCACAATTTGCATTTTGAATTATAAACAAACTTTGATGAAGGTGTTTGAATTTTTGGCCGAACAAAACGTACACACTAATCTCACATATTCGTCTCACAAAGTACAGTGTGTAACTAAAACCATTCGATTTCTACTCCACCAATCAGCAAATACGAATCGAACGAGGTACAAGTTGATGCATGGCTTAATACAAATATACCAAAAAATTTTGGTGAGGTGCAGATAAGTGACAAAAATTAAAGACTTTTAAGGACCTATAAGTATTTTCAAGTACTTTAAAAGGCTTTGAAAACCAGTTAAAAAAATATTAAGCACTTTTAATGAACGTATTGACCATGGGAACCCTGTTCAAACAAATTGGAGTATCTTAAGAGAAGCTTTATAAGATGTTAATTAATAAATGTGCTAAAAATAACGTTTCACTGAGTGAGAATGAGTAAGTGCTATGAAGGGATGACAGTTTTCCTCCTTTTTGGTGTTTTATGTAACATTTTCCTTCTCTTTGTCCCTGTTTCGAGGATCCGCATTTTTCTGATCTGAACCTGCAAAAAGTATACTTTTCCTCATGTCTAAACAAAAGATTTTCCCTCTTAGCTCCCCTTTCCTCACAGATTACTTCACTAACTCCTAATATTTGAAATGTAATTATTATATAGTGTGAGAAATTTCATTGTATCTTTAAAATTATTGAATCATCCTTCCTGCATACTTTTTTTGTTGAATTTTTGTGTATTCTTTCCGGGAGCTTTTTTAACGAATTTTTTTGGATTTCCTCCTTTTTGCTTTCTGATCACTCTCATCCCTGAAATACGAACCAAACGATGAAAAAGTTGATGCATGCTTAATACAAATATGTCAAAAAAATTTGGTGATGTGCAGATAAGTGACAAAAATTAAAGACTTTTAAAGACCTATAAGTATCTTTCAAGTACTTGAAAACCAATTAAAAAATATTAAACACTTTTAATAATTTTAAGGACTTTTAATGACCGTGGGAACCCTGTTCAAACAAATTAGAGTATCTTAAGAGAAGCTTTATAATATTTTAAATAATAAATGTGCAAAAAATAACTTTTCACTGTGTGAGAATGAGTAAGTGCTATGGGAACATCCTTAATCCGCTAAACTGGAAAGTCTATTTGTTTCAGATAATAGATTGTTAGTTATCTAGAAATTAAAACAGAACTCAGTCTATCTAAAGTCAAATTTCCCAGATAAAACAACAAATGCTAAAGACACGAGTGATGTGTCAAATGAGAGATCCTGCCAAGATATTTACTCCTCAAAATTCAACCAGAAATAAGGGCCTGGGACAATCGTTGTTATAAATACTATAAACATTGTCATATATCAATTTGAGTCCCAGTTGCAATTTCAGTAAGATTAGTGAGATTGCATAAAATTCAATTTGAAATTGCAAGTGGAAATGCTACAAAATTCGCCCAAAAGAATTATTTCATACTAACTGTATAAGAAGCCCACATCTTGTGTGTAATTAGAGACATCGGATTGCAACTTGGAGATTCGGTGACAAGTATTTGGCGAAACTCATTAACTTGGTGATATTTTTGTTTCCTTCAAATTGCCCCTCAACAGAGGAGGATTTCATTCATGAACCGCCAAATTTTACAAATTAGGTTTTAATATGCCACAATAAAACATGTGTAAAAGAGTTCTTATAGTGAGAGTTACTGTTTTACTCCACTTTGCTAATTCTTTAGTAAGTTACTACAACATATTTTTTAAGCGAATGCATCTGCTAAATGATGAATCGTAACAACTACATATTAAGAACAACTGTTTGTGATTGGCGTTACCCTCTGTTTTCAAATTGATTTGACATGACGACTTGTTGTGTTGTTTGTCGGCCTGCCTAATGCAGGGGGTCAGCAGATCGCTGCTCTTTTCTAGATATTTGCCGCTCTTCCAAGTTCCAAATAACTCAACCTAAGAATAAGCCGATCGAGCAATAAATAGTAAAACATTTCTGCTATGTTTGGGTAAACCTATTTTAAACTTATTGCATAGTCTCAAACCGGAGAAATAAGGAAAACGCGACGAAATTGTGATGAATAAGATGGACTGATAACACAGCAAATACAAAATTAAATTCAGCGTTCACAGCGCCCCCGACATCCTTTCAATCAAAATAAGGAACAATCATAATATGCAATCAGAGTGCGCCCACCATGCGTCATAGTCTCAGTTGCATCGAGCTTTGGTTGACGTTCTTTGTTCTCTCGTCTCCGACCATAGATTTATAATATTAACTAGACAGTATGTTTAGGGTTACCTCGTGTAACGAAATTGAAAACCACGTGACGGGTGGCCTTTTCGAACGAAGGAGGGGGGGGGGGGATTTATTCATTTCAATGGCAAACGCTTTCGGATGTCCTACCGAAAATCATTGAATCCAGTAAAAATGGTCCGATATTGTTCTGCATTTGATTGTAATGAGAAATTTCAGAAAGGGGGATCTTTCACAAATTAAGTGCTATTTTTTAAACTTTCTATATAATTAAAGTTTAATAGTACACTTATAAATACGTTCTTGTTTCGCATTCTCAGAAAGCTAGCTTTAATTGGTTTATTACGGATTTTATTTTGTAACTAACTTCTGAAAATTGCAGTTAATATTAAAATAGAAAAAGCAGACCAAGGCTATAGCTGCTTTTTGAAGAAATTAGTGGCTATTTAAGGATTTTAATTTCAGTTTTAAGTATCAACAGCGAATCCCGAGCGTATATGAAATGTATGTTCTTTTTTCTGGCAACCTTCGCTCGTAAGATACTTTATTTTTTGTTTTGTACTTTCGCAGGAAAGAAAAAGAATGCCCGCCCATGAGCAGCCATGAGAGCGAGGGAGCATGCCCAATAGTGTGCCGATCTCTTCGCCCACCACACCCCCGTCTCCCCTGCCCCACTCACGCCTCGCCCGATCGCACAACAGAAGGTTCCACGTTCGATTCCCCGGCGTGGACTCCGAAGAACACCTGCTCAACTGTGAGTATATTGTTTTATTTTCAGTGAAATCATACTAGCTTATAATAACGACATTATTTTTTCACAAAGGTTTCTCCAATCCTTTTAATAAATAAATAAAAAAAAAGCATCTAATTCGCTATCAATTTTAATTCTTTACCAAAATTTCAGTCTATGCAGATTCTCTAGCAATTTACCATGAAAGTGTAATCTAAACAAACTTTTTTTTTATGTGGTACTGGGACAAACAACTGCTCAATTGGATGTAAAAATAATTATTTTATCTTTTTTTATTTTTCAGATTATTCATGTGCGCTCGTTGCCGATATTCTTCTTCAAGGCCATTTGTACATAACAGAAAATTACTTCGCTTTTTATTCCAATATATTTGGTAGAAAAACACAGGTCAGTAATGTCATTTACTTCCATTTTACTTAGTCAACATTCATTTTACTTTGTGACATAAATGTCAATAGCCACATAAAATTTAGAGTTACTTGCTAAGTCTCTTTAAAGAAATGGCTCCTCTTAATATTATGGTGAGTAAGAAAAAAGCGTGGTCAGAATTATTTTTTGGAAAGGAATATAGGGGAGGGGAAATCTTATCTCTAAAAATATACAGGGTGCTTCAAAATGAAAGTGCAAATGTGTGTGGCAAGAAATGGCCGATCCGATGTTTGTAAGTGGCGTCATCTATTGCCGTTCATTGGGGAAAAATACAGTTAACTCGAAATTGAATACAGCCTCTGAAATTGTTCGCATTAACCGAATTTCGTGTTAAACGAATAAATTAACGTTAAGCTTTTAAGTACGGAGAATTGCTTTTACTTGGCGTAAAACGGGATTTCATGTTAAGCAATTTCGCGTTAACGGGATTTCAATGCATTTAAAATCCAGCTGCTCCCTTTTGAATAACCCTGTATTCATAATTTCACGGAAGCAAATTCCATCTATTTCTTTTATGTTCCATAGAGAAAACACATTTCGGGATGACAAGTGTGAGAACGTCTGCTGAATAACATTAGTGGCAACATGACGCCTATAAAAACTAGGAGGGTGGAACATCGCCAAATAGATAATTTTGGCGATATACATTTTAATGATTCTTATATTATCCTTTCTTATAAGTGAAACTGAGGAGAGGAGAAAAAATGATCGATCAGGTATGCTCCTGGAAATAGAGCTCTGTGTTAAAGGCATTCGTTTCTTAACTTTTTACGCCATTAAAGCATTTTTATGAGAATTTGAATGTGGGGATGTTTAGAACACCTTAAGGGAGGCATTACCACAGCGATTTTGGACAAAATCGTTAGAGCCGTTTCTTAGCAATTACTAAAAAACATGATTTTTTCAATGGCAGCTAATTTATGCGCATGCGCGTTTTTGACGAAAACCTTAATGGTAGGTCCTTGTGCCATCACCAGCCCGCACACCAAATTTGAACATCGTAGGTCAATTTGTTCGTGAGTTATGTTGAACACATACATTTTTTCTAGAACACTTTTTTGAAATTAGAATGTTCCAAAAAGTAAAGAAATGCGGGGGAGAAGGGGGGGGGGGGGGGATTCAATTTTTTTGTGTGTGGACCGAATACCATACTTTCATTACCCTATGTAATACATATGGGTTATTGAAAGTAAAAAGATGACGAGATAAGTGGTGCAACAGTTGCCCCCTCTCACTTTTTGAGCTTTTAGTGATCTCCAACGATCATATCGTCAGGCGCGCATCCAAGGGGAGGGTTTTAAGGTCCGACATCCTCTTCCTCTCCCCTTAGGACCCTTCACAACATGATATTTTGCAAGTGAATAAAAAAAATATTATGACTCAAAATGCAGACACATGAAGTGCAGACACAGACAATTGCAATATCCAACTGACCTATCTCTAAGGTAAATTTTTATTGCATCTTGCTCCTTTCAACTACTTTCTCTGTAATAATTTCTGCGTGTCATCTTTAGATACTGCTTCCGGTGAGCGATGTCATCAAAGTGACGAAGGAAAGAACTGCTAAAATCATCCCCAACGCTGTCGGCCTCTACACGGTTGAAGGAAAGGTTGGTATGATTCTTAAAATATTTGATAGCAGTAAAATAAAATGGTTGTTCGATTGCTAATTCTGCATTTTCTGCAAGGTGAATCTAAAAAGTTTGGTTAAAGATATCTAAAAAATAATGCGAGGTAAAATAAGGCAAAGCGAGACCTATTTAGCCCGAGAGGCGATTGCATGTTTTTTTGTACCCCATCGAACATCATTCTGAATTTTTTACAGAATGTGGAGAAAATTTAGTAGATTACGAATCCACTGGTCTGCCGTGCCAAAAATGGCCGAAACTGGTCGAAAATCGACTTGGAATGAGTTGAACTAAATTCGGTTGCCAAATATTCCAAATAATGAGCACTCTTTTTTATTTGGTAACTCTTTGCTCTTTAATTTTCAATTATAGGCATTAGACGATTTAGATATCTGGTGACGGCTTACATACCACTTTTAAAAATGAGCCAAGTTGGCAATAAATATTACTTCACTAATGACTTAACTGATGTCGCCAATTCGGCTTACTTTTAAAATAGTATACTAGTTTTCCAACCCAGAAGTCAGAAATCGTCTGCGCCCTTCTTTATTGAAAATCAAAGTGCATTGGGTTACCAGACCAAAAAGTAGGTTAATTTTTTGGCAAGTTATGACACAATCGGCAGTCGGATTCATTTCAACTCATTCAAAGTCGACTTTTGACCAGTTTCGGCCATTTTTGCCACGGCAGACCAGTGGAGTCGTAACCTACTAACTTTTCTCAGCATTCTATAAAAAAAATTCAGAATGATGTTCGATAAGGTCCCTTTAACAAATAGTAGCCTCTCAGTCTATATGGAGAGTGTTGCAAAAGTTTAATTAAAACCGAATCTCTTCGTCTCATAATAAAGATTTATTCTATCCGCATTAATCCAACTCGAGCATAAAATCTATAGTAATCGTCGAAAGCATCGACCAATAAAAACGTAAGGGGATAAAATATAAATATTGCACAGCATTCATGATGTCTACTTTCAATCTTCTTCCCAAGGACGGAACTAGGTCACTTTTTACCGGGGGGAAGAATTCATTTTGGCACCCCCACACAATAATTTTTTAGATTTGAAGCTAACTATATATACATTGAAAATTAACAAAGGTTTTTCCTTTGTAAAATTCTGTTTTGAAACAAACAATAAAATAATTAATTAATTGAAATTTTAAATAAATATATTTGACAAGCCCTTATTAATGACCAGGGTTCATTCTGCTTGCATAAAGATTTACATAAAGGCAAAAAAACAACAACTAATGAATCAATACAAATAATGTCAGTTACAATGAAATAAAAGAACATAGTTGAATGATATGTAACACTTTTTAACACAAAATCTGGTTAACCTGGTTTCAAAACGTCTTAGATCATAAACAATTAAGCTGTTTTACATTTAAAAAAATATTTTCTTCTGTAAAATACTAATACAAAAATTTAAAAAGCTTCCGAATATTACCAGAACTCATTGAACACAAAAGCAAATTAATTTAATGACTTGTCTACAAAAATCATTGAATAGTTGGTAAACACATAAATGTTAATTTTAGAACAATTAATTTAAACTTATTGAAACTCATTTTAATAATAGAATGAATAATATATTACTTACTGTGCTATGTGTGAGTTCTCCATTTTCTTGGAGAATTTAAAATTCTCACCAATGCAATGGACAAAATTTGACGAACATGACATCTGTTTGGTGAAAAATAATGTCGTCAAAATGACAATATAACTCTGTGCAAATGCAATGGCACACGCCTAGAAATCCTTACAATTTGGCGGGTTTTGTGGTCTCTACTTGGAAAATCCGCGTGATATCTTTACTTACGCTTTGGCGAAGCTTGCCTTCTTATAGCCATAAGTTTTTTGACATTTCAAAAGTAAATCGGCAAACACGCTGAAAATTTAGCAATAAACACAAATACTCTACTCATTTGCTTATACTTTAGTGCTGCCAACAATTGCTTCACTATCCGTTCAGACATAATTAAATCATAGAACTATTTTTTGTGCAATTAAAGTCCAGTAAAATGTGTCTATTACCTTCAGCAATAAATAAACTACCAAGAGACACAAAATGCATTCCTTATTTGTTTCATAGTTGCGTGGCGCTTTTTCTCGTAGCATGGAGACTGGGTTCTTTTTATTTTATTTATCACTTCCTGGAAAATACATTCTTTTTCGTTATTTTTTATGAAAAATAAGGCCTTGAGATCTATTTTTAGAATTCATGCCTTGATGTTTTATTATTTTTTCATTATTTAGGAATAGATAAAATGTTACACTTAGGCACTTTTATGCTTCCGTTTTCTCTTTTTACGAAACATGTTTGAATGCTTGTATATGATCAAAAAAGAAAAGTAGGAGTGTTAATAATTTAACCTATAAAAAACAAATTTTTTAATCAAATCCCTTATAAGAATTATCAATTTATTAACAATAAAAGTATTTTTTTTAAATGATTTATTAAAATGCTTTCAAAACGCCGTGTCGATTAAATAAAAAAAAATAAAAAAAATAAAAAAAAAAAAAACCTTAATATGCGATTTATGCCCGAACAATTATTTATCTTAATTGAAAAAATACTGGCAACAAGACTTCATCCAGTAATCAAATTATAACTGATTTAATTTATTCTGGAACGTGCCGTAAATGCGTGCTATCACGCAAGCCAATTTTTTATTTTTATTTTTTTTTATAATATTTTCGTTTGGCATCAGGTAAAAGTCTTAACCAGCAATGGGATTTTATTTGCTAGTGTTGTGATGACATTAGATGGTAAAATCGACCTTTTGGTGACAGTTACATTCCTAAAAATTTAATACAATGTATTGTCATGGGCTTTAAGCTAATTGGCCAAGTTTCAGGACGATAGGATGATGGGAAGGGGGTTAATTAAGCATCCGCAGATTTGTACGCCAGGCTCAAACGCACACTCAAACAAAAGTGAAGTTAATATAAGGGATTTAAAAATATATAGTAAAATATATTGTTAAAATATATAGTCACATATTTAGTCAGTGCATTTAAATTGAGATTTGGATAGGATGTAATTTACTGTTTTCGTTTTTATTTTTAAAAAATCGATATGTTTTGCGATAAATAGGAATTCTTGTGCTGCAGGCATTCATCTTTCAACTTTTTATCGCATAATTTTTTTGCATTTCTTCACGTTTCAGAACATTCTGTATCAAAAAAGTGTTCTAGAAAAAAAGTTTGTGGGTCTGTGTGTTGTCTGTGGTCAGTATTACTTTCAAACGGATTGGCCTACTTTGGCCATTACACCTAGCGTTACGGTTTTTGTCAAAATCGTGCTTGCGCAAAGGGTAGCTGTCATTTTTTACAGCCAAAATAATTGCTAAATTAAATGAAGGAAACAGTGGGAATTGAAAGTTGTTCAAAGTTCAACACCCCCAGTTTTTTTAAACTCAGCACGATTCAAAATGTGTAAAAATGAAAAAAAAATCTGTTTTTAGCTGAAGAAATACTAAATTATTCTCTTAGAGAAAACGTTTCAATCGTTAATTATTTCAATTTTTAATTAACTTTTTGCTAATTAATTTTCATTAGGAATCGCAATGAACCTTTAAAGTTAACGATAATCAACCTCAAAAACAAAAGTAAACGATTTCTAAACAATTCAACATCTTGCAGCCCCCTGTAAAAATTCCTGCGGACGCCTAGAGAACAATAAATATATTTGGCAAGAGATATATCCCAAACGTAACCCGCCTTGTCCTTAATACACATCTTCCAAAGTTTATTAGGTTACAAATTAAAAAAAATTCTTACCTTCATTGGTTTCAGTCTCGTGAACTAGCCAAGATGATAAAAGGTTGGGATAGTCTTGCAGTTTCTTTTGCTTTTCTGCGATTCTGCGCCCCAGATAATTTCTTCGACATATTTCAATTTACGAAAATTTCAACAGCATTAAATTGTTGAAACGCTAAATTTTATCTTAACTACATTGTGACTATATTACCAATGCGATTTTAAATTAGCATTTCTGGCAGCCTGCCATGTAGCACAAACCTATTCTTCACCAGGGGGTAGGGAGAATTCGATGTCATTCTTTTGTAAAAGGATAGATTATTACTTTCTTTGTACAGAAATGTATTATTTTTTTTCCTAGTGGATTTTTTCTTCTGTTGGATATCTTAAAGATTATCCAGAATTTTAAGAAAAAATTAAAATTTATTAATGAAAAATTATAATTTTGTCCAAATATTAACCTTTATACAACAAATAGCGCTTTGTTGGCTTTTCGGCGCCCCCTCTGGTTAGCGCCCGGGGCAGCTGCCCCGCCTGCCCCCCCCCCTAGTTCCGGCACTGCTTCTTCCCGATCCTGAGCGTCACAAAACCTAGATTTCGAGAACGATCGAAATTCAACAAAAAGTCAACAGAGAGGCGGCACATAGGCAAGGAGCGTAAGAAACAGACGGAGATTACACTAAAAGGAGATATGCAGAAACTCACGTCACATTGAAATGGGGCAACGGATAAACATAGTTTTGTTACAATTTGGTAAAAGGGACACAGAAACGCGAGCAATGTTGGTGCAGATGTACAGAACAGACGCCGTGGGCAGAAAATGAGTTTACGACTGGTTCAATCAATGTCGGTCGTCACACTTTGAAGATGGTTATCCATGGTTTCTTTTCCCTCGTGAAAACATTTGAACCAGCCATAAACACATTTTCTGCTTACGGCGTATATGTTCCTTACACCTAATTAAGATTGCACGCTTTTCTGTGCTCGTTTTTTACAAGTTGTGGCAAAATCGTATTTATCCCTTGTTCCATTTCAATGTGACGTGAGTTTTCGCTAACACTCTGTTAACCTGCCCGTCGCAGTGTAGTCTGCCTCGGATTGGTGCGCTCTTTCCAACGTGGCTTTTTCCCATACGTCTCTCCTTGCATACGGCGCATTTTTAACTAGCGTTGTTTTTGGGATATCTATCCATATACCAAACTTATTTCTAGACTCACCTTGTACTGCTGAAAATTTAAACGTTAAAAAACAAGGTATTCCAAATTGGGAAAATAAATTACTCAAATTAATGCATTTTATATTTCAAGCGCTATTTCGTAAAAAAAAAAAAAAAAAAAAAAAAAATAATAATCATAATATCTACAGCAAATAACTATAAAAGTATTTCAAATGTTTTATGCTCTTTTCAGTACGTGTTTGGCTCGCTGCTGCAAAGAAACACCACTTACAGGTTGATGCACCATGTTTGGCTCAAATCTGCAGACCCAGTAAGTAAATATACTGTAAATAAACTCAAGCTAAGCATAATTATACTGTAAGTATACAAGGCATAAGTAAAGTTTAACATCATGCACAGTAGGATATTTTCGCAATCCAACGCTGACTCATAACTTGTGAGAAAGAGAAAGACCGTCCGTTGAAAACACCCTTTTTGTCTAGCCGGCGAAGGGAAAGCACATGTCAACGTGTTTGGACTAGTTTCTAAGAGTAGAAAAAGGTCGTAGTCCCATATCAGCTAATTAGCCAGAGCTAAACATTAATATCATTCTTCTTTTTTTGTTGAACAAATTTGCGATCATCTCTAATATACTCATTTAATATACTAGGGTGAGTCAAAAATTATCCGCAATGTAGCTTTAACTTTTATTGCAATACAAATAGGAAACTGAACTTGACATCATATTCTGCTTCGCTGAAAACCTTCTTTTCTGAGGGTATCAGGAGGCTTGTGCAACGATGGACCAAGATCGTTGAAAAACAAGGGGACTATATTGAAAAATGATGTTAAGTTCAGTCTCCTATTTGTATTGCAATAAAAGTTATAGCTACATTGCAGATAATTTTTTACTCATCCTCATATGTTTTGAGGAAAAAACCTCCACCTAGGGCAAACTAATTTTTTCAATCCGAATTTTCCACAAATCCAGTCTAACCTTAAGATCAGCTTCGATCTAAGTCTTCATAAAAATGATAAAACCCAAGACCTCTCGCAATATCTAGCAATTGTTGTGGATTCATCAACAGCCGCCAAATCTTCTCCGACAGGACACTACAGAGGAAGATCCCAGCGACCCATCGTCGGACGAGGGAGTCGTACCTCCCGTCGTCCCTCCCCCTCCTCCCGTCGTCATCGTCCCACCTCCGCCCGTTCGGCCGGACGAGCTGCCAGTGGCGCGACGCCTGTCACGTCGCAAGTCCGACCTCTTTCCTCGCATCTCGGCCAAAGCGGCTGCAAGACGTCACTGCCCTAGTGCTGTAGCCCCCGTAGCAGGAGTGGTGGACACAATCACCATAAGCAAGTGCCCATGGGATTGTGCCAGGAGCAGAGGTGAGCTTATTTCCTGCCCTTTGTAGAAAATTCAGTTTGACTCTCACAAATAAAATACCAGCATTCTGCGGGGATTTTTTCATCAAAGCACAAATACGGAAATTATTATATATTTTGTCTGGACCTTTTATATAAAGCCCAAATGACAAATCAGCAAATTATGAAATATACATGAGATTCGTTTCGAGTATCCATGCTGCAACAAGTAGATTAATATTAATTTATTATTTTTATAAAAAGTTACTGCCAATATGCGTAATTAGTCTGTTTTTAATTTTTTTAGAAAGTGACTACTAATACGCGTGGAACTCTGAAACTTTAAACATAGAATGAAGTGGGGTTGCTTTCAATGGTCACGGAGAGGAAGGGCTATATTAGAGGTTGCATAATGGGATTGGTTTCAAGAGGATTGTATTAGAAGTTTTTTCGAAAGGAGGAGCGTTTGTGTTGTATTACTGCATTGCCAGTACATATATATAAAAAATTATTTCTCAGGATGATTTAAAAAAGAAAAAGGATTTTTTTTTCTGAAGGGGGTATTGAATTATCATATTAATGGGGATTTTGTTGTTGTTCTTCGACAATGGCAAAGGGGCTTTACGTAGCCTCGTAGCGTTAGAAGAGAATTTTGTTCGCAAAGTGAGAAAAACTAGTCTGCATTCGTAAGTTAAAAAAATGCTGGCATTTCGTACATTGGCGGTAACAAATACATTGAATAATTTATTTACGTACTTATAATACACATCTCTATTTCAAGGAAGAGTCTCCTAACAAAACCAAACATTTTTATAACTCTCGTATTTCGGTTAAGATGGCTACAAAATATCACTGAACCCAGTGTTGTTCGGCTGATTACTCAAATAATAATACTAAGGAACACACTCCTAATAGTGTGTGAGCAGTGGATGCTCGTGGGGTACAGCAAGTACATACAGGCGCTGCGTCAATATTATTCCAATAAAATTAGACTTTACTAATTGCTAATAAACTTTGATTATTTATTTTACTAATTTTCTAAAATATTGATTAGAATCGCAAATGAAGGTGGAATTTGTACGGTAAGTAAAAAAAAAAAATCTCTAATAAATAGTAAACCTGCACATTGAGGGGGAAAAACGCATCAAATCAACTAAATCTGACAATGATCGAGAGAGTACAGCCAGAGAGTGAAAGTTCCAAAAGGGCTGCCCCTTTGCTATGGAAACAACTACTAGTATGGCATCTCCCTAAGTTGCACATGTATTTTTTTTTTTGTTGATTCTTAATACTAAAACTTATAATGGAACAATTCTAAAACATGGAGCTCTGTTATGAGTAAGTTGGATTTTTTCCCCCCCCCATTTTTTTTCTCATATCATTTTGGAAATATCGAAAAGAAACTTTGAGTTTGAGTAATTAAGATGATAGAATTTCCATTAATGAATGAATGTGGGAAGTCATTGTTCCGGCTGCACTAACATTTTTGACTACAGGCAGCCACTGAGTGCGAGTCGATTTTGCTCGAAGAGACATAGGGACGTCCAGAGTTGTAATATATATCAGTAAACTTAAGTGGACGGAGATGGAACATATACCTGTAAACTTAACTGGACGTAGTTAGCTCTTTTCTCTACGGAAATCGATGACCAATTGAGGGGAAATTGTATTGCGAATGTAATGCGGGGGTGACGTGATAGCAAAATAATATGAATGCCTTGTTGATTCCATTTCATAGGAATAGAATACTATTATGCAGTTCACAAGAAATGATTTTAGAAGATGTGTGAAACCACAGAGCTAAACTTTTAACTTAATCTTAAGAAATACATCAGGAGGATTTATGATAACTCGTAGAGCTCTGTTAATGTAAAATATGTATGTAATTTTAAAAATTTACACACTTGCAAGTGTTCAAAATTAGATACCTATGTATACTCTACATATTTATTTGTACTGTTTTATTGTTGTCTATTTTCGGACATGTATTTAAAAGTTGAACTTACGATTTGTATTTTGAACTCGTTCCAGTCAAAAGAATACTTTTACAGGGTTCCCATACTTACTAAAGAAAAAAATTCAAGGACTTTCAAGGACCTTTTCAAAAAAATTTAAGGACCATAAAATTACATTCTTTAGACATAAAAATACAAAATGAAGGCGAAAGAAATCAGTGGTGTAGGTAGTTGCTTAAAAATTCAACGACCGCATCCTTTTTTCAAGGACTTGCAAGGACCAAATTTTATTAAAAAATTTCAAGGTTTTCCCAGGACTGTGAGAGCCCTGTTTTATACCCAGTTTAAACGTGTCTCATGTGAAATGGACGCCGTAAATGGTCATCGTCAATATTCTATTAAATTTCCATCATATGTAATGATGTGCACTTTGTAGAGTCATTTTGGTGACGCTGACCGTCAGAATTTTAATTGTTTGGGCATAAAAATAACACATATTTTGTCTGTTCCCTTGCAGCACCGCCCACCTTTACGGATTGCTTCACCAGAATAGAAGAAAATGTCCACACAGTTGTCAATAACAGGTAAGAAGAACGGTGGGTTGAGGTTGCAATGATCAGAGTGTGAACTTTCCTTAAGCTTAGGGGAATTTTAAAAAAAATATGTTTATAAAAAAAATCGGTAGTGATATGTCAGTTATGTTATAGCAATGGCACATTTGCATCGGATTGCTAGTCCTTTTATTTCACGAAATAAATATGTCCGTAATGTGAAGGAGACGTTTTAGAATATTCTCAAAATTATGCACTTTGAACTTTATTTATTATTTTTTTCTATTTTTTTTTTTTTTTTAAATTAATAATGAATTAACTCTACAAATTATTATTATTATTTTTTTAATTCTCAAAGTTAATAAAAATAACGATACACGTTCCACATAAGACACGTCTTAAAAAAGAAATCAGCAATGATTGCGTTAAAATTGGAACGACGTTACAACATTTTAGGCGCCGTTTAATTTTGAAATCAAAAGCAACATCCAGGAACCCAATTCCATATCCAAATGCCAGAGACTGCTCTACAGGCCAATGGCTGGAAATACAGCTAGTAACTTGATTGAAGGTCACGGTCACGCGTTAATTGGAATACCAACTTAGGGTTTACTCGGTGACAGCAACTGGAACAATCCAGCTCTGAAGCGAGGATTACACCGCTAAATCGGCAGTCACGGATAATGGTACTTGACGCACTAATAAATAGAAAGTGTTCAATCTCTTGGAGCTGCCAGCGACAGTCATGACAGTGATAAGCTGGCTTCTCTAGTGCCTGATGCGAAAAGTTTACATTGCACTAGTTGCTGGCATTTCATGACTGGCTTGGCGACCTCAACTAGCACGCCGACTAGTAACGTCGGTGTAAATCAGCCTTAAGTATAGTAGCCAGACAAACTAAACCTCCCACTAATCTCTAACTGCAACTTCCGGATGTGCATGCTTGGTTATCGACTTGGAAGCTGAAGAAGGCTTAACAATCACCATGAGATTTATACTAGCAACTTCCCTCAAATTAGTTGGAATGTGTTTGTAACCATGAGCATGGACAAACTATTACGTAGCTTTGCAATCATCTGCTTGCATAGCAGAAAAAGTTTATAAGCTACCCCGAAATTGTAGTTGGAGATCAAAGAAATCCTGCCTCCTTTAATTTACATTGGTATCTTTCAAACTATAATTTTCTCTTCACAAGAAACAAACTAGTTTCTTTTCTTAGGTCGAAAGAGAATACGCCTGAAAGGTTAAAATCCACTGTTTTATAGATGTCTTATTGAAGCTACCTAATTTACTGATTGCTAATTTACCACATTAAAAATTTCATAGGGGTTATTGATACTTGTGATACAATTATATTATTTTATAGATAACTTCTAATTTCTAATTCATCTCAATCTCTATTTTCAGCCTCCCAAAGAGTACTCTCATTTTGCTGGCCGCAACGCTCCTGTAAGTGTTTTTTTTTTTTTTTTTTTTCAATCTCATTGTACACGGATGCACTTTTTTTCTTTGTTGACATCAACCACAAAAAGTGGTTTAAATGTAATTAAGTTTTGACTTATTTGCAGTCGAGTAAACTATATTCTGTAAATAAACCAGAAAAAAAAAAAAAAAAGAATCGTAAGCATCAATTGGCATGTACCCATGAAAAAGAATGAGTTCCTCTGAGGTAGATTGACCAGATTTTGCAGCAATTCCATTTTTGCTCGACTGGAAGTGAAATTATAAATCGTATTTGTTGGTCGATATCGTTTTAAAAAAGATCGTCTGAGTACAAAGATTCTAAATGTTGAAATTTTGTAACTAGGGATGCACTAAACAATATTCGGCCATTGAGCCGAATACTTTTTTTCCCTATTAATTGCAATATTTATAATTGCGCAGAATACCACTCGATAGAAAATATTTTATTTTCCTTGTACAATATTTAAAAAATTTCAAAACTTATAAGGCCAAAACTTATAAGGCAAAACTTATAAACCACAGCAATTCTTTGATTTGAAAATTTTACTAAAATTTCAGTACATTCGGAAAAATAAAAAAAAAATAAAAAAATCGTGCGAGAAAAAAAACGGAAGGCGGCCGGTTGATTAGTTTATTTATTCGTTTCATCGCACCATTTCGCCTCATCAAAATGTGGCGATATTTTAAGGTTTAAAAATAACACTATTTTTTTTTATTATAAGTCGTATTTGAGACAAGTTTTGCCGGAAACAATACATAAGATATTTGGCCGGCCGAATATTCGGGTTGACCGTCGGCCGAATATTCGTTATTCGGCCCAAATCACTATTCGGTTCATCTCTAGAAATTAACTGAAAATGTGCAAGCAAAATTAATGTCTGTAGCTGAATTCAAGATAAAAAGTCAGTAATGAAAGCTGCTGTGAACAACTAAGCATAAAATAATGGATTTAAACTTCCTTTTAAGAGCCCTTAATTAATAAGAATGAAATCCTTCTAGGTTAGTCCTTCTCTTCTTGCTAGCTACCATACTGGTGTACAGGGTATCCTGTTATCAAAGCAAAAGCTCGCTGGATGATATCTGGCCTTCCAAGGCTGGTTTTAGGTAAGTCAACATTTTTGATGTTAAATGTTATTTATATGTTACTTGCGTCAGCTGTCGAAAAATTGTCGATTGTTATATAAAAAAAACTGTCAATTCTGTATGCTACAGACAGAATTGTCTTATGAATTTTCTAAGGACACAGTTTGAAACGGTGAAGCATATCACCATTTCTAGTCTTTTGAATAAGGCCTGAAATCACGTAGCCCGTTCTGATTTATGATACTATTTTAAGTTTTTATTCGTTCTGTTTACTAGTGTTCCATATCCCAAAGGTGAGATTTTTTTTTTACTACATTGTGTTTGATGTCAAATAGAAGCTACAGGTGAGAGGACTTAGGAAATATGTCCTGCTGGTAAATTTTATTAACAGAGCATATAACTGTCAGAAATTTCCCCCTACCCCTCTCATTCTGAAACAAAAGCCAACCTCCATTAAGCTGAATTTACATGCTACCATTCGCGATTCCAGTTTAGATCGCCAGTTTGTGACGTCACATGACTACTGGTACCAGTAGATCAAACATTTTCTATTTACTGGTGCCTCCCATCACCCAATCACGTGAGCTCTTTCGTGACCACTGACAGGCGGCACAGAACGGGAGAGCTTAACTGAAGCCCCGACTGGTAGCGTGTAAATCAGGCTTTACTGATGCTGTGGTTCTTGTTAGTGATCAAGATAGCTGACTTTTTTTTTTGTGCGTAAATAATGAGGAAAGTTGAATTTATGAGTAATAATTCTTATGTGATAACCTTCAGGTTGTCAGGATACCTGGAATTACTGAAACAACAGCAGGAGGCTGTGGAGGATGAAATACGAAGGATAACTTCTACTCTCAAAAATCGACTTCACGATCTGGGCCAGGTAAATTAATTATTCCATCTAAATCTGGCAAAACTATATGCTAAATATTTAATACAGGCAGAAGACATAAAGCTATCTATTAGCCTACCACATTCCTAGAGGCAAGGCATGTTTTTCATTCAAACCACGGGTAGGTATCCTGGCACCAATACCTCCCTACAGATTTTGCATTCGTAGATAGGTGGCATTGTATTTGGAACACTGCAGGGGGCACATGGATTTTCTAAAAAAATTAGGTAGGAATTTTAGGAATATCAAAAATTTCAGGAACATTTTAGGGATAATTCCAAAAATGTTAGGGATACTTTTTACAAAATTAGGGATATTTCTTTTAAAGTTGGCATGGACACAGACGTTCTCAAACATATTTCAATACCGGCAAAAAACTGCCAATTTTCAAAAAATTGAATAATTAAAATCTCAGAAACGATTTTCTTCTCTGGAAAGCTATCTGGTTTTTTTTACGTATTTTGGAAGAAAATCTGTGAAATTTCGAGGTTTTTAATTTTTTTTCCAGAATTATTGAAAAATACAAGTACAATTTTAGGGAGGAACAAAATTTTAAGGCGAATGTAACTCTTGATACAATTGGCTTAATGCAAATCTATAGATCACAAATTGAAAATGAAGCAAAAGGGATGATAAAGCAGTTAGGGACATCTCCAAAATGATTTAGATAATATTTTATTAGTTAAAAAAATTTATGAATTCCTTTGCTGTACACTCATGAAAAAGACTAGGGGTGTGGAACATTGTACAACTTTCAATTACACTTAATATAATACCTGGTCACTGCATTTTTTAAATTTGCCACAGAATGGTGCAATTTAAAGTAATTTAAAAAAAAAGGCTAGTTGGACGATTTATTTGAAACCGAGGAGAAATAGACATTAGTGGGCAATAATAAAGGAAGTGAACTCTGTATGAAAGACATATTTTTAATTTTTTTACGCCTTTATTTACTCACATTTCTACAGAAATTTCAGAGGTGGGGTTGTTTAGAGCACCTTAAAAGGAATTGCCAGTTATTTTAACCAAACCGTTTTGTGGCAATTGCCGAAAAGCATAATTTTTTCAATAGTAGCTACTTGATGTGCATTAAATTTATAATTTGATCACAAAATAAATGAAGAAAAGTTAAGTTAATTGGAATTAATCCTATTTTAAAAATTTAACTCATGTAGAAAAATTGAACATCTTTTTTTTTAAGCTCACTTGCCAAAAAAAGATACTTACAGAAAGCAATAGTACTTTAATTACCCTATGCTTTGTTAACACATTGGCAATTGTATTACTATGTATCATCCTGTAACTATTGTATGCAAATTTTATTTCTATATACGTGTAGTATATACCGGGAAAATACTTAAAAATTTTAAAAAATTGAATAATTAAAATCTCAAAAAAGATTTTCTTCTCTGGAAGGCTATCTGTTTTTGTTTTTTTTATGTATTTTGAAAGAAAATCTTTGAAATTTCGAGGTATCATCCTGTAACTATTGTATGCAAATTTTATTTCTATATACGTGTATATACATATTTACTCGACCAACCCTGTTGGGCCTTAAGCCTGTTGTTGGTCTTAAAATGTATTTGTATAAAATTATCAGTTTACAATATTTTTAAATTGTATCTCCCTTTCCTAATTATATGAAATATAACTTTGTGAAAAGTAATATAAGGCAATTTTTAAAAAGATATTTACAGTTACCTTTAACTAACGACACAAAAGCAATAGGACCTTATCAAATAAAGAGCACAACGCATAAGGGAAATTTTTTGTGTTTAACAGGTAGGTGACAAGTTTTCGAACACGATGGGAAGCAACAAGGGTTTTCTGACACAAAGGGAAATGTTCAAATCCTTCAACTGACTTCTTTGAATATAAGCACACACAAAAAAAAAAAAAATCTGAACAATAGCTATATCTTGATTCTAATTGAAGAAATAAAAAAAAGTCAAGTACCGTTGTAAATCGTGGAAGGATTTGAATAATTGCATTAAAAAAATTTCATATTGGGTTTTCTACACATTTAAACTGAAAGAAACTTTCAAAAGTTCAATGAAAACCTCATAATATTATACCATATTTAGATTTCGCTTACAAAAAAATGGCGAAATACAAAATTTCATAATTATCTAATGAGTAGTTAGAAATGTAATCAATATCAAAGAATTGAAAAGTTAACTATAAAAGAAAAAGTTGCTTTTTTGGCCATAAATTCTTAAACAATTCATATATTTTAGTAATTTTTGTTTCAAACGATACTTTGTTAAATGTCAAACATAATTAGCAATCAACTTATACACCAAACAGTTTTTTAATAATTATTAAAACAAGTTTTTAAATAGAAACAATATATATATATATATATATATATTGCTTTCATTATATTTATCATGGTCAAAAACACCTCCAGAATTTTTTTCATTCCATATTGACTCTTGGTTAGCAAAAATGTAAAAAAAGCTCACTTTAAGGGACCGTATAATAGATTATGACTCGATGCACGCAAATGTTTGATTCTTCTCCGCTTTAAAGTAGGAGCCTGAGATTTGCCCTTACGATCGGCAAAACATCTTTGCTCATAAAAAGCGTGTTTCTCAACCTAATGAACTGAAATTTGGTATTTAGGGTAAACAAAGTATTCTAAATCAAATGAAAACAAAAAATAAGGGTTCGTATTGAAATTTTCAAAGATAGAGTTAAATATGCTTAATAAACAGCCCCAAGAAATTTTTTTTTTTTACCAGACATGTAGAAAATCGTAAACAAAACATTTTGGTGCAAACCGCAAGATTCTATGATAATTAGAATCGAAGATATAGCCACAGTTTGGATTTTTTTTTTGCGTACTGAACTATTTTATAAGTTAGCTAAACGGTTTTTTTATACCTAGTAAAAACTGTCTGAACAATTTTTTATTCCAAGTTTAATAAACAAATTATATTAAAAAATGTCATTTTTAATACTTCCTAAAATAAGTACACAAGACTGATGATCAAATGCTTTTCTCTTTTCTTAGGTTCGACAGTCAATAGATCAAATTTCAGAATTTACAAAGCGAGCAACTCTTCAGTCGCAAACTGAAAACAACGAGGCGATGCAGGATGGCTCAATACCATCTTAAAACACATCTCTCAAAAGCGATATCATCAACTCATGTCTGTTTCAAAAAAAGAAGAGGAGAAAACCAAATGAGTCCAAAACCTGAAAGTTCATAACAGGTAGAAAGAAAAATTCGGAAGACTTTTGGTGTTGGGTATCTAGTGACCTCTTTGATTTCTTCCCTTTCCGATTTGACTGGAGGAGTTACATGATAGTAGCTTTACATTGATGGTTTAAAACAATCTTCTACTTTTTGAACTAATTTGGGATTTTCTTTTAAAAAATACAACCATAATCAAAACACATGTGGAATAATTAATCAAAACATATAAATATTTCATTGTTTATCAAAAAACTTTCCAACAAAACCGATTTATTCTATTAAAAATAGTCTTGACATTTTCTAAAAGACTCTCTTTTAAGCTTTTCACCACTTTTATTCTAAGCATAGTAACCTTTTGTAAATACAAGTTGTATAGTCACATTCTTTTACAATAAGTAAGTTATATGTATTTGCTTCAGTTATCAAGAAAAACTGACAATCCTTAATTCAATACGCTGCAACTATTCTGTGAAATGTAAAAGTTTAAAAAAGAAAATTATTAAACCAGAATTATTAGTTTTAACTACACAGGTAACAAAACAATGGATTTAATATTACTCAATATACACATGAAATTTTCGTATGTACAACTGGTGTCAATTCACCTATTAATCGTAAAGAAGGTTTGTTTAATTTTTCAGCAGAAATAATCAAATGAAATTTATTAGATTTTTATATTGACAGTATAAGGAACAGTTTTTTGCAAGAGATTCTTTGTTATGAAATGGCTCAGTCATCATGAAAATAGTTTGTTTTTTATAAACTAAAATAAAAAGCAATCGTAATAATCTCAAAACCATTTCTTTTTATAAAAAAATTAGTTCAGCTATTCTACACTAACCATCTTATTCGGTGCATTGAAAGTCTCAATATTTAGTTGGGACTGACATAGTTAGAATGCACTCCACCTGCCAATTAATCTGTCCTCAAGAGAAAAATAGATCAAAATGCATCTTCCATCAAACAACCCATCTGTTAAGTTGAAAGCAGACATATGTGCCAAACTCTTCATTTAAGATACAACAGACAGTAGGAACAATAAAATAAAATCGCTTGATAAAAGAAATTTGGATTTCTAGTTTCTTGCAAGTAACAAGCCAAAAGTAACGAAGTACAAAAGATTACTTGGGAATCGTTAAAGTCTGTGTTATGTTTAGAGAAAAGACAGAATGAAGCGATTATAATTTATTGTAAATATATAAGTATCTTCAATATGTTACGTATATAAATTCAAATTACTTGCAATCAGGCTTTGTATAAAATTATAAGCACCCAAAGCATTTGCGGGTTTATATTTCGGTTAGTGTGCCAACTATATCTTATTAAGGTATCCAACGATATCTTCACATTTATTTTTTTAAATTCTAGACAATAAATTTTAACTTTGAATAAATAAAACACATCTTATTTGCCAAAAGATACTCATTCCTATTTTTAATTGGTCTACGAATTAATTTCTTCCAATACAAGCATTTGTAATGCAAACCTTCATCTTTGGAGAAGACACAAATATTCACACGATTTGCAGCTGTTGCATAGACATGTATAAATGTAATGTTGGCTATGTAAATATTTTCTTTAAACCATGTTGTAAAAACACTATTCCATGTGTATCCAAATGTGATTAAAATTTTATTAAATGAATGTGGTCATTTTTTTGTGCAATTCAGTTTCAATATTAATCTTTTCAGATCATAACTAAATCTATTTCAAATGGGTTCAAATTAATCTTTTATTCATGTCCATTTTCTATAATTGCTAACCAGACGATAAAAACTTTAAAAAAATTTCAGTGTATATAATTTCAGGGGGTGTAGTGAGTTTACTAAATATTAAAATGTAGGAATTTCGGGGATAATTACCAAAAATTTTAGAGATACTTCTTAAAATGTTAGGAATAATTCAAACACATTTAGGCATATTTTTTTATGCTGATATAGGCTTTTAACACAGACATTCTTTCCAAAGCTTGTTTAATACTGGCAAAAAAATGACAATTCTCCAAAAATTGAACTTGCAAATTTTTAGCAAAATAACAGTTATATAACTAAACAATTATACTATTTTAACAAACGTACGAATTCAAATAAATCACCTTTTTTTCATTCAGAGGAATGTAGGGCTTTTTTTCACGACTTTTGGAGAAGCATTGAGGAATTTTGGGATTTTTAATTTTTTTAAAGGAATTATCAAAAAATGTAAGTGCTATTTTAAGGAATATTTGCCCTAAAATACCTAAAATTTTGGTTTAGGGACTTTACATAGTGTGCACCTTTTAGTTACCATTTTGAAATTTTAGAAATGAGCCCTTTCAACAACAAATTATTCAAATGTGAAACAAATGCCACATTAAAATTAAGTTAATTAAAATTTAGCACATCTATTGAAATGAGTTAAAATTGAAGGGATATCATAATGTGCAAAAGAGTAAGTTGCTAATTCAAGGGTTGCAATATGCAAAAAAGATGCACATTTATGGAATATTAAGACAGGTGTCGTTTTTTTTTAAGGTGTTAAAAAGTGACAACATTTTCTGGAGAAAAAATAGCCATCTTTAAAACATTAGACATGAATTTTATTCAACACAATAAATCTATACACAGTCTTTCCTTTTCTGTGATAATCATTAAAAACAATTTTCCAACCAAGTTAAAAATTTCACATTAAGAAGTTTACAAACAGTAATACCTTTACCAGAGGGTCAGTTAAAATAAAAAAATTTCTTTCACAGAAGAGTGCAAGACTTACTACGTCCTGAATATACAATCAATGAAATGTACGAAAATGTGATGATTTGGATGGCGGTTAACGTCTGTATGGGTGGTAGCCCTGTCCCTGCGGTCCAGCAGCCCTGTTTCCTTGGGAATCGCCCTGGGCCCCATAGTTGCCTTGGTTGGGATAGTTGCCACCTGCATTGTAGTTGGGCCCTGATCCATACCCTGTTTAGAACAGAAAGGGACATACTTATGACTATGGGTGGGGACGCAGTGAGTTTTCTAAAGCATTTAGGTAGGAATTTTTAGATTCCCATAAAATAATTTACACTAATGGTTTAAGATTGTTCATTGAACTGTTCAGCAAATATTGAATTGAAAGCTACGAAACGAGTATCCGTGAATTCACAAATTTTGATTCATTACAATAGAAAAATGAGACAAACCTGGTCCATATCCACTCCTTGTAGGGCCAAAATTAGACTGCTCCTGCGAATAGTTCCCCATACCTAAAAACACAATAATATACTTCTAAAAGACATTCTCTTGAAATCTGTTTAAAAAAATAATCTGAAATGTGCATGTTAATAATTAAAATGGACCATAAAACTAAAAATGTAATATTTTGTTTTATTTGAATTTTTAAGGAAATTTTATTACTGCTCCAGTTTTGACAATTTTTAGTCGGATATAAGCACAAATTTATGTTTATGCTAACCTTTCTATTAAAAAAACTAATAAATAAATTGCAAAAACTTTTGTAACACTGGCACCAAAGAGTCAGAATTAAGATTTCCCCTGACAATTCCTAGTATTCTAAATTTCTGCCAACCATATTACACTGATATGCCAGAAAATATCTGTATAGACAAGCTTATGCAAACAAACATACTATATCTGTGAATCCCTTGGTATTAAGGTGTATGTACACATTCCAAATATCACATAATAGGTCAAATAGTGATTACATTTTTTTTTATTGCTTTAAAATAATATCTATATGGATTTTTTTGCAAGATAAAGGTTTTATCTGAAAGTTAATATTATTTTATTAGTTTGAAATATTAGTTAATTAAGTTTTGAAAATAAATTTCAGAATTTTAAAATCATTATCTGAAGAATCGGTTTAGTGGCATGTGGAACTTCATTTAAACAGTGATAACTGAAGCTTGATATAATATTTCTGAAAAATTATTTGATGACCTAAGTCTGCTGTAAAGCTTTTAGAAAAATTATGACTTTTTTACTTTCAAAGTTAAAAAAATTCTGTTAAAAAATAATTTATTCTAAAACCTGATGAAGGGTCAAAACATTAAGAATGATACTACTAACCATTTCCAACCATAATTTTTTTCTTTGCCTAATAAAATTTGAGTAACTGCTAAAAAATATGCCAATTAGTGAATTAAATGTTAATTAGAAAATTAATTTTTATGGGACTGAAATTTTTTAATATAAACATCATTATTAATTATGTACTTTTAAGTAAAAAAAAAAAGATTTTTAAAATAAAAAAAATTAAAAAATTCAAGTATGTATATACACTTTAAAAGGAGACTTTAGCATTTTCCTTGAAATTAACTACCAATTTTAGTACTGTCAATGAAAGGGTATAGAGTAACTACAAGCTTCTAGCAAATACTTGCGATATCAGCGAGACTAGAAAATTACTGTAGAAGGGTAGATTGTAAAGAACTATTTTATGTAGTTGGTAGGCAACAACTAGCAAACGCTCTGTCTATGACATAGGCATTATCAAGTACTTACACTAGATAAGTATTGACAGGGTGGCCACAAAATTCAGGAATAAAAGTTCCCCGATTTCCTCGACAGATTTCTATAAAACTCCCTGATTTTACGAAAAACTTTATTTCAAATTTCCCCAATTTTTCCAGATGTGGAGATCAAATAGAACATTTATGCCAAAGTAGAAAATATGCAAATTTTTAAAAAATAGTCTTGGAATTAACAAAAAGTTTAAATTATACCGTAACAAGGAACTTTTAACGATTACCACAATTCTCTAGTAAAATGGCACCAAAATACAGATGAACGGAGAATGGTACCTACAAAACAATAGAAAAATTCTCTGATTTTTGATAAGTTTTTGAAAATTCCTTGATTACCAGGTTCCGTGGCCACTATGAAGTATTAGACTACTGTAGCATCCTTTCAAATATTTCAATATAATAAAATAAAAAGGATAAACATATGCAAATTTTAATGTATGCACTAACTACTTACCAGGTGGGGATGGGCCAGAAGGTGTTCCACCTGTGTTGTTAGAGTTACTGCTGCCAGATGCGGGAGGTTGCCCACCACCAGAAAAGTTGTTTTCTGTACCCGGGGCAGGGGGATTAGGAGGAGGAGGACCACCCATGGGACCCCCACCATAGCCACCGTAGTTGTAGCCTGATACAAAATACCACTTAGTTGTAAAAGATAAAGTAACACAAAGTAGTTTTGTCCGATTACATACTGTTTTGTGTCAATGAAAATATCATTATTCCATGTAAAATGAAATACCATTAGTAGTCCAGGGAATAGAGACATTTTGCCTTGCAAAAGGTTATGTAGTTCTGATTTTTTAATATGTTATAAAGGTTGGTCTCGTGGTTTATAAACCAAGTTTTCGACCTCCTAACCCTTGTGCGTTCTCAGTGGTGAACCAAAAACTGAGCCATTTTTCAGTTTATACGTCACAGCTCTTTGCCAATGCATCTTAGAAACAAACATTATATTCAAAAGTTGTAGAATATTAAATTATCTACAACTTTTGTATACTAAGTTTTTTTGTAGACCTATTATGTAAATAGTTATGTTGCATCAAAGTCAAAACTTTTTCGTAAAAATGCTACTTTTTTAATATTTGTGTCAATTTTTTTTATTATATCTCCATAATGGTACGTCTTAGAGAAAAAGTTTGCGAATAAAAGTTGTAGAGCAATCAATTTCCTACAAGTTTTCTATATAAACTTATTTTCTAGGACTAATAACAAAGGAGTTACTCTGCTTTGTGTATTTTCCGTTGTGCACCACAAAAAAATACGTTTTTCAGTTTATAGATCATAACTCTTTCGCAATGCATTTTAAAAACAAACATTAAATTTAAAAGTTGTAGAATATTAAATTTTCTACAACTTTTGTGAACAATTTGCTTTTGTAAAGCTATTATGTAAAGAGTTACGTCGTATCAAAGTAAACACTTTTTCGTAAAAATGCTGATTTTTTAAGTTTTTTGCAGAGTTTTTCAATTATATCTTCATAACAATAAGTTGTAGGGAAAAATATATTTAAAAAAAAAATGTAGATCTATAAATTTTCTATAAGTTTTATACAAAAAGTTATTATCTAGGACTAATTACTAAGGATCTACTCTTCTTTGAAGGTTTACGAGATGATAACCTATAATATATTATGTACAGGTAGGGGTTTAAAAATAGCTTCTTACTGCATAGTCTGACAATTTTAATAAAAAAGTAAAACAATATATACATAATACTAATGATAATGTAAAATAATAAGTGGAAATATATTAAATAATGTATATATACCTATATACAATAACGGTAATATCAATTTACCATTTTCGCCATGGTACACCAAAAAACTTCTGAATTCTGAAATTTTGAATTTTTTTCAATAGACCGATCATATCCTTTTTCCACTGCATTTTATAGGGGGGAAAAATTTTAGGTTGTAGAGTATTAAATTTTCTACCACTAATGTATGAGCAAAATTTGTTTTGTAGAACTATTGTATGAAAAACAAATTGTATGAAAAGCATCAAAGCAAAAACTCTTTCGTAAAAATATCATTTTAAGATTCTTGTCGAGTTTTTAGATGATATCCATAAAAGTATATCATAAAAATTGTAGAACCCTAAATTTGCTACGTTTTATATACAAATTTATTTTATAGGACTAACAACAAAAGAGCTACTTGATAAGATCTAATATTAAAAACAGTTTCTTTTTGCAAAGCCTGACAAGTTTAATAAAAAATTAAACAATATAGGTATTAAAATAATAGTATTATAAATCAAAAAATATAAATATTATAAAAATGTATATATCTATATATAATAGTAGTATTATCAATAAAACTTACAATTTAGAAAACTTATAAATTCTTAAACTTAGTTTCGTTTAGCCACGAAGGCTCGATTTCTTGAATTAAGAGTTCTGTTGGGTCGTCTTCATCGTTGTCATCAATTATGATGTTCCCTGTATTGTCACAGGTTTGTCCGTGACAGTTTTTACATATTATGGAGCACTTGAGACCGGCCTTTCTACAACCGCAGGCCTTAGTGCATCCTATGTTGCGCTGGCAGAAAATGTAGGTCAGAATTGATTGAGGAGCTGAATCCCTGGTGGTTGTAATAGGAAGAAGTCCTTTACTGTCCATCTTCCACCCACAGACCAGAGGATTTTTCAATCGGCCCATCCATGTCTTTACTTGATGGTATGTGCGAAAGACATGGTGCGTAGCAGCTTCTTGGGTCGGAGGTAGCTTTGACAGATTTAACTTGCTCCCAGTTTTTGATTCGGAAAATTGCTTATAACGCAAAGCATTTCAAGTTGTTGCCCTGTGACCATCAAAGAGAGTAACAAGAATGCTTGATACTGCTTCGGTGATGCTTGAAACACTGGCATTAGGATCTAGGAAGATCTTTGCAAATTCCTGTAATATTGGATATGATGAAGCAGCCATCATTACAACGCATGTATTCCAATATGAAGTAACTACACTGAGTGGTTGATATTCTGTCGAGATGGTTAGTGGTGGGGCGGGTTGAGAATGGTTTTTCGGTTATTCTAATCTTCTACCCTGAATTCGGCAGTGGCAAATCTCAATCAACAGTATATGCTGTTTTCGCGGAAACTGAGTCCATAAAAGAATTCCTTTACATGTCACTAATGCCACCCGACTTGTGATTTTTCTATTCTATCTCAAAAGATCTGTACCCCACGTAGTTTAGAATCAGCCACTTGAATGCAGTCTATTTCTCATTTTTATTTCCGAATGCAGAAATGTTTGGTGCATCACGGCAAAATGGTAAATTTTATATTACTAGAAGTATTATCTATAGATATATACATTATTTAATACATTTCCACTTTTTATTTTACATTATCATTAGTATTATATATATATTGCTTTATTTTTTTTTGTTAAAATTGTCAGACTATGCAGTAAGAAGCTATTTTTAAACCCCTACCTATACATAAAATATTATAGGTTATCATCTCGTAAACCTTCAAAGAAGAGTAGCTCCTTAGTTATTAGTCCTAGATAGTAACTTTTTTGAATAAAACTTATAGCAAATTTATAGATCTACAACTTTTGTATAATATATTTTTCCCTACGACTTATTGTTATGAAGATATAATTGAAAAACTCTGCAAAAAACTTAAAAAAACAGCGTTTTTACGAAAAAGTGTTTACTTTGATGCTACGTAACCCTTTACATAATAGCTTTACAAAAGCAAATTGTTCACAAAAGTTGTAGAACATTTAATATTCTACAACTTTTAAATTTAATGTTTGTTTTTAAAATGCATTGCGAAAGAGTTATGATCTACAAACTGAAAAACGTATTTTTTTGTGGTGCACCACGGAAAATACACAAAGCAGAGTAACTCCTTTGTTATTAGTCCTAGAAAATAAGTTTATATAGAAAACTTGTAGGAAATTTATTGCTCTACAACTTTTATTCACAAACTTTTTCTCTAAAACGTACCATTATGAAGATATAATAAAAAAACTTGACACAAATCTTAAAAAAGTAGCATTTTTACAAAAAAGTTTTGACTTTGATGCGACATAACTATTTACATAATAGGTCTACAAAAAAACTTAGTATACAAAAGTTGTAGATAATTTAATATTCTACAACTTTTAAACATAATGTTTGTTTCTAAGATGCATTGGCAAAGAGTTATGACGTATAAACTGAAAAATGGCTCAGTTTTTGGTGCACCACGGAGAACGCACAAGGGTTAGGAGGTCGAAAACTTGGTTTATAAACAAAGGGACCGACCTTTATAACATATTAAAAAATCAGAACTACATAACCTTTTGCAAGGTAAGACCCCTTTTTCAGTCTCTATTCCCTGGACTATAGTTCTATGCATCAGCACGAAATATAAGGTATTTCTAGATTTTAATGAGTATAATATGCTTTTTTACTGTGGAATAATTTGGACTTAGCAAAGTAAATCAGAAGTACTAGACATTTGATCTGAAATCTATGCTCAAATTACAAACTTGCAGAGGATTTTGGCATAAAAAAAAAAAAATTAGATTTTTAGTACCATGCTGATTCTGAAAATAGGCATAGGCAACATATACGTAATACCTTAGTTGTATACAATTTAATATAATTGGAATTAGCTAATTGAAATGAGACATCCATCTTAACCATTAAATGAAATTTAGGACCATTTAATACAGGAGAAGTAGATAACATTAACACCATTAAACTATTTTACATATAAGTACTTTAAAAATGTGTAAAAATTACTTGTTTTGCACTTTTGGTAAATTTATACATTTTGCAGAAATACTAAGAATCTATAAACTTCAGAAACTTATTTACTACACTTACCGTAACCATATCCAGGTTGTCCATATTGGGGTCCAGGTGGACCACCATATGGAGCACCATATCCAGGACCCCAGCCCCAATTGTTACCTGCTGGACCATATCCACCTGTGGCCAAAAAGAGTTTTTACATTTCAATGATATTATTCTCATTCAAGTCTATTAAAAAACCTTAGTAATTTCCTATTCAAATCAGTTAACTTTTCTGAGCTAATGTGGTAATAAAATGAACGAATTACAACCTTTTCATATTTCCATTGATAATTTTCCTAAATATCTTAAGATTCTTCTAGCGAGAAATACACAATTAGTTAAAAATAGTTTCCATGTAGTTTTTTACGCCAAGTTTTCTGCATAAAACATAAATGCTGTCAATAATGGCATTTAAAGTTTTGCCTGTTGGAGCTATCTCTGTGAGACGCAATCAAAGACAAGATTTTAAATTAATCACACAAACTACATAATTTCAATTCAAAAATTGTAATTTCATTAGAAATTCTTCAATTAGAAAATTCTTCTTGTAAATAATTTTAGCATCCAGTATTATACTTGATTTTACTAAAAATAAATGCAAATATACTAAAAAATAAAGGCTTTAGTGTAATCAGGGCTGCCACTGAATATAAGCTTTGAAAATAGTTGCTTTAGTAGCCTCAGATGTTAAAAATAGTAGCCAAAATAGTAGTCTCACACATTGAAAATAGTAGCCTCACTTTTCATAACTTTTAATAAGATCGGAATAAAACTGTTGATTTACATAAAACACGAAAACCCAGAAACACTCTTCTTTCGATTCAAAATAGTGTCTAAAACATTACATCCCATACGGTAAAAGGCATGTGTCTTGGGGGAGGTGCTATCATATTTATATACTGCGATGGAAGTTGGCAACTTAACCTTACTCTCATACAGCACCTAAGCAAAAAAAAAGATAAACTTCACACAAAAGCGATGGTAAAAATCGATTGGCAAAACAAGATAACTTTTTTTAAACTTCCGAAGTCAAACAACTTTTTTCAGAAAAACAAGTATCCTGTTTAAACAATTATACTATATATTGGCAATGACAATTGAATTTAATTAAGGCCAGTTTTTAAATTTTTAACAGAACGGCTACAGAATTTGCAAAACAAAATTCCCTGACATTTCCCTGATTTCCATAAAATTCCCTGATGTGCATCTCTATCGATGTTATCATTTAAAAAAATAAAAAAAAATAATGGCTAATTTAAAAATATATACATTTGACTATTTAGAATTACATTTACTTATCGAAGTATAATTGTAAGAAAATATAAATTTGGGCTAAAAATCAAAACAATCATTTTTAGAGCATGAAAAAAAATGGAAAACTTCAAGAAAAAAATACAAAATTCACATAAACCAATTTACACATATACTTGCTAACTTCAAGGAAAAGCAAAACTAGTACAATATATTTCTTTTTAATTTAAAAAATAACAAAAAAACATGTTATTTTCTTTAATATATGTCAGAGGCTGTATCCTGTTCATAACATAAATTTTAAACAGTATCCTAAATATTTACTAAACTTGGGCATGCATGAGCATGAAACTTAAATAATCAGCATTTTGCTTTCATTCACAAATTTCACTAAGTACATATATTTCATGACAAATTATATGTTTTGGATTTTGAAGTTGAGGAAAGATAAATAACACATAATGCATGAAAGAAAGTCTTGAAATTAACAGCATCTTATAAAAATTAATTACTCATAGATATATAGAAATAAAATTTTGTACGACAAAAATACTATCTTAAACCACAAAAGTACATATTAAATGAGGCAAAAAATCGTTTTCATAAAACATGTCAAGCCCAGCATTTGGTAGGGGGGAAAATGCAAAGACTTTTTTAAAAAATTCCATGACCCTTTGCCTGAATGTATGCAGTAGAGCATTCAATTTATTTTTATTTTTTGGAGGGGAGGAGGATGCTTCAATTCTTTGTTTGATTTATATTAAACATATAAATAAAAAACACATCACTTTCAGTTAATTACGTTAAATAAAATTTCAAAATTAAAGTAAAAAAATCAAGTACAGGATCTAACCCATTTTGCTTATGAATGCCTATAGATTTGTTGCACATCTATAACACGGTGCTGTAAAGGGTTAATAAAAACAACGAAAAAATATGATGGAATCAATTTGAAATATTAAAGAATTTAGAGTTCCAATATATTCTATTGACAAAAAACACAAGACAAGAAGAAAAATAATCATGTCTGTATAGGATGCAGTTAGATTTAAGTTGGAAGATTTTTTCAAACAATAAATCTACTGGTGTTCGCACTTTTAAATAATAGGATTACTAAAAATCTAACAGAAATAATACGTAAATAATTAGGGTTCTAAGATATTCTGTTGACAAAAAACACAAGGCAAGAAGAAAAAAAATCATGTCTGTAAAGGATGTAGACAGATTGAAGTTTTAAGATTTTTTTGGCTGAATTCCCGATTATTAAGCCAGCCTGTTTAAGCTATATTCAAAGTAATTAAATAAATTACTTAAAAATTTAAATTATTTTATTATTCATAAATTTAACTACAACATTGAAATTCTAATCATTCTGCATCGATTGACCTACACGGCGAAATCGTTCATCACACCGGCACAAATCTCATAACGACTGTCCACTCCATACTAATGGCACTTTCTTCCGTCGTTCAGGGCAAATTCCACAAATTCATTTTTGTTTAGAGTAAATAAAGCGAAATAATTCGATATTTGAGAATATAATTGTGTATGCTGTTGCCTGGCACGGTGAAAGATAAAACATTGGAACCTAACAGGTAGACGAAAATGACCGAGGTTGCTGTCAAAAACAACAATCTTGCGTGAGGTTACTATCGTCAGACTAACAAAGTGACCAATCTACCCGCGAATATGAACAACTACTTTGGAAGTGTTCACTGTACCGCCCCCTTAAAAAAATTCACCATTTTGACAAAATTGTTAGTACCTTAGCGCAGATTTTTTTTCGTCCTACTATCGGACAGTATCCAATTTCTAAAAAAATAGTCGCCTAAGCTCAAAAATAGTTGAAGGTTTTGTTCAAAATAGTCGTTTTGTGCCCTTTTTTCATTGAAAAAGTTGCCATAGTTGCCTGGTCACTAAAATAGTCGCTTTAGTAGCCTTTTTAGTCGCTTGTGGCAGCCCTGTGTAATCCATTTAATTTCTATGCAATTAAATAATAAATATGTAATAAGAAATAACAGACCCCTTAATCTCTCTCTCTATAAAAACATCTGTGGGTGTGTTTTAAACAAATTTACAGTTTATTCTGCCTTTGATAAAATTTTGTACACGTGACAATTAAGACAAGATCTAGTGATATTTCGAAAACATTCTCTCCAAAGGATAACTTGAGATCTGAGCTAATTTAAACCACCACGTTTTTGTCTGTAGGTATCTTGTCTAATCCAAATTATCGGGAACATAATTTCGTTCCGTTGATTTGTTATTTAGGTGAGTGAAATCAAGGATGGGGATGAGAGGAACATGCTCATAAACTTAATATCGATGAAACCAATTTAAATCAGACACAGAATCTAATCGTATAATAAAGGTTTGTATAAGTTACTCACCAGGCTGTGGACCCCAACCTGAAAAAAAGATAAAAGGAAACAAATTACCATGATGCATAAAACATGACCTTAACCTAAATTGAATATACAATATTTTCATCCCTTGTCTACAAATTACATTTTTAAACTGGACCTTCTTAAAACTAGGGATGTTGAACATCACATAACTTTAAATTACACTATGATACTGTTCATTCATTAAAATTTGATATGGTGTTATTTACTGTTTTCATATTTCATTTAGTTGGTTGGTTGTATTCAGATTATCTGGCGCCGTCAGCAACACGAGGGCTATAATGCGAGGAAACATTCGTCATTAGACAAGCCAACATACACTTACTAACACCCATGCCTAACACAGGACTCGAACCAGCAACCTCGCGGTCTAGAAGCTTCATATTTCATTTAAATAAAAATGGCAAGTTCAGCAATAATTTCACATAGGCACAAAAAAAGCCAAATTTCAAAATTTGCAATGTTATTTGAGATAGACATTACATTGTCCTTTCTTATGAGTCAAACATAAAAAACAATCGTTGATGGGCGATGCTCAAGGGCAGAGAGCTCTGCTTTCAAGGCACTTATTTTTCAACTTTTTATGTTTTTATCGCATTTCTACGGGAATTTTGGAGGTGGGGACTAATAGGATATCTTAAGAGGCATTAGCAGAGATATTAATCAAAATCATTATAGTTGTTCATAGCAACTGCTGAAAACATGATTTTTTTCATGATTTCAATCTTGTATGCATACATGATTTTGACAAAAACCTTAACGGTAAGTCCCACAGCCACCACTAACTTGCTAACACAGGGTTCCCACTCTTTTTTCCAAAATGAAAATTAAGGAGTTTTTAAGGATCCACAAACATTTATTAAGGACCTTTATAAACACGACAAAAATTACATTACACCTTCACAGTAAATTACGGTGGGAGAAAATTATTAAGTCATAAAATATAATAAACGACTTTATCTACAACAATCTTTTTTGTCTTAGGACATAAGAATGGTTGTCACGCAGTCTACTAAATTTCTGTAGTAGACTTTTTCGGAACTTTCGAAATTTATGATACGACTTTACGCAATTATGTGAGAAAAGAGGTCTCTAGTATCAAATTTCAGCTTTAATAAACTGTTTCCTAAATAATAATTTTTTTTTTGAAATAAAGATAAACTTTAAATCATGTTAAAATAGATGAACGTTAAACAAATACTCAATACTATATTCATTCTTTTAATTTTCGGAATATTTGAAATTTTAATAAAAATTGAAGAAATCAACAATTTACTTTAAAAGCATTTTGTAATGTAATTTTTGTTTTTATGCATCAAATGAAGTTGGTAAAAAAATTATAAATCAATTTACGTATTTAAAAAAACCTTCTCCGAATGTGGTTGGATTGGAGGAGTTTCAGAATTTTCCATTTCTTTTCAGTTAGCATTATTTCTGTGTCTAATTGTTCAATTTCCTGATTTGCAGTTTCCATTATTATTACTATTATTATTTTTTATTTTTTTTTTCATTTGTTCAAGTTCAGCTGCAGCCACCTTTCAGTCACAGTATTCAAGGAAGAACTTCAAATTTTTACAAAATTGCAATATCAATTAATTTTAAACAATTGTAAAAAAAATTGCTTTCCATAGCATTTTTTTTATTTCAATACAGCATAAAAATTTACATCTATAACTAAAATGTAACAATCAACAAGAATAAATATCACGCAACAGCGTAATTCTAGGCGATAGCGTCCACCATAAGTACGAAATCAACAATCATTTTAAGAACGAAAAGCTCAGCAAAATGACCATCACATATCAACGTAAATAATGCCGATAGTGGCTATAACATAAGAGAAAAATGCGAGAAAAAAAGTAGTAATTCAATTCGTGATTTAGGGAGATCTGAACGTATGCAGGTTCCAAGGTTGTTAGAAAATTTACATCGATCTCACACACGATTGAAATATCGGTCAAAAAGCCTGAAAACTTCGAAATTGAACCATGTGTGAAGAGAGAAGAAGGAGCAACTTCTCTCTATCCGAGAGTTCAATGGGAAATTTGTAGAATAACGTTGATTTTCTTTGAAATTTGTAAAAAAAGTGAAAAGATATGAAAAATTAAAAAAAAGGGTGGAAATTCGCCAATCGGTGAAAGGAATCACAGACATGGAAAAGATAAATTTTCGGGACAAAATTTACGATTTCGGTACTTTTTCGGAGCCAGTTTTCCATTTTCGCATATTTTCGTGACAATCGGGACCAGGGGACACTGTGTCATAAAATTTAAGTTTTTGCTCCTATCTTTTACCATTTGTCTAGCATTTAGACATGACGAATTATGAACAATTGTATCGTTTAATGGTGATTTAATCATGAGAGTTTGCAACATTTTTACAATAAAACTACAATGATCTCTTTTTAAATTGAGGCCTTCCTCTGCACTTACATCATTACATCAATAACCCCATGCTAATTTTGTCGGTAAGTGAGTAACAAATATAACGAGTTTTGACTACTTGTCTTCATAAAAGGGCAAGTGGAGTTTATCATTTTGAAAGAATTTGAAGAAAGGGCATAGTAATTTAGCAACAGCTAAAACAACCACTACTGTTTTCTCTTTAGTTGCTACACGAATAGTCTGACAAGACTTGCAACTTGGTTTGCTTAAATTCCCCTTTTTTACCTTTTACAATTTCAAATGCGAATTTGTATATTATGTCGTATTTTCTTGATTATTTTCGTATTCGTTCAGTTTTCAGTTATTGTTTAGCAATAATGGCCATTTTTCATTACTGGTGAATTCAGAGTCACCCGTCATTATGAATTAGTGACGTTTTAATCTTGTTGCCAATTTTTCAAAAACGAGCCAACCCATACACGTAGACTAACAATTTTTATTTAAAGGAGCTTGTTTCCGGAATGTGGCCTAACATATAAACACCACTCAGTTGGCAAAAACAATTGGCTAGAAAAGGTGTTGCGTGTTCTGATCACTATATTTTAAGCTGATGATTAGCGACAGATTGTCTCTACTTAATATTTCCTAACGCAGTTTCAAAACCGGCAGAAAATTGCAATTTTGGACTGTTTTAGGGAGAAATTAAGGAGTTTTTAAGGACCTGATATATCAAAAATAAGGAGTTCTTAAGGGCCCTTAAAAAGGGAAACCAAAATTAAGGACTTTTAAGGACCCGTGGGAACCCTGAAACCTAACTTGAACATCGTGGGCCAATTTGTTCGGGAGTGATGCTGACAAACTACACACAGACAGACATTTTTTCTAGACCACTTTTTTGAGATCACAATGTTCCAAAATGTGGAAAAATGCAAAAAGAATCCCCCCCCCCCCTCATGTAAACATATAGGTTATTGAAAGTTAAAAAAAGATAAGTTATTAACATAACTAAAAATAAAATTTTCTTTGCAAATAAAAAGCAAATGATGACCCTAGGAAGTTTCAGTTTTGAAGGTAATTTTCGGAATGTAAAGAGGGAAAACATTCTGATTTTCTTGTGTCAATTTCTTTTTATTAATGTTTAACATTTGAATGACAAATATTAAATTTTCTTATAAATTGCAATTCCATAAAAAATTCCCAAATTATTCCAGAAGTGCAAATTTCCATGATATCTATTTGTTTTTATATTTTTCCTGTTTATTCAAATCATTTATGCACACAATATCAAAATTTGTTGAAGCCAATATTTTGTTTCAGCTTCTTTGCTCTAGAACCTTATCACAAACCGAATTTGATAAAAAAAATTCTTAAGTGTGGAAGCCTTCAAAAAAACCCTGTGGGGAAATATACTGCCTCGTCTTTCCTGAAAAATCACTTGAAACAATGGAGGCTACTGAATCGCAAATTGGGCTACTAAATCATCATGTGTACAAAGAACTATACTTGTATCCTTTATAGAGGTATCCTACTACTGCTACTAATAATAAAATACTTATTACATACATTCAAAGTTTAAGTGGATTAAGTAAATTTTTTCTAAAAATAAGTTTGGTACTACATAACGGTCATTAAAAGAAATATTATTTTATGGCCGTATTGAATCAAGTGAGTTATCACAGTATACCAAAGTGAGATGGGGAAGAGTATACTTTTTGCCGGAATAACTGGTTCAGATCAGAAAAATGGGAATCTTCGAAACTGGGACAAAGAGAAGGACAATTTTACTTAAAAAACAAAAAAAGAAACAAATCCTCCAAAAGGAGGAAAACTCTCATCCCCTGGTAACAGACGATCATCACCCCTTGATTAGGCAAGCAACCTTTTGCTTAGCGGTTGGTCGCATGGGGGACAAATGTCCCCCAAATTCAAATTTTCATGCATACCATTAAATTCTTGACTAAATATCAAAGTAAGTGGATATTTTAATTAAAAACACAACATTAAAAGACAGAATGAAGTAAAAATTAAAAAATATTTTTAAAATAACTGGGGGAAAGAAAAAAAAAAACTGTAAGATGTTCGAACATGGGCTGTCATCTATTGAGAAATTGATTTTGTGGGGACATTTGTCAATCACGCAACTAAACCAGGGTTAAGAAATTAGCTTTTGTTGCATTACTTTACCACAGAAAATTGAGCCACAGCCAAATTCTTCCCAAAATCTTATTGCAAGTTCATCAATTATTTCCTTCTACTTTGGTGACACCCAACACAATTCATATCAAACTGTGCTTACCTTGTGGTCCGTAAGGAGGTGGTCCTCCCCATCCTCCCTGATATCCACCACCGGGTGGTCCCATCATGCCGTTGTTCATGGGTGGTCCCATGGGCATAGGGCCTCCCATATTGGGCCCGCATGCGGGGGTCCCTGGACCCCACCCCCCAGGACCCATCTGGGGCCCCCCACTCCACTGAGGGGCAGAGGCACCTTGAGGCTGCATAGGGCTACCTTTTTTGTCTCTTGGTTCAGCATGTTTGCATTCAATCTGAAATCAATGTCAGAGAAGTTTCAATTAGTTGTTGGTCAAGTGTATATTTGGAAACGGGAAAACATTGGATTCTGCTGAATGGTATATGAATACAAGACACACATTTAATCTGATTTCTGAAATCAAGCAATTACTTGTGAATTTGGACTCTTAAAAATCAATTCCTAAGATCAAAAATTTCATTTGTTACCGTTCTTGAAAATAAATTAAATCAATAGAAATGAGAATTGAATTAAAACAGTGATGGAAGAGCAACTTATCAAGTAATCTACACATTTTTAAAAAGAGATAAAGATGCTTCAATGCAGGCAAATCCTATCTTTATACCATGACCTGTAAGCCATCATGAAACTAAGAACTTGTCATAGTACTCTACTCAGGGTTTGATTCATTGTCTAAGATTATTGGATTCGAAGTTTAATGCCAAGTGCATTACCAACAATTGGAAATTTCTTACAACAACTACACACATATCTAATAAAAATGCAACCATACAACATAAAAAAAATGAATTAATATAGCCATTCCTAACTAATTTCTATTCAGCAATAACTGGTTTTATTGAGAAATTTAATTTTCGGGTATTAACTGTTAACTTTTGAATGCAGAAAAAACCTTTAATAAAGTGAACTTTTATGAATATTCCTTTGCCATGGGTCTTGGATAGAGAATACGAACCAGAAACTGGTGGATTGAATTAGGGGTTACTGCACATTAAATTTGTTACACCCTCAATGACCTTCACCTCAGATGTGGTCATTAAATTAAGAGGCATATTAGGAAATAAAGTATTTTGGAACAATCCTTTAGTAATTTCTTCCCCATGAAAAATCAAATAAAACTAACCAACCAAACCGTTTTAAAATCTTTTCTAAAATTAAATTGAATTTAAGTACTAGACCATAAAATAAGAAACAGTCCATAAATCCTAAAATATTTTTAGTTTTAAAATAACCTAATAAATATTTTTTTAAATTTCCAATAATTAAATAAGCTTTTATCTCTATACCATAATAAATAAAGTGTATACTCAACAGTCTTACTCTAAATCTTTCCCTTTGAAATTGTATAATAAATAGTAAAAAAAAAGATCATTTATATTAAAAATCACTATTTACAACTCTAAAGAATGAACTTGATGGAAGATAACTACAATAATTTAAGTTCAAATTCAATGCATTTATAAACAGCATAGTGCTTAGTTAAGTTTAATACTATGCACAGTATTATTTAGTTACTTTAACAATAAACACGATCCTAAACTACACAATTGTTACATCAAAATTATGTACAGCTCTGCCATCTTCTAAGAGTACAAAATAGTTATTCAATTCTCAATGTTACAAAAGGTAAATTTAAAATCACACAGCTAATAATAATCAAACATAAAATACTTTGAATTTAAACCAAAAATTTTAATATAACTAAACCTAAACAAGTAATTGAATGTCTGAACAGTAAGTTTCAGCGAATTAAAGTAAAACATAATGAATTGATGGTTCAAGGATTATATAGATATTAATGGTTGAACTGTACATATATATCTAAAAGTTTTAAGTAACTTCTATAAAGACCTCCATGAGGCATGTATGCCAGGGTTCGTACACTATTTTTGAAACAACATTTATACGAAAGTTAAAACTAGGCAATAATTAGTTTCAGCATCTTGCAGATTTAAAAAAAAAAAATATACATATATCGTTATTTGTAGTTATTGTTAATTTATGGAAATTAACAAAAACAATATTTTAATATATCACTTGCAAACTAACATGTACAATTACAAACATACTTGGCAAGGGGACTGCTAAGGATTTCGGATTCAATTTTGTCAAAAAGTGGACCCAATGGGAGAAAAAAAGTCCATGTTAAAAAAATAACATCTCTATGAAACTTACACATAATATATTTTCATACATTTTATTTAATTGCTGACATGGGCTCCTAACACGGACACTCTTTTCAAAGCATGTTTCAATACTGGGGGAAAAAAGTGTCAATTTTTCAAAAAATAATTAATATTTCCGAAAAGATTTTCTCCTTTGGGTTTTTTCGTGAGCTTTGGAAAAAAAATCGGGGAATTATCAAGGATTTAAGTTTTTTTTTTTTATAGGAATTATATAAAAAAAAATATGCAAGTACAATTTTAGGAAGAAAAAAATTTAAAGAATATTAGAAATTTTAGGGCGAATGCAATCCCTGGAATTGAGACAATTTACACCTTTTTTATAAAAAGGTAAAAAAAATTTATTACAAGAAATTTACGGACCCTGGAATATGCCACCTAGGAAAATATTTTCTTTAAGAAGCAAGTTAAAGTAAAGAAATACATATTAAATAAACATACACCAACAACTATTAAGTAATTAAGGTTAATAACTGCACCTTCTTCCCGTTGATTTTCACAAAGTGCTCAGCACACACTTGTTTCACACTGTCTTCCGTCTCGAATGACAAAAATCCAAAGCCTTACGATAAAAGGAAGTCGAAGCTACTTAATTACAAACTATAAAACACAATCTCATAATCCAACGTTAATCTAAGCACTACAGAATGTACATTAACTTAAAATCAAAAGAGTCAAGCAAAGTATATTATGCATACAATTAAAATTTAACAATAATTCAAATGTATAAAATAGAATACAGCTAAAAAGAACTATTGTAAGAGAGAATTACAGCTTTAAGCCTAACCTTTACCAATAACAGACTCATGCTTTAACTATATACCTTGAAAGTGTAGCAGAAAAAATGCCCAAGTGGTAAAAAATTATTACTTTAATTCTTCAACCAGAAAACCTGTTTACAAACCCAAGTAGATAAAAATAGATTCTAAGAGACAATTCCCAGAGAATAAAGTGTAAAAGCTTAAGCAGTATGTTACTTAGCTTCAGCAAGCAGAAAATAAGCTTTTTAACAAAATGCATTGGAAATATATAAAATAAAATCAATGTAAACAATTTAAAATCATATAATCTGCAATAGATTCTAACACAGTAGAAAAATCAAATTGCTAAAAGTTAGCAATCTATAGCAAAATTTAAAGTGCTAAAAAAACATTGCATTACTCTGTGTACAAAGTAAATTTTTACAAAGTAGATTTTTTTTAAATGTTTTTTTGCCAAACAGTGTTTAAATAACTTAATGTGATAATTTTGACATTAAAATGTTAAAAAGTAACTAATGTATCATATTTATTACAATAAAAATAAATTGAAATACAATAAAAAAAAGGTTGGAGATAATAATTTAAATTAGGGTAATTCTTGTTGTTAAAAGGCAGTAGCATAAATCGTATTACTAGTGAGAAAGGTTTGCGATACCTAAATATTTGGTTGGAGATAATAATTTAAATTAGAGTAATTCTTGTTGCTAAAAGGCAGTAGCATAAATCGTATTACTAGTGAGAAAGGTTTGCGATACCTAAATATTTAAGAGGATGACAAACTAAAAAAAAATTTCAGTCCTATATCTAAATTAAAATAGCATAATTGATTAATTTAAGAAAATATCATCTTAAAGAAACTATCAGAATCTGTTTATAGTGGTTTATAATAGTAGCCTTAAATACAAATAAATGCTACGTAGACCTGCATAAGTATCAATACTTTGTAGCACTGAACATTAGAAAAAATACTCATTCCTTTTTAGAGAAACACGAATATATAACTTGTGCAAAGGATTATAAAAATGGATTCTTTCAATGAATAACCTCAATTTAGTTTAGAACGAACTATCAGATTACGTGCCAACATTATTGATAATGGTTATGTAAAAATTGCGACGTTTGGAACACTAATCACGTTTGTAAAGTTTACTTTCTTACCTCGAGATTTCTTCTTTTCTTGATCATACATTAACACAACCTCAACAACCTGCAAAAAGGAATTCGTTGCTTATAATAATAAATATAAATGCAAACAAGTATAAAGATAATGATACACTATCAGATGCAAACAATTTATAATATAGCAGTCCAGATACCAAGCTTGTACAATTTGTGCAGCTGCATAAAATGACTGAAATCTCTCTCTGCCAATGTTGTTAATATAAACTAAGACCTTGGCAATTTAGAAGTTTTTTTTTTATAAATAAAATTATTGCTGGTTAATATAAAAACTTGCTAAGCTAGTTTTTTTTATTAATTAGCAAGTTTTATGGCGGTACTTAAGTGCAAAATCAAATATCTTTGCAAAATTTGGTATTATTTTTAACAGGAGGCAAAAAAGACACTTTGCAATGATGTTACCAAACCATACACATGGTTCATACAGATTTTCAAAATAAAAAATAAGGACTTTTTAAGGACTTTCTAAGTACTTTGTTAACTTTTTTAAGGACCTCAATTTTCTTTGTGATTTATACGATGGGGAGAAATTGAATGAAAAGAAAATTTTAATGCATATTAAAATTCATGAATGAAATTTCTTTTAATTCCTTATGATTATAACCAATCATTTTGAGATATAGTTATACTTTTACTAAATGTAGTTTAAATTCTTGAAGTGCAATATAAATTATGCATATTTTTAATAATCTCCTGTTTCCGAGGGTACTTTTAAAGCAAATTGCAAAATTTCGTAACTGGTTTTCTGCCATAATTTCTACATTATTTTATTTTTCTACCTCGATGAATACATTTAAATTAACAATGATTTGAAAATTTTAACAATGATGCTCAAAAGGGCAGGAATTAAAAACTTCAATCAAGTACAGGATCTAAACATTTTTGCATATGAATGCTTTTAGGATTGTTGCAAAACTGTAACACAGTGCTAAAACGGTTAAAAAAAAAAACGAAAAAATCTGAAGGTATCAATTTTAAATTTTAAGGAATTTAGAGCTCTAATATATTATGTTGACAAAATATCCAAGTTAAGAAGAAAAATAATCATATCTGTAAAGAAACAGTTAGATTAAAATTAGAAGATTTTTTCAACCAAAAGGTTACTGGCGGCCACGCTTCTAAGTTATAAGGTAACTAAAAATCTAACATAAATAATAAGTAAATAATTTGAGTTTTAATATATTCTGTTGATAAAAAACGCGAGGCAAGAAGAAAATAATCATGTCTCTAAAGGATGCAGTCAGATTGAAGTTTGAGGATTTTTTTCTCACAATACGGCGCTGACTTCACGGCATCCACTTCACGTGACGCGATCCGAGATAGATGTCCGCACCCACACAGGGAATGCGAGAAAAGAAACTCAAATATTTTAAAATTCCATGATTAAAGAATAATTGTACGAAATTCCCAGAGTTGTCCAGAAGAGAGAAATTCCCTGACATTTCCCTGAATACCTCGTCTGTCACCACCCTGATTTGTACAAAGATAGCAATTTATAACTGTAATATTTAGCTAAGAATGTTAATAAGTATTTGCAATCAACTTCAATGAAAAAATTTCTAAAATTTGATCAACCCCAACCGTTTAACTTTACTTTTTAGGCTTAGCCATTGTTAAACAGGGGATAGTATTTCTCCAAATTTAGCCGTACTTTTTGTTGGCTATTAAAAGCATACCAGATTCATGATATCACAAAAAGAATATTCTAATTAAAGAACTTGGACTATGTCTTAAAATATGCGAATTTTTATTTCCAAAATCAGATCAAATTCTGCTTAAAACTGCAATTTTTTGTCATACATGCAGCTACTATAGGCTTTAAAAGATGTGTATATATATTTTAAATCGGAAATAATCCGGGATTTTGATTACAACCCTGTGATATTTAATTTCAAATATAAAACAGACGTTCAGAAATTTATTAGCAATAGCTAAAATTACACAAAACGTTCCCCTAAATTTAGTAAGAGAGCATCGCGATTTTGCGTATCGGGGCAGAAATATATTCTTTTTAAATGCTTTGTAAAAAACACTTTATGGTTTATATACCTTAGAATAAGTTTTAAACTACCGTTTCCAATAACTTTTATCTCTATTTTGAATAAGGAGGTATGGTAAAAAAAATCCAGAGGCATACACTTAATCAAGGTACGTATGAAATTACGTACGTAATTTTTGGGACGGACCCCAGCAATCTACCTACTAATGATGCACCTGGCATCAAAAGACATTCAATGACTTCAGCGAGTCACTGGTCTGTGCGTGGCACGTTTGTACAAGAATACGATTTCGGCAGGGGTGATCCGTATATTGCATTCCATTTGAAAATTTTGCTTTTTTTTCAGAAAAGAACAGAAAAGATGCTATTTTAGGATAAAAACTTTTTTTTTTTTTTTTTAAACAAAAAAGGCAGGAAGGATGAAAACACTTTAAATGATGATCCTCAAATTTGGTTAACATTGGTTTTTAACTTGGAAAAAAATAAGGACTTCTAAGGATTTTTTTAAAAAATAAGAACTTTTAAGGGCCTTAGAAATTTTTTCGAGTTTTTAAGGACTTTTAAAGACCGTACGAACCATGATACAAACTGCGTGAATGCGGATGCTCCGTCAAGTTTTTTTTTTTGTTAGCCAAAGACAAATACCGGTAGAATAATTTGATATGATGCTATTGAGCCATGAAAATAAACAAAATTGGAACCAAACTGGTAGATGACAATTACTATGTTTGTAATGGCAATCTTGTGTAAAAAAAACTAGTGTTGAGTAAACAAAGCACGTACATGTATTTTTGTCAAACATTTCATTCTAAATATTTGGATATTTTTCAATGTTCAATTAAGGGCAAAAAATAATTTAGTTGGCCTATTACAGGTAGACAGTATTCTATTGTGTGGGATTTCATGATGTTATTTGGGTAGCGCTTCAAGAATGTTTAATAATTTATTGTGTAAAAATATAATTTTCAAAGATATTGTGTACATAAGTATATTAACACATAATTTACAAAATGTTTATGTTAAGTTTTTTTGAGTACTTAATTTTTCCAAAGAGAAATAAGTGTGCTGCCATGCAACAATTGAAGAACATCTTCATAGAAATGGACTTCAAAGTACCAATTAGCATCAAAGCCTTCAAATTTAATACAGTATCATGAGAAATACAGTACCATGGTAACATTTATAAGTCCTGTCAGTAAAGATAGCTTATAGCCACTTTTGGGAAAGCTGAAATATTTGCATGAATTTTCAGTATTATCACATTATTAAATTTATTGTTTTCGCACACTGTTAAATTTAGTGTCATCATCATTTAAAGGCTTGAATACTAAACATTTCAGAATTGTTACACTTAAAAGTAACGCTAAAAAGTGTTTGAGAATATTAATTTCTGCTATTCCTTTAGAAAGTTTTAGAACTTTGTAACAGACTTGTGACCCTATTTTAAATTAAAATAAGGTTATAATATGCAAATTCAATAAGTACCACAATTTAGTTTTTTGTAGAAAATATGTTATCAATTTTATGCAGTAATTAATCGCAACTTTTAAAAATTAAGTTTTCGGAATGAATTATTTGCATGTGTAACAAAATAGGTTTGAAGAACAAATAATTAAAAGTTTCTTACTTAAAACACAAATGGGAATTCTTAAAAGTAAAAAGTCTACAGCTTGTTGTACAAAACATATTAATTCTTCTCTTAATAATTATTTAAAGGGAATTGTAATGTTTCTTGGTAAAAAATAAGTTGAACTTTACAGGATGAGATATAGGAGTATAAATAAAGGCACATATCGATGAACTAAGTCCAATTTTTAAAAATTATACTAATTGACATACAGTCAAAGAAATTGAGTTAAATTTTGTAAGAGACAAAAAATTATGGTATTTTTATTTGAAATCAGGTTTAATATTGTGGTAAAATGTAAAAAAAAAAAAAAAAAAAAAAAAAAAATTAATTATATTAAAACAAAAAACTTGCAGCAGAAAATTACCATTTTCAAATACAGATATATCATCCACAGATTTAAAAAAAAAACAAAAAAAACCCACGATTTTAGTTAATGCTGATTTTTGAACATTTTCAAAAAAATTTCATCTTGAAATAATCTTAGCGATCCATAATTTTGATTTTTTACTTTATCCATGTTTATTAATGTTTTATTTCTCTGAAAATGATCAATGTCTGTTTTCAGAAAAATAGCAATGTTGCATTAATTCCAATCAAAGGTGGGATGTAAAAAAAAGCTGGTAAGCTGCTTGCATGAAGACATTCATAATGGCAAAAAGTTTTTTGCATCTCTGAAAAGCCCCAGTGTAGCTGCTATCTCTTTGGTGGAAAGTTTCTGTCTGAAGTAGTGATTATCACAACAACAAAAAATATCGAATCGATTATTACAGGGTTTCCACTGAAATTATAGAATGAAAATCAATGACTTTTAGACTTAAATACTCTTTTTAAAAGACATTCAGAATTTTTTTTTTCATGCATAAGGTCTTTAATCTCGGACTTTACAGCTACTTTTCCCAGAGCGTTAACAACAAATCCTTCAAGTACAATTTGCATTTTGCTTTATAAACAGACTTTGATATTTTGGTTTACAAAATGTAAACACTAACCTCACGTGTTCATCCCACAGAGTACTAAAACAATTCGTTTTCTACTCTACCCATCAGAAAATACGAACCAAAAGATATAAGGTTGATGCATGTGAGATAAAAATATACCAGAAAATTTTGGTGCAGCGCAGATAAGTGATAAAAATTAGGGACTTTTAAGAACCTTTAAGCATTTTTTAAATACTTTTAAGGCCTGGAAAACAAGTTAAAAAATATTAAGCATTTTTAATGACCGTAGAAACCTTGCGTTACATTTGTGCTTATTTAACCTAGTTTGTAAATAAGTAAAGGTTCATAGTTACTGTTCCATATCTAGAGAAAAAGCTTCGAAGATCCGTTTCAGTACAATTGGGGGGCAATCCACCTAAAAAGACTTTAGGATGCTGTCCAGCCTTCTTGCCCTGAGGGAAAATTTGTGGTATTATTCAACAAAAGACAAAACTAGATCTCTTTAATAAAACGGCAATTTCACAATTTACCTGTGGCGAATCTCTGGAGCTGCATACTTTTGGATCAATCTACAAAAAGCAAGAACTGTTATTAGTTTACTTCCTCAAACATTTACACAAAAAGAAGGGAATAAAAAAATTTAATTATTTTTTTATAAGCAATTTATTAATATGGTGTATAAATATTTATCATTCAGGAGAGAAATTTACAAAATGAAAAAATATTATTTTTTCACATTTCTTAACCAATCAGTATATGAAAAGATTCCTACCAAGGTCCCCCCCCCCCCCCCGATTATTGGTTTAGGAAAATAGTTTAAAATTAACAGTAACCAATTTTGATGCAAATATCATGCATTTCAAATAAAAAAATGTGAAAAGATTATCACTTAGCCATGGCAAGTCAGTAGCATGGTGGTTAAAACCCCCCCAAAAAAGAAAAAAGGTTTGTTTCATGAAACATGGGCAAAAATATCAAGATAGGTAAGAAAAAGGGTTTTATTTTTGCTAAATATTGCTAGAAAATACGCAAAAAGAAATATTAGAGTATTAATGAGTAATATTTAAAATTGATCAAAATGTAAAATACTTGGGTATATTTATTTTTGTGAGTCACTATCCTGTGTATTTACTGAAATTGGGCATTTAGAATTTTTCTGTAGGTTTAACTGCTCATCACGTGACTGCTGTGGCACGTTAATTAATTGCTTTAACAGGGTTCATACACAATTTAAGAAAAAATATTCCCCGAGATATCCGTGAGTTTTCAAGATTCGTGTTCTCCATCACGGAGTAAATTTTTTTTTAGTCGCATAAATATAGTCAAACTTTGATTACACAAATTCTTCAGATAACTTGAAAAAGGTATTTTTTCTTTACGAATAACTTTCTGCAAATCTGTGTTATCAAATAATTCTGTAACTTCAATTCTTCGAGTTAGGGTTAAACAAAGAGCACTGAAGAGTAGGATTTTTTTCCAGAGTAACAATGACTTTTTCCAGGTTTTAGAGGAAATTTTTCTTTTTTCCCCCCATGAGATTTTAAGACTAATTTAATTTCATTGAGGCGTATAAAAGCTGTTTGATGAACATTCTTTTTTATATAAGTGAATTTTTTAGAAGTCTATAATAAACTTTAGGGTTTTTGTATTATAATTTTAGCGCCAGTACAGGAAACAAATAATTTTTTTCTTTGGCCTTAGTTTAAACCATGGTAAAATTCAAAAGTTTGCGAACCATATATATAATCCATTCTAGAGAAATACTGATAAGTATAAGGATTAAAAATTAAACTTGTCCACATACCGTTCGGTTGTCCACTTCATGAGGGCCGTTGGATAGAACCTTTGCAACACAACTCGCATCCTTGAAAGTGACAAAGCCAAACCCTCGGGACTTTCCAGTTTCTGTGTTCTTCATCACAACACAATCAACCACTTCACCAAACCGGGAAAAGTATTCCTGCAGCTTCTCTGAAAATAGCATTTTAAGACAGTTAGACTTCAGCAGAGAACACTATTTATTTAGGTACACCAAGGTTTTAGGGCAGTAAATATTAAAACTTAGAACTTTTTTTTTTATTACTGGATTCAGCATTACAAACTTAAAACTGAGATATTTTTTATTATTTTTAGAATTTTACCTCACATAAAACTCATTAATCTAGAGGAACTGTAACTGCTATAAAACGATCTCTATCTCGTAATAGGAAATCCTGCAATACTATTATAGTACCCTAACTTTTAGGGTTACTTCTTCGTTAAAAAAATCTATAAGACTGGCCAGTAAATGCATCATATATCAATATGCCGTTGCTTTATATTTTGTGGCAACATGGTATTAGCATACCTGCCAACATTGGCATTTTCAAATTAGTACAATTTTTACTGAACAAATATTTGCATTCCTATGAAAGTCAAATAGCGACAATATTTATGAATGTAATATAGAAATAATAGTAATTTTATAACAAATGCACAAAAAATAAATAAAAAAAAAAGTAAATAAAAAAAATTGCAGAATATTAAATTGCTCTCAAATATAACAAATTGTTACATTTTAGCACAAAATGGAAATTATAAAATAAAAAACTAACTTGGATTTAAAAATAAATCAAATTTAAACTTTACTATGAAATCTCTGATGAGGTTTAAGATTTAGTCTACATTACACCTAAATAAAACATGCTTTATGACACAAAAACTCTAGTGAAACATACAATGAGTTGGTGGTATTCAAAGTGTTTAATCACACGCACAAATATCAATTATGCAGGCTTTCGAATTCTTATTATTACATTGATGTTGTCACTGTGCTTTTTAGAATTGATATGAACTTCGACATCAGTAAATCCTCCATGAGAAATCTTAATATCAGATGCATAGATAGAGCAGAATGCAAAATTTGTTTCTTTGTTTGAATTTCTGATGATTAGAAGTAAACCACTTGGTTTGAAGTAAACTCCAAAAAAACTTGATATTTTCTTGAATCTTACACCAGGATTGTTTAACTTGGATATTTTAAAATAAATAATTAAGACTAACAAAGAAGCTGAAAACCGAAAGTGCTTTAATCTCTAAAGTCCGAGAAAATGAAACAGTCGTTCGGCGAGTGCCGCCAAAACAATTGAAAACGGCGGCGTCGCGATTTAGTGCGCAGCGTTGGAGTACGGTCCAAAAGAAGAAAGAATAAAAAAAAACTAAAGCACTTTCAGTTTTCTACTTTATTAATATCTAAAGTTCGAGACAACGAAACAGTTGCTTGTTTCGCCAAATCCCGTCGGCAACACAGATGAAAACAATGAATTTCCGGCGCCGCGCTTAAGTGCTTTTATTATATACGCGCAACATTATTGTACGGTCCAAACAGAAGGAAGAACCAAAATCTAAAGCATTTTTGGTTTTCAGATTCTTTGTTAATCTCTTAAGTCTGAGGAAAAGCAATGGTTGTTTGGTTCGCCAGGTCCCGTTGGCAACACAAATGAAAACAGTGCATCCCCGGGGCCGTGGTTTAGTGCTATTATTTACGCGCAAGTCCAGTACTATTATTACGTTTTGGAGTCCAGTCCAAAAGAAAGTAGAATTTAAAAACCAAAGCACTTTCGGTTTTCTGCTTCTTTATTAACTTGTAAAGCCCGAAAAATCGAAGCAGTGGTTTGGTTTGCCAGATCTAGTCGGCAACAGAAAAGAAAACAATGCATCCTCGCCAACGCGCTTTAGTGCTGAACATATGCGCAATCTTGGAGTGTGAATAAATGTTTTGATTGACGCGGCAGCTTTGGAAAATCGTTTCGGTTTCGTTGTTGCCTTGAAAAAATATTTATAAAAAAAAAAAAAAAAAAAAAAAAAAAAAACGGTTTTAGGGAAAAACGAAAGTTACAGTGAAATCCGTACGATTTTTTTAGCTGTTCGTACACCCGTACAAAATAGTAAAAATCCGTACATTGTACGGATGATTCGTACAAGTTGGCAGGTATGTATTAGCCACCTAGTTTTGGGATTGGTTCACAAACCATTTTCAGGATTACATTTCATTTCTGTCTGGCGACATATTTTGAAATAATGCCAAGTGAAGTATTTTAACTGCAACTGGGATAATAACAAGTGTGTTAAGGTCAGCATGAGGCAAAAATTAAGGATATGAGTAGATGCATACAGGAGAAGAATTGTAACCGTAAAAACATTTTTTTTAAAGTTACTAAATTCAGAAAAATCCCTTAATTATAAAGAGGTCAAACAACTCCTTAAAAAGTAAGAATTTAAAGAAATATGAATAGGTGTTTCCTTTACAAAATGCTAAGTAAAAAAGAATCACAAAGAGTAAAAAGTGCACATGTTCTTAAAAGATAAAAGTGAACTAGTCAAAAACAAGCATTTACCTTGGGATGTCTCCCAACTCAGACCGCCAACAAATAGTTTCCTGAAAATATAAAAATAAGAATTACATTTGCCCACTAATTTTGGAAGGATTTAATAACAAGATGATAATTTCAAAATAAATCCAACTTCAACCTATTCCTGGACATAGGGTTGACGATCATATTGGCGAGATTTCGAAAAATCAACGCCAAGGCTAAAACTAAGTGTTTTATGGGATTCGGAACACACAATTTTTTATTTGGAAGGACCTTGACGGGACTCTATAACGGAAAAGCAGGACTGTCATGCCGAAATCAGGCTGTCTGGACATATTACCCATACACTCATTTAACTGTGAATTGCACCGCTGTGAGATCCGGCTTGCTGTTAAATTTCAGGTCTGATACGGATTCGGTGCCAAGATCATTTTAACCAAAAAATGGCAGCCCCATTAAGTTTTTAATGACATGTGAGCTGCCTATGGTTGTTATAATTTGGCGTGGTTTTATGTAAATAATTCTAGGCGCATAATCCGTACCGAACATCGAATTTTAACCCAGCTTGCACCTGCCAAAACAATGTTCCCTTCCTTAGGGCCATTTTGTTTTCATGGGTGCCCCCAGGAGGGTGCAAGGAGGTGCACTTGCAGCCGTCTAGCTCTTGAAAATTAAAAAAAATATATGAGAGAAAAGGTGTAAATTCCAAGATAAAAAGAAAAGCACATATGACGTTTCATTTTTATGTTACAATAAGCATTTGTTTTTCTATTAGTTTAGTTTTTTGTTTCTTTTCTATGTACTATGTTTTTTATATCTACTGGCACCCATTGTCTAGGATTATTGGAGGCTGAGTAGAAATATTCATTTCTTTTATTGTATAATCATTTCCTGTGTAATTCTCAAAATTCTAGGAAAAATATTTTGCTTTTTATATCATCAGATATACTTTATTGAAATCCATTTTTGGAATTCAACTAAACATATCGGATACTGCCTTTGTATTTCATTTGGAATTTTTTTAATTATTTCTAAAACTTAGAAGAAATATAATGGTACTCTTCTGTATTTTTGCATCTGCGAGTTCCTCTGTTCTAAACACTGTCTCTGGAATGCCGTGAGATCTAGTTGGATGATAAAATCGTTAAAAATATATTTTTTTCTTTTCTTTTTAACAGGGTCGCGCTTTCAAAAATATATACCATGAATTTTTTTAAAACTATTCTCAAAAAGTATAATTTAAAATGCATAACTATTAATTAAAATGTCTAAGAAACTAATAATTTTGATAAAAACCTAGTCTTGCACCCCCCTGCAAATATTTCTGCGGGCGCAAATGTTTGTTTTGTACATTCTTTTCCCTTTGTGCTGGTACAACCATTGATAGCCATCTGGCAGATATTGTTTCTTTTCACAGCAACGATCGGGAGAGCTTTCTCAAGTTCACCGATATTTTTTTTGTCTATTTAGTCGCTTTTTGCTCGTTTGGCGACATATTTTAAAACAATTAGCAAGTCAACTGTTAATTGGGTACCACCCATCGTAGAATTAGTTTTTTGCGTGTTCATTTGTATTAAATGTAAATTATTTTACTGGTGGGAACGTGCAACGCCACGTATTGGACGGCTGCTACAACCTAATCAAGAAACGCTAAACGAAAATAGCAATACGACACACAATCACAATGAAAATCAGTTCACATGAGCCAAGTAAATGAAATCGTTGGAATCACATTGAAAATAAATCAAGTAAGCCAATAGCGAAACTTACGGTAGGATAGCTAAAATCTACATTTAGGGTAATAGTCGCCAATTATACAGGGGTAAAGGGAGCGATTGCCCCTGCGCTCCACCTGTAAATCAGAACACCTTTTTCGCTAACGTTGCAGTATTTAGAATGCGTTTTGGTTTTAATTTAATGTAAGTGCATAAGGAAAACAAAAACATCAATCACTGAACGATCAACAAGAAAATTTCACTCACCCAGCTTCTTCATTTTGAGCATCATCATTTTTTACTTGAGTCATTATGCCAGATGATATGATTTTCACCAAAAAAAATTTCGATTCAGTTACTTTTTAAAAAAAAAACCTATTTTCTATTTTAAAAACAGTTTTCACAACACCTCAATAACGTATTTTAGTTTACTTACATACGTCACGATCTTTATACGTTGCCACACATTACGAATAAACAAACAAGCAATACTTGAACGGCTAGTGGAAAAACCATTAAAAATAATGAAAAAAAAAACCTAATTTTTTCAAACTAAAACTAACTTAAAAGACTTAAGTAATACAGTAAAGTTCAATAAAATTAAAAACTTTGAGGAATTGCATAAAATTGTATACGCGGATACAGTTATTTAACAACGATTGAGGTCGTTATTGAAAGACCGCGAGTTTGTTCTTTGTCTAGAATTTTGGCGTGAATTTGGCATTCAATATTCGAATGTTGATCGTGTTTACCGGCGTCGGATGTTCAGAATATTCTAATGTCATTCTAAGAAATATGATTATTATAGAATTGTGAACGGTATTTGACATTCATGAATTAGTGCTAGCTAAGTTGCCGTGCGATCCGAATCTCTTTTTAATTGTCTAAAAGTTTCGAACAATTGTTTTCTATATTCGAAAAAATGGCGGATTCTATGGAAATGGACGATGATTGGGAGATCAATGATGTCCCTACCAAAGCTTCAAAAGGCAATAAAAAACTATCTGTGGAGCGGATCTACCAGAAAAAAACTCAGTTGGAACATATTTTGCTTCGACCGGACACTTATATAGGATCCGTTGAACCTGTTACTCAATCTATGTGGGTTTATGATGAGGATGTTGGAATGGTAAACAGAGAAATAACTTACGTTCCTGGGTTGTATAAAATTTTTGACGAAATATTGGTAAATGCAGCCGACAACAAGCAACGAGATAAAACCATGGATTGCATCAAAATCGAGATCAATTCTGAAAAGAATAAAATAAGCGTATGGAATAATGGACAAGGAATTCCTATTGTGGAACACAAGGATGAAAAGATGTTTGTTCCATCACTCATTTTTGGTCACTTATTGACCTCATCTAATTATAATGATGACGAGCGCAAAGTAACTGGTGGTAGAAATGGTTATGGAGCTAAATTGTGTAATATATTTAGCACAAAATTCACAGTTGAAACAGCTTGTAAACAGTATAATAAGCAGTTCAAACAGACATGGAAGGATAACATGAGTAAAACTGAGGAGCCTAAGATAGTGTCCTACAAGGGAACTGATTTTACATGCATTACATTCTACCCTGACTTATCCAAATTCAAAATGACTGTGCTCGAAAAAGATATTGTGGCCCTCATGACCCGACGTGCATTTGACATAGCAGGATGTGCTAGAGGTGTGAAAGTGTTTCTGAATGACAAGAGGCTTCCGATCAAAACTTTTAAAGACTATATTGAGTTGTATCTGAAAGAGAAGACTGACGATAATGGAGATCCACTTAAAATTGTGCACGAAATTGTAGGAGAGAGATGGGAGATTGCTGCAACGTTGAGCAACAGTGGATTCCAGCAGGTGAGTTTTGTCAACAGTATTGCAACTACAAAAGGCGGCCGGCATGTGGATTATATAACAGATCAGTTGACGTCCAAAATCGTTGAAGTTATTAAGAAGAAAAATAAAGGGGGAAAGGATGTTAAGCCCTTTCAGATCAAATCTCACTTGTGGGTGTTTGTCAACTGCCTGATAGAAAATCCAACGTTTGATTCTCAAACCAAAGAGAATATGACTCTGCAGATCAAGAGTTTTGGTTCTAAGTGCCAACTGACTGAGAAGTTTATAAACCAAGCAATGAAGTGTGGTGTTGTTGAATCTATTATGTCTTGGGTGCGTTTCAAAGCTCAAACTGAGCTACAGAAAAAATGTAGCGGCAAAAAGAACTCTAAACTAAGGGGCATTCCTAAATTAGAAGATGCTAATGATGCAGGTACAAGAAATTCTATTGACTGCACCTTAATTCTGACAGAAGGAGACTCGGCCAAATCTTTGGCCGTTTCCGGATTGGGTGTCGTGGGCCGAGATAAGTATGGTGTGTTTCCACTAAAAGGAAAAATGTTGAATGTTCGTGAAGCCACTCACAAGCAAATTTTGGAGAATGCTGAAATCAACAACATTATTAAGATAATGGGATTGCAGTACAAGAAGAAGTATGAGTCGGTAGATGACTTGAAGACGCTGAGGTACGGTCGCCTGATGATCATGACTGATCAGGATCAAGACGGATCCCACATCAAAGGCCTGCTAATCAACTTCATCCATCACAACTGGCCAAGTCTTCTGAGATTGCCTTTCCTTGAAGAATTCATTACCCCTATCGTGAAAGCTGTCAAAAACAACGACGAGATCTGCTTCTACAGTCTTCCCGAGTTTGAGGAGTGGAAGGCGGCCACACCCAATTGGAACAAGTACAAGCTAAAGTACTACAAAGGGTTAGGCACAAGCACTTCCAAAGAAGCAAAAGAATACTTCTCCGACATGAAGAGGCATCGCATCCGTTTCCACTACACCGGAACTGATGATGACAATGCTATCCAGCTTGCCTTCAGCAAGAAAATGGTGGACATGCGGAAAGAGTGGCTCACCAATGGAATGGAAGAAAGGAAAAGGAGGCGGGAGCTAGGGTTACCAGAGCTGTACTTGTACGGGAAGGACACAACAGCCGTCACCTACAACGACTTTGTCAACAAAGAGTTGATTCTTTTCAGCAACATGGACAATGAACGCTCCATCCCATCCGCAATGGACGGTTTCAAGCCTGGACAGCGCAAAGTTATTTACACTTGTCTGAAACGTAATGATAAGAGGGAAGTAAAAGTGGCACAGTTGGTTGGTTCTGTTGCTGAGCAGTCAGCCTACCACCATGGGGAACAGGCCCTGTGTGGTACCATTGTCGGCTTGGCTCAGAACTTTGTTGGAAGTAACAACATCAATACTTTAATGCCGAATGGACAGTTTGGTACGCGTCTGCAAGGAGGCAAAGATGCTGCCAGTCCCAGGTATATTTTTACGCAGTTGAGCACACTTACAAAACATTTATTTTCCAGTTTGGATAACCCACTCCTGCATCATCTATATGATGACAATTTGAAGATTGAGCCAGAATATTATGTACCCATCATTCCCATGGTGCTTGTAAATGGAGGAGAAGGCATTGGTACTGGCTGGTCCACAAAGATACCCAACTACAATCCCAGAGAAATCATCCGTAACCTTAAGAGAATGCTAGATGGTGAAGAACCAAAACCAATGTCTCCTTGGTACAAAAATTTCAGAGGCACTATATCGCGGTTGGATGATCAACATTTCCTGGTCAGCGGAGAAGTGGCCATTCTCGAAGACAACAAAATAGAAATCACCGAACTCCCTGTTCGTACATGGACCCAAGCTTACAAAGAAAACGTTTTGGAACCTATGCTCCACGGCAAAGATAAAGATGGCAAAGAAAAGGAAGGCAAAGATAAAGCCAGTAAAGAAAAGGAAGGCAAAGATAAAGCCAGTAAAGACAAGTCACCTGGAAAGATTGAGGACTATCATGAGTACCATACAGATACCACTGTTAGGTTCATTGTAACCATGTCTGCCCAAAAGTTCAGCGAGGCCCAAAATCAAGGCTTCCACAAATTCTTCAAACTGCAGACAACAATCGCCCTTTCCACTATGGTACTGTTTGACCACATGGGTTGCCTGCGAAGGTATGAAAGCCCTGAGGAAATTCTGAAGGAGTTTTACGAAGTACGTTTTGCCCTCTATGAGAAGAGGAAGGAGTACATGATAGGCATTCTAGAAGCAGAGGCTCTTAAACTCAAGAACCAGGCAAGATTCATTCTTGAGAAGATCGAAAACAAGATCACCATTGAAAATAAGAAGAAGAACGACATGATACGCACTCTGATGGACAAGGGGTACGACTCCGACCCTGTAAAAGCATGGAAGGAAGCGCAGAAAGATTTAAATGACGAAGAAAAGGCCAACACCTCCGACTCGGAAGAGAAGGAGGGAGTTTCATCAGATGGTCCAGATTATGACTACCTTTTGGGCATGACTTTGTGGAGCCTGACAAAAGAGAGGAAGGAAGATCTCCTTAAGAAAAGGGACGAGAAGATCAAGGAGCTGGAGGACCTGCAAAGCAAATCCCCCTCTGACCTATGGCTGTTTGACCTACAGGAGTTTGAAGCTGAGTTGGATAAGGTTGAGCAGAAGGAAAGGGATGAGGAATTGGGCCAGCCTAAGATAAAAAAGAAGGTAGCAGGAGGAAGGAAGAAGCAGCATTCAGATGAGTGCAAGCCGTCTGCATTTGGAGAACGCGTAGAGCCCACGGTGGACGAGGAGCACAAGAAGAAGTACGAGAAGAAGACAACTGTACCTGGTGAAGGTGATGTATGATTCTTGATTGTTGCCAATAGTTAATAGTAGATAATTAAGGTAGATAAAAACATTTCAGTTCTATTTTTGAAATGAAATGCTCATCAATAAAATGTAAATGGTTTGTTTGCAATAGTTTTAAAACAAGTGGACACATTACCAATTTTCTTGGAAAAATGTCCTACACCTGCACTATATTTACTTGATAATGATTTCTAGTAGTTTTGTTTAAAATTAAAACATTGTGTATGGTTCTTTGGCAAATTCATTCATTATTTTTTACTTTCTGCTTTTCTCTTTAAAATTAAAATGTAGCTAGAAACATTTTTTTTCTAGAAGTTTAACAATAGTTTCTTGCAATGAATTTTAGAAGTTAAACATGTATTGGTAATATTGTCTTGATGTTGTGCTGCCACCAACATTAAATGCTTCTCTATTAAAATCTCCCCCTACCCTTTCCCTGCATTTACTTTCACACAAACTTCAACCTGTCAAGTTTTGTAAGAGGAGGATCAATACAGAGATTGTAGAAATCTTAAACTAAATGAGTTCTGTTGCTCAATATTGACATGTTATCGTTTGCAACTATTCAAAATTTAGGAAGGTCATCGTTTTTTGGAGACAATAATATAATCCATAAAAACAAAGTTTGTAATATAAATCTTTTATATGCATTGCCAATTTTTATGCTTGGTGTTTACATCTAATTTAAAAAAATCTTTATTAGCAAAATATACAGTAAACTTCTTTTTAAATTTTATTCATTAAAAATTAATGTGAATTTATGCATTCACATCCAAATACCTTTTATTTATTCTAATTAAAAAAAAAATTATTATTTATTAAAATAATTTTGGCAACAAGAAAGAGTTTCTTCAATGATCAGTTAGATGCAATTTCAACACATTTGGATGACGGCAAGTTGGTTTATTAAAAGTCCTTACAGTCAACTTTTTGGTGAAGGTGACGGCCCCGAAAATTTGATAGAATGCATTGTCATTGAATCGATCGACCAAGTTTCGGCCTGATTCGATGACGGCACAGATGTTAATTAGGCCTCGGCAGATTTGTTCGCCATCGATATACACACAAAATCCAAGTTAATTAAAGGATTTATAAATTAGAGGTTATCTTCTTGACTTTAAACTATACAAATTGTAAAGTTTTATTGACATAAGAAGCTACTTGTTTTATCAGAGGGTTATTTTAAAAATTGTCTAAAGTTGACGATACAGAATATACAGTTATATTTCATTAAACAGTGTAAAATTTTGCAAAATCTTATCCTCCAGGTAAGAGATCTCGCAAGAAGAAAGAGACAGACGTCAAAAAAGAAGAGGATGAAGACGATCCTAAAGAAGTATCTCTCGTCGACCGTCTAAGCGCGTCCACTAAAAAGGAGAAAAAGAGCAAGATGAAGCAGACAGTGCTGAGCTTCCAAACCATAGGTGAAAAGAAGACAAAAAGCCCAAAGAAGGGCAAGAAGAAGAATCCTTGGTCAGATGCGTCTGAAGAAGAAAGCAACAAGTCCGATGCGTCGATGGATGTTACGGCTGAGGACTACATTCCTCCGGAGAAGAGGGAGATGGCTCCGCGGAGGGCTGCAGCTAAGGCCAAGGATAAGTTTAAGTTTGACAGTGATGATAATGCTATTCAGAGTGGTAGTGACAGTGAGAGTGATGTGGCACCTACTACTAATAACCACAAACAAGGTGAGTGGGTAATTCCACACTAAATAAAAAGTATTTTCCCACGTGTTGCATACAGTTATTTTTATAATCACGTGCAAAAATAACTTTTAATACTTATTAATGTTGGCACTTTCAGTCAATGAATTTTATGTAAAAATATTCCATTATAATATCAAGACATATAATATTTGAGCACGAGTGTGCGAGAAAGTACTTTTTCACATTAATGCGGAAAAGTATTACTTTTGCCACGATTTCTGATTAAAAATAATCAAATAAAGTTTAATTTTTTGCACATTGTTATAAAAATATTTTTTCAACTCGGTGTGTTGGATTATTTTAATTTTTACGTCTGTTTGTTGAACTTCTGAGATGAAAACTGTAAGATTAAAATATATTTGGGCAATATCTTCCATAGTGTGAATTTTTTAAATTTTGGAAAAGTTCATGAATGTTGCATAGTTTCATTATTTTTTAATCCCTGCAACTTGGGAACTAAAGATCCTAGAGTGTCATATTATGGAGTTTTTTTTCTGTCTTTCATTGAATATATATCAGGATCAACTTGAAAATATATATATGTAAATTTGTTTTGGCACATATTTTAATTTTTTTGAAAAAATATATTTAACCATCTCTTGAGAACATTCTCACCAAATTTCACGATGGTAGTTTAGCGATGTTGTGATCCTTGGTTTAATAATCTGACTCCATTTTAGTTTAACATAAATTTATTAGACTTTAATTAAGTAAATAAACTCCAATGATACAACATGCTAAGAAAATATTCATAGAATTAAGTTATAAATAAAAACTGCTCGCTAAGGAAAGTTATTTTGCTGTTTCTACGCAACACGCAAGACCTCGTAAGCTCATCTAATGCCGATGGAGTTGAAATGTTATACCAATAGCTTGTGCCGCCACCGGGGTCCCCCACCAGTCAAAGGGATGATCCAAGTTAATATCCGTAGCTATCGACGAACTGCACCCGTCTACCAGACTTGGTAACTGTTACTTCCGTCGGAGCACTCGTTGAGGGGCTTGACAACGAATTATCCGGAGTCGTTGAGGGAACTGGAGTCGGTGAAGGAACTGGAGTCGTTGAGGCAACTGAATCTTTCTAGAGCCCGTCGTTCTCCATAAAAGCAGGCTTCAGGCCATCTACCGCGTGTTATGATGCCCATTAATCTCTAACACGAAGAACTTGTCAGCTCGAGATACGACTCTCCATGGTTCTTTGTAAGGTTGCTCGAGGGGTCGTCTTACCGTATCAGTTCTTACAAAACACATGGAACATTCGGTGGAGATCTATTGGACTTTGCTGTCTGGTCTGTCACGATTCCCTCAAAGTCTTTGCGATAGCAAAGATTCACAAAAAAAATGTGATTTTTGTATTGAGATGCTGTTAAGTAGCTGAGCTATTTGAAAAGTAGCAAGTTGAGAAGAAGATCTCTAAAAAAATTCTAAAGGAATCATTCTAAAAAAAAAAAAACAGTAATTGATAAAGATCTCATTCTTGAGATGTATACTAGTAAGTGGTGGTGGTGGTAAAATATGTCTTCCAAATTATAAATAATATGGCTTGTCAGGTATGCAATTGCTTATGTTGTACTCTATATGGTTGAAAAATGATTAATATTTTCTTTTTAATAAAATTTCAGATCAACAAATGGAAGAAAAACAGAATGGATCCGTCTCGCCAGGCATGTCTGACAGCGACGATAGCTTCAGTCCACAACAACCCAAACCCAGCAACAACCAATCACACGACGACCTGTTTAATTCCCTTCTAGACGGCAAGAGCTCGGACGAAAAATCTCCGGCCAAGCCAGCCGTACAGAACCAAAGATACAAGGACTCTGATAGTGATTCCAGTGATGGATTCAAAATTGAAACGGAAAAGCCTGCTCCAAAAACACAGAATAGCAATAGCTCCGACGATGGATTTGAGATCGAGAAAGAAAAACCGGCTCCTAAAGCTGCCCCGAAGAAACGAGCGCGAAAGCAGAGCAGTGGCAGTTCTGAAGATGATTTCAAGCCTAAAACCAAGAAGAAAGTGGAAAAGAAGCCTCCGAAAAAAAGAGCTCCCGCTGCCAAGAAGACTCAGGCCAAACCTAAGAAGAAGACTTTTGACGATTCTGACGAAGAGTTTGAGGCTGATGAGGACGTGGTGAAATCGGATGCACCTGCGCGACAGCCCCGGTCAGGTAGAACGAAGGCTCCGAATAACTTCCATTTCAGTTCTGACTCGGATGATGGTTTTTAAGGATTGTCAGTAATAATGCATTGCAGAGCATCGATTGTATAAAGTTTTTATTCCCGACTTGTTTCCTATGTAATAGTTATTCCATTTTGTATGATTTCCTCATTTGGTCTGGCTCTAGTATTGGATGTAATGGGTGTTTGTCTTTGCTTATTTAAGCTGTAAATTTCATCTTCGCTATGCAATGTGAACGAACTGATATGCAGAAATAATAGTACTCTTATCTTAGATTAACAAGTGTATTTACCTATCTCATTGTATATTATATTGACGCTTTTTTTATACTCAGCTATGTTTTGAGTAATTCGTTTTGTTACCCTTTAACTTTATCTGCTTATTTTTAACTTTTAGCTGTCTCTTTTTACATTTTAAAATATTGGCTTGGTAAAATGCAATGTTAAATTGTTTTCTTTTACCGGTTAATGCATATTTGTTGGTCATTTTTAATCGTAAGAAAGGAGGATTGTGAATTTAATAAAGGGTTTTAAACTTGTTTTTGTTTGAATTGCTTACATTTAGGATATGCTCCCTTGACGAATTTTATAAATCACCCTGCCATTAAGAAAATTTAATATTTGAATTTTCTTGCTTTTATTATTGTCTACAATAAATACCTCAAGGTATGCAAATGACATTGTTAAGATGCAAGAGAAACTTTTAGTTAAAAATATTATTGTACATATTTTTAAAAACGTATTGTTTACAGATTGTTTTTACTTGTGGTGTAGATGGTCAGTTCTTTCAATGTACTGTGCGAGTAAACATTGAGAACAAATGTACTTTATAGTAGGTATATTATAGAATGCAAAGGTAGACAATTCTTTAAGTTTTTTCCAATGCAGACTTCATACTTATTATGATTTGACGATAATTTTAAATTATTAATTTTTGACTATTTTGTCATATTTTAGTTCTTGCAAAACTTAGATGTTTGGTTAGTATTATGCTTTAATGAAATTTTAAAAATGCTGTATTTATAAAGAAATCATAACTCCTTGTTTTGCGTTATTTGAGCAGTTATTTTTTTAATTTAATGCATTTTACACTATTGCACATTTTTATTCTGAAAATGAATTGTTTGAATTTCTGCTGTCAGCATTGGCTCACATTCATAATTTCCATTTATTCTAAATGCTCTTTTTAAGAAATAATGATTGAATATTGCAATAAGTATCAAACCTTAGATGTTGTGACATTTGAAATTGTACTACCATGATGCTCCTATTACAATCATTTTAAGTGAACATTTGGGTGTCAAAAGGTATTTTGTATCATTTATATAGTTCATATCATATACAGTTCTTGTAAGTTGAGAGTTACTACTTGTCATTTATAAGTTAATTAAAATTTTGGAAATTATTTGTGTTATTTTTTCTTCAGTCAGTCAAACATTTTGTATATTTACATTTTTAAAACATTACTGTGAAGAAAATATGAAAACCCATATTTACCAGCTAAAAACAAATTAAAGTATTTTTACTTTCAATTATCTGTGTGTTAACATGAGGTGGTGGACAAAGTATTGCTTTCCGTCAAAAATGCGATATTTTTTATTTCTTTTGCACTTTTTGGAACACCATGTACTTTATAGTAATAAGTAGTGGTCTAGAAAAAATGCTTGTTTCTGCGGTCAGCATAGCTCCCAAATGGATTTACCTACAATGTACAAAAAAAGGTAAGGTATGAATGCATGGTTCGTACACTTGAAGGAGTAAAAAATTCAAGGACTTTTTAAGCACTTTTCAAGGATGCGTTATCAACATAAGTACATTAAAAAAAAATCCAAATTTTTCTTATTGGCAAACGGTGCATGTTCAAATCGAGTAAACACAAAAAAGTTTTTTTTTTAGGTTTCAAAGAAAGAAAATTTTAAGGTTACAGTTGAAAATAAAATTTCAAATATATCAGAAGCAGTACTAAGTAGCTAGTACTCGCTTGGTAACTACGCTAATATCGGATGTGAACACCCATTTGATTGCCTTGTTTCATCATATTGAGACTTTCGTCAAATAATAATACAAAAAGTCTTATTGATTAAACTGTCTTCCAATCTACTCTAATGGCTTGATTACAAATACTGTATAACATGCAGTTTTTTTTTCGCATGAAATTTATCGGCGAACATGCAGTTACATAATTTATCAATGTTTTCATTTAATTTATAAGAGCCATGATTTTCAATGTCCATTGTATTTCAGTATCTAAAGCATCTTTTTCAATTACATGCACCTCCTTTGTCACTTTGTTGACTAAAATTTTTTGAGATTCTATATTTTTAGAAAATAAAATTCAAGCACTTTAAACTTATTTTTACATAATTCAAGGTTTTCAAGCACTTGAAAATGAAAAGATTTTTTTTCAAGTACTTTTCAAGGTTTTTTAAAAACGTACGAACCATGTAATGATAATCCTACGAAATCAGTATTTTTGCATGGATTATGTCCCAACGATATGTTCCAACTCCAAATTTATTAAATTGAATTATATAAATTACATCTCATTTTTTTGCAAGTGTGTTGAAATTCATTTGTGAGAATTGAAAAGGGAACAATTTTTAATGAAAATTTCTTATTGAATTTTTTTTTATTATTATTCTTGAAGTGTTCTATTGTAATTGCAGCTGCCATTTACAAAGTAGGGAGAAACTGCTTAAGAATTTGTTGTAATTAATATAGATAACCATGGCTGGTCAAAGAGTTTATATAGATAACATGAGCCGAGCAATACATGTCTGTGCTATGTGTATTGTTAGCTTCCACTAGTTGGCCAATTAGAAACTAGTTGTTGACAGTAGAAAAGGGTCGGAATCGTGCCTCCATATCTGCCAGATAATCGGAGCCAGACTATACAAATGAGTGTTTTTAGAGGGTGGTTGGTTGATTATTTTATGGCTCGAAATGGCAACTAAAACAAAATTTTTTAGTTGTCTGTTGGGCAAACTTAAAATTTAATTTCTATTTCATAAATGCATGTTTTGTTTTAATTAGAATAAAACTAATTAATTGGACTTAAAGCACTTGTTCTTTGTGCATGTTGACCATTTAATCCAGTGAAAAACAGAAAATGTACCCTTCAATCACCCGAAATTAAAAGTTCTGTATTTTAAGTGAGAAGCATTTTTACAGAAATAAAGGTTATAGATCTACAATCCAAAACTTTCTTTTCTTAATCTTTGACTGGATGTTTATTATCTGCAACATTAAAAATTTTTTACTTCAGGACAACCAAGATCACTGGTTCACCTTAGAACCATAAAAATTCTCAAGATTTACCCCCTGCACAAGAGCCAATGTTGGCTATGCTGCATCAATATAGGGGGTGACGAGATACGAAAGTGGTCAGAAATGCTACAATTCTGAGGAAAAGCAGGTTTCTACTTTTAGGACACGAAAAAAAAAATTGGGGAGGGATTGGATAGTCATGATTTATCTTTTTGATGAAACGCGCATCATTAAACTAATGCACAATTTCGGCAATAAATTTAAGAGAAAATTTGTTTTTCTTAATAAGATGAAAAACAAATATTGCAAATTATCCAAAGAAAAATTGAACCCATAACTTGAATTTTTTTTTTTTTTTTTTAAATATACCATCTTTTTCCATGGTTCAAATTGCCCATTTTTTTGTTGGTAATATAATTTTGTTTGAAATTATACATATTTTTTTAGATTGTTTGACTTGCTTTTTTAAAACAATTTTCCATTTAGTTTCAGCTAAAATAATACATTTTTTGTTTAAATTATTGCAATAGTTTTGTTTTTGTGGTAATTTTAATGTTAAAAAATAGGATACAGAGTTTCTCAATGTAAACAATTCTTGATTATTGGATGCAACTTGTCAGTTTGCACTGCTTGACTTCATTGAGAAGCTTTTTTTTGCTAGAAAAGCCATGTGATGGGGGAAAATATGTTATAAAAAAATATAGATAGCAGGCACTTTAAATGTTTAAAATTTTTCAAAGACTGGTCAGAATATGATTAAAACAATCTTCATTAAAAAATGTACATGAAATATTGACAAAAGATACAAGAAAATAACTATCCAAGCTTAAAACAACCTTTTTATTAATAAATAAGCATTTACAGTTTTGTTTTAAAAATTAGTTATAATATGTAAAACCATTGCATGCAATACATTATAACAGAGAGCCTTTACCAAAAGAGAGAAGTATAATTTGTAATTATATTTAAAATAAACATCAGTCAGTACAATTTTAAAATAAGTAACTCTGTTATTTAAAAAAATAATAATAAAAGACTAGCAATAATTTAAATAAAAATAAAACTTTGATTTTAAGAAAAAATAAACTATTTGTAATAATTACAATAAAAACATTACACTCAATACAAATTGCAGCACCTCTCTTTGATAATAAAATAGCAACATGGTTCTGATGTGAATTATAAATGTCTTTCACAATTCTAAAGCAAATGACAACTATGAAGCAGTGCAACCACGGTAAATATTGGTGTAGAAAGTGCGGGGGACATAAATAGATACAATTAGACAAAAACATGGCAATTTAATACTTAAATTAATGCATAAAATGACAACTTAGAAAAATAGCATGACTAAATTCTACAATACTTAGTGTTAGATATACTGTTATACTTAAATTAAAAACATTCAAAATATCTCTCTATATATAAATATAAGTGAAATGTAGTTTTTAAAGTGGGTCATCCTCTTTAAGTAAATGAACATTTTTAAGACAGTCCCTAAAATTAAATTGTTCAATGTTCTGTGGGACATTAGAAATCTATTTAAATGAATCTTTAAGCTTCAGGGAAGTCCTCGAAGTACAGTTTCCACACTTGAATCGCTAAACAAAAAAATGAGGGAAAATCAAGTAATGCAGATTTAATTAAAAATAGCCTATGGCCAAAAAGACCATGGGGTAATAATATAATAATAAACGGTTATGATAAAATAAAGGGTTGCATTATTAATCCTATATAACAACATTCATTAAATTTACTACCCACAACTGCTAGTTTTACAAATTCAAGATGTTCCTGTCGCACTTAATCAGGGTTCTCACTCAAATCACAGAATGAAAATCAATGACTTATAAGGACCTAAACAATGTATGAGGGGCATCCAGAAAGTAAGTTTCCCTATTTTAAAAAAAACTCACACTTTCAGAAACATATTTATTGGCAACAAGTACAGCAATGTTTCAGCTATTTTTCAACATAGCCACCACCAGAATTGAGAAACTTGTCGTATCGTGGGATCAACTTTTGTATCCCTTTGTCGTAGAACTCTGCCGCCTGTGAATGGAACCAGCGTGTGACAGTACATCTCCAGTTCTTCGTCATTGCCAAAACACTCGTCAGAGGACAGGAATTTCTTGAGGTGCAAGAAAATGTGAAAATCGCTGGGAGCAAGATCAGGGCTGTAGGGTGGATGATCAAGCAACTCCCAGCGAAATTTCGTCAAAACAGCTGCTGAGCGTCAAGCCGTATGTGGACGAGCACAACACCTGCAGTAAGCATTCCACGCCTCTTGTTTTGAATTGCAAGTCACAATTTCCGCAGTGTTTCACAGTAACGGTCAGCGTTTAATGTTTCACCACATGGAAGGAAGTCAATGAGCAGAATGCCCTTCCTGTTCCAGAACACCGTGCACATCACTTTTAGTACCGACAGCGTCTGTTTGAATTTCGTCCAGACCGGAGATCCACTATGACGCCAATGCATTGACTGCTGCTTGGTTTCAGGGGTGAGGTGCGAAATCCAAGTTACATCGCCCGTGACGATCCTGTCGAGGAACTCGTCGCTGTCGTCGTGATACCATTGCAGAAATATCAGTGCTGCTCCTAAGCATTTAATTTTGTGTTCGGGTGTCAGGTCGGCACCCACCTGGCACACAATTTTTTTAACAGCAGGTGCTTAAGGCCCTATCAGACGGCCAATTTATCCTGAACCCTGATTCTGACTCAGCTCTATCGTTGACTCGAAAAGCCCATTTCCAGGGGCAAAATCTGTATTTGCCCGATCCATGACTGCTTCGATGATGAACAAAGCAGTTGAGGATAATTTCAGCCAACGTAGTTCAACTAAGTTGGGAACCAATCAGATGCCTTCTATTTTCGCCAACCATTGGCATGAATTTTGTTCACCGCACCAAGCAAGTTAATGGACATTTTACCGAAAAATAGATAGGAAATTTAAAAGTTAAAAAAACTTCAAGGAAAGTAGGCATGTGATTAGTGAAATACCTAAACAAAAAGATAAAAGTAATATTTTTGTAGGAAGAAGAGGAGAAGGCATCACAGTGTTTGATGAACAATTACGACTAGACAGCATAGAATCACTGCTGCATTCGTTTAAAATTATCTTAGTCTATGATTCGCCAAAATTATTTCGTACTCAATAATGTGAAACTATTATTACAAGATTTCCTTTTATATTTTTTTGGACATAACATTTGAAATCCAACCACTAAAATGTTTATTTAGTTACGATGACTGAACGATACAAAAACTGTACATCGTATTCAGTGCCACTGCAAAAATATCTAAAGATTTCGCCTTATCAAACGAATAGAAATATTTGTTTTTTGTTTAGGCATTTTCAAAATTTAAAAGAAAGAAATTATCAAGAAATAGCGAAAATACGAAAAAGTTATGTAAAGTTGTTTAAGCAATTTATTTTTAACATCTGTCGCAAGATAATGCTGTATAGTGGTTAGCGTACTTTTTGTCATGCTAGAGTCCCGGGTTCGATTCCCCATTAGGCATAGGAATTTGAAACTAGAACTATAATTTATTAGTTTACTTGATTATCGCTATTTTATTAATATTTTTTTTGGGGGGAGGGGGGGGGGAATGCTGGAATTTATTTATTATTTCCCTTGATTATCGTTATTTTATTGATATTTTTTTAAACAAATAATCAATATATCTAAAATATATATATATACTAGCTGTGTGGCCCCGCGCTGCTGGGGACCCGCTGAAGGATATCTATCTGTTCTGTGTTACATAGACGCGGAATTTCTTCGGATTAATTGTTGTTGGTGATCAGCTTCCAAAGTACAATAACAGTTTCATGTTTTGGTTCATTTTGTAATAGCGAGCTCTGTCATTCTCCAGTTGATGCTGTTTTTACAGCGGTGATGCCCTAGTTCTCTTGGCCGCAGATGGTTTATATTTTGAATCTATATTCATTCTTCTCTTTGGTGGCAAATGTCGAAATGATTTGAAAGTTTTCAGTGAATTTCCTTAATCTTCGCTGAATCTACGTTTTAGGTTGCAAGTGTGAAGTCAAATTGAGTCTAAATAATCCTTTGCTATGCCAGATTCTATGTATGTTTTGACTCACTCTCATTAAATAAAGTTAGATTCATAATTTTAACCCTTTGCACTCGAGGCCTTTTTCGCGCTGAGGAACCAGCAACTTGAGACGTTTCGCAGGATTTTTGGTTCAATCCGAGGTTAGGGATTAGCCTCATAGAAACTAAACAGTCATTGGCCTTGCATCGAATTTCCGCATCAAACCTAGTGGTCTTCTCGAGTTGCGGCATCCAATCATGTGGCCTCGAGTGTAAAGGGTTAAAAAAGCCAGCTAGAAAAATTTAACCATTAAAAATTTTGTAAACGTAGAAATAATATTACTGCTATTGCTTAAAAGAATTTTGTATATATTTTTTTAATACGTACAAAACACCGGTGAACATACTCAATAAAATATGCCTGGTGTCTATAGTGCAGCTCCAGCTTCTATTTTAAAAACAAATATTCAAAGCAATGAATACAATGGCTCATGTGGCGGAGTCAACAACGGTAATTTCACTTTACCATTAAGGCAGCATAATCCAGCCGTTTCTCCGGAAAACTTTAATGCACCACAATACTCACAAACAACGTCCATTTGCCCAATACAAACGCTAGGATGCAAGCTGTAATCATTGCTGCAATCGTATCGAAACGCTGCTCGATTCAAATCAGCACTTGATAAATATCTTGTTCTGCGTCGCAAATTATCTATTTGTTGACCTCTGTTGTTCGCTCGACGATTCCGCATTGCCAACCGAGCTGTTCCACGGGCTGCTTCACTTTGCTCTCGTGATTGAGAAGCACGAAGTCGAGCCATACTATCGCGGCGCTGTTCACGTGCAATTTCTTGTTGTTTTTCAGTCCTTTCATTTGCAGTATTTCGTATTCTTCTTGCATTACATCTTTGTCGGGAAAGATTCGATCGTCTTGCTCGCGGCATTATTAATTAAACTTCACTTCACTTCAATTCATCTAAAAATTTATTTCAAAACTCAAATTTTCAACCATACCGAGTTTTATAAATATCAAATTGTCATCTATACGTCATTACATAGCTGTCATTATACGTCAATTACATAGCTATCATTTGCGTTTTGTTGTCAAGTCACACGGGAACGCTGTCGAACGGGATAAAAAGTATCTTATGTCCGTCTCCTGGCTCTAAGCTACCTCCATACCAATTTTCACCCAAATCTGTTCTGCCGTTCTTGAGTTATAAGTGGTGTAACTAACACGACTTTCTTTTATATATATATATATATATATATATATATATATATATATAATCTTTCGAACACCAGAATATTAGTCTAATGTAGATGACCGAAATGTCTATTTGAAGCACAATATTATTAGTACCAAAATAGTAAAGTTAATAAAAACCAATTAAAAAAAAAGAAATTGCATAATTAACACCCGATTGCTACACGAAAATATTGTTTAAATATAAATTGCTCAGCCTTTCCTTTTTACTACGAAAATAAATATTATATATTTATAAGTAGAAAAAAGTCATAATTCAAATCTTATATAAATGAAAATTATTACCTACTGATTTAAAATAATTTTTAAAGACTAGACACTTTACTATATAATTTTACATTTTACTGTACAATAAATATTAAAATTTAAAAAAAAAAAATGTGAGAAGCATCTTTAAATATCAAGTAAGAATTTTTTTTATATCAGTGGTTACAGAAACCAATGTATTTTAATAATATATTTTTTGCTTTAATATATTAATGCCAAGGCGATCGATTTTTCTTTTACGAATTTTCTATTTCTAAAGTGAGGGAAGAAATTTTTCCGATTACAGAACAGCGCTAACAGCAATAAACTTGTTTTGTGACAAAAGAATGAGTGGAAACTTCTCTTTCAATACTAGCAACCCTAGTCACCGAATTAGTCACGGCTAGAATCAGGTCTGCTATCGAATCAGGGATATTTGGTCCGTCTGATAAGGCCTTTAGTGACAATCTCATGCAACAAGGATCGCGATATCTGTGGAAAATGGCTGCTCAGCTTCGTAATCGTGAGGCGACGGTTCTCTATCACACGCTGCCGCACAAGCTCAACAAGATTATCATTGATGAGGGATGTTCGCCCACTGCGCTCTTCATCATGGACACTTTGACGACCTTCGGAAAACTGCCTACACCAGCCACGCACCATCTGCTTACTCATGATGTTCGGCTCATAGACCTGACAGAGCAGACGATGAATTTCAATTGGCGCAATGCTTTGTGCATACAAGAACTTTATCACCAACTGAACCTCGCAGGCGGCAGGAGAAGGAATAAGAGCTTCCATTTCAAACCACTGGTACCACACTAATGGCACGAGGCGGGACCTGTCCGGCTGGCATGTGATTGATACGTGATAGATCTGTTACACATGCGTAATTAACACAGCCAATTATGTTTACTTGAAAGGAGAAATCGTCGGGAAACTTTGTTTCTGGATGCGCTTCATATTTAAGGACCTTTTTAAAAAAATTTACATGCATCATTTCTATATATAATTTTTTAATAAAGTATATTCTACCAAAATAGTGATGGATGAGTAATACAAATATGACAAAGAATTCCGATAAGGTGCAGATAAATGGTGGTCACGAGGGGATAGCAAGTCAGAATTGTATTTTTATAACTTTAGCAGTTGGGCACACAGCATCTGCAAAAATTAAGGACTTCTATGGACCTCTAGGCATTTTCAAGGACTTTTAAGCATCTTTGAGCATTTTTAAGGCCTTGAAAACAAGTTCAAAAACACTAAGCACTTTCAATGACCATGGGAACTCTGTTAATGTCTGCCAAAAGCGCAAACACTAATCTTTTACTACCTTTCTATTTTTTAATTGAAATTTTTTTAATTCCAAAAATTTGAAGGGTAATTTGAAAAAATTTAAGGATATTTCTTTTAAAGCTGACAAAGGCTTTTAACATAGATATTCTTTTCAAAGCACATATCAATAGTGGCAAAAAAAACCTGCCAATTTTTGAAAAATTTAATAATTAAAATCTTAGAAAAGATTTTCTCCTCTGGAGGATTATCTGGAATTTTTTGCAGATTTTGGAGGAAAATTAGGGAAATTTCGCGTTAATTTTCTTTTAGGAATTATCGAAAAATTCCAGTACAATTTTAGGGAGGAACAAAAAATTTAAGAAAAATTAGGAATTTTAGGACAAATGCAACCTTTGCATATCTTAAAAGGACGTTCAGTTGCTGGAGAGGGTTCAGCGTAGAGCTACAAAAATGATAAGGAGTTTTGCATCATTTGAATGTAGTGATAGATTAAAAAAAAAAACTAAATATGTACACTCTGCAGAAGAGAAGAACTAGAGGAAGTTTAATTAATTTATTCAAAATTAAACAGAAGGTGTAGAATTCATTAGAGAAAATAGAACCAGGGGTCATGTTTTTCAATTGTCTAAATCACAGTTTAATACAGAAACAGGGTTCATACTCATTTCCAGAAAAAAAATTCCCCGAGTTTTCCAGAGTTGTGTTTTCCATCGCCGGGTTAATTATTTTTAGAAAGACTTTATTATCTTAATTATTTTAATAAGCCAGAAAAATATAGTCAAAATTTGATCACACAATTCTTGATAACACGTAAAAGGTTTTTATTCTTTAAGAATAACTTTCTGCAAGTCTATGTTATCAAATAATTCAGTAACTTTAAATCCTCGAGTTAGATAAAACAAACAGCGCCGAAGAGTAGGATTTTTTTTTACGGAGTAAAAATGACTTTTTCCAGGTTTTAGGGGGGATTTTTCTTCTTTCCGTAACAATTTAAGGCTGATTTATTTTCCCTGAGGCGTATGAACCATGACAAAAAGAAAAAACATTATTTCAACAATAGAATGATTGATGATGAATCAAAAACTGATAATAAAACTGATTGTAAATGATAAAAAAAAAATTTAAAAAAAAACAAAAACAAAAAAAAAAGGAAAAAGGAAAAGAGAAAAGAAAAAAAACAACATTTTAAACTAAATCTTTTATGTGTTTCTAAACGCGATACGCCAAGTGCAACCGTTTCCTGAAAGATATTTTTTGATTAACAAACTTGATATTATAGAAAACAAAATTATAGATTAATTTTTACAATGCCTACCAAAAAATATAAAAATGTTGTCACATTCTTAAATTTACAAGTCGATTCAACAATGTTGGCTTGGGTCTCAAGGGAATTCCTTGCTTCTCAGGAAACTGATGATAGTACACCTCAGGATGGCTTTCTTTAAACTGAAACATCCACATAAACTTTATATTAGAAGGGAAGGAAATCCAAAGCAATTTATAACATTTTAATTCCTTACCTGAACTTAAAATTTATTGTCCAAGATGAATACTTTTACTTTAATTATTTGTATATTGAATTAAAAACTAAATCATAAAAGCGAAATAATAAGATTTGACAGAAAAACGCTTAAAAAGACAGATAAGTTTAAAGTTACAAATAATACGATAAAAATAAAGGTGATTAAAATAAATGTGATTAAAATAAATAAAATATATTCGCTTCATAAACTAATCAATGATGGATGTAAGTAATAATCAAGCAATTTTGATGGGAAAGTAATGAAATTTAACCTGATAATCGGCATAACCAGAACACCATTTTTTATTGAAAGTAGGCTGTCATAATATGAAAATCTCACGATTTGCAGAATACTAAAATCAAGTTTGCATTTGGTCTGAAATTGTGGCTTATTCTTCAATCCACAATGCAACATATATTACAAAACATTTTCTTATAAAAGTATGCATTATTTCAATTGTTTTTAAAGCAAAAATAAAGAATTGTAACAATCGCAGGGAGAGCAGGGAATTTTCTTAAAAATTTAGGGATAATTTTAAAAATTACAGGTGCATTTTAGGGATAATTCTTGACATTTAAGAGATAATTCTCCAAGTTTTAAAATAATTCTTAAAATTTTAGAAATAAATCAGAAATATTTAGATCTTTCTTTGGAAGCTGATGTACAGGGTTGCCACTCAAAATCCAAAATAAAATTCCCCGACTTTTCCAGAATTTTTTTTTTAATTTTCAGGTTTTATCTTAGGCTGAAGTAAAGACATTTTTTTGCATATAATTGCAGTTAAAATTGTAATTTTAGAGAAGGATTATACAGAAAGAAAAAAAATTCGGTATTTTAATGTGCATTTTTATCAATTAATCAAAATCTTGGTAAAAACAAGACACAGAAATCAATTTTTTTGCAAAAATGTAAAATGTTTGCGACTTGTGTCATCAAACACTAATGTACTTGCTAAGATAAATTGATTAGATGGTAGAAGAAGCACACAGTGCATCTCCCTTTATTTTTCCCAGGAGTGAAAACAGTTAAAATATAAAAAAGAGAATATTATGTATAGAGCGTTATTTTGAACTACAAAAATAGCTTAATAAGAATATAATTGTGTACTAATATGTGTACAAAACAGTGGCGCAGCTAGAAATTTTTCTGTGGGGTGTTTTAGGCAAATTTAGTCTAATAAAGCCTAACAAAGTCCATTAAAAATAATATTATTGTAGAAAAAGCAAAAATTCTCAGAAAAAAAAAAACCGGAAATCATCGTAAAAGTGCAAGATTTTCAGACAATATGCTTTCAGCGGGGGCTTTTTACTTCTTATCACTAGAAAATAATATAGGTAATAGCAAGTTTTCAGAACGAAGATGTGCACGCTAAAAAATATTACTGAACTTCTTGGAAGAAAACTTGAACCTGAAAGAAATTCCCTGACTTTTCCAGAAATATATCACATTTTTTAGTTTTCCCTGACCTATTTCAGTCATTTTCATTTTCCCTGGCAATTCCAGGTTTTCCAGGTGCGTGGCAACCCTGATATAGGCTCTTAATATAGACATATTACAGACGATAAAAAAACTGAGATTCAAAGTTTTTAGCAAAATAACAATTATCTAATAAAACAATTTTACTATTCTGACCAAACATGGAGTTTTTAATTTTTTAAAGAAATATCGAAAAATTTAAGTACAATTTTAGGGAGAAACAAATATTCAAGGAATATTAGGGGAAATGTGACCTCTGCAATCGGCATCACAGTAGTTCAAAACACCCAGACATATAGGGCTAAAAAGTATTTTTAGATACGATAGTGAAACTAAAGTCACAAAAATTGAAAGAAATAGTATAGCTTATCAGAAAATATTCAAATTAATTTAATTAAAAATTTAATTAAATTAGAAACAAAACTTTTATGAAGTGAATTGCATAAAATAAAATATAATGAATAATATGTTTAAAGTAATTAAATTACTTTCAATAGTGTAATTTTTTTATCTTTAAATTTTATATTAAGTTTTGTTCATATTTGGAAAATATGCCTGACCAGAATGGCCACAAAATTGAGGGAAAAAAGTTCCCTGATAATTCCCTGACAGATTTCTAAAAAATTTCCTGATTTTACTGTAAACTTTTTTCAAATTTCACCAACTTATTCAGATGTGTAGACACTCTGATGTAATAGAATAGGTATGTAGGCTAATTTTTAAAAAGTTTAGTTTTGCAGGCAATGAAAAGTTTAAACTATTCCGTCACATTACACTTCTAACAATTACCACCACAATTCTACTTGTAAATGTAGCCAAAATACGGATGAACAGGGAAATGTACCTTCAAAGTAAAGAAAATTCCCTGATTTTCGTGAAATTTAAAAAAATTCCCTGACATTTACCTGATTTTTTGCCAAAATCAAAAAGCTCCCAGATATTTCCCGGATTTCCAAGTTCTGTGGCCACTCTGCTAACATTTCTAGATTTGGCAATTATCTTTTGATTTCCAGAAGTTACTTTTAGAAATCAGGGCACCCTTCATGATTCATGTAGTAAAGAATAACAGGGTGGCCACAAAATTCAGGAAAAAAGTTCCCTGATAATTCCCTGATTTCGATGACAGATTTCTAAAAAAATCCCTGATTTTAAGGCATACTTTTTTTTCAAATTTCCCCAATTTTCTTAGGTTTTACAGATGTCTAAACCCACTGATCAAATAGAACACGTATGCTAAAGAGATAATATGCAATTTTTAAAAAAATAGTTTTGCTTGTAATAAAAAGTTTAAATTACTCCGTAACATTAAACTTCTAATGGCTTACCATCACAAATCTCCATGTAAATAGCGCCAAAATATGGGTGAATGTGCCTTAAACAATACAAAATTTCCCTGATTTTCATTAAATTTTAAAAAGTTCCCTGACATTTCCCTGATTTCCAGGTTTTCCCGGTTCTGTGGCCACTCTGAATAATAATTTTTCATTTTAAAGTTTTAGAACACACTGAATACAAACCTGCTTCATCTTTCTTTTCCTCTCCCTGTCGCTGATGCTGGGATCGTGCAGAATGCTTTTCAGGAGACTTTTCAGTGCCTCATTCGACACAGACATCTTCTGCTCTTCGTACTGCTGTTTTGAAACCAACTCACAATAAGTAAGAGAACAGGTATCATCCACAGTATACCTGATCTGGAAGCAGAGGAAAGGACAAAAAGAGTGTGCAACCCAAAGAAATAAACTGTAGAGACAGGCAAGCAACCGTGCCCCTTATGCAGCAGAAGAATAAGATGATTGATATGCAGAAGTCCAGAAACTCACATTTAGATGAGTTTTTAAGGAGAGTGCCAAAGCAATATCGAAAGCACAAGGTTGTTATAAAAACTTATTAACCCATTAATGCGAAGTCGATGGGGCCAGCGAAATGTTTTTGTGTTAACTGCTTAAAAACATTTCCATCTAATTAATATGCGCTGCTCTCAGGCTTAGGATAAAGTGAATCAAGCTTTGACGAATCCGTACTGAATGTCTTTAATATTAAATGTTCTTATCACAAACAAGAGAGATGAAAAAGATGAGGACGAAGCAAAACAAAGCAAATTTCAGTTTCAGTTGTATATGTATTCTTTATTAAATTATCGTTTCTAACATGTTTAACACTAATTTACCCTGAACCATATAGTTCAAGACATCTGTAATTTATTGTTGCAAATTCACACGTAGCCTACCATAGTGTCGAAATGCCTTTGTGTTATTGAGACTTTTTACCTCCCTGTAACATATTCTGTATAATCAAGTTATTCCATGGTATAGTAATACAGGAGGCCACAAAATTCGAGAAAAAAAGTTCCCTGATAGATTTCTAAGAAATTCCTGGGTTACAGCAAAAAAAATTTTGAATTTCCCCAATTTTTACAGATGTGAAGATCAAATAGAACATTTATGCCAAAGAGAAAATATGGCAATTTTTAAAAATAATTTTGGCAGTAATGAAAAGTTTAAGTTATATCGTAACATGAAACTTCTAACGATTACCACAAATCTCCGCGAAAATGGTGAAAAAATATGGATGAAAGGGGAAATGTAGCTTCACAGCAACAGAAAAAATCTGATTTTTGCAAAAAATTAATAAATTTTCTGACATTTCCTTGATTTTTTCCAGAATCAGAAAGCTCCCTGACATTTCCCTGATTTTCAGGTTCTGTGGCTACTGTGTACAGGGTTCCCACTCAAATCACAGAATGATAATCACTGACTTTTCAATGACTTTTAAGGACCTAAATAATGTTTTTAAGGACCTTTGAAAATTTGTTTTTAGGCATCATGTCTATAAATAAATTTGTAATAAAATATATTCTACCAGAAAATGTACAAGTTGGTGAATGTGTAGTAAAATACGTCACAGAATTCTGATACAGTACAGATAAGTGGTAGTCTTGCGGGGATAGCAAGTCTGAGTAGTAAATTTGCGGTTGGCACAACAGCCGCAAAAATTAAGAACTTTTAAGGACCTCTAAGCATTTTCAAGGTCTTTTAAGCACCTCTAAGTACTTCCAAGGGCTTGAAAACAAAGTTCAAAAATATTAAGCACTTTTAATGACTTTCAATGAACATGGGAACCCTGTATGTAATATAACTTAAGAGCAACAAAATTTAGGTAACCTATTCAACAGCCTTCCGTAATAAAACTCTGGATCTGTCCTTTATCTATAATAATAAAAGAGGCTGTGTGTCTGTCTGTCTGTGGCTCTATAGAAACCAACTTAAAATTTGAATAGAGCTCTGAAATTTTCAGCATAAGTAGTTTTGGTCTTCTAATTTTATGCATCACAAACAGAATGTTAACATTTTAATTAGTTCTTTTTTAATTAATTAATAAATATGTCACAAATCGATATCTAATAGGGCTACAGCTCTGAAATTTTCAACATAAGTAGTTTTGGCCTTTTATTCGGACTTTTAAAAAACAAATTTTTATTTTGTTCTTTTTAATTAATTTTTTTAATTCATTAATAAACATTTTATAAACGATTACTAATAGGACTACAGCTCTGAAATTTTCAGGGATTTTCAGGGAATTCAAATAACAGGGTTCCCACTCAAATCACAGAATGAAAATCAATGACTTTTAAGGACCTCGGTAATGTTTTCAAGGACCTTTGAAAATTTGTTTTTAGGCATCATGTCTACATATAAATTTTTAATAAAGTATATTCTACCAAAAAAGTTACAAGTTGGTGGAAGAGTAATAGTACAAATATGACAGAGAAAGCCGATACAGTGCAAATAAGTGGCGATCACGCAGGGCTAGCAAGTCCGAGTTGTATTTCTATAACTTTTGCAGTTGGGAACACAACATCTGCAAAAATTAAGGACTTTTAAGAACCTCTAAGCATTTTCAAAGACTTTTAAGCACCCCTAAGTATTTTCAAGCATTTTCAAGGCCTTGAAAACAAGTTCAAAAATATTAAGCACTTTTAATGACTTTCAATGACTGTGGGAACCCTGCATAAGTAGTTTTGGCCTTTTAATTGGACTTTAAAAAAAAACAGAATTTTAAATTTTTATTTTGTTCTTTTTTAATTAATTTTTTTAATTAATTAATTAATTAATTTTTTTAATTAATTAATTAATTAATTAATTAATAAACATTTTACAAAACGACTACTAATAGGGCAACAGCTCTGAAATTTTCAACCTAAGTAGTTTTAGCCTTCTAATTGGACGGACAAATATAATGTTAAAATTTTAATTTGTTTTTCAATTAATTTTTTCACAAAAGCGACTTTGAATAGGCCTAGATCTCTGAAAGTTTCAACATATATAGTTTTGGCCTCTAATTTTGCTTTCCACAAACACGTGTTAAAATAATCTTAAAGGGGTTTTACATTATTGTATTAACGAGGAATTTTTTTTTCTTGACAAGGGAGAGGCTTCCAATATTAAGTCTTTACGTAGCAATTGATTTTTGTGAGTGAAGCAAGCTTATGCTTACGCAGCAATGAAACTTTCAGCGAGCGAAGCGAGCCTATGCTTGCATAGCAATGAACTTTTTAACGTGTGAAATAAGCCTGTGTGTATGTGTCCATGAACTTTTCAGCAAACGAAGCTAGCTTGATTTTGCGTAGCGATGAACCTTTCTACGAGCGAAGCACCAAAAACTGGGTCCTATACACGAATGACAGATTTTTGCAACGCGAGGCCTCACAGCTACCTAAAATATTACACATGTTAAAATTTCGTAGCGAAGCGTGGGTATTAGCTAGTGATTTATATTGGTAGCACCAAAAAGGTATGCAGGCATATATAAAAACAAAAAAAGACAAATTTACTGAAATAAAACCATATAAAATTCATACTCACTAAAATATGTGCATTTAACTTATTACACATGCACCAAAAGATGAAAAAAAATCAAAAATTGTTAAAAGAAACCGCATGAAAAAAACTATACAGCATGCAAACAGGAATCATTAGGAAACGTTTTCTAAAATATACACTGTGAACTGAATAAAAAGCTACGATTCACATACTTCAGCAAAGTCCAATGAATGGTAAAGCTCCAAGTTTCATGCAAAGAAGAAAATGCAGTGTAAAGATGCACGCAACAAAATAAACTTACCCTTCCAAAGCTCAATCGAGATAAGTCATCCACTTCCTGCTTCAAGCCCTGAGGTATTTGGAATAGCATTTCACAATGATCCAGGAGGAAAGCTGCCATTTCAAAAAGAAGCAGGGGATTTTGTTCGGATTGCACAATCGCTGACAAAAATGTTTCCAGAAACTGAAAATAATTTCTAATAAATGTAGCCACAAATAGAATATTCAACAGAATAATGTTTCTTATATAAATTGTAAGACTAAACTTAAATTATTCATGCATGTTACAAGACACAGAAACAAATTTAGTAGTTTAATTTGAGGAAAGGACTTAAAGGGAAAACTTATTGATGTTATGTAGGTAATGAAAGATCCCGTATTTTATTACATAGTTTTCCTCCAGAAAAGAATGAACACTCATTGGAACCCTTAAATTTTTAAATCCTTTTAACTTCGATTTTGTGTATGTAAGTGGATGATGGACAAATCTGCGGAGGCCTAATTAATACCCTTGCTGTCATCCAATCGGGCTGAAACTTGGTAGATAGATTCGATGTCGATGACAATGTCACTAAAAGGTCCCTTTTATGGAATACTAATAAACCAACTTGCTGTCTTCCAATTGTGCTGAAATGGCATTTAAATCGATCATTGAAGAAATTTTTCTGTTGCCAAAACTGTTTTAATAAATAAATAATAAAGTTGTTTTAATCAGAATAAATAAAAGATGCTTGGATGCAAGTGCATAAATTCACATTCATTTTTGATTAATACATTTTGAAAGGTAGTTTACCGCATACTTTGCTGATTGAGATGTTTTAAATATTTAAAATTAGAAGCAAACACTAAGCACACACTGAATACAGTAACAACACTTTGTTAATGAATATAAAAATCCCCCAAAAAAACACTTTTGAAAAGTAGAAGAGCCACCAACCTCAAAAACACAAAAAACTTTCTTACAAAAAAAAAAAAAATCATAAACATGATGAAAATTTTCAGCCACAAACACAGTGATATAAAAAATGGCCAACCTCTGATTACAACTCTCGTTTGTGACTCGCTTAAGAATGTATGCTTACTTAGTTTATTTTTAAAATTTAAGTTCCACTCCCATAAAAATTTACGCTGCTTGAGGTTGGCACCCTTCGTATGAATATTAACAATGCTTGCGTTTGAACTAATTTTGGCTGTTTGCACGAATATTCAAGTTTATTATTTCATTTGGATGGGTAGGAAATACAAAGTGATGTAAATATTCATATTCATGTAATTTTCAAAATAGTATAGAGAAACTGTGCTCAAACGCTTGCATTTGAATCGTTATTAAGAATTTTTTTAAGTAGGAAACTGAAGTGTTTGTGATAAGCTTTTGTTTGGTTGATACATACATTTTGGAAAGTTTTTATCGTGTGTGGGGTTTTAAAGGTTAGTAATTAAGACGGGCGTCAACCTCAAGCAGCGTAAATTTTTATGGGAGCGGAACTTAAATTTTAAAAATAAACTAAGTAAGCATACATTCTTAAGCGAGTCACAACCGAGAGTTCTAATCAGAGGTTGGCCCTTTTTTATATCACTGTATTTGTGGCTGAAAATTTTCATCATGTTTATGATTTTTTTATTGCAAGAAAGTTTTTTGTGTTTTTGAGGTTGGTGGTTCTTCTACTTTTCAAAAGTGTTTTTTTGGGGGATATCAGAACTTTTTTTTAAACACTGGCGACTTCTCTTTTTTGAATTTGTCCGTTTCATCGTTTTTCTATTTATCACCTATGGTACACCTGGTACCAGGGATATTCATAATTCTTCAAACTGAGTTCGACGATACCTTACATGAAAAAATTATCTTTAAAATTGATAAACCGGAAGTGGTACCAATAGCATACCTGGTACTTTAAACATTCATAATTCATCGAAACAAAAGTCCAACATGCCATATTTATCTTGGAAATTGATAAACCGAAAGTGGAACTACCTATGCTATACCTGGTACCTTAAACATTCATAATTTTTCAGGACAAGCCCAACGACACCCAACATGCCATATTTATCTTCAAAATTGATAAACCAGAAGTAGTACCACCTATGGTACACTTGGTACCATGAATATTCATAAATTTTTAAGTTGAGTTCAATCAGGGTGCATACACTTTTTTGGAAGTGAAATTCAAGGACTTTCAAGGCCCTTTTCAAGGATATTTCAACAAAATTCAAGGCCCTATTTTATCGTTGCAGAGTCGATACCAAAATTGAATTTTTATATATTTTTTTTAATTAACGAAGTTGCAAAAAGAATTAAAATACTTATTACTTAACAACTAAGATGCAACCACATATATTTATTGATAATTATACCTCTTACCAGGATAAGGAAAAAACTAGGTTAAAAAAAAAGAAGTTTTGTAGTGGTTTGTTTTCTAACACTCTCCATTGTCTAAATGGATTATAGAGGGTTCCCATGTGAAATCTCAAGGTCAATGGAAACAAAATGATCTTAAGTCTGTGGTTATTTGGTTAGTTTTTTTTTTTTAAATATATGCCAAAAAAATAATCATGCACTCTTAAAGTACTAAGAAAAATATTTATTATTTTTACTTACAAACAGGCAAGAAAAAAATATCCAAATTGGATGCATAAAGATTGATTTCATGCCTTCTACAGTTTGAATTTAAAGCGCGAATCCCTGGTTGGTTGGTTGAAGTTTAACGACGCAAGGGGCATACTGCCGCGAATCCCTGATCTTTCCTATCGCTAATTTAAATGAACAAAAGTTTGTAAATACAAGAAATCCTTACTTTTTTTAAAAAATAGAGACATAGCTTAAATCCCCCCCCCCCCCCTCCTCCCATCCCCATTCAAGTTCTTCGTAGAATTTCTAGTCTACCTACGGTACGACTTGGCGCTTTTTCTGGAAATTGGCTACAATAAAAGAATGACGTAATATGCGTTTTCCCGTTCGTTGCTAAGTCAAAATCATGATCCAACATCCAGGGTTGCCAAAAAATCATTTACTAATAGTCACCAATCCTTCCAGATAATCAAAAAGGCAAGTTCAAAATTCAAATCCCGTTTCACCGATGACTTAGAAATTAAGCCTGGAAATGTTTGGGGAGGGGGGCTGTCAATTGGATTATGTTTAGAAATTACAAAAAAATATTCGCGTTTTTTTTTAGCTTAAAGAAAGCTATATATTTCTTTATTATTGAAACCAGGCAAGAGTGCAAATCTAAACCAGATGCACTAAGATTGCTTGTGTGAAAAATACAATTCTTGTATTCTATTTTTAGCACGGAGTCTCAGTAAAAAAAATTTAAAAAAATCATGTATTCTATAAGTATAAAAAAAAAAAGTATTAATTTTCTATACCTAAAATCAGCCAAGAAAACAGATTTAAATCAGATGCACACTGATTCATTTACTACTTCTTTATAGTTTGAAAAACCTACAACAAAACTGAGAGACTGTATTTTCAAGTACGAACCTTTTCCGGCACGTTAACTGACGAAAAACGCCCTTGAAGGGCAAAATACTCTTTATCGCTTTGTTGGTGATGTTTCATGATAATTTTGAAAAATTTCGACACAAAATTCTCGCCAAGTAGTTTTTCAAGTCAAAAAATGATTTTTTGGCGCAGTTCGGCGCAATTGGAACAGCTCTTACATCCCAGTAATTAGAAATTTTTTAATGAGCTCAAAATAAATTTAATAAAATTGGAAGGTTTTTTTCCAGCAACCTTAGTTAATAACTTTCACGGCTTTAAAGTAGGCCATTTTAGTAATTGATATAAAAAATTACATATCCTTCCCCTTCTACAGAAAAAGAAATTCTTCTTTCTTGAAATAGGAATCGACATAAATGAAAGAATGATATAAATCATAATACAATACCGAAGCGTAACTGCTATTTTCTCTGTAGACGATATACTCCTTCGATAGTTAGTGTCGGGTTTTTGCAGTCTGGAACATAATTTCTTCCCCAACTCGTCGAAGCTCTCAATCGACATCCGGAAAAAGTTTAAAATTTTTACTTTGTCTTCTCTTAACTGCGAGTAAAGACAGAAGAACATACCGAATATTGATCGGCTCTAAACAATGGGATGAATCCACATAGTGCGATTAATTCGATTCTTTTTCCTTCGATATTTTATATACAAATATGCTAAGCGTGCTCTTTTTCATTCCATTTCGAACAAACACAAAATCCTCTAAGAGGTAAATTTTGGTCGTTTGAGAATGCACCTAATGAGGGAAAGAGAGAAAAGCGAAAATATCCTGCATATCAAATTACACCCTCTTTCCACCGGATACTCATCGTGCAACTTTTTGTCTCTTTAGGGGAGAGGTCAAAGGTCATAGTGACCGTGCCGTTCCAGGGCCGCTCGGGAGGAACCGATTCAAGTGTGATTGACAGATCCGCCAAAAGTGAACCGGCTAGAAAGTGTGAAGTCAGAATAATGGTAATACGAGAACGAGAATTTTATGGTTTTAGAATTGAAAAGGGGAAATTCAAGGACTTTCCAGGCTTTTTTAGAAATAATCCTATTTTTCCAGGCTATTCAAGGCCTTGAAAAAAAATAATGAAATTCAAGGACTTTCCAGGTTTTCCAGGCCGCGTACGCACCCTGTTCAATGATATCTTACATGCCAAATTCTACTTGAAAATTGACAAATTGTTTGAATGCGGACGGCAGTAACCATCAAAATCGACCACGAACGAGTAATAGAAACTTGTGTACGGCAACTCAACTCCCAAAACTAAAAGAAATATGTTGCTATCGACAAAGAGCCTGTCTGCCAAGTTTCAGCTCGATTGGTTAGTTTGTACGCACAACGACCTATTTTAGTGCATAAATAACGACTAATCAGCCTGGGACCCACAGCTTAATTTAGATTCCGAATCACAACGAACATCCACCCAGGAATCAAATCCGTCACCATTAACATACATCCCACTGAAAATTTATTCTAATAAATTGTTACAAATAAATATTACAAGTTTTTTACAGCCTAAATATTGCGGTATAAATTATTTTTACTATACCAAGCCTTATTTTGGTTCACATAATAACCCATTGAGAAAATTTAAAATATTTTCTTAACAACAATTTTAAAATTCACTATGCAATTACAATTTTGATGATATTTGATTCTACAATTTCATTTTACAGCGGAAAGTAACAAAATCAACACATTTTTAAAACCGAATGATTTTTGCAAATTCCATTAGCCAATCGCAATGCGTGGTTCATTTAGTCCTCTGTAATGAATTGACTGTGACGTCAGCTCGCATAACCTCCACATTTATACTTTGCATTCAGCCCATAGTATCTTGCAACAAAATGTGATTGTTTTCATTTTCAATGGAGATTTCCCGAAATTAAAATGTTTTTGAAAGTTAATTCTCTCTAAATTGTCATACAGTTCAAATAACACATGCAACTTGAAGAACAAATATTTCTCTTTAATTCTGTCTCTTCAAAAATTAAATTATTTCAATTTTAAAGATGTTACAAGCCATATAGTTATAGTCCAAGTCGTTCTGCCTATATTTTAACATTACGTTCTTTCTCCCTTAAGCCTAACATGTCGGAAAAACTAACTTTAAAATGATAGCAAACCTGTTTGGCAACTTTTGGCATATATAACTGAACCTCAATTACAAGCTGATCGCCTTTATCTGTCGCCAAATTATGAAATGAAAAAAGTGGTTTTAAATTAATTAAAAATAGAAAGAATTATTTAATGAAGTTCAAACCAGCGTAGGATTTTAAGTTGAAACATTCCGCATCCTATAATTCAATCCGTTTGAAGATCTATAGCTTAGTTAGGGCTGGACGTTTGTCTAAATTTTTACATCAAAATCGGGCTAGAACTCGTTTTTTTATTTCATTTTGGAAATTTCAATATTTTTTTCTTCGTTGTCTTTTATCCTAGATACTCAATTTTTTTTTCTTTGAAAGATACCACCGAGACGAATCTATGGTATTTTTTGTATAATTATGTGATGTTTCCTAAGCACGCTAGAAAATAGTCAATTTCGGCTTTTTCGCTGGAAGTTGTGCAGAGAATAGATACTTACTGTCGGTTTCTGCCTTTTTAAGGTTGGCGGCGAAACGACCGTTTCGTCTGATGCCAATGCATATAAAGGATTTATACTAACAACTTTTTATGGGTTATACTATTTTAAAGCCCTTTTGAATGTGCAGCACGCTTAAGAGTTCAAATTTAACTGAAAATCTGTACATGCAGAGAAAAATTAGGAAATTAAATGTTTACTAATTACTAAAAAATACAAGTTATTTCGGAAAGAAAAAGGACAATTTAAACATTTAATTTTATTTTTAGCTAAAATAACTTTAAAAAAATTGCAGTAAAAAATTGAGATAATATATTTTCGTAGCTCTTAAATAACTAAGTTTACAGCACAAAAGACTATTTTGTTTTTAAATTTGCAAAAATCAAAACACTTTTACATGTATACTAAATTAGATTAATTGGGAATCACTTACATAGTCCTGCATCGATCCTTTCACATTTAGAACAAATTGACCATTTTTCAATACTTTGCTCAAAAGCCTCAATAACAGATGAAGTTGTCTTCGATTGGCTGAAGGCATTAATAAGAGGATCAGCTGAAACGAAGCTTTCAGGTCTTCTGGGTAGACATTTTCTGAGGAGAAAATAATTATGTAGAAGAGACTAACTAATAAACTGTTCAGAAGTTAACTGAGGATCAATATAAAGTAAAAAAAAAAAAATGAGTAGGTTACCCTGTTAATGGGTATGACAAAGTATTCCGTCATACTCGGAAGACTACTTCAATAGGCATGACAACATTTTTTGTCATGTAGATTAACTGTAATATATTGAACGCATTACCTTTTATGTACTTCTTATCTATTACATCTTAAAGGGATTACATGGCATTATATTATTGATGAACTTCACGTCTTTCCAATCTGACTTGGGATTTAAGTTAATTTCTTTTTTTCTAATTTGCATATTCCTTATTATCAACTATTACTTACTATATATATATGAATGTGCTGGAGGGTTGTTGTTGTTGGATAGAATAAAGATTCTTGTCTATCTTACAACTACCAACTTTAATATATATTTACATGACAATAATATTTTAAGAAGTGGAATAATAAAAACCATTATTTATTCAAAAAGACCACACACTTGAGCTTATTTTACAATCAAAATTTAGAGCTGCTATCTTTGTAGTCTTTATATTTTATTAAACTTGTCGCACCTCATTAACATTTCACGTATCAAAATTTCTGAACACAGGTACACTTGCACACAAAAATATTTAAAAAGTTAATTTTAAACCCAAAATAGTTGATTCTTTGTGTTGGACATTAAACAGCGATTAGTAATAGTTTATGTAGAGGTCCAAAAAATATCCAATTTAAAATAAGACACCAAACTACCAAAAAAGGAACCTACTCTTTATAAAATCCTTATTAATAGAACTATGGGGTGTTTGATGAATTTGACTAGAAGACACCTCAGAATATATGGCACCGGACGAATAATATAAGCCCTGGCGACTGCATCGTTTGGCATTCTCATTCATTTCCTCCTCCCCCGTCATTGTTTTCGAACTCAAATTCGAAGTGTCCAGGTCGTTTATCTCGCATAGGTAGACACTAGAGTGGTGGCTCAGAGAACTTTTTAGACTGGATATTGAACCTGCAGGTTCGAAGACTGGGCTTTTATGCCACGACGATGCTTCCCTCACTTCATCCTGCAGGTACATATTAGAGCTCCAGGATTTAAGAGGGGACTTAGCACTGTTGAGATCTAGAAATAAAAGATATAAAGTTAATATGATATATCTTTATACATCGTAATCACTCGATACTTTTTGTCGGATTACACACTTAAAGATGCATAAATTTAGTTTCCTAAATCAATCCTTATCGACTTATTACGCACCCTGGTAATCAAAATAAAGACACAAGGTGGTTTAGAAGATTGCAAATGAATATTTATTATCACCGGGGACAAAGCATTAGCAGACAGATACAGCCTACACCAAACAGGGAATTAATATTAACAAAATGCACATCTCACAGGGGCAGGGGGAACAACAACAGCCAAAGGCTTGTTGACGGCATACTGGAGGTGTACTGGTGGATAGCTTCACTAAGATCTCGTGGACACTTTAAAACAGGGGTTTACCAGCCAGCAGTAACCCAATGTCAACTCATAACTCTTTACATAAACAAAAATTATATTTTAACCACATTACATACTTTTCAACCACAAGTATATTTAGAAAATATTAATTATTCAAGATATTAGGTGTTTTTTTGTGGCAGCTCAAAATTTAAAATAATACTGTCTATAACAATAAATCTGCACAATATTTTTCTGCACATTTGATACGATATTTTTGTTGGTCCCGGTAAAACTCCTATTCACTCATTGTATTCTGAACTTGTTCACAACAATGATCACTTTGTAAATGCTGATGTCTATAATAATAACCTTACTTCTTTATAAAACAAGTAGAATATATGCATATTCAGATTTTTTTTTATCTTGGGAAAAAGAAACGACACCCAATGGTCAATCTAATTCAAAGCCTATTGTTTAAACATTATCAAATGTGTCGGACGTGCATTTCAATTTGTGAGATGGACTCGTAACATGTGAATGCGCCATTTGCATCAGGAAGTAAAATTAACAGATTTCAAAATTAACAGATATTTTTACCGAATTAGTAAAAAAATTTTTTTTGTAAAATAAAATTATTGTACATCTTCCTTTTATCTAAATAAAAATTTTATTCAATATTTTCATTTTGCTGAATCACCAAAGAAAATGCCATATCATAAACAAAAAATTAATCAATGTGTTGAAAATAATAATTTTATTTTAAGAGATTAATAAATTTAGATGCTGCTATAGACTTTTCGTAGTTTAGAGAGGGAAAAAAGTATTCAATTCTTCAATATAATTTTTTAAGGTTACTCTAGTGCAAAATATATATCTAATATGTGAGGACTTAGTTCCTTTGAAACATAACCTCTCCAAATTCAAAATTGCAATAAATAAATAGCATTTCGTCCTTACCAACACCTCCATGAATCATCGCTGGCCGATGACTTTGCCGACTACAAACACTAATTGTACTGACAGACTCTATGCTTCCAATGGAGTTGGCACATGACCGACTGCGACTCCTCGGTGTATTCTGGTTAGAGACAACACGCGTGATAGGATTTGAAGTGGCGAAATCCGTCTCGTAGAAGACGGCCGACGGATAATCCCACATCACTTCAGGATCATCAAGGAGTAGCTTTCCGTGACTAGTTTCCTCCAGCCTGTTGTATTGATCAGTGTTGCCAACTGGTGTGGAGGTTTTGACTTCTGATGAAGATGAGGTAGATAGGGGAGAAGATCTGGAGGGGCTTGCCTTCTGGAAGGGTTTAGAGTAGTCGACGTATTTGTTGTCTGTGAAGTGACCTGTGTAAAAGAATTGATTCAAAATAGAATTGAAAAAGAATGTTCAAGTATAGATAATTATAAAATTTTACTAAGTATAGAGAAATTGAAAATACTTTTGATGGGTGGTTTCAGTTAATTATAGGTAATATTCAGAAAATTATTTAGCTTTTCGATTTTGCAAACTAATGGCACAGATTAAAAATTACAAAATGATACCATTTGAGAAAATAACTTCCGACATAAAATTACTTTACAAACATAAGTGCACAAAAAAACCTAAATTTATTAATCATTTAAAATACATTTACTTTTGTTAAACTCTAGCAATAGTAGTCTCTAATCAAGATGCATAGTTTTAAGGGAAATTCAATCCTTTCGTTTGTAATTCTAGCAAAGTCTACAACATTTGCTCACAAGAAATAATATAAATCTATAACACATTACAATATTGACCTCTGATCAATGTCCGCTCAATTCGGAAACCAGCTTTGTACACCTCAAATGATTATAAATGAGAGATGAAAATATTTCTTTTCCCATAAGGTTTATAATGATTAATATCTTTTACGGCTTCATATATTAAAGCAAAACTTTTAATGATTATGTTGTAGAATAGAACTTTCAAATCAAAATGATGGTCAAATTAGTTTTAAATTTTTAATTTGATTTTGAAAGCTGATTTTGGAAAAGGGAAAGCTGATTTAGGATGACCACAAAATTCAGGAAATGATTTCCCCGATAGATTTCTTAAAAAAATCCCATATTTAACAGCAAACTTTTTTTAAATTTCCTCAACTGTTCCAGATGTGTAGACATCCCAATCAGGTAGGAAATGTATGCTAAAGAGACAATAGTGCCAATTTTTTTTTAAACGGATTTGGCGGTAATTAAAAGTTTAAGTTATTCTGCAACATTAAACTTATAATAGTTACAACCACAATTTTTCGGGTAAAGGGTACCAAAATATTGATGAGTGGGGAAACACGCTTTCAAAACAATAGAAAATTTTCCTGATTTTCGTGAAATTTTTAACAAATTTCTGACATTTCCCTGACTTCCAGGTTTTGTGGCCACTCTGTGATTTTACAAGCAAGAAAACTGATTCTGCAACTGGAATTTAAAGTTCAAATAATTTCCATCCAGTTACACATTTCCAAAAGCACAGAAAAATGTTAGAAAACAACTGGCATAAAAATTTGCTGCTGCACTTATTAAAATGACTCACAGAACACTTTGATGAGGAGAGGTGTAAGGGAAGATGGTAGCAGTGGCACTTGTGGGTTGATGAAGAAATCTCTCACCACTTTGAAGACGTCCTTTTCAAATCCCGGATAATTTGGAAGACAACTGCCACTACCACTGGCATTGGGCCCTGGAAAATTACAGCAACAAGTAAGCAAAGGAAACTGTCTACAAATAAAGATTCATGAGTAGTAAGAAATTGCAATCATTTAAGTTGTTTAAAATGCAAATAGCAAGAGTAAAAATAAATAAATTATGTAACATTATAGAACAGAACAGTGCAGACTGCTGATCTTTCAATTTTAATTGAAAGCGATTTTTATTTTACAAGCAAAATATATAGAAATTTATGTTGCTATTTCTTCTCTCTCTATCAGTACTATTACACAAATTTTCTGTGTATAATTGTAAATAGTGACCTAATTTTTTTTTTTTAAGTTCTATTTTATTTTATTTGTTAATGGCAATAATACAGATTAGAAAAAAGGTGGCAACATCTAAATCAATCGGGAAATTTCAAGGCGTTTCCATCACGCAATCGGTTGACTGGGTTATTTTAGAGTTCCCATGTGCAAATATAAATACGACTACGGCAGGAAATCTTGGATCAGTTAAGTTTTTGATGCTGCTTTGAAAAAATCAGAGCTTTTGTTTATATTCATAGTGCCTGCATCATCGTTGTATCCGAAGCGAAGTTTATGCTGAAGCTAGATAGTGAGTTTACTGTTGTTCGGAAAAGTTTTTTAAGCTTTCGAAAGAAGAATTATGGTTTTTATTTGGTAAAAACTGCGTCATCATATCCTCTGTGAAAATTTCATAACAATATTATAATTTTTATTTAGTCCAGAGTATGCTAACCAATCCCTTTTCCATGCAGTTTCAATGCCTGCTTACTCTTCCTTCCAATCAATTTAGTATTTCCACCAGGGTTGCCACTCAAAATGCAAAACAAAATTCCCTGACTTTTCCAGACAATTTTTTAAATTTTCAGGTTTCATTTAAAGCCGAAGTAAACAAAAATGTTTGCATACAATTGCAATTAAAATTGTAATTTTAAAAAGAATTATATTGAAAAAAAAAAAAATTGGTATTTTAATGTGTATTTATATCAATCAAAATTTTGGTAAAAAAATCAGACAGCAATTTTTTTACGGAACTGTAAAATATTTGCGATTTGTGTCATCATTTGTACAAACAGTGATGTACTTGCACACGAATATAAATTGATTAGATGGTAGAAGTAGCAAACTGTGAATCTCCCTTTATTTTTTCCCAGGGGTGAAAACAGTCAAAATATAAAAAAAAAAAAAGGAAAATATATAAGAAGCGTAATTTGAAACTACAAAAATAGCTGAATAAGACTATATTTGTGTATTAATGTGTGAACAGAACAGTGGCACAGCTAGACATTTTTTCTGAAGGGTGTTTTAGGCAAGTTTAGTCTGATAAAGCCCCTAATAATAAAATTGTAGAAAAAGTGAAAATTCTCAGACCCCCCCGGAAATCAGCGAAAGATTTTCACCAGTTTTTCAGTCACTATGCTTCTTTCAACAGGGTACTTTTTGCACGTTGTTACAAGAAGATATCAAGTTTTCAGAATGCAAAAGTGCATTCTGAAAAAATTTACTAAACTTCTTGGAAGAAAACTTGAATCTGAAAGAAATTCCCTGACTTTTCCAGAAAATATCACATTTTTTGGTTTTCCCTGACCTTTTTCAGCCATTTTCATTTTCCCTGACAATTCCAGGTTTTCCAGGTACGTGGCAACCCTGTTCCACTATTCCCCCGTTTCTAAAGACGTTACAGGAAAGTTAAGACATTAGCATTTTAATAGGTAAAGGTTAAACAATTGTCAGCGTGGCTGCAAAATTCAGGAAAAAAGTTCCGATAATTCCTGATTCCACCGACAAATTTCTAAAAAATTTCCTGATTCGAGGGCAATTTTTTTTTCAAATATCATTAATTTTCCCAGATGTACAAACACCTTGATCAAATAGAACAAGTATGCTAACAAGATAATATGTCTATTTTTTTTAAAAAAATTTCGGCGGTACAGAAAAGTTTAAATTATTCCGTAACATTACACTTCTAACGATTACAATCACAATTCTCTGGGTAAATGTTGCCAAAATACAGATGAACGGGGAAACGACAACAGAAATATTCTCCGATTTACGTGAAATTTAAAAAAATTCCCGAATTATTCCAGAATCTGAAAGTCCCTTGATTTCCAAGTTCTGCGACCCCTCTATATGTTGATACTCTTTACACAATTAATAAATATGTACTTTGTAATGATCTGATCTTTTGATTACACGAAAAAAAAAATCCTTTTGTAAAACAATTGAATAAAATTCATTTCTTATTTTAAAATATTTAACACATGACAATTTTTATTACTGTCATTACATAGTTTATATTCTATAATTAACAAATTATCATTTCCTAATGAAATATTATACTTATAAACACTGCATGCTAATATAAAATATCTGGTTAGTGAAAAAGTCACTTTGCATGGATTTATATTACAGTCATATGGTAATGATTTTTATATACAATTTTTAATATCATTCAACATAAGGATCTGAAAAGCTAAAATTTGTACATATTAAACACAGCACATAATAAATGTAATCATTTATTTGAATTCATGGTTTTAAGTAAAAATATATGTATAACTCACAGTTTGCTAAACATTTCATAGCGGATATTACCCAGTGTGGTATGTCATCTAAAAGTGAAATTTCAAGAATTAATGGAAGGTTTCATAAAAAAGCACTTACACAATTTAACAATTAAAAAGTTGTAATTTACCTGTTTTATCAACTAAGCATACCACCCCAGTCTTGCTAAGACGAGAAGCATTGTGCTTTATAATGTGGCCATCAACATCTTTATCATCCAAGATATCGATAAACGAAGGATAGGGGAGCAATTTTTCTATTCTAAAACGTAAATGATACTTAACACAAAATAACACAGGTTTTCTGATTAGAAATTAAAAAATACTACTCAAATATACAAGACTGGCTTTCTCAAATTTACATGTGTGCAAATTGAGGAAAAAAATTGATGCTCAGATAAAAATAAGTTTTATTCGTGTTTTAAATTATCAAAGAATTAAACTAAGATCTAACTGGAAAATTGAAGAATGCTGAAAAACAGGATATTACCAGAATATTGAAAACCTAAAAAATACCCGATATTTTTCTCATTTACAGTTCTGTCATTTTTCAGAAAATGGTAAAAACTAATCTTTAAACAAATTATAGCAATGCAAATAAAAGTTATGGCAATATAAAATAGGACTTTATATAACTTTTTAAATTTAAAAAGAAAAAAAAATTGTTTTTCTAGATTATTTTATCCGGGATTCATACACACTAATGGATTACATTTAAGTGATGTAAAACATATTACATCTAGGAAATATTTTTAAACATAAATATAGAAAACCGAGACCTTTACAATAAAACGAAAAGAGAAAGAAATCCCCCCAAAAAATTAGAGTGCTATAATAAACGAGTAATATCATTTACCTTGAAAGTGTGACTCGCTTCCACATTAACTTTTCTTCGTCAGCAGTGAGTTTTCTCTCAACAAAATGGCACTCAGGAAGATTTTCCTTCTGAAAATGGAGGGAGGTTTTAGCTGCAGGAGGCTCTGCTTTAGCTTTATCTCGGTTAAGATTTCTAGCACCAAACGAGGGGGATTGTATAAGACACAAAGCAGATGGCTTGGAGATTTGCGAAGAGATTGAAGTAAATCTGGAATGGAACACAAGTTTTGATAAATTATGTCTTGCTGGGACACTCTACCATCTAAGTTTTATTATTATTATTATTGTATTTTTAAATTAAAAATAGATGTCCCCTATTTGAATTTATATGAAAAAACAATATTTTAGAAATATTTTTTTTTTTTTAATTCTTTTTCTTTTTTAAAAATATTTAAAACTTTCATATTTTTTACAAATTTTTTAAAATGCTTTTTAGAATAATAAAATTTTTTCTAAAAATTCTTTGAATTATATTATTTAAGAATTGGCATTAAAATCTGGAATACTACTCACAATAATTCATTATTCATAATAACAACAAAAATTCTATAAATCTGCAATAATTTTACTTAAGCATTAAAAAAAATTAAAACTATAACATATTTTGTTGATTAGAACACCAATTTATAAAATAGACATATTTTACAACATACTTGTGGAGATAGGGGGCGCACCACTAGAGAACCCCTCGTGGCGACTCCTAACGGCAGAGGGAGATATTCCTCATTCTGATGAGAGAGACAGATCACTGAACATTCTCGATGTGAATATACGTAGGAAAGGCGCTTATGCCTAATGTAGTATGAGATAGAAGGCAATAAGGATTCATTAAAGCTGGATTCTACACTCAGCAAGTGTCCCTTCTCTGATCGTCTACTCCCACATGGGGGCTCGGCATCACGAACTGAGTAGGCGTCAGAACGTTACGTTAAGAACCAAACGGCAGAACGTGTAAGGGCAAACCAGAAGTACGAGATACGAGTACAAATGAAACCGAACAGCACCGTAGTCACCCAGCAGTGAACCGGGGATCGGAGTATAAGCCGTCGTATCACCTAGCAGTGTAAACGACATAACAGCGCAGTGACCGAAAGGGAAACCACATCTCACCGGAAAGCGAAACTACCACGTCGGAAAAGCGAAGTCAGCGCCGACGAAGAGGATTGCCTAGCGGAAACAACAAGCATTGGAACACCGCTAACGAAGCCAAGAAACTTCGTGTCGAATAAAAGAAGTCGATATCACTGAGAAGTGAACCAGCTAGCACAGTGACCGGAAAGTGAAATCACGTCTCATCGGAAAGCGAAACCACCACGTCGGAAAAGCGAAGTCAGCGCCGACGAAGAGGATTGTTTAGCGGAAATAACAAGCATTGGAACACCGCTATCGAAGCCAAGAAACTTCGTGTCGAATACAAGAGGTCAACATCATTGAAAAGGGGGCCAGCAAGCACTGGGAAGCCACAACGAAACATACGCACCGGCAACACAAGTCGAGGTAACAAGTCAACAGAAAAACTGTGAGTACAATTTTCGATTATACTAACATGGCGTTTCTTGCCAGAGCACGAAAGAATGACTTACTCGTTTTAATAGATGAACTGGGATTGGAACAACCCATTAATCCAAAAATTGCTCAATTATGTAAATTAATAACAGAACACGCCGATTATGATGAAAACCTTGTTAAAAATATGTTAAACACAATTGTAAATGATCGTGAAAATGAGGAATCATTGGCGAAAGAAAAAGATAGGGAAGCGAAAGAATTCGAGTTAGCAAAACTGCGCATAGAAGCAGAAGTTCGCCAACTTGGCGCTACTGTAACAAACGCACGTGAAAACGAAGTAAGCAGAAGCCCAAATATATTACAGTATATGAAACCGTTTGACGGTAGTGACATAAGCATCTACTTGACACTATTTGAGAGACAAATTAGTCGTCTAGAAATATCGAAAGATACTTGGGTAAATTATTTAATTACATTGCTTCCACTTGACATAGCAAGCTTAATAACACGTGAGCCGGAAACACTAGCGAATAATTACGACCACATTAAGAGCATTTTGCTGAGACGATACCGACTTAGCCCAGAACAGTTCAGAATACAATTCTCATTCCATAAAAAAGAACAATGTCAGACATGGAGAGACTTTGCTTTTGAACTAAACAATTATCTAACCGAATGGTTGAGCGGACTTGATGTCACAACATTTGAAGATTTAAAAGAATTAATGCTAGTAGATCAAATAAAAAGAAAATTACCCAAAGAAATTCGAGAACACTTCATTGACGAACTTCCGAAAATAAAAAATAGGGAAATTTTGGTCAACAAACTCGATGACTTTGATTCAACTAGAAATAATTTTAAAAAGAATACGGTATTTCGCGAAAATAAATATGAAGAAAAAAACAGGAAGCACTGGCAGTCTAGAGAAAATATGCAGGAACGTCCATTCGTTCGTGCTCAAACCAATACTAACCATTTTTATAAGGAAAGAAATAATGGTATTGTTGATAATACAGAGTGGCGTAATGAATATAGTCAGTTTGAAGTTAAAAATCAAGGTATTAAATGCTTTAATTGTGCTGAAATCGGGCACATACAGGCCTATTGTCCAAAAAAGAAGGCAAATAGAGCTGTAATTAGTAATTATCCTAATTATAAGAGTAATGCGTATGTCAACAATGAAAGTTATAATAGTCCAATCAATAAAATTAATGCATACACTGACAATAAAAGCACCACAAAGGTAATAATATTCGATCATGAAATAGTTGCTCTGAATGATACAGGGAGCCAAGTCACCTTCATTTCTGAGGACTTGTATATAAAAATAGGATCACCCCAATTAATGACAAATGACATATTACTAAAAGGGTTAGGTAATATAGAAGTACAACCATTAGGATATTTCCATACTGACATTAAAATCGACACTCATTCAGTCAATGCAAAAATATACGTCATCAAAGACCACACAAATGAGTTAATAATTGGAATGGACGTTATAGGAAAATTCGAAAACCCATCCTTTTACAGACAGCTCCGAGAGGATCCACGTGTTTTTTATCTACAAGTTATCAGGCGCCAGTCTGGCGAGGCCAAAAGAGGAAATGAAGGCGAAGCGCTCCGCAAGATGTCAATCAAATCTATCCTGACAGTTGAGAAGAAGATCGACAGCCGCGGCAGCCAATCAGGAAGCAGAGCAGAGGAGAAATGTGTAGCTCCGCCTTCCGAATGCAGAAGCGCTAGTCATCTTACTGGTGTGACCCGAGAAAGATTAGACCTTGGCGGCGAAAAGAAGAGAGAAGATTCCGTAGCAGATGCGAAATTATTTGGCGAAAAGCATAGGATTGCTTCATGTTTACTTACAAAATGTACGCCTTTTAAAGAAAACTTTCCTGAAGTAGCGGAGAATGCTATACTGAGAGGAGATGAAGAATTCAAAAGAGAGATGGAAGAACTTTATTGCAAACTGAACGAAGCTCAAAGTAAGATAAAAGAATGTGAAGATGAAATCTTATAGTTGCATACAGAAGGTGCTACTTTCAAAGTACAGTACTCTAAACTGGAAGTTAAGAATGATGCATTACAAGCTAAACTTGAAGAAATAGAATCGGAAAATTTAAAGGAACTGGCAGAAACCACTGAAATTCTTGAAAAATACAGAGAAGATATTGCAGGTTGTGAAATGGAAATTGGATCAGCTAAAGAAGAAATTATCCATCTTAAAAATGAATTGAAAATAGCCAAGTTACTACAAGAACAGTTAGGTCAACGATGCCAAACTCTTGTAAAATGTGAGTTGAGTGCCACTACTAAAGTCTTGCAACCCTCAGTCTTAAGTTTAGAAGAAGGAGTAAACTTAAAAAGACAGCTAAAGGAGAAAAATCACAGCATTGAAGTGAAGAGAGAATTATGTTCCAGACAAAAAGAAGTAAAGGAAATGGATGTGAAGATAACTAAACAAGTTAGAGCAATGAAGGAAGATTCTACTCTCGTTGAACATATTCAGCATGGAATGAAACTTCAAAATGCAGAAATTTCAAAGATGAAGATAAACCTTCAACAAGATGTAACCAAAAAAGATGAACAGAAGGATGTGAAGGAAAAACATAAAAAGAAGAGATCATTATCAGATGCAAATAAGAAGACTGAAGAAACCTCAATGAATAAGGAGAGCCTCAAACAGTTTAAGAAAAGACGCAAAAAACCCAGAACATTTAAAGTTTACACTTAGCGAGCAAAATTTTTTGGCCATTACAAAGAGACACCAATCAAAAACAATCATAGATGTGACAATCAAAGTATCTGTGCATATTGCTTTCCTTGTGTTTTTCTATTTCAGATAACTTCAGATATAAACTATGAGGACATAGTTCGCCAAGATGACCGAGTGTGGAGATAGGGGGCGCACCACTAGAGAACCCCTCGTGGCGACTCCTAACGGCAGAGGGAGATATTCCTCATTCTGATGAGAGAGACAGATCACTGAACATTCTCGATGTGAATATACGTAGGAAAGGCGCTTATGCCTAATGTAGTATGAGATAGAAGGCAATAAGGATTCATTAAAGCTGGATTCTACACTCAGCAAGTGTCCCTTCTCTGATCGTCTACTCCCACATACTTTAAAACTTTTAGATTCCTCCGTTAATTTAAAAAAAAAAAGCCTTAGCATTTAAAAAAAAGCTAGCATCACCAACAAAAAAAAAAAAAAAAAGTGAGAAAAATCAATTTAAAGTTTTCATTTATTAGGAACGTCATCCTATCATCCATATTAAAATATTAAATAACTCATTAAAAAATGTAGATACAGTTTTAAAATTTTGTATGCCTATTTAGAAGATTCTGAACTCTAAAGCAAATAAAAAAAAAATCGAAAATTTTGCTATTTTTATGGTAGAGTGTCCCCTTAAGTTAAGGCACAGATTAACATTTTCTTAAGATTTAAAATAAGACATCAGTGTTATTTGCTACAAATTATTACTTTTAAAGAAAAAAAAAAAGCATGTTACTTGGTAAGAGAAGTATAGAATAACATGTCACAAACACAGAAAATTCTCAAAAGAAGTCTTTCCTCTTCTCCCCCCACAACATGTCTTTACTTCTCATGAAACTTACTCATTTTTAATTTTCTCTGACTTTTGAATGCTTTTTCACTTTTTCTTGCAATTGTAGATTTTCAAGACATTAATTATTAATATATATATATATATATATAGGAAATCAGTTTTACCTGTACAAATGGGAATCATCAGCAAATTCCTTTCTCTTTGATCTGACCACAACACTTTCAACCACATGGCACTTGAGAAATTTCTGCAACAAATTAACAGTTTGTTGCCTAAAAATAAGAGAAAGAAATTCTAAAAATCATAGCATATGGATAGCAATTTTTGTTTTTCTTTTTGCATTTAAACTTAACAAAGCAAACTAATTTCATTTTCATTTAGAATTTTTAGATAATTTTTAAAAGTTGTGAACACAGTGAAATCTACAATTTCAAACATGTTATGTATAATAATACGAGTGTGTCTGTTTGCCCCTCTATAGAAAGCTATTTAAAGAAGTAGTTTTGGCCTTTAACTGGATTTTTGAGAAACAGAATGTTAATATTTAATCATTTTTTTACAAAGCAACTTTTAATTGGCATACAGCTCTGAAATTTTCAACAACATAAATAGTTTTGATCCTTTAATTGAACTTTTGACAAACACAACATTAAAATATTCTCAGAGGGACAAAGTGGGTCAGGTTATTGTATTGAAGGAGAACATTTTGTTTCTCGATAGGGGGTTCTAATATTAAGGGTTTAAGTATCAATTAATCCTCTAGCAAGTGAAGCAAGCTTATGCTTGCACAGCAATGAACTTTTCAATGAGCAAGGCAAGTCTATACTTGCGCAGTCATGAACCTTTCAATGAGCAAAGCAAGCCTTTGCTTAAGCAGCAATGAACCTTTCAGCAAACAAAGCAAGTAAACTCTTCACCGAGCAAAGCGAGCTGTGATTGCAAATCAATAGGACTTTTAGCGAGCTAAGTGCTGAAAGATGAGACCGATGATGGGTCTTTGCAATGCTGGTATGTTTATATATTGTAGGTATTCCTCAAAAACATTTGATTGATCATTCACTATTAGGCGGCACCAAAACAAAATAGTCGCAAAAATACAAACATACACTCTTAGTTTGAAGCAAAAATTGTAGGACTAAAATTATGACAATTAAACTATGCCCACCTGGTAACGTCAGTTCCAAAGTTTGAATTATTCATCAAATAACAATGAAGCCACGTCACTGCTTCAGATGCGCTGAAACAGTTGTTGTAGGTCTGTATACGTCTCCTATGCTTCTTGAGTGGCATTCCAGATTGAAAAGCTGAAATAACTTCATTCCACTAAAAAGTAATATTAGCAAATTATATTCTGAAAAACAAATATACAGATATGGTGCAGCTAACAGACAAAAAGGTTAACTTAATATGAAAGGAATAAAAAATAAAAAAAATTCAAAATTATATTTTAACTGACAAACAAGTAAATGTAATTATACTCAATTTTCTATTTTTTTAAGCTACATTTCATAAGCCACAACTGAAATTTCAATAAAAAAAAAAACAGAAATCAGTGTTTCCATTTTAACTGTACCATGTCTGTATGTACTTATAGTATACCATGTATTCACCCGTATGCTAAAAGTATCAGTTTAATGAACAAAGATAGGAACGGTAACAATATTAAACTGAAAATGGTAGAATCGAAAACTGGCTAGGTTTTAGGCAGGCGAACGTAGTAGGCGTCCTTTTAAAATAGGCAACGTGTCCAGTCCATTTGACCAGTGACCATTTATGAAGATCACTGTGAAATAGGTAATCAAAATTATTTTAAAGGTAAGATTATAGACTAGGCAAAGTAGGACTGGACGAATAATCTACCTTTATTTGCAGTTCTTTTAAAGTATTACATTAGTTGGCAATTGTAATTAAAGCTTTTGATTAAATTCAAAATAATTATTAAGCAAATATAATTAATCAAAACATAAATCCCCACTATTTTATTTTCATTTGTGAAGGAAATTGTTATATATTAAAGTTTTAAATAGGAATTGCGGTGTTCTTCTGTTAGACGGACACCAGATAAAAACTGCCAAATTGCAGAGAAAACTCTTTCAAACTAACAACCTTCAAAATTGTTTATAATTCCTTCAACAAACCACTATAGGGTTGTTATAACTACCCTAAAACAAACCATAAGCATTTAAGTTTGGCAACTCATTTGGTTGGTTGTATTCAGATTATATGGCGCCGTCAGCAACACGAGGGCTATAATGCGCCGAAACATTTCGTCATTTAACAAACCAACATACATTTACAAACACCCATGCCTACACGGACTCGAACCCGCAACCTCGCGGTCTAGAAGTCAGCACGCTAACCACTATACCGTTTGGTCGGCGGCAACTCATTTGGACATCATTTAAATGTGTAAACATTTACAGGCTTGACAACAATTGCACCAACTGGCACCCGTCTAACGGAAGAGTATCAGAATTCTAAAATCGATTAAATAGATTTTATCTACCCAATTTACATAAAATCCGCTTTATTAACAATTTTGAACATTACATATACTCGAATAGTAATCCATTTTATTTTTAAATAAAAGTACAATTTCAAATAATTTCTGTAATAAGTCATCACTCAGCACCATGACCAAGGGTGTAGTGGGGCGGGTACCGGAACTTTTTTGAAAGCCGGTATGGCATACTGCCACTTTCTTTTAGCAAATATTGTGAATTTACATTTTATAATTAAAAAATCCCATCAACAGTTGGGGCTACAACAACGATCGGTAAGGTTGCATAATTGTTTGATTATGTAACGATCAGGAAGCTTGTAAAATTTGTATTTGCACTACAATCTTGACCATGACTGATATTAAACTGCAATCTTAATGCATGGGAAATGAACAAAATAGAGTTACAGGACCACTGTAAGCAACTGGCAATTATTTGTTAGTTTGTAAAAAGTTGAAAAATAAGGTCCAACAATGATAAGGTTATAAAACTGATTAATAGGTACAAATAGAAGTATTAAAAGATAAAGTACCTTATCTTTTGAACAAAGGTACCGAAAATCGCTAGGTGTCCATAATGCAATTGTAAAGAAAGGAACAAACGGAGCAATAACAGTAAAGCAACAAAAGAAAGCAAACAAAAGACATTTCAAATTACTCACTAATCTGGTAGCTCTGTAAGGTTCTTTACTTTCCATGCTAATACTTTATTAGAAATATGAAATTGTATTCAATATATATAACAGAAAAAGAAGCAGCAGGAGCAAATCTTTAGACCTTTCTAAACATTTTGATACAATTAATTTCTTTTTAATATTACATTTTGAGACAATTTCTATACACTGAAACATAAACACCAGAATAAACAAATAATTTCAATTCAATAATGGTACACAATTGTGCGCGGTCGTCAGCAATAAAGTAATAATTAATTTATCTCCTGGTATCAGGTATATTTATATTCTATGAAATGTTTATATATATATGTATTCGTGAAAGTCATTAGATGATAACTGTACAATTAATTTTAAATAAAAAAAAAAATACGCTTTTTAAATTTGCCTTCATTAGCAGCATTTGAATTCAAAAACTAGCACGCTTGTCATGATGCCATTTTTAGTTTGCTTTGTACTTGAATAAACAAAACCTTTAACATTTTTTTTTCTTTTCACAAAAGAAAGTATAATAATTCTATTTTTATTATTTAATAGTCTATAGTTTTGAAAATATTTGTTTACAAGGATCAGATTATGTTTTCACCCAATTGATTTTTTAAAAAAATAATAAAAAATGTTAAAAATGAAAAGTATCAACATTTTGAGTAAAAAATTTAAAATATTCGTAATTAAAATATAAAAGAAGAATATTTTAAATATTTAGAGCGAAATATTTATTTTAAGTTTTTTAGAAATCTTCCCGATTTGGCAGTACTTTTAACCGGAAATTCGATGGAGTTGTTCGAATAGTTACTTCCGTTAATATTTACTCATTTTTGAGGTCAATGAGAGCGACGTTGGAATGTGCTGTTTTGACAAATCTTCGAGTGATTACTTAAAAATCACTCCGTATTTATGATGTAAAACATAACTAGTCTCTTGAAACGTATAGTACAAATTTATATTTTTGGAGGATCACTAAGTCCTTACAAGCATCTGACCAACGCCTTGAAATTACCGGTTTTGAAATTAAACTCATTAGTAAGTATCAAACAAAATATTGCATAATAATGCAAATACAATTTTTGATCACACAATATGATATTACAAGGAATCCTTTCAAACAAATGTTATGTAATGCCACTGCACAGGGGTTAGTAAAAGCGAGATATTAGGCCTGAAAATGTGGCAATAACTTAACAAAATCGCGATTTTTATAGTCACACAATATTCATTCTTTTTTTCGTATCGGTCTAGATTTTAATTTTCGCATTAGCTGTGGTCTACCATAACTGAAGTAGATGAGAGCCTAATCTATTGAATGTCAACAAGATCCACACCACTGCAAAAATAAAATATAGTTTTTTTTAACAATATGTAATAAACACGCTGTTAAGCAAACATTTTTTCAAACTGATTTTATGTGTGTGGTGTAATTTCACAGGTCTTTAAAAGTACTTAGTATTTTTTTAACTTGTTTTCCAGGCTTTGAAAGTGTTTGGAGGTCCATAAAAGGCCTTAATGTTTGTCGCTTATCTGTGCCGCACCAACATTTTTTGGTATATTTGCATCAACTTGTACATTGTTCGGTTTGTGTTTGCTGAAGTAGAAATCAAACGGTTTCAGTTGCACGCTGTATTCTTCGAGACAAATACAGGCGGCTAGTGTTTAGGCTTCGCAAGATCAAAGACCATCATCAAAACCTATTTATAAAGAAAAATGCAATTTGTGCATGATATATTTCGATATTAATGCTCTGGGCAAAGCAGATGTAAAGTCATATTAAGATCCTGATGAATGAAAACAAATTTTCGAAAGTACTTAAAAACGTATTATTTAGGTCCTTAAAAGTCATTGATTTTCATTCTATGATTTCAGTGGGGACTCTTTTTCCTTTGAGTTGTAAAAAAAGTTGTTTGCTCCGATAGATGTGCTAAAAAAAAAGAGAGTATGGGATTATTGCCATGCTAAGCACAGCATCTACAACTAAACTCAAAATGAGAAATGTTGGTTTCAAAGTTAACAACTTAATGTAGTTGATGTTAAATTGTAAATATTTTTAATATTTCCTATCCAAATACTACCATTAAACTTCCTCAGTATACAGAACCAATTACAGCTCATCTCTTGGTGACAATAACTCAATTTAGCCAAGAAATGCATATATAACACCTCTGTGCTTATATGCATTTCTTGGCTCGGTAAATTCCTAGTTCACGTTTATGGGTTGGCGCACTTTTGAAAAGTTGGCGACAAAGCCAGAATGTCGCCAATTCGGAATTCCAATATGAAAAATTGAGAATAGGAAGGTTGAAGCCGAAGCGCGTCAAGAAAAAAAATGGGGTTGCCAAATTTAGAACTGCATCGCCTACAAAACCGCGCCAAATCGGCTTGGCGAAATTTTAACGTCAACTAGGAATAGACCCTTGGCTCCTGTTTTTAAAACTCTCCTTTGCATTTTTTAAAAGATATAACTATCTTTTAATTGTTACCCTGTAAACACTTCAAACAGATTTATGACAACTATAATGAATAAGCTGTTTGTTTTAACTCTAAAATTGTCGGGTCTCGTACAGTTCACCTTGCTCAGATTAGTTACAAATATATATTAAAGGTTAATGACTATTCATAGGTGTTTAACAGTTAATTATGTTTTATCGCTAAGATCTGTTCTTGGCTAGGGATCCCATCTTCAAATCAATAATTTTGGTGTTATTATTTGATGACAATGAAATTTTTTATATGACAATCGTACATGCTTTATTCACCTGGATATGGGAAGATATCTGACGATATTTAAAAGTAGTTGTAATATTTTTGTGTTCTTTAAATGAGGTTTTTTTCTAAATTTCACCTTGTCACCTTGGAGAATAGGTCTTCATATTAGCTTGGAGACAAATTTCGAAACTAATTCCAATCCTATACCAATACTAGTAATTTACCATTCTTGTATTCGCCTCATAATTAGTTATAGTTTATTTTTATTATTACATGAAGATTAATCTCATTTGTATTTGGCCCAACTCGGGTTAGTTGGTTAATATACATTCTTAACTTGTATGCAAGTCCTTTTTTAAATCCTTTATAGTAACTTTGATTTTGCGTGTGGCTGAGTATGTCAATGCCGGGGAAGTATTTGGAGGCCTAATTTACCTCCTTGCCATCAACCAATAGGGCTGCAACTTGGCAGACAAATTCTATGACAATGCATTCTATCACATTTTGGCAGCTGTCTGTAAAAGGTCGCTTTTACGGAATGGCTACTATTAAACCAACTTACCATCGTACAATCGCACTGAAATAGCATTTAACCGATCATTGAAAAAACGCTTTCCTATTGCCAACATGGTTTTAATAAATAAATAATAAAATTATTTTAATCAGAATAAATAAGATATATGGATGTGAGAGCATAAATCCCCATTAATTTTGAATGAATAAATTTTGAAAGTAGTTTACTGCATAAATTGTTGGTAAGGTTTTAAAGGTTTTTTTTTATAGGTTATATTATTTGTTAGTCTTCGCAACTGAATTTTTTTTTTTTTTTTTTTAAAGAAGTTTTATAGGGTTGTAAAATGAACTTAATAAGCTTGCCATTTTTGCTTTTGTGTGTGTTTTAGCTGAGTTTAAAGCAAACTCATTAATGGTGGCTTATTATTATTATTTTAATTATAATGCTTGATTTCAGGTGTAGAACAATTGTCTATCCAGCCTAATGAAATGGGGAAACTCTTATCCAAGATATTTGGTAACAAAGAAATGAGGATACTTATGCTGGGATTAGACGCAGCAGGAAAAACTAGTATCCTTCCAAGAATTTTTTATTTTTTTAATGCATTAAATGTTATTTTTAGTGGAATATTCTTTGCTTTGCTCATGCCTGTATTGTAATACTTAGTTTTATTCTATTAAATAATGTTAAAATTTATTTTTCAGTGTTGCAAGGTTTTTCTTATTGTGTGCTAAATATCAATACTTAAACATGCATTATCCTGTTGCATAGTTTTGTCATGTTTTAAAATGGTTAGACCTTAATTCCTTTTTGAAGAAAATTACCTAAAAAATTTTTATAATTTAATAGGTGTTTATTACTTTAACCTATTAATAATACAAAAAGAGATTAATCATAGTCACCATATCATAATTGAACACAATTCCAAATTTTTTTTACCTTACAGCAATTTGTTCTTCATGCAGCACTAAGCCTTTCAGCAGGAGATCAGTTATTCTCTTTAAAAATGTTACAATGTCTGTAGTTTCTGCTATAGTGATATGTTCTATATTAGTTTGTAAGCTTCAATTAAAGTAGTAAGTATTTAAATATCCAACTGAAAATTTCAACCATTAGTTATTTAAAAAAAAATTAACACAAAATATGTTTGCCTGTAACTATGAGAAGCGTGTCAGGGCTCCAAAGGCGTAGTAAGAACTTAGTTCTGGGTAATAAGTTATGTTGCATCTGATAGTTTTGTATAGGAATTCAAAAGTTGCATAACGTTTTGTTCAGTATATTATACAGGACGGTGCTCTTCCGTTATATAGGTACTAGTTGTCCCCAAGCCTAAATGCTTTACACGTTCAAATGATGTATAAATGTATTGCCAAACCTAATTTAGATTTGTTATAGGAATTATAAACAATTTGAAGATTGTTAGTTGAATGAGATATTGCTGCAATTTGGCAATTTTTATCTGGTACCCATCTAACAGAAGAGTTCTTGCAGGACTTTTTAAAATGTTGATCTGAAAGTATTACAGTATTGTAAAATGTGGCTCTAGCTTTTTGCTTTTACAACTAATTTCGAACCATTCTGCATTTCCTTTAAAAAAAATTCACTCCATTACAACACAGCTCTTTCCTTATTTAAAAACTAGCTGAATACCCGTGCTTCGCCACGAAATTTTACCATGTGCAATATTTTATCCAGCTGTGAGGCCCCGCATTGCGGAAATCCGTCATTGGTGTATAGGCCCCAATTTTTGGCGCTTCGCTCACAGGAAGATTCATCGCAACGCAAAATTGAGCTCGCTTCTCTCGCTGAAAAAGTCATTGACACATAAGCACAGGCTTACTTAACTCATTTAAAAGTTCATTGCTATGCAAACATGAGCTTGCTTTGCTCGATGAAAGGTTCATTGCTGTGTAAGTCTAAGGTTGCTTCCCTTGTCGTGAAACAATAAGAAAATTCCCCTTTAATAACTATAATACAACACCCCTTTAAGAATATTTTAACACGTGATGTTTGTAAAAACAAAATTAGAAGGTCAAAACTACTTATGCTGAAACTTTCTTAGCTCTAGGCCTATTAGAAGTTGCTTTTTGTGAAAATATTAATTAAAAATTCATTAAAATTTTTTTTTAATTTTAACGTTCTTTTTGTCAAAAGTCCAATTAGGAGGCCAAAACTCTTTGTGTTGAAATTTTCAGAAATGTAGCCCAATTAGAAATTGTTTTGTAAAATATTTGTTAATTAATTAATTAAAAAACAAATAAAGTGTCAAAATTCTATTTATCAAAAGTCCAATTAGAAGGCCAAAACTACTGTAGAAAATTTCAGAGCTGTAGCCCTATTGGAAATCGTTTTGTAAAATATTTATTAATTATAAATTTAATAAAAAAAAGAAATAAATAAAAATTTAAAATTCCGTTTTTCAAAAGTCCAATTTGAAAGCCAAAACTACTTATGTTGAAAGTTTTAGAGCTGTAGCCTTATTAGAAATCATTTTGCAAAATATTTTTTAATTAATTAAAAGAAACTAAATAAAAAGTTTGAATTCTGTTTTTTAAAAGTCCAATTAGAAGGCTAAAACTACTTATGTTGAAAATTTCAGAGCTGTAGCCCTATTAGAAATTGTTTTGTAAAATATTTATTAATTAATCAAAAGTCTAATTAGAAGGCTAAAATTACTTATGTTGAAAATTTCAGAGCTGTATCTCTATTTGAAGTTACTTTGTAAAAATAAATTAATTAAAAAATAACTAATTAAAATTTTAACATTCTGTTTGACAAACATAAAATTAGAAAGCTCAAACTTCTTATGTTGAAATTTCATAGCTCTACTCCAATTTTAAGTAGGTTTCTATAGAGGCACAGACAGACTCGCAGCTTGTTTTATTATTATAGATGTGATGTATAACATATGCAAGTATTGGCTTAATTATTAAGTCTCACTTATGGTCTTATTTTTTCTTAATGTAATCCTAGCTATTCTGTATAAGCTAAAATTAGGACAATCAGTAACAACTATACCAACTGTAGGATTTAATGTAGAAACTGTCACTTACAAAAATGTCAAGTTTAATGTCTGGGTAAGTAGTTTCCTTGTTTTAATTTCTTTTCTTTCCTGTATGTAAAGTGGATATCTATTTACTAATTAATGATTTAAGTAGCTATTGAGATTGGATTATGGCTTTGCATTCCGCTGTTGTATTATGGTTAAAAAGTGGTTAAGCTAAGTTGAAATAGTACACTTGTATAGCATTTGACTCTTCAATACGAACCTTTTTGTAAAAAATAAACTAATACAGTTGAGCATCAGTAATCCTGAATGGGGTTTTTATCAGAAAAAAAACACCCACAAAACTTTCTTCGTGCCAAAGGAATTTTGTAACCCAGCCTAAGCACTATATCACATGTGTTACAAATTGCCTTGCATAAAATAATATTTTTTTTTTAAGTAGGCCTAAGGTTTAGAGAAAATAGTAAACAAATTTGAATTTCCTGACTGGAACGTTTTCAGATTATCGATATTCAGATATCTGCAGGCAGTGTTTGAGCTGGATTACAAAATTTCTTTAACAAAAGAGCTTAAATTCCAATTTTCTCCTGTGCTAAATGCTCAAATGACCACAAGTTTCATCACTCTGCATTTTTAATCTAAAATAATTAAGAAACATTTAAGTATAAATTAATTATCTATATATATATATAAAACTGAGTTGTCTGAACCTTACACAAATCCACAGTTTTGCACCTAGAGATACAAAAATTGCTACATAGAAGCTTTAGTACATTTAGTAGAGAACAACTTTTAAATTCCATTAAAAGTTGTTTTCATTAAAATTTAATGACATTAAAAACAAAAATTTTAAATGGCAACGAAATTTTTTATTACATCAGAATAAAACCAAAAGTTATTTTAATGGGGCCCCCTTATTATTTTTATGTATTACAGTTGTCTGTCCTATAAGCACTTCGAATATTATCATAATTTTCCTTATATTTACTGCCAATTGATGCTCTATGCTTGCACCATTTTAAAACGTAATGCTACATAAAATTCTAAATCTAAACATAACGGCAAAGGTTATTGAATTTGACCGAAAACTTTTAAATCATTTCGAGATTTGTTAATATTTCTTCTTATTCCCATGTAAATATTTATTCATTTCCTTTAGTATTTAACCCAGAATATCAAAACTCCTTCTTTTGATTGTTTTTTTCCTGAGTATCAAGTTCCATATTATTAAACCTAGATTTGAAAGCGTTTTTTTGTATTATATGTACATGTTTTACTATTTACACCAAACTATTTTACAATTTACACCAGAAGCGTAGTATTTCATTTTCAATTTTATTTCTTTAGTGCTTTATTTTTGTCATGATTAAGAAGTTGGTAAGGGGGTCTACTTTTTTTTTTTGTACTAATAAATTTTGAACACCACATTTTTTTGGTATCAGTGTAGTATAAGACATTTCTTTAACGCTATTTTATTTGATGTTTTTGTCCAGATAAACACAGTTTCTTGCAATGGTTTTTATTTTCAGTTATATTTTTATTTTATTATTTTAATTTGGTACTATTTTGTTGGTCAGGTACTAAATAAAAAACGTCAAATTGCAGACCTAACTATCCAAACTAACAACCTTTCAATAATTTATACTTCCTATATTTAGGATTGAAGGTACTTTTACTCGTTTTTTCAACGGCTAAACGTTTAGGCTTGGCACCAACTGGTAATCGCCTAACTGAAGAGTACCCTTAGTAATTTATATTTTAATTTTATGATTATTAATGTTTTAATTTCCTTTTAGTTAATTGATTGATTTTTTCAATTTTTCTGATCGTTAAATGAAAAAAATTGCCACATACCTTATGCTATATCTGTTCCATTTTTCTTCAATGTAAACTTTTATGTCTTTCAATGAGTCCCCAGCAGCTGAGGCCACAGTCGATGACTAATTTTTGGATGACATAAATTGTGATTTTGTTAATTTTTTAATTAAACGATTTAGCACAAAAGCTAAATCAAATGTTCTAAATTAAGCATTTAAAAAAGTGGTGTTTAGGATTTTGCTTAAAAAAACACTGGCAACTTAATCCCTGAATGCATTTTCCCTAATATTCCTTAAATGTTGTTTCTCCCTGAGATTCTTAAAATTGTAATTACATTTTTTGCTAATTCCCCCAAAAAATAAAAAACTCTGAAAATTCCCTTCTTTTTCTCCAGAACGCATGTATTAAGAACATTGCATAAGTGTTCATCCTTAAAAGAGGGGGGGGGGGGGGGATTTTTTCGTCCTATGATTCCATTATGTGAAAATTTGTGTTAAACAAATAAATTAACGTTAAGTTTAAGCTTCATTCTATGGAGAGCTACTTTTATTTTGCGTTAAACAGGATTTTATGTTAAGGCCAAAAAAAAAAAAAAAAATTGTTCCTGTAACATGGGCAAAAATATGGGTAGGTAGGAAAAAGTGGAGGTTTTTTTTTTTTGTTTTTTTTGGTGCTAAATATTTTTAGCAAATACGCAAAAAATAAATATTATTAGAATATTAATGCGCAAGATATGAAATTGATCAGTGATGTAAAATACTTGTATGTATTAATTTTTGCAGGTCAATATCCTGGGTATATACCCAGGTTTTTACGGAAATTGGGTATTTTTAATTTTTCTTCAGATTTAACTGCTCATTACACGCTAATCAATTAATTGCTTTAACGAATGTTTTTTATATAACTCAATTTTTTTTTTAAGTCTAAAAAAAATAAATTAGGATCACAATTTTTGTAATGTTAAGAGTAGGAAGGGTTACAGGAAACAAACCATTTCTTTTCTTTCACCTAAGCCAATTTCACGTTAGAGAGGTTTGACTGTATTCTAAACAATAGTTTCCTATTTTTTCAGGATGTTGGGGGTCAGGACAAGATAAGACCCCTGTGGAGGCACTATTATACAGGGACCCAGGGCCTGATCTTTGTGGTGGACTGTGCGGACAGGGACCGCATTGATGAAGCAAGACAAGAGTTGCACAGAATCATCAATGACCGAGAGATGAGGGACGCCATCATCCTCGTATTCGCCAACAAACAAGACCTCAACGAGGGTGGGTTTTTATTACATCCCAAATTACCGAACTTACTGTAATGGAGTTTTTTTTTCACTTATGTTGGGATTTTTGTCGTGAAAATCGCATCGAGTGAATTTCTGAGGAGGTTTATCGTTCCTACGTTAATTTTTATTTTGTTGAATTGATTTTAAATGGTTATTCAAAGGTGAAAAATTTTCTGAGAGAGTTTCTTCTCCTTAAAGTTTAAAAAAATTAAAGCTTCATGTAAATTAGGTACTATTTCTTCGGAAATATGTATCTTTTTCGTGCTTTATTTTAACGTCCTTTACTTGGGATATGAACTATCGGCTCGAATGTGCATACTGCTAAAATGGACGTATGCGTGTACTATGTATACAGGAAGTCGCTAGATTCATCTTGTTATATGTGGGATGTATCGTCCCAATCTTCTTTAACAGTAGGACAATATATCCCATCAATGATTAAATTACTACAAGGTTATATATTATTGGGGAATAAGCAGAAAAATCTGTACTATGCATGGACGTCCATCATCAGCTATCAAATACTTGTCACTGCTGTGATTTAGAGCACTGTTCACACCAAAAGTTACCAAAGTCTTTTAAAGGCCAAATTTGTCATTTGACTGGTTGTTTTTAAGGGAGGGGTGATTGTTTATGGTGGGAATTGTTGACTAGGTTCTTTGATTATGATTGGGTGGAATGTGCATGTACAATATCCTAGACAATTGAGGAAAATTGTCTCAGTTAACTTTATAATTTTGTTGAATTGTCTAGTTAGATTTTCGGGAAAAGGAAAAAACTTGAAACTCGTAGTATAGGAGGTGTACATTAATTACGTCACTTGCAGGGGAGGGAGTTTGTCCAATGTGATGATGGAGCTTTGCTTGTGTGTCGTAAAAACTTCTCTTTTGTTAGAAAAATTTTATCAGCACTTTTTTTTCCAATTTAAAGGGGTTTTTTTGCTTTTTTTTTTTAATTACTACAGTCATTTGATCAAGAAAGTTAATCTGTAATATATTGGACTTTATCATATCAGAGTAAATATGAAAACCGTTCAACATATATATGAATTTTTTACAAATAATTTTAAACAGAGGTGAATGGTTAAATTAATTTTTTTAGGTCAAGGGTTGCAGTGACGTGACGTAATTTTAGGGGTGGGGGGGGGGAGGTTGATCATACGTGAGTGAGCATGACATAGAGGAAGGAGAAGATTATAAAAGACAAAAAAAGTTACATAATTTATGCGTGTCCCCATACTTCTTTTAAAAAGTCCTCAAATCAAGCTACTTTTCACAATTAAATTTTAATCATACAAAAGTTGGGTCTGTTTATTTGTTTTTTTGCAAGTCAACTTTCTTAGCCAAAACTAGACATTGAAAACAGTATTTTGCAATTTAAAAAAATATATAATTTTAAATTGTGCCAATACAGTTAAATCTTCTTGTTTCTTATTATCTATATCTCCCAAGACAGGCACATTCGGAATCTCTTCAGACACCAATTACTTTCAAAATCTAAAACTGCGCTTTTCTTCTTTCAGCCATGAAACCCCACGAGATCCAAGAAAAGCTGGGTCTGACCCGCATCCGAGACCGCAACTGGTATGTCCAGCCGTCCTGTGCCACTACGGGAGACGGGCTCTACGAGGGACTGACGTGGCTCACGTCCAACCACAAGTCCTGATCCCCCGCATGAATAACATCCCTTCTTTTTCATCGGACTCCCGTCTCTCGACCAAGTGTTACTGGTTGGTCCAAGGGGGAAGTGTACGAAAAGAGGAGACTTTTATTTATGGATCCATTCGTTCGAGCTGACGTGCTGTCCTATGCTCGGAAGAGCCGCGTCGATCTAGGCCAGGGTTGGCTAAAGAAAGTTGTCTTGTGGCTCCTCTTTTTTGCTCGATCAGTGCGAGATTGTCTCATGGTATGATGTGCATTATCTAGTTGAGAAAAGTTGCAAATTATTGCAAAAACCAAAATCTTCTTATGTGCAGTTTTGTGTAGGAGAAATGGCAAATGAGATGGTAGCTTTAATTCAGTTATGATTCTTATTGGAATACTGCCTACACAAGATTTTTTCTTGAATTAGAGGACATCTGTAACTTTCAGTTTAAAATTTCTATTATGCAACTACTTTTTTATTTTTTAAGTGTATGAAAACGCACTTTAGTTAATTTCTTGTTGACTTTTTACAAGCGAGAGATTTTTTTTATTGTGATTACTACTGTTCAAGTTCTTACTTCCTTATACTAAAACCTATATATTTCTCTTATAGAGAATAAAAGGTTATTACTCGATACGGTCATGAATTTTATTAGTGTAGTAGCTCAAAAATAGTTTCATCATTTGGAGTTTTAAGTTTTTGGTTAAAATTGTTATGTTTGACATTAAGTGATGCATACATCAGTGCTGTCATACTATGATACAATCCTCAAGAGAAAAGGAAAGCTTACCAAACAGCCTCTGTTTTAACCTTGGGTCAGTTCATTTCCAATCCAGGAAATAACAAAATACATCGCCATGTATACTTAGCCTCTCCCAAAATCAAACGAACTTACTACCGATCGATGCGGTTCTTCTCTTGAAAGTAGGACAGTATGCATTCCACCTTTGGCTTTTTACCAAGTTTATGTACATATGGACTGAATATTGTGATAAGTTGTAACTGTTTATCTTATATTTTATGGTGTATTTTTTAATGTATATGTGCAATGATTCATGCTTCATTTCCAGTTCATGATTTCATGGTTATACCTTCCTCGTTGCCATTGTCGCATTTAAGTTCATGGAGTGTCGGTGTTATGTGTGTGTTTCTCGGGATCATGCTGCCTGTGACTGTTGCAGGGTTCTCACGGTCCTTGAAAATGTTTTGATAAAATTTGGTCCTTGGAAAGTCCTTAAAAAAAGGATGAGGTCTTTGAATTTTTAAGTGACCACCAATAATCTCCACCTTTGTTCTTTTTTCCACCTCCTTTTTATATTTTTATGTCTAAAGTATGTAATTTTATGGTCCTTGAATTTTTTAAAAAAGGTCCTTGAATTTTTTTTCTTCAGTTAGAGTGGGAACCCTGCTATCAAGAGGAGAAACCTGCAGTTTTGTTCAAAGGCTGGATTGCCTACAGGTTTCTCATACAACCTGTTCAGGTTTTGAAGGGGTTGGGAATCAACAGTGCCACTGCACATTTAGATGGTATTGTGCACTGAAAATAGGAGACTTATTTATAGTATGATATGCCGAGTAGTGCGTCATGCCAGCCTTTAGGTGGCATTTACAACTACATTTTCATAAAAGTGTGGTTTGGCTGTTGTCCTGGCACCTTCAATTCAAAATCAGTACAACCTATTTGTGATTTCCACTCTGGGAATCCTTTTTTGTATGCATTTGATCAACTTCAGATTCTGTGAAAAATCTATTTAACTACTGAATGAAATATTCAAATTCTACCATCAACCGGATTAAAACTTTTCATTTTGTAGAGTTTGACTAAAAGTTACGTAAAATTTTATCACTTGGAGAGAAAAACAACTGGTTCTTTTTTATTATTATTGTAGCTTTATTCAATTTGAAAAAAGGTTTGATGTGTTTTTTTTTTTTTATTAAGACTGGCAACTTTGCACCATGTTCAGTATTAAAATGATGAAAAAATACATGTTTAAAGGAATTTAGATGTTTTATTTCTGAAATTAAAAATATATTTGCTTTTATTAAAAAAAGGTCTTATTCTTTCTTGTACTTTATGTTTTTATTTTTCAATGAAAGGAATTCATACATAAAAATTTTTTAAGTACTCATTAAATTGCGAGCACATGACTTAAAAAATAAATGTTCATTAAAAAATTTTACAAAAAAAAATAAACCTTCCAAAAGCCAACATTTTTATTAACTACATTAAAGCAGCATGATGAGTCGAATCCATTTTACATCTAGGGGTATGGAACATGGTACAATTTTAAATTGCACTTAATATTGGTTATTTCATTTAAATTTGGCATGGATTGGATTGGTATAACTTCGCCGTTTTCGTTCTCGTACTTTCAATATTCGAAAAAAGTTGTCGGTTTAGTGATATTTTTTGCAGTAATGATTACATTAGCAAAAGAAGAAAAAACCGTCCACATTGGAGATATGTTCGATAACATTCGTTGATGGGCGATGCTTAAGAAAAAACTATTAAATACATTTATTATTACGCCTTTATCGCATTTCTACTGAAATTTCTGTCCTATGGCCCCCACTAACCCTTATGCCAAACTTAAACATCGTGGGTCAATCCGTTCGGGAGTTATGCTTACCACAGACCAGGGATTAAGCTGTCAGTTTTTTTTAGCAAAATCAACTCTTTTTTTTTACGCTAAATTTAAAATATTTGATTTAGCTCTTTTGCTAAACCGCAGGGATGAGAGTCTTCCGCTTTTTTGTATTTCATCATCATTTTCTTCGGATGCTATGCCGATATAATAGTCGCTGATGTTAGTACAAAGATTTGCACATGTCAGACATGGTACAGTTAAATTAAAACGCGGATTTCAGCTTTTTTTTTTACTAAAATTTGATAATTCCTAAAATCGATACCGATCTGCATTTCTATTTTATTTGGCTTCTTGCAAGTTTAACAACCACGGAACTTGCGTACGTTCAGAACTCCCAAACCTCCGACCACTTTTCCTTCAGATTGTATGTGATGGCCATTTTGCTGAAGTAAAAATATCTGCGATTATGGAGGCGCTGTTACAGAGAATTACGTTGTAGTGTGATGATCATTTTCATCATGTGTTACGCCGATATAATAGCCATTAATGCTGTTGCAGATATTCGCACCTGTCAGACATGGTACAGTTAAGCTTAAACGTTTATTTCCGCTCTTTTCTTATTGAAATTTCGTAAGATTGATACAAATCTGCATTACAATTTTATTGGACTTGCTTGCAAGTCTCGCAACGGCGGAACCTACGTACGTTTTAGACTTCCCCAAACTTCTTATGTCATGACCACTTTTACTACAAATTGCAAACCTCTATCGGCATCATTTACGTTGGTGCGTGGTGATTATTTTCGCTGAGGATTACGATGACGTAAGGATTGCTATTGCGGAGATTTGTACTATTACAGCGAATGCAATCGCCGAGATTTACGTTGTTGTGATATTCATTTTCGGCGAGTGTCACGCCGATATAATTGCCACTGTACCGAAAGTTTGCGTCTCTATAATTGTCACTGTCGCCGAAATGTACGTGGTTGTGATAGTAAATATCGTAGAACAATGATTCTCAACCACTGTGCCGCGGCACTTTAGTGTGCCGCCAAATTTTAGAAATGTATATAGTAAAAATTATAGTGCTTTTTTTTATTACGAGTAAAGTTTAAATTAAAGAAAAGTACTTATATATATATGAATATTGTAATGAAGAATTTTCACTTTCACCGCTTCGCTACATATTTCTCTGGGTCTCGTTTTTGACCTATTTTTTACTTTAATTTTTTACATACAACCCCCTGCAGGTGTGTGAGTGTGCGTCTTGTTGTCTGATGTTTGGAAAGCACATCCCTTGAGACTTTGTTTCCCACGAATTCCGCGGGCGATTTCAAAGATCACTTCTCCACTTTCGGATTAGATTTCTACGCAAAATCCCGGTTTCACCCAGCTGTACCATCTGAACTTCAGCCCTTTATCTGAAAAAGCTCAAATAGCTTCTTATGAAATAGCAGCTGAATTGATTGCAGTTAAATTAAAACCTCACAAGAAATTATATTACCAGCTTGTCGCAAAATTGTAAATATAATGACTGGTGGCTCAGCAGATATTGATATTTGTAAAATACCAGTTTCGAATTACACAATCCATCGCAGAATCAGAGATATATCGCAAAATATCGAACAAAATACTGCAAAAACTCTTGCAAATTCAAATTTTGCTCAATTAATTGCATTCGTTCGGTTTATTCACGAAAATGATATAATTAATCAATTTTTATGTTGTCGTGAGTTACCTAATTTTACAACTGGCAAACATATTTTTGATGTAATTAGTTCATATTTAGAAGAAATTAAAGTTTCGTGGAATTCATGTATTGGCATTTCCACAGATGGTGGTCCAGCTATGACTGGACGTCTAAAAGGATTTGTAGCACATGTTAAAGAACTGAATGGGGATATATTAGTTACACAAAGTTTTTTGTTTCGAGGAGCACTTGTTACAAAATATTTGCCATCAGAATTGAAAATAGTTCTGGAACAATGTGTTAAAATGGTTAATTATATAAAATCAAGACCATTAAAAAGTCGCTTATTTAGTAATTTATGCCAACCTATGGAAGCTAAGTACGAATCCTTATTACTGCATACGGAAGTAAGGTGGTTGTCCAGAGGAAAAGTTTTATCTTGTGTACTGGAATTAAAAGACGAAATGAAAATGCTTTTTGAACAAAATAAAAATTGTGATTTTGTTCATTTGTTGGAAGATAAAGTATGGTGTGCTAAACTAGCTTACTTATCAGACATTTTTGTTATTTTTAATAAAATAAATTCAAGTATGCAAGGGCCGAAAGAAAATATATTAAACTAAACAGATAAACTGGTGGGATTCCAAAAACAAATAACTTTATGGAAAAATGAAGCTCAGGAAGGATATTTGGAAAAGTTTGAGTCGGTCCCAAAAGATTTTAATAAAATTATTCATAAAATTGTTATTGACCATTTGACAACATTAGAGGAGAGAATCATTCATTATTTCCCAAATTTCGATATAAAAAAATTTGATTGGGTTCGTAATCCATTTGTGATAACGAATACTTCTGTATTTGAATTAACTTTGAATGTTGAATGAAAAGGAAGAACTAATTTCGCTTTTTAATAATCGAGATTTAATTTTAAAACATTCAGAAGAATCAATTAATTCATTTTGGATTAACATTAGATGCGATTATCCCATGATAGTGTGATGGTCAGTTTGCCGATTGTTGCTTTAATATGATTGCCAAAAGTCCAATTAGAAGGCTAAAACTACATATGTTGAAAATTTCAGAGCTGTATCTCTGTTTGAAATCACTTTGTAAAAAAAAAAATTTAAAAAGAACTAATTAAAATTTTAACATTCTGTTTGACGTGTTTACAATTAGAAGGCCAAAACTACTTTTGCTGAAAATTTCAGAGCTCTACTCCAATTTTAAGTAGGTTTCTATAGAGCCATAAACAGACACACAGCTTGTTTTATTATTATAGATAAGTTATTTATACTTAAATGTTTCCTAGTTATTTTAGATTAAAAATGAAGAGTTATGATATCCATTGAGTGAGTCATAACATTTGCTAGAGAACTTTGGACTTAAGCTCTTTTGCTAAAGAAATTTTCCCATCTTAAACACTGCCTGCAATTACCCGAATATCGATCATCCGAAACCGTTCCAGTCGACAGATTCAAACTATTTCAAATCGTCGGGTCTACTTTAATGTTATATTACTTCATACATGGTTATTTTTTACACGTGTGATACAGTGTTTAGGTTGGGGTGCAAAATTTCTTTATCTTTAAGAAAGTTCCTTAGCATTTTGCTTAAAAAAAAAACAAAAAAAAAAACAGCTTAATTCCTATCACATACATAGAAATTTTTCTAGACCACTTTTTTTAACTCGGCATGTTCCAAAACGTGTAGAACTGTGAAAAAAATTGATTTTTTTTTTCTTTTCTTTCTTTTTTTTTTTTTTTACTTAATGCAATTTATAACACAACAACTACGTTTAATTAACGATGTCTTGTTACTCTCAACCCAATAATATTTTCCCTTGAAATACAATCAAACCCTGTTAACGCAAAATCGCGAACACGAAATTCCATTAAACGCGAACTATATGCAGTTTTTTATAAGATGAAGCTTAAACTTGACGTTCGTTTAAGACAAATCCCTAGAAATTCCGCTCTCTTAAAACCACTTTTTTTAGTTGAAGTCGTTATTATAAGACGAAGTGTGTTGTGTGGCCTGCACGGTGTACCTGTACTTTTTTGAGAGCTGGCACGGCGTACCGCCATTTTTTTAATATTAATTAATAATCACTCATAAATCTTTATGCATGTATTGGAATACTAGCTGAATACCCGTGCTTCGAAATTTTGCCATGTGCATTTCAGCGTTCATAAGACATTCTACATTTCAGACATTTAATCCCATTTCAATCCTTGAAAATTGGTTTATCAAAATCGGAGTACCTTTATTCATACTTGTTTTTATTGACACTTGTTCCAAATTTTATAATTATGACTATATTGGAATTTGGTCGTTACGAAATTTCTCACACAAAACATTTCGCTTCTTTAAAATTAGTTAATCGTGATCGGAATAGCTTATTTACCTGTGCTTTTCCTTGGTTCCAATTTTTCCAAGATCTGACTGTAATGGGAGTGGTACATTTGAATCCCTCGTTTGGAACGTTAAGACCCCTTTCGACTTTTTGAACAGTTAATCGAGATTGTAATAGTTTACCTTAATAACAATATCAAATTGCAGAGCTGTGCCTTCATTGGAAGTGGAAGAATTACGTTATTCCTCCTATCATTTCGACCCTTTAAAATGAGTTAATCGACATCGAATTAATTGACTTTATCTATGCTTGCATTTGTTAACATTTCTACCAAATTGCAGAGTTATGACATTGGAAGTTGGACATCAGAAGATTCTTCGATTTGAACCTTTTGAATAACTTACTTTTTCTTTGCTCGCCCTTGTAAACCTTTACACTAAATGACATAATTATCACAATATTTAAAGGGAGACAATTGAATAACACTCTTTTAGGACATTTAACCCATTTTCACTCCTTAAAATGGATTAATCAAGATCGGAATAGCCTACTTTTTGTATGTGTTGCCCTTGTTCATACTTATACCAAAATTCAGAGTTGTAACTATTGAATACATTGTCGCCTTACAATTAATTAGCTTACTTTTCTATGTCCTTGTTGACATTTCTACTGAATTTCAGCTGTGGCACTATGGGAAGCGAGAGAATTAGTTCTATTAAGAGATTATGGAGGCTAAGCTATGAGGGACTCCTTTTTATTAATATTTTCATTTTAAATGCTATTTTCAGAACGTAGAATTTTCCAATTTTAAAATATCTTAATACATTTTCATGTCAATGAAGTATATTACATTTTTTCTAGCTTATTAAAGCAGTGATTTCTATGAAATTATGTTTTAAATGTTAATTTTCAGACAACAAAAAATTCTTCTAGTGTGTACAAAAAGTACAGTTATTTTCTTTCTATTGAAAGTTGTAGTATTAAATTTGGTTTTGTTTCAATTAGAATATATTATTTAGTTAAGACTGGTAAAAGTTTTATATAAAATTATTGCAAATGTTTTCCATAACTTGTTCCAAAAAAGGACAGTAAAAAATAATCGATAAAAAGAATTTTTACAATTTTTCAAATAAGTACAGAAATAAATAAATGAAGGAAAATTAAAGCTGGTTAATCATTAATAATATAGAATATTTTATTATGAGAAACAAATATGTATGATTTTGTGCGTTTGTTAGTGATAAATTTTCTTTAAGAGAACTGCAGATTTGCCTTGTAAGTTCAGAACCTGAGGAAAGATGACATAAACACTTGGATCTTGTTAACGAATATAGTTATTTTCTTACTATTGAAAGTAGTAGTAATAAATTTGGTTTTGTTTCAATTAGAATATATTATGGTGGATCTTGTTAACGAATTTTTTAATAACGAAAATAGAAATAATTAAATTTTTAAAAATATTCCACGAATTTTAACTGATTTTTTTATTATTATTATTTATTTTATTTCATTTTTTAAACAATTTCTTCGTATTTGCTTAAAAGCTCATACATATACCTGGAAGACATCTTTTAATGCAATACATAAATTATCTGAGGTTAAAACAGATGTATTCCTATTGAAAAGTTCCCTATTTTTTTGAAGAGCTTTAATAGCTACATTTTGTTTTTGATTATCTGTTATTCCAAAAAAGTGTCTTCAGGAATGCACTAAAAATCAAGATGAGCAACTTTCATCGCCTGAATCATCCTCTTGGACAATCGTTTCATCTCGAATACTGCTTCTTATAAATATACTTTTCTCTGCCTTACGCATCGAATTTTTTAATCGTTTTTTCTTAAACCGCATTCTAGATTTAGCAATAAAGGATTCCAATCTTTGTATACTATTCAATAAAGTATTTTGTATGGAAGTAACTCGAAAACTTCGAACCAGTGGATACTTTCTGGTAATGCTTATGACGGGAACATTTACAGTAACTGGACTTTCTTTTGGGATGGATATTGCTTGTACAGTTTCATGTTCAGGATCAAAGCCTTCCGAGACGCTCTCTTGTGATGACGTCAGTACAGCTGATTTATCTTTTAAATTATTTTCCGATTCAGCCTCAGTTATTTGAAAATCGAAGTCTGTCTCAATTTTTTCGTCTGTACTATGTAAATCAATTGTGATTGGAACTCTGGAGTAGTCTTCACTTGGATTTGGTGCGTCATAATATAGGTTGGTGTAGTTTCCAGTAACTTCCAGTGGATTCCAAGTAATCATGTTCGTCGATTCATGCAATGAAAAATTTGCGTCTGGAAAATAAAAACGGAAGTATTCTTTTACGTTTATTTCGATTCTGTTTGATGCTGTGATATTCATGTAAAGGGGATCACTAACGTTTTCATCTTGTAACAGTACATGGTACTTAAATACTTGATTTCCAGAATTGAAATAATTCTTGACATTCGACGTGAAAATGTCAACAAAGTTATCTCTTCTACTGTCAGAATTGCTTGTTATCCCTAAACTCAGTGAACTCATTAAATCTACTAACATATCAATAGATAGTTCTTCTTTTGTCATTGCTCTTGGAGATTCTGGCAGAGCTACTGTGCCGGATCTGCAATCTTTCGAATGATGTTGCACTGTAAGAGATTTATTCGACCCTTCCAGCGAGAGAACTGCAAACATTTCACACAAATCTTCCGCGGCTTGGTCGAAATCTTGCAGGGGAGGATATCTTTCCATACGTGCTTTTTTCAGTGTGGCTGCATCTTTTACTAATACATTAGAATTTCTTTCTGGTGCTTTGAAAGAATCAGAAATCTCAAGAGTAGTGATGTTCGAGTCCATTGACGAGGTTGGTGCTTGTTCTTTTTTAATTTTGTCGAGAGTTACGCGAACTGAAGTGCGTTGTGCCTTTTTAGAGCGTCTAAAGATTTTTTTAGATATAAGTTTACCTTGGTTTTGAGAAAAGGTTTGCACATTTGGTCTGCCCGAGGATTCTGAAGATATTTGAGGAATCAATCGCACATCGTGTGTATTTACAGGAGACTCCGATTGATTATGTATGCTTGATGTAAATGGATTCATATCCTTCTTATCTGGTAATTTTTCAGATTTTCCATGTATACCTTCAGTTTCACTATGAACAAAAATGTCATGAAGCATGTCTGGTATAGGTAGATTCATAGCTCTTTGACCAAGGAGATTGACATATTTCTTTTGCATAGCGTCAGCTTTACCACTAGAAACTAAACTCTTATGTTGCATGTCTGGTGTAGTTAAGCTCTTTACCTTCTGACAAGAGAGATAATCAGGTATCTTTTTAATTTCAACTTTACCTCTAGAAATTAAATTTTCAAATAAAACGTTTGATAAAGGTAAGTTCATGGTCCTCTGATCAGGGCGATAGTCGGATTTATTTTGCTTAACTTTTGTTTCACCTCTAGTTAATAAATGTTCGTGTAATATGTCTGATGTTGGCATTTCCGTACGTTTCCGATCTGTACACTTGTCCGGTTGTCTTTGTATAACATTAATTTCAGCACTGCAAACGCGATTCTTCCTATTGGAAATACTAGATTTCAAATGCTTTTTAGCCGCAGGAATCTTGGATGCAAACGATTTTACCAGATGAGAAGCATTTTGAGACTTCTCTTTTGTAAAGTCGATTAAAGGCGTACCATTTTTTACTTCCAATATTTTCTCAAATGTCTTCGGTAATTTTATAGATTCTTCATTGGAAAGCCTTTCTAAAATCGCTTTATTTCTTATGATAGGTTTGACACACGAAAAATTGAGTATTACTGCGCTAATATTTTCATCTTGTGCTTCTAAATTTTGCAAGCCATTATTCATCGAATTCAGATTTATAAATTCCCAATTTTTAGATATCACATCTCTGTCTTCAACGTTGAATGTTGAAAATTTCATTGCGCATTCTAAATATGATTTATACGAGTCATCCTTTGCCACTTCTGACGTACAAACGGAATAATACCCAAAAGATTGCTTCTCATCTACTTGCTGCAAGTTGGTAAGTGCTGGAGATAAGGCATCCTTAATTAGCCTCTGGAGCACAAAATTCAATTTATTTTTTACAGATTGCGACAACACACTGGAAGTTTGCTTATTCCACTTTTCAGGTGAAGCTCCCTTGGCTATTTTACCAAAAAAAGTTTCAGTAGGTGACACGAATGTGTTTTCTGTTAATTTTATTAGAGGGTGGGAAATGGTGGCGGTATATTTCATTCCTCGAGCCTCATTCATTACTTGCGCTGTGAGATTAGCGGTTGAAAAGTCAGAGATTTGTTCGAAATCGACTCTAACATCACTAGAAAAAATGAAGTCCTGCGAATTATCAGTTTCCTTGGAAGAAATGACAACCGATTGCCTTCCATAAGTACTGTCAGTTATGAATAACTCAAATTCTTTTATTACTATATCACGCGCAAGGCTATTTGCGCATGGTAGTTTTGATGTAATTTGCGAACTCTTAGATAGTGTGTTTGAGACTTCCTGACTGAGTGGAATAGATAATTTAGCAAAATGGAAGAGGTTTCGTCCATCAATTTTAATATTTGTGATTAACTCCCCATCCTGTTCATTAATGATTCCAAGAGGAACAAGCCGCTCATTTTGACCATTCATCAGTTTATCCCTGTCTGCTTCATCGTCATCTTTCTCGCATATGTTTGAAAAAATTTCTACTTCATGAAGGGGAAATGCTTGAACAGTTATAGGGGAGAGAAATGTTTTTTTCAACAAAATGTCTTCTTCTAAGTTGACTTTCCCTTTCTCCATTTTACATACATCGATTTTCGTTTCACTTTCACCCCCCATACACATAATTAGTTCATTCTCCTTTACTTCAAATGCATTCTCAACGGCACTTATTTCAAATTGCTCATTTCCTATTTCACCAAATACCATTTCACTTTTTTCAAAATCATTTTCTTCTATTACCTTTCCCACTATCTCTTCGTTTTTCTTGTTATTAAATTTATTTGATTGTTCTAGTGTGTAAAATATTTCGTTCTTTTCAAGTGCCTTTCCGTTTTCCTTCCTATCGTAATTAGTTTTATGCTCATTGGCTAATTCATATTCTTGATACTTTGGATCATCTACTTTTTGACTTTTGAGTGTTTCATTATTATCTTGTTCACCAGAATCTGTTGCACGTTCTCTTTCCGATTCGACTTCGTTCTCTTTCACATAGGACAATTCTTTCTTTTCAGAATACTTTTTATTTTTCTTTGTATCAAATGCATCATGCTTTAATTTATCAAGGTGATATGTTTTTTCTTTTTCTAAGTCATCTTTATTTTCCTCACTATCGAAAACTAGTTCTTCATATCCATTTATTTTTTTCTCAACAAAGCTTAATTGTTTTTTTGGTAAAATGGTTGGAAGGTAACTTTCCTCCTTTTGACTTTTTATGTAGTTTTTAAGTTCAACGTCAAGTTTTCTTTTGCTGTCTTCATATAAATTTTGGAAAAGTTCCGTTGCTTGATGTTTGTCTTTTCCAGTTATAAATTCCTGATTTTCACTTAAATATAAAGTTCTACTTGGTAAGATATATCGTTTAAAATCTTCATCCAGTTTCTGCTTTTGTTGCTCATACATATTCTTATAAAATGACGGTATTTTTAAGAATTTATCCTTAATTTTCTGCTCTTTAGAGAAATTTTCAGTGCTCGTTGCCGAATCATTATTGCGAAATATGTGCTGCTCCCCTATAGTCAAATCCATTTGGTTTCCTGGTTTCAGCTTAAACCGACCGCAACGCATTAGTTCTATCTCTTTTGGCTTAGCGCTCAATTGTTTTCTAATTAACTCTGATATTTTATTTCGATTGAACATCCATTCCGGTTCATTCATTTCTGATAAAGCATTCCATTTGAGACTTACTTGCTTATCAGTGGATTTTTTGTCTTCAGAACTGTAAATTGGGCTTATGAATTCTAGACTACAACCATTAGAAAAATTTCGATCATGTTCTGTATGGACCAGTGTTGAATTCGAATTATTTTCTGAATTATTGGCACTACCATCCTTTCCTGAGCTTTTTGGTGACTTATAGTAGGTATTTTTCTGAAGAGGTGATGATTTTCCCCTTTCTGTTTTCAATCCATTTGAGATACCTGGAGATGACGTATTCTCGCGAGTTTTACTTTCAGATTCTTTAATTAACATTTTATCCCTTTGTGGTGAATTTCGTACTTCAGTACATCCTGGTATTCCGTATAAATATTTTAAAGCCACTGACGAATCGTCTGCATCAAGAGAACTATATCTCTTAGACGTAGTCTTTTTAGAATTATCGTCTAAAATTTTCTTTTTATTAATGTATTTAGGTTCTTCTTCAATCTTTTTATATATCATAAGAGGTTTTGCTCCATCAAGATTTGTTTTTTGTTCGAAGTAGCGCACATCATTTTCGAATCTCATTCCGATATCTTTAAAATGTCGCTCCTCATTCTTTTCTTTTTTGGAATTGGATTCATTTGCAATGCTTGATATCAAGAGAACATTTTCTAATGAATTGTTGTTGGCGCCTTCTTGAAGCAGCCGCTCAAATTGACATTCCTTAGTTTTTCTTATAAGGGGCAGTTCAATTAGACCTCCTTTTAACATCTTTTTATCAGTGATTGTAGAATCTTCGTCAATTGGTTGAGGTTTTGTGTCGTTTTGGATTTCGAATCGAACTTCCCTTTTACTTAGTGTAAGCAATTGCTGTTCGGCCTCTATATTTTTGGAAATGTATTCCTTTGTCTTTGTTGAAGTCATGAGCGGTTTACTTTCTTTGGTTCTAAAGTCGTAAAGTTTTGTCAATTTAATTTTGTTAGGGTTCTCCAAAATCAAATGCTCATCGTGAACTTCCTTGGTGATTTCCACATGCGGTTGTTGCTCTAATTTATTTTCGTATGATCTCTCTACAATCGAATCCTGGTAAAATGTAACTTCTAAACTCTGCTTATCTTTGGAGATTTCAGGAGATTTCCCAATATTATTAGATTCCACATGAAGCTTTGCTCCATTTGATTGGAATTTTTGTTTAGAGTCAAATAAATCATTTTCGATTTGAGCTACCTTATTACTTTCGACAAGGAGTTGATGCTCTTTCTTTGCATTCTGTGAATCGTATTCATTTGTTTTTTCTGGTGTCAGATGAGATTTTTTTCCCTTTGACCTAGACTGGTGAACATTTTCCAATGAATTTTCGTCGTCACTATCTAATAGCAGCTGTTCAATTGAAGCTTCCTTAGCTTTCTCTACTGGTGAATTTTGCTGCTGAAATTCGACTTCCTTAGCTCTTTTACCAAACGGATCTTGCTCATCTTTATCGCTTTCGATCGCCGACGTTTTCGTACATAGTACTTCATTCAAATTTTTTATGTTCGACTCTTGTACCAATTGAACTTCTTTGGAGCAATTTTTTTTAAGTGTCTGTTGTTTAACTTTCTTAGCTGTTACTACAACTGGTATTTGTCCAAATTGAACATCTTTAGTTGTTTCTGCAGGAGAACTTTTTTTTAAATATAATTTATTGGATCTTTCTGCTAGTGCCATTGGTTCGTATTTATTTTCCTTGGCTCTATCTGAAAGTGGGTGTAGTAGATATTGAACTTCCATAGCTTCCTCAAATGAATGGTCTTGTCCAAATTGCACTTGATTAGCACTTTCTACCACTGTTAGTTGCTCACATTGAATTTCCTTAATCATTTCTACATACGTATTTGGCTGGAGTTTAACTTCCTGTGCCTTTTCTGCTAATGATTGTTGCACACATTGATCTTCCTTCACTCTTTCCATGGGAGGATATTGATGAAATAACAGTTGCTGCTGAATGCACTTTAAAAGAGACGGCTGCTTAATTTGAACTTCCGTAGATGTTACCACAAACTTATGTTCTTCAAGTTTTACCTCCAGTGCTTTTTCTGTAAACGGTTGCTGCAAAAGTTGAATTTCCATGTTTCTTTTTACAAGCGGGTGTTGCTCGACGTGAACTTCTCTAACTCTTTCTACAAAAGGATGTTGTTCAACGTTATCCCCAAGAGACTGGTCCTTAACAATATCTTCTTCAGCTCCTTCTATAGGTAGCTGTTGCACAAATTGAACTTCTTCGAATTCTTTTGCAGACTGCTTTTTGTCAATTATAACCTCTTGCGTTTTTTCCGTAAAAGGATCTTGCTTAAATTGAACTTCAGTGGCTATTTTTATAAACAGGTTTTCTTCAAGGGGAGCTTGATTTTCTCTTTCTACAACGGTCTGTTGTTCAATTACATCTTCTTCAGCTCTTTCTACTAAACTCTTCTCATACTGCAATCGCTTTGAGCTTCTTCCTAGTGATTGTTGAAAATCATTGCCACTTTCTGTATCTCGTTGTTGCATATTTTCGTATTCTTTAGTAAATTGCTGTAGGTCAAGTGTAACCTCCTGTGTCGTTTTTTCTTGAACTTCCTTAGGTTTTCCCACAAGAGAGTAATGTTTAAAGTGAACTTTCTGAACTGATTCTACTTGGGGCTGTTGCTCTACTGCATTACCTTTAGCTCTTTCTAAAAGCTGTTGTTTATCGAATTGTATTTCATTATCATTTTTATTGAAGAACTGTTTTTCCGATTGGATGCCTACAGCACATTTTATTAGCGATTGTTGCTCATATTTAATTTCCTTCTGTGTTTTTTCAAAGGTTTGCGGTTCAAGTTGAATCTCCCGTGTGCTTTCTGCAAGCGGATGTTGCTGAAATTGATTTTCCTTAGCTCTTTTTATTTGCAGTTCTTTTTCAAAAAAAACTTTTTTGGCTGTTTCTGCTAGGGGTTGTTGATTAATTGTGCTATCTTTATCTATTTTTAAGAACAGTTGCTGCTTAACTTCTGTTTCCTTAGCGATTTCTGAAGGAAACTGATTTTCAAATTGAACTTTATTTTCCAATTCTATAAGCTGCTGTTGTACATTATGAACTACTTTGTATTTTTTTTCCGGTGACTCTCTTTCAAATTGAATTTCCTTACCACTTTTTTTTAGCAGCTGTTGCTTAAATTGAATTTCCTCATCTCTCTTCGAAATGGGCTGTAGTTCAGAGTAAACTTCCTTGACTCCTTCTACAAAGGAATGTTGTTCAACTCTATCTTCTTCAGCTCTTTTTCGAAAGGGATGTGGCTCAACACTATCATCAGATTTTTCGACAAGAAGCTGTTGCTCAGCTATATCGTCATTAGCTCTTTTAAAAGGAGGTTTTTGTTCTAATAAATCTCCTTTTGCTCTGTCTATAAGTAGTTGCTCCTCACTTGCATCTTTAGATCCTTCTATAAGAGAGTGTTGCTCAATTATATCTTCCTTAGATGTTTTTTCCAGAGATTGTTGTATAACTCTATTTTCTTCGGATCTTTGTATAAGTGGCTGACGTTCCAATACAACTTCGTAATCCCTTTCTTCATCCAGTGCCTGGTCATTATCTGAATATTTATAACTTTCCATGTCACTTTTTTTAGATATCAGGTGAGGTTTTGATTCATCGAGCATCAAATTTGCCACATTATGTGTAAATTGATTTTTCTTTCCACTTTCTACGAGCATTGATTTCAGAGATTCAGTTTCCGTTGCTTTTTGTATGGGTAATGTTTTCTGGATTTCATCTCCAACTACACTTTCTACCTGCGACTTTTTATCTGATTGAACTTTCGGATAACTTTTTACTGTCAAAATTTGCCGAGATTGAACTTCTTTACATATTTCTACTGGTAAATGAAGCTCATTTTCAGCATTTTTTAAATCACTATCACTTGTCTGTTTGGATGTTAAGCGGGAATCAATCGCATCGGTAGGCTTGCTTTTATGCTTCGAAATATGCGTAGCACTTTCAACTTGAATTTCACTATCTAGTCCTCCGAAGGGACCCTGATCTTCGTCAGCAATTTCTGACTTGATCTCCACCAGCATTAGCTTTTGGCGAACACTTCTAATTCCATCTTTATTTGGAGGCACAGAAAATTTAGAATCGTTTGCTTTATAAGTGCTTTGAATATTATTTTCATAAGCATTTTCAGACTGAATTTTTGAATTAATTTGATTTTTCTCCGATAAAAAGTCTCCATTTAAAAACCGTGTTGCCATTTTCGAGGGCTTAGATCTTTTCTTCAAAATTTTTTCCAAGCAGTCAGTAGAGGAAGATAAATCTTTGGAAATATCTGAAACTCGAGTACTTTTCAATGAACTTACATTCCGGTTTGGTGAATAAGCGATTTTTTGTAGCTCAATGTAACTGCCAACACGCTGCAGTTTTCTTTTCAATTTCTTTATAACATCACTGGCAATGTCACAAATCTCTTGACTCTGCATGATATCATCTGCCATTGTAAATTCTTGTGGCCATGTATAGGATGATGTAGGCAAACTGGATAATGAGGCCTCTGCATTATTGGAAAATACCTCTTCAGCCATTTCTTCATTTAAAGATTGGCAGGAAAAATCTAATTTATGGAATGTTTCACTTTGCACGCCGGTATTATATAAACTTTCCTCAGAGGAAATATCCTGTATGGACTTGGTTTTTACGTTTCCGGAGGGAAGTTCAACCACGTCAGAATTCCCAACCTTTAAAAGAATGTAGAGAGTAATTATTTGGTAAATAATGCATCATTTACTTTTTAAATATTTCCAAAACGTTTATTAAAATCTTATTTTAATCAAAAAATATTTACAGGGACAAACAATAAGGACAACGACCGAACAAAAATAAGAATGTAAGCTTAGTATTGATGACCAATCAAAATCAGTGTAAATCTTCGAAAAATTTAGTTTAGTAAAGTAGTATTTATTTGACGAAGATTGTTCTGCACACATATCTTGCAAGATTCTTTTGAAAGACTGTTGAATAGAGTGAATTTATTTCATTACTGTTGTGTGAGTTAGAAACACAGGTGAATAGTGAATTCCAAAATATCGCCACATCAGAAGGTCATTGATATATGCAGAGTGCCCAAAAATAAAAGCACCCTATTTAGAACCGTGTGAAGCCTGTAATAAAATTCAGATCACATACATTTGTACACGTACAACTAAAATCACATTGAAATGAAAGTAACAATAAAAAATAAATAACATGTACAAAATTTTTGCAAATGACGCTATAAGGAGAAAAATTATAGAACATTTCGAAATTTCATTGGATTGTTTTCATTTAAGTCTAAAACTTTATTTGTAACTTTCCCAATAAGGTTCAACTTTAAAAGTAAAGTTAATATAAATCCTGAGCCCTTCACCCTTTATTTCAGCACTAAAGTCCCATCAATTTTCTCAATTCCACTTCTATGAATTTTGCTCTTCAATTATTGGATGGCATTACAAGCTTTTGAAGCTTGCTAGAAACGAGTGTATAAAACCAAGGTGGAGGCATAGAAGATTAAAAATCATCAGTATGTTTTAATAAAAAGAGAAATAAGCTAATATTGCCAACCAACAATTGAATTGCGAGGAGCATAGAAGTGGATTTCAAAGACCCGATGAGTCTGAAAATGGTACCATGAGTAAATAAAGGGTTCAAGCTCCACATTTGCATCTGGTGGCAAAAATTTGAACTCATTTTTTCCCCAACATTTCCTTTCACCATGATCTCAGATAACTTCAAGATTTTTTTTTATTTGTGATCTGTAATTTCTTATCCCCAAGAGGCTTTAAATAGACTTGAAGAAATAGGACGTGTCTCCTTTTTGCAAAGTCAGTATCAAATTTGAATACTCTATATTCCGGTTACCTAGAAGCAAGGGATTGCACATTAAGAGAGGGAGTTTTAGACTTTAACAAATATCAAATGTTGATTAAAGATTTACCGAAACTTCGAAGCCTGTGCTGGTCTGGGATAACAAACCTAAAAAAAAAAAAAAAAAAGCATGGTAAGGACACATTGTGCTGCTATTTATTCTTTTGACGACTCCAAAAAAAGTCATTAAAAAAGCTTATTTACCTAAAATACTTTAATATATTAAACTATTTTTGTAAATTATTATTATTTTTTTTTTTTTTTTTTTTTTTTTTAAATTCTTGAAGGATATTTCTAAAATATCGTTTGTCCTTCAAAAGTTTTTAAAATATCACATTCAGGTAACAAAATGTCTCTGGCATTCCAAGATTCGGCAAGATACATGCAATTTTAAACTATACACATGATGATAACTAATGTTTGATTCGAAAATTAAGTTGTATTTACCAAAGAGTTCAGTTTTAAACCCCTATCAGTCAACACTCATTGAAACTTTCTACGCTACTGAAAGTTTTATAAAAATAGAAGGTCGAATTTTGAACTTGTCAAATATACTTTTATGCACAGATCTATTTTATTTATGAAAGAACACTTTACATTCTTAAAATATTATTTTTCTCCTTACTTAGGATCAAATAGGTGGAAAATAAGTATCGTTTTAATAATTTAGCTCATTAACTTTGAACCATAATATTGTAAAGTTATAATTAGAATATAGTAATCTAATAGCAGATTCCCATATGAAAAAGTACTCTTCCAAAGAATATATGACAAAAAACATCGATTATAATTTACGAAACTCTTAACATAAACGTCTCCCTAAAATGATTAAATTTTCATCTATTTTAGTTGCTTTCTGAGTGTGTTATGGGTTTGGGACTGATTAATTGATGATTGTTAACAAAGTTTCGATTTATAAGATGCGGACAAAAAACTCAAAAAAAAATCTCGAGCATAAAGCCGGATTTACACGCTACCAGTCGGTGTTCGACTTTAGAGCGCCAGTCTGTGACTTCACCTGGCTACTGGTGTCAGTATATAAAACATTTTTTATTTACTGGCCCCGGCGACTCTCATCAACCAATCACGTGTACTCTCTCGTGATCACCGACCGACGACGGTGCGGCGCAGCAATTGCTTATAGACTGAGAGGCGACTGCAATTTTTGGACCTCATCGAACATCATTCTGAATTTTTTATAGAAATTGGAGAAAAGTGAGTAGATTACGAATCCACTGGTCTGGCGTGGCAAAAATGTCCGAAACTGGTCAAAAATCGACTTTTAATGAGTTGAACTAAATCCAATTGCCAAGTGCGTCATAACTTGCCAAATAATGAGCATTTTTTTTATTTGGTAACCCTCACTCTTTAATTTTCAATTAAGAAGGTTGCAGACGATTCGGATGTGTAGCTATGGCTTACTTGCATGTTTCACAAATGAGCGAAATTGGCAATAAACATTACGTCACGGACGACGTAACTGATGTCGCCAATTTGGCTTACTTTTCCGAGCAAGAGATCAGAAATCGTTTGCTCTTTTTCTCATTGAAAATCAAAATGCAGTGGGTTGACAGACGAAAAAGTTCTGTTTTTGGCAAGTTATGACATATTTGGCAATCGGATTTCAGTTCTACTCATTCCAAGTCGATTTTTGATCAGCTTCGGACATTTTTGCCACGGCAGACCAGTGGATTCGTAATCTACTAACTTTTCTCCAATTTCTATAAAAAATTCAGAATGATGTTCGATGGGGTCCAAAAATTGCAGTCGCCTCTAGGACTATTAGCTGACGTCACAGAACTAGCGATCTTCGACTGGTAGCGTGTAATAAGCATCTAATGCTCTCACTCACGTTTGTGGCTTCCCTTCTTCTGTCTCTTCTCTATTCGCCTCCTCCTCTTCTCCTGTTCGATCTCCTGGAGACGAGTCACTCTGCTCAGGTGAGCTCTGCTGTGCTCGCGTATCTTCTCCCACCGGATGCGCAACTGAAGGGGAGAAACACATAATTTCACCATTTATCTCCAGTCCTTTTCAACTGTTTTAGTGCCGCAAAACTATATAATGGTATAATTTTCAAACATTTTGTCTCCCGAAATATTGCAAATGTTATTCTCGTGCGAAAATGAAATGTCCATTACGATTATAGTTCGAGAGGCGACTGCAAGTTTAGGTACCCCATCGAACATCACTCCGAATTTTTTTAGAGAATGTAGAGAGTTTCGAATCCACTGGTCTACCATGAAAAAAAAATATGATCGAATTCCAACAATGATTATCGTCAACAATAAAAGAACTTATTTCATACGATATTTGAGCTTCATGTAAAAAAACATCTCTGGGAATTGAGAAAGTATTTGGCTAGTTATTCTTATGAAAATGTCTAGGGAAAGCATTTTTAAAGCTTCCTCCATAGTTGCCAACCTTCCTATGAATCCTCTACAAGCTGATTATCATCCAGCAGTCGTTATATTTGATTCCAGCGGGTCTCTTTCTCTACTCGATTGTTTTATTGGAAATGTGTGAACAAAAGCACACAGAGGAAGAGGATCCAACTGGATCTGTTATTGACACACCAGCGTCCGAAAAAGACATAAAATGAACGTTATTCGCCTATACTAAACTTCAACTTAACTAGACATCACTTAGACGGTAGATCGTCACAGTGCTCATAGGTATATTTAATCCATTTTGGCGGAGTGAAGACATAATTCTCGCCAAACCTTATAGCCTTTTGTTCTCTCTAGGGTTGTGGTTTGGCGAATATTATGCTTTCACGCCGCCAAAATGGATTAAATGCCTATGAGCACTGAGACGATCTACCGTCTAAGTGATGTCTAGTTAAGTTGAAGTTTAGTATAGTAATCCGACGGATGTCTCCAGACCTGAACCTCGACCACTAGGACTCTCTGTCACTGGAGGTCTGAAAAGGACGTTATCGTTCATAGGTAATCCGAGGTATGTCCCCAGACCGTACGAACAATGATCTCAAGATGTCAGACAGGGATCATAGTTTCTGACACATCCGAATTTCGTCCGCATCCTTAGGACTTTCTGGTGATTTTCAATAGCCGTGCATTTTACTAACTCTGGAACGGCCTCTTGATATCATAGGATCAAAGTTGGATGTCCTGGGGAAGATCACGTCATCCTAAATGATGTTTATTTGGACATCCTGAGGACCATTATGTGCTGTTTGGATAGAGCCTGATTTACGAAATTTGAATGAATATAAAATGCATTTATTTTATTATTTTACCATTTCTTAATAAGTTTCGTGATATATTTCCGCATTCAAGTGGCTCCACCTGTTAGAAATAAAACCTGTACTTTTTTTTTTAATTCAATAATATTAAATAGCTTTTTAAATCGAAGACATTACTGCTATGATACCATCACAAAATTTTGTATGCTTCAGCGCAATATATCGGCTAAGTATAAAAAATCACAAGTGCAATAGGAGGCAAAAAAATTATGGTATGATTTACTGAAACCAATTGGTTACTCTATATTTTTTTACAATGCACATTATCTGCCAAAATATTTCCATTTAAAAACAAGTGGTATTTTAATCACGCATATTTCAAAATTATTTTAGATATGCTAATTGTAAAAAAAAAAAAAAATAACTTTAAAACTGTACAAAATATTGCAGTAGGTATCAGGGGCAAAATGTCATTAATTTTTAAAGCAGTATTTCGGTTTTTGAGAAATTGTACCATAGGTAAATGCGTGTGTCCTTTACCTCTGTGTAACAGATTTCAATTAATACAAACCTTTTCATCTTTGCTGATTCGCGCATTTATTTTATTTTCCATAAAATTTCTGTAATTCTTAGTTTGATTATTCAACCAGTCCCGAATAGCAGGATACTTGTCCTTATAATCCTGAAATGAAATAATCTGAAATTTCAACCAGCATGCTAAAAAAAAGTATCACATAAATAATTATTTATTCATTCTTAGAGCCAAACTTAATAAAAAAAAATTAAATTAAAAAATATATATATACACTGGTAAAATAACTTAATAAGCAATTTGAAATTATCCATTTAAACAACTAGACAAAAAAGTATTGTAAGGTGAGTATGGCCCTTTGAACTCTTAGTTCTCTGATAATACTTTCCTGGCTCAAGTCTACGATCTTTATATATCAAATCTATTTTCAATGTTAAAAATATTCTGTAATTATTATTAATGAGAAAACCAAATACTTTTCGGAGTGCATCAACCCCAAGGTATTTATACCGACCTCAGATCAGTGCGCTCAAAGCTAATTTGTCATGTATTGACCTATAGTACTTTTTGTTTTCCACAAGCTAAATACTGTTCTACATTTTCTCAGGAAGTTACGACACAGCTTTTCAAAATAAAAATATATAACTTATTCTTCGTATCGAGGCTCGTGAAACTTCTTCAAACAACAATTAAGTCTTTACTAGGGGGCTCAGCCCCCTGCTCGCTTTGCTCGCCAACCCCCTGGATTGCTATGCAATCCCCTTGGCTCGCTTTGCTCGCCTCAAAGTGAAGCGTCAGCTGCATAATGCCATGAAACTGAAAACGTTTTGTTATTTATGAAGAGAATACTTACCACGTCATTATCCTACTGCTGTCGATACGCTTTAAGCAGGGACAGTGTGGCAACGTAATAAAAAGTTATTGGAAAACCACAAAAATAAACAGTATTGTACATATATTTAAAAAAGATCGGTTATTTCATTGAACAATTAAAATTTACGGGCTGGTTTCGTATGAAGCGCCAAAATAATTAAAGTTGCTTATCGAAATTTCCTATCGAAGCAATCATAGTTCGCATAATCTTTTTTGCGATTCTTAGAAGATAAAATAAAACAAAGAAAGGCCAATTATCCGGCATTCAATCAACCGGAATTTTTCGAAAATCAAATTTGGCGAGAAAATTAACCCTATTTTGTAAAAAAAAATTTAAAATTTCATATGAGATTTTGAAGTTGATTGGGTAGTTTTAGTCGTTATTTTGATAGTTTTTAATTCGTAATAGTTGAATTTGTACTGATTAGAAATGAATATAGGTTCAGATTTACTGCACAATACCTCTTAGCGACTTTTTGAAAGTTGTCGATTTAGCGCTGAATGCAACCCGGCGACCTCCGGAACATGTTTCAGCAGATAACTTTCTCGAAAAGTCTGGATTATCCGAAATTCTAATCCAAAAGAAATGTACATATCTTGGACCTATTTATTCTTGCATCATCGTAACTATTAAATTAATCTATATATTTAATAGGCAATACGTTTTTTTGGGGTTAGTCCGTCCGCCTAAACTGCTCAATCAATTTCAAACCAACAACAAACCCGTTGCTAATTTTAAAGCTTTTTTAAACTCTTCGTTTCAAAGTTGATTTTTTCTTTTTTTCTGAAGCATTTTTGTATTAGAGTAATTATTATTTTGAAGTATTTCTATCCAGAAAATGCCTCGCGTTGGACGTCGCGTCGTCGGGTTTGTTGTTTACATACGTAAGGATGTTGCCATTCATATATTCAAAATCATTGAGGCTTTGTAGTAGCTTAATGAGGAAAAATATTGAAATTTAACTAATTAATGAAGTGTTAATAAATTATTTTGGCACGTTTTGGCAAATCTACAGCTTATTTCCTTTAAAATGACACCTTGATCATTGAAATTGGTTGAGCAGTTTAGGCGGACGGACTAACCCCAAAAAACGTATTGCCTATTAAATATATAGATTAAGCCTTAGCAACAGCTTCAATGCACAAAAATTTAGACACAGCGATAATTCAGGCACCTCAAATGTAAACAAGCGTTGAGTTCCTTTCAAAACAACGCTCGAAATCCAACTCACTCATTTTGAGCATTGGCGAAGTTTAAATACTCTCTGACGAACTCTCCCGAAAAATCAAGTGCAAACAATATTGCAAACTCAGAATAATTTTGAAATTTTTTGATTAGCTAGCATGTTGTCAACTTTTTCCTCTAGCCTGTATTGCCGCTGTTGCTAAATAAATTTAATAAAATAGAGCGTTATAAGAAATATGCACACTATTTACAATTATACACAGAAAAATTGTACAACAATACCATCTCTCAATGTGGTTGTCACTTAAGATCCTTATACTATGATGATGGGTTTTAAGAAATGTAGTCATATTTTTACCCTTGAACCACAAAACACTTATATCTTAGTAATGATGTGCATTCCATTTACTTTTTTTCTTTTATAAACCCCTTGGTCGATACGGTACAACAATTATCTATACTGATCATCTAATATAAAACAATATATAATCGTCACAGATATTATTCTATTTACCATAACTTCCAATAAATGAATAAGAAACGGAAATTTAAAACTGGAATTGTTTTAAATTATGCTTAACATACGTTCAGCAACTTATCCTGATAGTTGTTCCACTGCACAAGGGATTGAATCAGAGGATTGACAGCCTGATCTGAAAAGGCTTTTCGGGGTAGCTTATCAGGCAGTTCATCGAGGATTTGCTCGACTTGCAACCGGTCCCTGCTATAAAAATTAAAAAAAGTACCCGTGAAAGTATACCTCAATGAAAAATACGAGGGTGATTAAAAAATTATCCGCAATGTTAACATTGTTCATACTGACATCTTACATTGTTCATACTGACCACTGCAATTATTTATTTTATTGTTATGTTGTTGTGGTCTTGCTATGGAATTTCGATCCTAATTCCTCCGGTTACATTTCTTTTATTGTAGATAGATCATGGTATATCTCCATTAGAAGTTTGCACCAATGAGGAAAAACGAACAGTGAGCTGGTTTTTGCAGACGCTATCTTAATAGTCACTCGTCTGTCTAATAGAACCATGTCACGTTCAAGCTCAATGTTATCGTCATTTATGACCATAGATGGTCTTCCGGCTCCTTCCTCATGCGTAACACTCGTGCAACCATTTTTGAATTTTTCAATCCATTCATAGACACTCCGTTGCGTCAAGACACTGTTCACATATTGTGCCGAAAAGTCTTTGATGAATTGCGGCCCCTTATATACTTTACGACCACAAAAACCGGATCACTGCTCTTTGTTCCTCTTTGGTGCAAACTTCTAATGGAGCGGCCATGATCTATCTGCAATAAAATTAAGACAAATGGAGGAATTAAGATCGAAATTCCATAGCAGGACCACAACAACATAACAATAAAATGAACGAGGACAGATTTCAGTATGAACAATGCAAGATGAGTTGTATTAACATTGCGGATAATTTTTTACTCACCTTCGTAGGTTATAAGTACTTATTAGTTTGATCAGCTGATTTAGATGCTTATTTAGAGCGACTTATCCTTCCCTGAAACGCTTTTACTAAAACGTTCTATGCATAGTAGGAACTTGAGTCCGAACCCTCAATCTCCATTACCAGTACCGAAAGAGAGCACTAATGGTCAAAACCAAAGATATCGGAACTATCATCACTTGAGATCGCCAAAGGAGTCTATAAAAATGTGTAGCATAAAAAGGTGGTTTATTTAGAGGGGAGGGAATGAAACTGAAAAACTTATTTTGGAACAATCTAGAAATGTAACGCATGTTTTTGGAGTATTTTTTGACTCTGAATCGAGTGAAAAAAAGAAAAAAAAAGCAAGACGATATAATCAATCTAGAATAAGTTACAGTTCTTTTTTTGCAGACAAAAATAATCTAAAAAACGAGAAAAGGTAAAATACGAAATAAAAAAATTGCCCCATTGATGAAACTTGTTGAAAAACGTTTCATTTTTCATGAGAATGAAGAATCAAGAGCCCATAAAAATTTCTTCTGGTGGAGGGATGTTTTTTGAGTGGTTGGGGAAGAAGGGGGGGGGGGGGGAGGGATTAACCTTAAAATGAATTTTGATACAACCCAGGTGTGGAGTATTTTTAGCACTGAATCGAATGACTGTAACTTTTCTAGATTTGTTATATCGTCTTGCTTTTTTTTTCATTCGATTCAGCATAAAAAAAACTTTAAGAGCATGTGTAATTTGCCTAGATTGTTTCAAAACTAATTCTTATACCCTCCTCACTCCCTCAAAAACACCCTCAATCTATGTTAGATATTGTTATAGACCCTTTTGATTCTCCATTTTCATAACAAATGAAATATTTTTGCCAAGTTTCATGAAAGGACCAATTTTTTTGTTTGTTGGTTTGTTTTTCGGATGATTTTTGGTATTATTTTACACGTACTATAATTCAAAAAGGAGTTGACGGTGAAACAGGTAAGTGCATAGCGAGGTTGGCAGATCCCACAGATGCTAGTACTTATTAGAAACACTAGAATTTTTCAGGGCAAATTTATTAATATAAGTACTACAAATAGTGTTTGTTTGCTTTTAGGGGTCTGATAACTAAACAGAGAAAAGTGGAACGAAAGTATTCTTACTTTCCATCAACAATATTTTTACATAGTGGATCTTCATTCTCGACAGCTTCTAGAAGAGTATGCAAACGCTTTTTTTCTTCGATTTCCTGGATAATAAGGAAAGGAAAACTTTAAGGAAATTCACTTATTTTCAAATTTAAGAGAGTGGGCTACATTTAGATTCTACATTAGATAATTCAGCATAATGAAGTTGGTTGATATAAGTTTGTTGAAAGACACGCTTACATAAATTACTTCTGTATTTATTTCACCTCTAAAAAATTATAACCAATGTATGTTTTTGTACTTATTCATTAATTTTTTTATTTTAATCTATTCTATAGATAACATAAGATTGAAATTTTTGTGAAAACCGATAATTTCTGTGGTAATATACAGGGTGATTGTAAAGTCAGTACCTATTTGCAACAATGAATATTTCAAAGAATAAACAACCTATCACAGTTTTATTTCCATTGAATACACTATTAAGTTGTACCATTTGGTTATTAAGTGACATTTCACCTTATGCACCCGCATTTTCCATAAATTTCTGGAATCTTTTAGTAACAGAATTCACAGCTCTTCTTAGCATCCCAACTGGAACATTTGCAAACACTTCACGGATACTTTGTTGTTGATCAAGGCTCTTAATACCTCTAGGTTTTAACTTGTACACTTTGGGCTAAGGAACAAGTTAAATCCGAGGGATAATACCAGCCTTGAACAAAGTATATTGGAAGTATTTGCAAATGTTCCAGTTGAGATGCTAAAAAGAGCTGTGGCTTCTGTTCCTAAAATATTTCAGAAATGTGTGGAAAATGTGGGTACATACTTTAAAATGTAACTTTATAACCAAGTGGTACACCTTAATAATGTATTCACTGAAAATAAAACTGTAATAGGTTGTTTACCCTTTGAAATATTTATTGTTGCAAATAGGTACTGACTTTACATCCACCCTATAGATTTTCGAGCGTAAATACAATAGATTAAAAATTATGTAAATTTTTAGGAGGCCAGCAATCTATTTCAGACGCCAACCAATCGATTAAGCAAGCTCACAATTACGTGACTTCTGGCACTTGCGAATAACAATGTTGCAAAAGTGCTGGTGTTAACTATGCTATGATGTGTCTATCTTCTATTGGAGAGGCCTACCTGTTGGCTGTGGGTTAGCGCTCTGGCTTCGCATGCCATGTGTGCCGGGTTCGAATCCCAGATTAGGCATGGATGTTCGTTGTGGATGTAGGTTCCTGTTTAATTAGCCGTTACTATGCATAAAAATAGGTCTTTGAGCGTACAAACCAACCAACCTTCCATTGGAGAGAATAGCACCCAAAAGCAATTGGTTATTCTGAGTTTAAGTAGGCTTTCACTCAGTTGAGGCGACTGTCAGATATTCAGAATTACTAAATGCATTAATCAGAAGAGCTTCGAGAAGAAAAATGAATCCATCCTTTACCTGATGTCGAATCAGCTGTCCCACCTGTAAGCTCCACAGGTGATGCAAGTAGGTACGATACTGATTGTACTCCTCCAACTTGTCTGCCTTGACCCTACCATCCAACGTAATCAGTCCTCTTTTCACCAGGTGGCTCCTACTGCTGGGTGACCGGAAGTGATGTCGCAAGTTGGGGTCGTTTAGAGAGTTATATGTGAAATTAGGGTATACGGCCTTCTGATTTAAATCAAACTCCTTGTTGGGAAAGTTCTCGTGCAACTATGGGGGAAAATATATGACAGATTTTTTTAGAACCAGAAACCAATCAGATTGAGGAGTTCTAAACAATGTATTGAGAGAGGGTTGTCAAAAGTTACCATGTTCCATTGCGTGAAGTATAGTAATCACGTCGACTACCAAACCTATAGTACCAGACAAACTGTCAATCGTAAACTATCTTGTGGCTGACAAGGGGACCTTACGATCTCGGAAATTCAGATCGGGATGAGACTCGGCAGATTAGTAGTACATCTTAAGGGTATCCACACAGTAAAACAATAAAGCGCACTAGCCAGAAGATTCCGAGAAAACAGGCTCTAAAGTGTTATGCAAAGCTAATATATTAGTAGAGAATTTTGCTCTGCAGCTCCCCGGTGGCTAAGTGGTCAGCGTGCTGGGCTCCCGTAAGGGCGATCCGGGTTCGATACCTCGTGTTATATCTTTTTTTTTTTTATTATTATTTATAATGTCAATTTATAAAGTGGGTTGGGTAGGAGTCTTCAGAAAGGAAGTTTGTTTTCGTATTCGCGGTATGCACGTTCTACCGTAGCCGATCTATTTCCCCCTTATCAGAGATGCGAATTCGAATTTTTGTAGTCAACGAAAGCGCCTGAAAATCACATAGATTGTAGAATAAGTCAAGAAAAGTTTAAAAATATATCTTGATTGCTAACTTATTTTGACTGGAAATTTCCAGCAGATCACTCCGGAATAAAAGGTTGAAATAAAAACTATAAGTCAATTCACAAATCTGCAAAATATAGAGTTTTTCTAGAATATGGTGGAGTAAGCTTGAACTCAACATACGGTTGCAACTTACGAACATGCAGTTTAAAAATTATTCTGCAGGATTACCTCTAACCGTAATAGTGAAAGATTTGATTAGTGGTTTTGTATTTAAGCTAGCCTGCTAATTCTGATAGAAACAAGTTGACTAACGATAAGAAATTACTAATCTATAAGTATTTTTATTTACCTATACATTTCAGAATGATATTCGACTTCAACAGTCCTTAAAAATATGCAGTTGCCCCTTGACCTATGTAATATTTGGTTTAAAAGGAGCAACACTTGAAAATGTTGAATTTAATATTGACCTTATTTTAAATTAGAAGAATCTGAGTTTCTTTGTATGATTGTTATAAAAATGAATATTATTAAAGGAAAACAATGTGTTGGGATTTGAATTTCTGTACCTCGGTCGGAGACGTCAAAATGTCGGTGAGTGACACTTTCTCAGTTTGGCGGAAGATTTTAAAAAAAAGTGGGGCTCAGAAACGAAAGACTAATGTTAATCATTCTATGAATCCCCATGTTTGACAATTTAATCATAGAAAATTCTGCTTTTCTCAAATTTTCATCAAAACAAAATTTTTCAAACAAGATAATTTATATTTATAAAAGTCTACCTTTCGCAACTGAGAAAATGCAGAATTTTGGTTAATTTTCCTCATGAAATAAAATGTTTTTCTTTATCTTCCACCATCCTTTTTAGGGTAAATAAATTATACCCCTAATCAAGTCCTTAGAATTAACTACTAAATTTCCATTTTTGAAATTCTCTAAGTATTTCTTTAACGTGTAAAATAACTTGGGCAATGCAATTGAGTTACTTCAGTAAATAACTCACCTAATTGTAGACGTGTATAGAGTTACTTTAAATGGAGTTTGAAAAAGAAAGGAAAAAACACCTTTCAATCAAGTTTTTGCTGGATTCTATTACAACTTCTGTATAATGAATGCTTTTTTTCTTTGTTATTGACATGAAGTCGAAGACGGTTTAAAAATTACCGTATAGATCTTTATTAACAACTCTCCCTCAGACTATATAGTGCGTCGTAACCAAGGACAACCCATTACACAGCATTAGATGGGAAACCGTATGACAGTTACTCAATGGATAATTCCCGCTTTTTATTTTAATTCAATTCTAAATGTTCGAAAAAGTCATAAACACAAAAATTTCTGCTCACTGCGCCTTTTCTTTTTTTTTAATTTGCAACCTGAAATATCTAGTTTATTTTGGCGGGAAAAACGACTTATTCAGCGGCTCAAAGCTAATGTAACGTCACTTGCTCCGAACTTGGCTTGAAACAACAGCGGAAACCAGTTGTGCAAGTTTCTCGCAAATTGCGCCAACCGGCACGGGATATGGCAATTGTCTAAAAAACTCGCACATATTTGGCAGAAACCTCACTATAACCATAGAAAGGGAAGGAAGTTTTGACGTCACAGCTAAAATGCAGCGTTTTGGTCGGAAAGCCATCGGACGAGGTTTTCGGGCGTTTTCTTTTCTTAATATTTAAATAACTAATTTTTTAAAGAACTTTTATTTGAATATTTGGAATCAGAAAGAAATTCTTTATAAATATAAACTAATTTCACTCTTTTTAAAAAAAAATTTGGAATCGTCCATTGGCATCCGTCGATCTCTAACTACAACTTCTGGATAGCTTATAAGTGGTTCCTGCTTTATAAGCAAATGAAGCCGATTGAATACTTCCCTCATAATGCTAGATAATAGGTTTCCCATGGTTAAAAAGAAATTCTAACAAGTTTTTTTTTTTTTTTGGGGGGGGGGGGGATTACTAGTATAGATCTCTATAGTGGTTGTTAAGCCTTCTTCGACTTCAAGTCAACAATCAAGCTTGCACTAGAACTTGCACTATATTAGAGGACAGGATGAATTGAGCTCACTGAATGCGCTGTAGGAACCGGTTCCCTTATCGTTGTAGAGTATTGAGAGAGCTCAACTCATCCTGTCCTCTAGTATAGAAGAGACCAGTGTTGACATCATCTGCTTGCAGAGTAGAAACCGCTTATGAGTTATCAGAAGTTACAGTTAGAGGTCATCAGACTCCAGAATGCTTTAACACTTTAAATCCCAACCCGCCCTATACCGCCTTGTAGAGAATTTCCCAGCTAACCGCCTTTCGGGCGGTTGCAGGGGTAAACGTATATTTTCAAGTGAGGGGAACTGCCCTGCCTTAGTTGTTTAAAGCGTGACGGTCCTCAACAATAGGCTATTGTGGGGCATGTAGAGGGGAGACATGGATTTAAAGTACTCAATGTCAAACTGCCCACCCTTTGGACATGGAGTAAGATAGTCAGGGACTTTTCTTTTATGCGAATCTTGTCATGTACTTAGCGGTGGCGTTTGTTTCATTGATAAGACGCCAACTAAATTCTCTGACATATCAAGCAGATGACCCAACGCACACCCCTATTGCAGGCTGTATACATATAGTAATGATCTTTTAATGGTCGACAGTGACCCCCCACAGCAATCCCAGGAGTGGCAGACAGGAGAACGAGTCGGGCGAGTTCATTTCCAGTTTTTATGAATAGAAAGTCATCGGGGTTTTGTGAAACCCACAACGCTGACTCCATGGGATTTAAAGGGTTAAACACGTGTAGTATACAGGGGTACATGGATAATACAATAAATAGGGGCGTGTCACCTATCCCTCCCATTTTCCCCCTGAGAGTGACGTCATTCAAGATGGCGTCTTGAGCAGTTTTGTTGAGTGGAGAATCGCTGCTACTATGACGTCATCCAAGATGACATCTTGGGCATTTTTTGTTACATATGCATATTCAAGTAGTAGATACAAGCATATTCATTTGTTACGTATGCATATTGAAGTAACCTACCGACTTTCCCAATGGCTTAACCAACAACTGGATGTCCTTGGAGGGCAGACTAGGAAGTGGGTACTTGCTGTCGGATGGCAGCCTCTGCCACATCGGGAGCTCGTTTCTTTGTCCGTGCTTCCTGGGCCGGATGGGAGTCGACATTTCGACCGGACGCTTCGGAAGCGACCGGAGTTCGTCAGCTTCCATTCTTGTCAGCTTGTAGAGTAAAAAAGATATCAGATTGGGATATACAGAGTTACCCCCTTTGCACTCGAGGCCTTTTTCGTGCGGAGGAACCAGCAACTCGAGTAATTTCCCGCCATTTTTGGTTCGGTTCGCGGTTACAGATCCGCTGCCAAAAAATAGACACAGTCATTGGCCGCATCGAATTTCCGCATCAAACCTAGTGGTCCTCTCGAGTTGCGGCATCTAATCATGTGGTGAGTGAGAGTCACCTCTCGAGTGCAAAAAGGGTTAATAGACTGCTAATACATATACAACAATACAACGCACTTACAGTGGCGGAGTTCAGATGCCAAAATGATACTAGGGCAAATTGAAAAGTTCGCCTTCAATAAATTCATAAGTTAAGAAAGGGAATCTCTTTTTTCGTACTCAGAATTTTCTTTTAAATTTGGAATGAAAACTTGTCTAACCGGAGGTTATTAATTTGAGTTATAGTTAAGTGTCCATAAAAATTTGTTTTGGCTGTGAATCATGACCTCAAATAGGAGGAACAATTCTTACATATAAGCTGCTCACTACAGCATAGTGTAAGAGCTAAAAATCAAACAGGCGTATAATGAGATTAAAAATAGCAAAACGGAAATGCAAAAGCGCATTTGATTTGAATTATAGAAAAATGTGACCAAAGTTGTAATAGAATAACAATAATAATGATAATCATAAGTAGTTATAGTGTTGTTAGTGTTTTATGAAATTAAAAAATGTTGTACCATTTCCATTTCGCTTTTTAGAGTCTTTCACCAAAATATACTTGTCCCCCTTACCAATTAGAAATAATATAACCCATAAAAACAAAGTTTTTAATATGTAAATCCTCTATATGCATTGCCAATTTTTAAGTGCAATTGCAACTTCTTGAGCTCAGATTGAGTTTTCATTGTGTTAGATCTCTAAGAACAAAAGATCCATTCCGAACTATTTACTAACTCCCCCCCCCATCTCCTCTAAAACTGGATTGAATAAATTGTCATCTACAACTAGTCTATTTTACAAAATTCGGTTATCGGAAAATTTTGGCGACGGATTGGCACATTCGGCGCTGAATCGCCATTTCCCAAAAAATCGCCAAGGGGGACCGTACAGTGAATCTTAACCGAGTTATCATAAAATCGCTGTTAAGCATGTGCAAAAAAAAAAAAGGGGGTTGCCTATTGTGAAACTTTATCGTCTACAAAAAGGCGCCAAATTAGCTTGGCGATATTTACACGTCAACTAGGAATAGACCCAAACGATAAGAAAAGGGCCGCAATATTTTTAAAAAGATTTTAAAATAAATCATAGAATTAAAAAATTGGTTCCGCAATGGTTTATAAATGACTTCTATAGAATACCATTCATAATGAAACGTATAATATATTTGAAACTCATCTTTAATGACTAACTTAATTTTAATGTGACATTAAACGATTGATATTGACAAACTTGACACAAAAAAAAAAGAAGAAGAAAAAAAGATAATCATACCTAATAGTAAAAATAAAATGATATTCTATCGTATCAATAACATTCCCAAAGGCGATTGTTTGGTGGTTTCAAACTTGTTGATGACATTAACAGTTGCCAAAGATAAAATACAAAACTAGTATGCAAATGAACGTGCAAAACTCGATTAGCCGTCCATCGATATCGTTCCTGGATGTTCACGTGACAAAGCATAAATGGAAAAAAGAGTTCAGGTAAAATTTCAAATTGCCTCAGACACGTAATGAACTAGGGGTGTGGAACATCGCACAACTTTCAATTACACTGTAATGCTGTTGTCAATTTGTGTCATTTACCATTTTTATTTTTTCATCATTCATTTAGAAAAAATGTACAGTTTGGCGATATTTTTTGCTATAATTCTTGCATGGTTAAAAAAAAAATTGTGATTTTGGCGATATACTTTTTGATAATCCTTATATTAACCTTTATTGTAAGCGAAACTGAGAGGAGAAGAAAAAACGATCGTTGATGAGGTATGCTCAAGGAAAGAGAACTCTGTGTTGAAGGCATTCATTTTTCAACTTTTTACGCCATTAAAATATTTTTACGGGAATTTCGAAGGTGGGGATATTTAGAACACCTTAAGAGGTATTACCACAGTGATTCTTATCAAAATCGTTAGAACCGTTTATTAGCACTCATTAAAAAACATGATTTTTTTCAATGGTAGTTTCCTTACGCGCATGCGCGATTTCGACAAAAACCATAATGGTAGGTTCCATGGCCATACCACTAACCCTCATACCAAATTTGAACATCGTAGGTCAGGGAGTTATGTTCGGGAGTTATGTTGACCACAGACATACACAACACACAGACAGACATATTTTCTATATCCACTTTTTTGAAATCAGGATGTTCCAAAATGTGAAGAAATGCACAAAAAAAAAAAAAATATTTTTTTTTGTTGACCGAATGCTATACTCTCATTACCCTATGTATATATACGTATGGGTAATTGAAAGTGAAAAGATTTTTGTTTAAGATTTATTCTACGATGCTCCTTGGCGAATTTTCGAAAGTTGGCGTTTTGGCGCTGAATTTGGCAACCCATCGCCAAGGTTTTCTAACATGCCTAGTGACCGTTTGGATACGGTGTGTTTTGAGGCCAATTTGCACTTGGCGACACAGCCTATTGACGCCATTTTCAACTTGGCGACTTTTCGGAAAAGTCGCCAAAGAGCATCGTACACTAAATCTTAATCAGATTTTTTTTTTACAACCACAAAAATATAAAAATATGTTTTGAGTGAAATACTTAGTTTTAAATTCTTTTACTCTACGTTTAAATCATAGGCGACTATTGATTATTGTGTTTGCAGAGTCGGAGATTGGGCGCCAAAAATCTTCATAAGTGGGTTATAAGAAAGGAGAGCGAAACAAAATGCATAACTGACACAACTTAGTCGCTAAAATTACACAAAATTATGGATGTGAACATTGTACAGCTTTCAATTACACTTAATATTGGTCACTGCATTTATATTTGCCACATATTAGAGTAAGTAACTGTTTTCATTTTCGTACGTTCCTTAATTTAAAAAAAAACTAAGAAAGAAAAAAGAAAAACCTAGAAATGTGGAACATCGCACAAGTTTCAATTATTCAATTACATTATAATATTGGTCATTCCATTAAAATTTGAAATGGTGTCACTTACCATTTCATGTTGTCACTCATTTAAATAAAAATGCCCAGTTTGGCGATTTTCATGGCAATTTTTGCATGGTAAAAAAAAACCCGCCAAAATGGTTAAATTGATGGTGATGTTATTCGATAGACATTACATTGCCCTTTCTTGTGAGTGATGCAGAAAAAATCAATCGTTGATAGGCGATGCTTAAGGGCAGAGATCTCTAAGTTAAAGGCACTCGTTTTTCTTTTTACGCTTTTATCACATTTCTAAGGGAATTTCGAAGGTGGGGACGATTAGATTACCTTAAGAGGCATTAACACAGAGATTTTAATCAAAATAATTTTTTAATTTTTGAGCGTTTTTTCAATATTTTAACCTTATGAGCATGCGTGATTTTGACAAAAACCTTAATGGCAGGTCCCATGGCCACCACTAACCTGCACACCAAACTTGAGCATCGTAGGTCAATGGGCAGTTCCTGCATATTTTTATTATTATTATTATTTTATTCAAATCTAAATGTTTCGAAAAGGCCATAAACACAAAAATTTCTGCTCACTGCGCTTTTTCTTTAATTTGCGGAAAAACGACACATTCGGCTCGAAGCGAATGTGACGTCACTTGATCTGAAACAACTTGGCTTGAAATGCAGCAGCGGAAACCAATTTTGCAAGTTTCTTGAAAATCGCGACAACCTGTGAGGGATATAGCAATTGCCTACCAAACACACAAACTATTTGGCAGAAACCTCACGATAACCATGGAGAACGTAAGGATGTCGTGATGTTACAGCTATAACGTAGTGTTTTGATCGGACTGCGATCGGACGAGGTTTTCGGGCATTTTCTCATCTTAATATTTAAATAACTAATTTTTTTTAAAGAATCATAAATATAAACTAAACTTACTCGTTTTTAAAATATGCGGGAATTGTCCATTGTAAATAAAAATGCAGACTGATTAATTTACCTAAATCAATAATGTGGCTCTAAGATCCAAGAGAAAATCATGTTTTGATTATTTGACTTTTTCGTCAAAGATTCATGCAAACATATTTCGTAGAAAGAAAAAAAAAAAAAAAGAAAAAAAATATTCTTTAGAACAATAAAATAGTTTAAAAAGGGAATGGGATTTTAGAAAATGTTGCAAATATTAATTTATTGTAACGTTTGCTCAGCCAAAAAATTTCTATGGGAGCGGTTTTCAATCAAGCTCTAAATGTGCTCCAGTGTTTCTCTGTATATATATATATAAAAAACTTCCACGCAGAACTTTATCATTCCATATTTGTCACATGTCATCAATATTTTTTCTATTTTCTTAATCTGTCGTCATTTCATATTTTCTAGATTATAAAATAATATGAAATTCGCCTGGTGTGTTTGAATTCATGTAGAGACAGGGTAATATTTTTGGTAAACGGACTAACGCCGATATTTGGCTGATTATAAAAATTTATGGAGCTTTCAATCGACTCTTTTTAGGACTTTAAGTAGACGAATAAAAATGTATAATGATTTTTTGATGCTTGGAGATTTGTAAACTCTGCCTGAATAATGGTAGATTAAAAACGAATTTTATTGAAATTATTAACGATTGCTGTTTCTTAAACAATCATAAGAAAACACTGGAATTTTAAGGATATTTTTTTTGGGGGGTGGGAGGGTACTGACCCCAGAAACCTTCCCCTGGATGCGCGCCTGCGTTTGCTGATGAACTTTAAAAATTTAAACTAAAACTTAATTAACAAATGTCGAAGTACAGTAATTTTTATGTGGTAACTAGCTTTAACTTTTAACGTAAAGAAATAAAGTGTGTGTTCTCATGGTGATATCTTAAATTTCTTTCAAATTCGATTGAGAGCTAACATAGGAACAGGTGAAAAGGAAAGACAAGTATCTCTAATAATTTCATAAAGTCAAAAAGCGTTCTACGGTAAGGGCGAGTTATATTTAGCTCGCTGAATGGAGAGATATTTTTATACTCGATCTAGTGAACTACTAATTGCTTCCTTCCATTCAGAAAGAAAGGTTCTCCGGGCCAGAATAAACTTGTTGTGTTCAAAAATTCGGACTGGAGAAAGAAAATTAATGATGGATTTGAAGTTGAGATGGAGTTGGGATATATGTAAGTGCTTATATTTTATATTCTGCATCGCTAATTAAATACGCAATGGCAATCAGGCACGCAGCCAGAAACTTCTGTTAAAGGGATTTTTTGTTCGATCTTGATGCCAGGTCTCTTTTCTCGATATTTGTGTTATCTTTTTCGATATTAAAAAAGGGTGCCCGGGCTAAAAGCACCCAAAAGTTACGGCTTATTTTTAAATCCTTCATATTGTTACGAATTTCTGTATATTTGTAAATATTTCGTAGCATTAATTATTTAAAAAGATAAATTTATGTACACTTCGCATAAGGCAGTGCAAGAGTTCTTAACTTCGCTTCCCTGCAATACGTGTCATAATGCTTGGTAACGGGTTTTACAGAGATAACGCTGGGAAGCGAGTTTTACAAGGAGCAGGGTATTTAACATTATGGTAGTGGCAATCTCGCCAAATTGGCGAGACAGAGTCTAGTTGGCGACATTTTCGGTCCTCATGTACATGTATAGGACTTTTCGACTACGATCTGGAAAGTTCTCCAAATGTCTATCTCTGGAAGATTCACGAAGGTTCGCCTCCCCTATATAAGATCGAGTTGACTGGAGTTAGTTGAGTCCGTTAGTTGACTGGAATTACTGAGTTGAGATACTGAGTCTCAGTGAGCATTCAGAGTAGTTCTAAAGCGAACTGTATTGCATTGTCTTTTGCAGCGATTTTAGCAGTTGTGTTGTCAAGCTTTTAACTGCTGTTTTGTGCTCTATTGTTGTGAAAAGAGCTGTATTGAGTCTACTAGAAACGAGAAGTTGTGGAGTTGTAAGGGAATCTGCGAAGAGTTATATCGGAATAAATTTCTGCAAGTTTTGATCTGTTTTGGCTTCAAATCTTTCGAACCCATCCACGCAACAATATTAACTTCGATTTTGTTTGTCGATCGGGGCGGAATCTGCGGAGGCCTAATTAACCCCCTTGCCGTCATCCCATCGGGCTGAAACTTGGCTGATAGGTTCGATGACAATGCATTCTATCCAATTTTGGGGCTGTCACTGTCACTAAAAGGACGCTTTTACAAAATACTAATAAACCAATTTGCCACCATTCAATCGCGTAAAAATAACATTTAACCGACCCTTGAAGAAAGTCTTTCCTGTTGCCAAAATGTTTTTAATAAATAAATAGTAAAATTGATTTAATCAGAATAAATAAATGATATTTGAATGCATCTATATTTAAATATTAAAAAAGAGCATCACTGTCAGCAAAATATGCGGTAAACTACTTTTAAAAATGTATTCATCAAATGGATGTGGATTTGTGTATTCACATCCAAATATCTTTTATTTATTTTGATAAAAATAATTTTATAATTTATTTACTAAAACAATTTTGGAAACTGGAAAGAGTTTCTCTAATGATATGTTAAATGCTGTTTCAGGGCGAATGGATGACGGCAAGTTGGTTTATTAGAGTTTCGTAAAAGCGACCTTTTAATTAAAGAGGCAACCCCCAAAATTTGATTGAATGCATTGTCATCGACCTTATCTGCCAAGTTTCAGACCGATTGGATAACGGAAAGGGGGTTAATTAGGCCTTTGAAGATTTGCCCACCATCCAACAACCCACCCACAAGATCGAAGTTAATATAAGGGATTTTATAAAGCAGCCATTGCAAGAAGAGAATAGCATTTTCTTTTATCTTTGAAATCAGTTCCCCGTTTAATTAGGAAAAATGGGAAGAGCCTCTTTTACCATTAGGGTACTATACTGTAATTAAAATAGCTCCCCATTTTTATCGAAATCCTTATCGGTTGCTAGTACTGTATAAGCGAATCTGTAGTACACCAATCAACGCGTGACAGTGACCATTAAGTGAAAACAATTTATGTCATTCTATTAGGTGATCTTTTTCGTAACTACTCACCAAATGTCAAGGTTTTATAGTAAGTAGTTTCTAAATGCACTGGGCTAGAAGATTGTAACATAGCGAATGATCCTTACTATACTAAACTTCAACTTAACTTGACATCACTAGACTGTAGATCGTCACAGTGCTCATAGGTATTTAATCCATTTTGGCGGCATTAAAGCATAATGTTCGCCAAAACCACAACCCTGTAGAGAACAAAAGGCTATAAGGTTTGGCGAGAATTGTCTTCACTGCGTTAAAATGGATTATTTGCCTATGAGCACGGTGAAGATCTATTGTCTAGTGATGTCAAGTTAAGTTGGAGTTTAGTAGAGGTCTTCCTCTTCATGTAGTCCACTTGTGCATAAAGAATTGCTATAGTTTCAATATTATTACTGCCTTAAACAACATATGATCGGGAAACATACTTTTACGGGGTACTACTTGAATCATAATTGCCTTGGCCTGATTTTTACGTTAATACGGTTTGTATCATTGTTATTTGCAGGGTCTCCTTCCCTGGTGCTAGGGGCGGCGGGTGTGGCCGTAGTAAGTGCGGTGAGTGGGGCGCACTTTCTCTTTTGCAATGTCTGCAGAATGGCGCAGGAGGAGAGAAGAAAAAGGCCCCGCATGAGGGGAGTGGTCATCAGGTCGTACGAAGGAATCCCGGTAAAGTTGTTTTCCTATTATGTATATTAATGTAGGCAAATCATACTACATTGTCACTAAAACTGGTATTGGTCTTTTATCGTGGCACCCAATCGCTGACATTGTTTTCAACATATTTTTAAAACCAACAACTGAAAGTAATATAATGCTTCTTTTACGTTTTGTAGTCAGTGGAGGTTCGAAATGATCTATATATTCCTAAAATACTGAACCAAGATGAAGTTCTAATTAAAGTAGTGGCTGCTGGACTAGATGTAATGGATCTGATGGTCACATGGGGTCACGGGAGATCTTTAAGATCCTATCTTCGGAAAAATGACGAGGCAAGTAAGCTTCATTTCCAACAACTTGATTACATAATGCTTTGATGATGGTGTTAGTTTAAAACCTTGTTATGAAGCAGAGGCGTCAAATGTGCATGTCTAACAAGCCATCGCTTGGGGCGCCAAATTAACCAAATTGCTAGGGCCTCCAAATTGATCATATTGTCAGCGGCGCCAAATTCATTAAATTATCAGTTGCACCAAATTGATAAAATTCGGATTTTTTTTTTTTAAATTAGCCATATAAATTGAAATTTGTTTTCGTAGAAAAAATTGTGGCAAAGAAATTATTTGTCAATAAGGCCAATTACACTTGGCTTCAAATTTATTTATTTTCTTTTATAAAATCAGCATTTATTATTCTTTAGAAATCGACAAAGCATTTTTTTTTTATTTTCAAAATGGCGTGAAAAAAAATTAAAGGGGGGGGGGGGGAGGGCTTTAAAAATGTTTTCATTTATAGCAAAATAGTTATAAGGACCTCCCCTGTCCAGAATTCTTACCAAAAGGCTGGAAGTGCTATACCTTAACGACTGACGATTTACTGGAAAGTTACATTCGAGTTGTTCATTTGTTCTTCATTAAAGTATTAACATGGTGTTGGTTTTTACAAAGATTCCGATGATGATTTAACAAGTTTACTTACCATTGTCAAAAAAATAGGACATCACGTTAACACATTAAATTGCCATTAGCTAAGTTAGGAATCAACCAATCATTAGGCTACAATTGATGAATACTCGAATTAGATTTTGAAGTAATATTTTGTTTTTAATATACACTATCTTGCCCTTTTTAAATGATAAGAATAGATGAATTAAAAAAAATCTAAAGGGAGCATAATCTTTTCTTACTTTTGCTTCAGATCTTATCACCTTACATAAAGGGCATTTTGTAAGCATCAATCAACCTAAAGTTTTTTAAAAAATATTTTTACGCTTATGAATGTGATTAGTTAGTTTTATATTTCTAGTAATTTTAGTGGTAAAATATCTAATGCTTGGTAAAAATACAAACTAATTTCAACAGCATATCGAAGACGATTGCATTGTTCTAGGAAGAGAATGCTCAGGGATCGTTTTGGAAGCTGGGAGGGATGTGACAACTGTGTCAAAAGGAGACGAGGCAAGTTGAAGTTTTTTCCAACTTGTGTATACTTCGAATTACCCAATTTATTCATTTTGCATCAACAACTGATATTGCTCATGGAAGTTAGTATTGATTTAGTTAAAAATAAGTCTATTGTGACATATTTCGATACCTCTAGTAGATGGAGAGAGGTAATGAGGGATTCATAGTAGATAAAAATGAAGGCTTGGAATCATCCCAAAGTGAGCAAAATATCGTTTAGCTCTCTCTCATTAATTTAACATTTTACCCACGATGACAGACCTCCATGTGACTTTAATTAAAATCGAAGATGATCACTCTGGCCTAAAGTAAATTTATTTATAAATGAAAAAAGCCGAGTGACTAGATTTTTAAACTTCTAGGCTGCACTTTGCTTTCACAAGGCGACATAAGGGCCCTCCAGCCTCCAGACACTGTGTTAAAGCACGAACTACTTCATGGCATGCACCACTTGAAGGACGTATAATCGTATGATAAAAGAAATGTAACATTGACACTCAATGTGCATTGTTTATATTGGACTACTTAAATTTCACTCATCGATGTGATGGATGAATAACAAGAAAATTATACTATATTCAGAGTAGAAGATACTAAAAATAAATCAAAAGATGATGCATGTACTATAATTGACATTATTCATCACAAATTACCACCCTGTGTATGTTTGCAGGTGTGGGCTATGTCTTCATACTGCATGGAGGGGCTGATGGCCGAGTACGTGGTGGTGAAACAGAACCAAGTTGCTTTAAAACCTCGGAACGTGACCTTCGAAGAAGCAGCGAGTTTGCCATACACTGCTATCCAAGCATGTAATGCCATTATGTATCAAGCATCACTGAATCCCCAATCAACAAAAAATAAGAGGTATTAGAGAGGTAGTCTAAAAGTTCAAAATGCAAGACGAATGTATGAATAAATGATCATTGTGATTTGCAGGATTTTAGTGATTACAGGAAACTCTCCGATTGGTCTATTTGCCGTACAGCTATTGAAATCTTGGGGAGGAGATGTAACGACAGCTGTGCCGACGACGGGTCTTCCGATGTCACATCTGTTGGGTGTGAATGACGTCATAGTTTACTCAGTCACCGACTTTGAATCCGAATTTCGGAAGCGAAAGAGGTATTTCGACTTATTTCCCTGTTCCACCATAAAGCCGGGATCTCGGGCCTCACCGATCATGTGTTAAAATTAGAGCACTATGGTGCTAGCTTTTGCCCATGTGGTTTCAACGTTGAATCTCAATGTTGTTTCAACGTGGATGTGTCACATTGTTTCCACATGATAGTGTTCATTTTTGCCCATGTGATTTCCACGTTGAATGACAATATTGTTTCAACATGGATGCATTCCATTGTTACCACATGATAGTGTTCACTTTTACCAATGTTGTTTAAACATGAATCTTCCACCTGAGCATGAATATTGAATCTTGCCAAGGTTGTTTCAAGACACACATTCCATAATGCTGTTTTTACAGCACTAGTTCTTGAGCCCAAGAACTATTGCTGTAGAAGCAGTTTTTCTGGAAAGTATGTCTTGAAACAACATTGGAAAGAATCAAGATAGAACACTCATATTTATACAACATTGGTAAAAGTGAACACTATCATATGGTAACAATGTGGACAGCTATTGGTAAAAGCAATCCATGGTTTATAGTATCAGCAATACGTGAATAGCTATGCAGTTGTTTATCAGACAGTAATAGCAGACATAGTAGTACATATAAATAGCAGTACATAGTAATAACAGATCAGTGTTACCATAAACAGGTATAAGACAAAATAATAGGAACACCTGCGCAAGAATGCAAAATTTTATTAGTAGAAATTTGGGCCACCATTGGCCCGAATTACAGCTTGTATTCGACATGGGATTGACAAATAAAGGTCGTGTACAACGTTTAATGGAATTCACAGCCATTCCTCCTGCAGAGAGGTCTCGAGCTCAGGTAGCATGAGTGGATTAGGAAACCAAGCACGAACTTAGTTCTCTAAAAAAAACCACAATGGCTCGATGATGTTGAGAACAAGGGACTGAGGGCACTAAGTGAGATGTTCCACTTCATCATTACCTCAACTAACCGTGTTTGAACACAGCGAGCCATGTATACAGGGACGTTGTCATCTTGGAATAGAGGACGTTCTCCAGGAAACAGTCTGAAGCATAGGTGTAAATGATCGGCGAGAATACTGCGATAATGCTTGCCCGTGACAGTCCCCCTATGGACTACCGAGTGGCTTCAAGATAACACTTCACCACACCATCACAGAACCCCATCCATGCTTCACGTTAGGAATCAAACAGTCAACATGAAAATCCTCAGCCGGTGTTCGCCAGACGAACGTATGTCCGGTGGTCTGAAATAATGATTTGCCAGACCAGATTACCTTTCTCATTGCTGTTGTGTCCAGTTTTGCCAGCTTCGGTACCACTGTCGTCACTTCATAGCATTCTACGACGACACTAACAGCATTGGGATAGCAACTCTGCTATGAATGTTCGTAGCATCTAGTTCTCGTTAAATAGTTTTGGTGGATACGGAGTTCTCAAGATGGCTGTTCATCCAATTGGTTAATCTCGGAGGTTATCTGCGACCGTGTAGTCTAACGTTTTCAGGCGACTATTCTCTTCAACACTCGTCTATCCCGGTCGGTCAACTTCGACCACTGTTCTGCTTCGCATGGGACAACTTTCCCAGTTTTGTGTAGGCTCTCATAACCCTAGACACAGTGAAACTTGAAAAACCCATAAGGTTGGTTGTTCTAGACATGGACGCTCCAGCGAGGTGAGCTCCAATAATCATGCATCCTTGCATATCGGACAGGTTGGATATAATGGCACTTTGCTGGGAATATAATTTTTTCACATAACTCTTACACCGGCAAATGCTCGACAGATACCTTCCTTTCGCCAGCACTAGGTGGCAGACTGTTGTGACATGTGCGAAGCTGTATTGGACTGTCGAAATAAGACACATTTTGAAATGGGTGTTATTATTTTGTCTTATACCTGTACATAGTTTCCCTTATTAGTCATCCTGTCCCATTCCAATGTTGAATCCTGGTGATGATAGAGCTTAAACCTTTAATAAAAACATCTTAAAATAAATACATAGCAACAACAATAAATATTAATAACTATATTACTCAAGTTTTCTTTCATTCAAAAATACTTTTTGCAGATTTGACATTATAATTAATGGCGCTGGAACAATGATTCATCCACTGTGCGTGGACATCAGCTCCCCTGGTGGGAAAGTGGTAACATTCACTACTACACCAACCTTGACAGATAAATTCCAACTTATTTGTGGATCTTTGTTGTCAGTGGTTGTACAAATGCTGGCATGGTTTATAAAGGTAATATCAGTCCGTTTTTTAACAATGCCAACTTCCCAATTTGACTTTAGCCAAATGTTATAAATTTTTTAAATACAAAATGGCAATGCTTTTAAATATGTTAAACTTCAAACATGCTACAAAAAAAAAATTTTTTTACTCAGATTTAGCCTCTACTTTCCCAAGCAATATATTTCCATGCTGAGTTTCTGTATCCTATGCATGTAAACAAGACTTATTTTGAACATTATCAACATTATACTACAATTTGCAGTCAGTTCATGAATAAGATGCTTTCAACACTGTGCCAACTAATATAACGAACATAGTTAATAATTTTATTTGCTTTTCAACCCCTCACATTTAGCAAGTTTAAATGTATTTTTTTGGCATTGAATATTTTGATAACGCATTGGCTTTTCTGCAACCGTAGCAAATTTTTCTACCAGCAAGTTCTGGAATTAAGGTGGGATCAGATTCATGACCCCGCCAGGAAGGTGCAATTGCACCCAGGGCCTGATCATGATAAGTTGGGGCCCAAGGCCCGGACACTTTCGGAGGCCCTTTTTTCAAAAAAGAGATTTATTGGAAATGGGCTTGAAACATAGTCAAATGAATTACCATTAAATATAGAAAAAGTTGATTAATTAATGTTAATATATTTTTTTCTTCTCATAAATAAAGAAACAAATTTCAAACAATTAAATTTATCAATTAAAACAGGAAAAACTTAATTTTGTAATGTAGCATTGCATTTCACGATCTCAATGTGCAGTCCAATCAGCGACAAAAATATCTGCAACATTATTTACAACTTCAAAGTCGACATTTGCAGATCTCACAATAAATTCGTTAATTTTTGTTTCTCTATTTTTCATGAGAGCTTGTTTTTTACGCTTTTAAATGATGATTTGGTTTATTTGAATAAATACACTCTGGGATGCCAAAAACTGTTCAGGATCAATACAAAATGATTACTATGTAAAAATCAATTTATACAGATTATAAAAGATATTCACAAAGTTCTTGCGAAAGAAAAGTCAAAAGTTCACAGCCGATTTCGGGGCCCCCTAAAATCATGGGCCCAAGGCAATGATCAGGGTCTGCTTGCACCTCCCTGGATTTTGAAAATTAAAGTGGTATGATTCACAAAAAACAGAAGTTTAATGTTTTAAAATATTTCATGGATAAAAATTATAATACATTCAGAGGAAAAATTAAGAAATTAACTGCTTGACCTCCCCTTTCCTCGAAAATCCCAACAGTTACATGTTTTGAAATCTTCACATGGAGCTTTCATTAGATACTACTTAACTCTGGCTAGTTGGCAGATATGGGTGGAAGGGGGATAAGACATCTTTTTTATTCTCATCAACTGTGCCAAAACTGTTTTTTTTGTACTTTCTCCTAGGCCAACTAGCGGGAGCTGTGCAATACCAAACATAACGTAAATAGTTTTTTCTCTCCCAAATTTGGAAAGGCAGTAAAATTAAATATATAATTGGATTAGCTGTATACTAATTCCTTTTTAAAAATTTGTCTAACCCCATTTTAATATTATTCCAATTGTAATGAATGAAGGCTTCGAGAAAAAATTTACTGTTGCCAGCTAAGGAAAACAGCTAAATAACACTTTAACCTTTCAGCTAAAACGAGGCCTATTAACAAGCTTCTGGTGGGACAACTTTTCATACGACAGAGAATTCTTAGCAAAAACCACAGCCTTTGTGGAAGAAGGAAAGGTATAAATAGATCTCTATCAAATACTTTTAAAATTGCAAGCAAAATATAATAAAGCAATTTTTCAATTTTGCAGATTCGCCCAATTGTCGAAAAGGTGTACGAAATGGAAGAAGCTACGATGGCATTCAGACAATTGGCACGATATGAAAATGTTGGTAAACAAGTCATTCGTATATCCATTTCACAGTAAGGAAGAAAAATATAACATGACATGTCATTGTATATAATATTAATCACCAAGAACTTCATCAAACGGAGTCCACAAGGGTAAAATCCCCTTTGAATACTGTACAGTGTAAAATTAACTTAAAGAAAATTGATTAACGAGATTACTGTTTCGAAAGGAAGGGATTTGACCATAACTTACTATATTGACTGCAACTAAGAGGACTTGGGGAAAATAAAAAATTTTATAAAATGTATTGTCATCGAACCTATCATCTACCAAGTTTTGGCCCGATTGGATGATGGCAATGGATTAACTCGGCCTCCGCAGATTCCGCAGCCAACGTCAAACATAATCAAAGGTAACATAAAAGGATTTAAAAATACCTGAACACTCAGTTATGAAGCTTCAAAGCACGTCGATTAAAAACTGAGGGGGGGGGGGGGGGAAGTGTATTTGTCTTCTAAAATCACTTGAAATCTACATAAACTCCATTTTGAAATTAAATGGCTAGAGAATCAAGAACTTTTGGGGAGGTTATTTATGTATAAAGATTCTAATTAACTCAAGAAACAATCCAACAAAACACTTCTTTACAGTAACTTTTAATATTGCAGGGAAATATACATTTTCATTCAATCACAAAATGATGCAAATCTTCAACAATTTTGTGAATATATGACAAAAATATACATTTCAGTTACATTATATACAATAACTTGCATACACAAATGTTAGTCCGCAAGACATTTATAACAAAACAAGCAGTAGTACACATCAAACAGACTTCAAGAAATTTAATTTCCATTTTAAATGGCTCTAGTAGAACTCTTGAACTGCAGCTGCACACAATGAACTTTTATTTACGAATGTTTCTTCGAGGAGAAATCCATGAGGAACATTGCATTCTATTTTTTGTCACTAAATGAAATTTGTTATAGCTTTGCCAGTAACATAATTATTAAAGCACCAATTTTTTTCCACACCCCTTTATCAGTTAAGAAATTGATGCACAATTTCTTGCACCCACCTTTTGAAACAAATTACACTTTCGCATTGTAACACAAAGATAAATTTAAATGTTCCAGAAATTCTTATTTATCTGTGCAAACAGTAAATGTTTGCAACTTAAGGAAATGAGGCAACTGCGTCGAACAAGATGCTAATTTTTCTAAAACTGATTTAAAGCAAAACACAAAAAAAAAAATTAATTTCCAATTTCTATATGAACAGAATAGATAATGGCACTTGGCGAAGAGTTCAGAGATAAAGGATAAGAAACAAGTCAAATCTTTGAACACAAAGGCCTTATCTTAGAAACCAGTCATAACATGTTCTAGATCATCAATCACAAAATATTCTAGATCATTCAAAACGTGCAAAGTGTGTCCCGAATGTTTTACTTTTTGCCTTAATCCGAGATTTTGGCCCAACATATAAAAGACAAATTAAAGGAGTGAAAATAACAGCATTTTTTATCAAAGAGGAATGCGTAAAAATGTGCAATTTAAGGCTGAATTTTAAAAAGAACAATTTGGTAAGACATATTTCCACACCTCAACAAAACCGACAGCCAAATGTATCAAAGCAAGCAAATAAAGCCAAATTTCAAGAAATTAAGTATGATGATTTTAAATGGAATGCAGACGCTAGCATTTACAATGAGAATTACTATATATAAATAAACATGGCTTGCCCAAAATAATCAATGCCTAAAACATAACAGTCTTACTTGAATACATATATAAGCTGATTTGCTATGTCAAACATAAAACATTTCTTAAGACAAGTTATCCTAACAAAAAACTCAAGCCTAATCGAAGGATGAAAATGGTTCTTTTACCAGTTTTGGGATAAAATTGCCTCATGTTAGAAAATTTGTTGGATCATCTACAGTAACACTGTAAGCTCATTCAAATTTTCAACAGGGAAAAAAATCTGACGAATAGCAATATATTTAAAAACATTTATATACAAGTGCATATTACAAATGCACAGAATAATCAAATGTTATTAATAACAGATCACATTTGTAACTATACTTTACTAACTTGCAATATAGTTGATGTATGCTATGTACATAAAATATATTTGTTGTAGAAATAAACCAGTGAATGTAACAAATAAAAACAATTCCATTCAACAAAAAAAAAGGAACAATATTCTTTGACTAAATAGCAGTATACATGTTAATAAATCCCCTTTATATACTTCCATAAACCGGGATAGAAAAACGACTTATCAACATGCTATATGCAACTTTTCAAATACATGCCAAATTGAAATCCCAACATTTAAACGTAAACTCATTCCTTTCTCCTGGATTGTTGTCACAATAAAAAGATAAAAAAAAAAAATTAGGTTAGCAAAAAATAAAACAGTTGATTAACCCTTTAACTAATCATTCATTAGAGAATTCAGTTAAAAGATTAAATCACCACCACTAATAGAACATTCATATTCCAACTGATATCACCTTTTATATTTACATAAACATAGTACAGAGTTCCTATTCGAATCTTTAACAGATAAAATTTCATCTCAGATTAAATACCAGACTGCAAGTACAGTTACTCGCCTATTTTTATGGGTGTTAAAATAATGCCAAGAGTAACAATATTTTCCCTAATTTATCTTGCTATTATCTGTTTGCGTGATTATCCTCAAGTGAACCAAAGTGAACAGGAACTCTGAAGCATGTTCCCAATAAATTTGAATTAAAGAATTATTCAGAAATGGTTACAACCTAATGAATGGACAACACAAAATAACCAATACAATACACCTATTTTCATCAAAATAGTATAAGTTTAAGAAAATACCTCATCTGGGGAAGTATGTTGCACAACACACACACAAAAAAAAGATTTTGAAAATCATTGCACCTCAAACAAGGGGTTGTGAATGAAATTTTGAAGGTTGGTTCCAAAGTATTAGAGCACCTCATAACTACAATTACTATATTCTGGAAATATAATTGTTTATGCTAATAAAGTTTGCTAAAACAAGAATTTAGCCATTAGTTTTGTTAAGACAAAATGTCCTTCTAGACTTTAATGGAGTTTTAATAAACATAACTTCTGCTTGTAAAACTTTTAACACAGCACAAGAAGTTACATTTGCGTACAAGAGATGTTATTAAGCAACAGTGACTCATTACAGTATGAAGTATAGAAAATAGTTATTTTAAACACCACCCTTTGACATTACATTTAACACTAAAGCAAAATTTTGATAGTCATGCTTATCGCAATGTATGCATAAACTGATTTACTCCATGTTTATGTTAAGGTATGCAAGATGTAGAAAATGCTGCCAAAACTCATTACCACTCAGCTTTCGATACAAATAAAGCTTTTACAAAACACTAGGAAAATTAACGACAAACACAATAACCTACAGCAAACAGTCTTCCTTCCAACACTTTCCCATAAGGCTAGGCTATAGTAAAATGTCCGCAATTGGCATACCTGTTCAAAACAAACAGGTCGGACTAGGCAATATTTTCAAGACGCCAGATACTAATCACCATTTTAAAGTACAATTTTTTTTACAATACACTTATGCAAGTCATCAAAACGCAATTGGAAGATCAAAATTACAATTCAATCTCCTTAGAATAAAACCAGAAAGGAATACTTAGAACTAATTCAGGGGATTAACTTTAAATTTGAATTTAATAAAAAAAATTATATTAATAAAAAGAAACTTTGCACTATAACAATTATATATAAAATCCCAACCCTTTTACAATTGTATGCGATTACCTAAAGTATGTGAGTAGTTAAAAAATTATAAAGTTTAAAAAATTTTGTTAAAAAATTATAATAGGGAAAATTATGGTATACTTATATATTGGGAAAATTATGGAAGAATAATGCAAGGAGGATGAATTGTAATCTCAATCCAAAGTCAACAACCATTCCAATAAATTTTCTCAAGAAACAAAAAGAAAAACGAATGATATGCGGGATGAAATATATATAAAAAAAAACTATTTACAAACAAAAAGAGATCGAGCTCAGTGGTGAGGAGTCGTGAACAGCCTCCGGTTCCGCTCTGAGCGTCGCTTGCTGTCTCCGTCGCGGGGCTCGTCTCCACGGCGACAGAATGCACAGATGAATACGTCTGGCACATGAGTGGGACGCACTTTCGCACAAGACATGTGAACCCATGTGCTGCACAGCGTGCACTCGATCATGGGACGACCGCGGAAAGGTTTCATACAGTGGCACGTGATCAGGTCCCAGGAGTCACCTTCTGGAAAAGAAGTCAGGGGTGAACATGACAGTACAGCATTATAAATAGGGATGCATCGAATATTCGGTATTCAGCCAAATATCTGGACCTTCGGCGGTCTAACACTTTTTATTCCCTATTTACTATTATTGCAGGATACCTCTGTATAGAAACACAATTTTATTTTCAATAAATATTACAATTTTATTTTACAATATTTTAAAAATGGCAAAATTTATAAGGCACATCAACAGCAACTTTACTGTCAGGAAACAGATTGAAAAAGTTTTCTGATATCCTCACATGGTTTATACGAAAATCCATGATTCAATAGTTTAAGTGCCCACACGTTATTGGCTATAATCGTTTTTTTTAACAGCAAGTTCTGTCAAACTTGGGTGGTTCCCTTTCATATGGGAATTCATTGTTGCTTCACCCATATTTCCAATATCAAACATTTTATGACAAGATATACGAAATGCATTATTTTGTATCTTCGAACGCAACAACCAATTCTTGTATAGCTCCAACTCCAACCAGTGGTCATTAAAGACACACTTACCACCAGGCATATTAATGTGGACTATGAAAAGAAATTATCTTAAAACACAAACAGCTTCTGAAGATATCATGTGGACGAGTCACATGGATACACTTGGCGCTATTTAGCTGGCAAGTTGTGAACTAACATTGTATTTTCAAATTTCTGTAAATTGTGTGATGAAATAAAAAAAAATTAACTTAGATTTTAGACATTTTTTTCCTTTTATTATTCAAAATGTAGGCAAATTAAAATTTTCCAGGAATCAAGGTGCTATTTTTTAAATTTTCCAGGAGTCCTAAGTAAATTTCAAGAGTTTTCCAGGGCCGTAGAAAAATAAAATCAATTTCCAGGAGCTGTATGAACCCTGGTGGGCCATAGAGCTCCTACTGGTTCAGCTAAAATCCCTATTCGGCGCATGCCTAATTATAAAAATCTACCCCCAAACTTTTACCATCGGTAAATATAAACATTTTAAATTAGTTTTAGGATTTGCTTGTGGCTTTTCTTTGATATGGAGCTTTGTGAAATCTGCTGCAATAGAAGTATCTATAATAATAGAGGTAATAATGTAGTATTATGCATATACATAGAAATAGGGTGCATTATTAATTGCATGTACATATTCTGAAAGAAATAAAAAATCTGTATAAAGTACAGTTCTACTTTTTTACTCAAAATGAAACTATTTTTTTAATTTATGTGAAAAAAGCAAAAAGTTAAAAAAAACATAACTTCCTGCAAAAGCAGGGATGAGTTTGGTAAAAAATCAAAAAGCTGAAAACAAAACGTTTTATGCGTAAAACACATTTTAAGCTATACTTTAAAAAATTGTGGTTTTCCATGTGCGTTTATAACACTGCAAATTCTCTGTCTGTCCGTGAGAAAAATGGTTCAAAATAGAGGCACCTAGATGTAGGGATACACTTTGTGCTGTCATCAGGCATGGTATAGTTTAAAAAAAAAAAAAAAAATCCTTTAAAAGCGATGGAATTTGGCAAAAACTTCAAATTTTCAACAAGTCAAAAAACAACTTTAAGCAACTATACCATATTGACAAACAGGCCGAATATAATTAAACCTAGTTTTCTAATTTTTAAGCTACATTTTAAGTACTAAAATCTTTAATTTAAATTTTATTCCTACCGTTCAGCTTGTTCAATAAAATAAAAAGCAAAAACAATTTTACATACAATTGAAGTAAAAATAACAATATTAAACACAGCTTCTTTAGAAATTTTTTAATTGGGACTAATTTTCAGAATATTTTTATACAAAATGATATAAAATTTTTCGTATAGATTCACACGAAACCGATCCTTAAACAGGCACTAATCACGGCTATCGCATTTACAGAAGTCTAGTCAAATGGCTACAAAACGGTGTTGAAAATCTCGGTAATAGCCGGTATTGTATTAGAGTAAACCTCAGCGAAAATGACCATCACTCTAACGAAAGCAATAGCGCTTGCAATAGCGGTGAAAATCTAAATATCAGCCGAGATGAAAATCGCAACTACGTGCGTATCGGCGATAGCGTCCACGATATCTGCACAAATTTCGGTTAAATCGGATGTTATCAAAGTACGGCATTCTACGAGAACAACTCTCACGCAAACTGAAATATCAAAGTTAGAACCTAATATACCGGAGCAACTCTCAACAATAACGCTATTGTATGGGCGTAACTCGATGAAAATTACAATCACAAAATCTCGGCGATAGCGCAATTCATCACGGTAATATCAACATTCTTTCGGTAACATCGGTACAAATATCAGATTTTACAACAGGGTAGCACACAACAAAAATGCCCATCACAAAAACGTAAATATCAGCGTTAGCGCCGAAGATACTGGAACAATTCTAAGCAATAACATTGTTTTATCGGTGTAATACTCCGGGAAAATGGTCACCACAGCAATCTAAATCACAGCGATAACGCACGTCCTAGCCACACAAATCTCGGCAGTAGCGGACATTACATCAGCGCAACGCTTAACGAAAACAAGCAACACATACTAACGTAAATAAACGATAGTTCCGTGGATGTCAGACTTGGAAGCAAGCGCATTATTAGTATACGTTAATCGCGTGAAATCGCAAGAAGGAATTTACATTTTGAGCAGAGAAAAAAATGACACAAAAGGATCAAATTTCGGCGCAGTTGGAAATGTACAAAATGCGAGTTTGAGCGCCAATCTAACTAAAAAAATGCATTTCAGTGGATTTTCGTACTTGGAGCAGGAATAAGGCAGGAATGTGATGCGACCCCCGAGCGATAGGTTTCCCGATCTTTCGGAAGTGAATTTGCTTCGCGGTTCAGCCTTAGGAAAAAAGTTATTTTTCCGTGGGATAGAAAAAGCGGGAAAACACGAATTTTTTTCAGGAATTAGAAAAGCGAAACTTTCTTTGCAAAAGTGGAATTCTTTTTTTTCTAAAAAATTAAAAAAGCGGAATTCCGCCACATGGCGGAAGAAACTTATCCCTGCAAAAGTGATGAAAACAAGAAAAAAAAATAAAAATATTTCAGAAGTAAAAATCCACTTATTACTATATTAACTTTACTGATGCCTATTTAAAACCAGTTTTCGAATATTTTTTAAAGCTGCATCCAAAGTATTGAAATCTAGTCGAAAAAGCCGAACATTTGGGGCATATATACAGGGTTCCCACTCAAATCACAGAATGAAAATCAATGACTTTTAAAGACCTATATATTGTTTTTAAGGAACTTTGAAAATTTGTTTTCAGGCATCATATCTATATATAAATTTTTAATAAAATATATTCTACCAAAAAAGTTACAAGTTGGTGGATGTGTAATACAAATATGACAGAGAATTTTGATACAGTGCAGATAAGTGGCAGTCATGTGGTGATAGCAAGTCTGAGTTGTATTTTTATAACTTTTGCAAATGGGCACAACATCCACAAAAATGAAGGACTTTTAAGGACCTCTAACCATTTTCAAGGACTTTTAGGCACCTCTAAGCATTTCCAAGACCTTGAAAACCAGTTCAAAAATATTAAGAAATTTTAATGACCGTGAGAACCCTGATATATATATGGTTTAAAAAATGGTACAAAAAAAAAAAAATGACATGAAAAATAAAGTTAATTAAAATCCATACCATTATCTGCAGCTTTGCTATCATCATTGGAGTTGTAACTATTATCATTAAAACTGTTATCACTTTCTGAAGAATAACTGTCGTTAGTTCTCTCGGAGCCGGGTGGGGAGTAGGATCCTTCGTTCATTTCCTACAAACAAAATCAGAAATTTTTAATAAAGTAAACGGTTTTAAGCCAACCTGAAAAATAATAATTGAAATTGTTACAACACAGCTACGACTTCCAAGTCAATCAGAAGTAGTTGCGAAAAAATATACGAAAGATAAACTTGAAGGGAAGTCCAATCAACTCTGAAAAAGAAAAAAGTATTTATCCTTCATTAAAAATCTGAAATTATGTGGTAAATAATTAATGCAGGGGTCGGCTGACTTTTCTGTGCTAAGAGCAAAACATTCAATAATCAGAATTGCAAAAATTTTTAAAGAGCTGCAAAATAAATATAAGTTATAGCAATATCAGCTTTTAACTGGAAACATTTTTATATTATTTTTACAGTATACAAATCATGCCAGATGTGACAAGTCAGTAGTTAATTTTGGCTTGGAATAAACACATACAATTCCGTATATTCTTTTTTAAATAAAAACTTTTTTTTTCATAAATTTTTCACCTCCTTTTAGGCGCCATATTTTTCAAAAATATAATAAATCATGAACAAAGTGTTTTAAAAGACCATGCAAAGGTGAAAAGATTAGAGTGAAAGGTGCTATCTACCCCAGGCAAAGACGAGAGGACAACGAACGTCAACAAAAGCTCGATGCAACTGATACAGACTCATGGTAGGCGCACTCCCATTGAGTATTCTGATTGTTCCGTATTTTGACTGTGAAGATGCCATGGGGCACTGTGGACGCTGATTATAAGTTGGTATTTGAGAACATTGTAACCAATCCCTCCTACTCGTCTGTGTTTGTTGCATTTTCCAAGTTTGAGATTACACAGTAAGTTTATGTTGGGTTTACCCAAACAAAGCCCACATTAATTACTACATGTATTGCCATATCAGTTTAGTCTTAGGTTGAGTTACTCGAATATCGGTTGAATATTCTCGAAAAGAGCTGTGGTCTATCGACCCCTGCATTAGAGAAATGAGTACAAAAGAGTAACACATCTTTAGGCAGGTAAGAAAACTAAGGCTTGTGTTTAAAAAATCAACATGTTACACTAATTACAATGCATAGCCAAAATATGCTTAGCAGTTTTTGTAATTGTCAGCCAGCCAAGATTTTTTTATTATTTTTAAATGAGTACAATTTCTATGGAAAAAATAGTTCTTTGAAGTGTTATTAAAACACAACACCTCAAACATTTGCAAACACACAAAACTTTTTATATTCCATACACATCCAAATTTTTTTCAGAGTTGAGGGAAGTAAAGAAACAAAACTAGTGAATTTTGAGCAAGCTTCTCAATTCACCTTCTAAGCTAACACAATGCTTTCTTCCCTCTAGTAAAATAAAAAAATAAAAAATTGAGGGAAAAGGGCAGCTTTGCACACAGTAATAAACTATCTCAAAACTGACAAATTTCCTTTAAAAAAAAAAATAATAATAATAATAATAATAATAAAAAAAAAAAAAAAAAAACCAAGAAAATCTATATAAATTTAAGAAAAGCTATCCATTAGTGAAAACAGAAAAGCTTATTGGAAAGGATAATTTTATTTTTTTGGTGACTGCAACTTATGTTCCATATTAAAAACTAAACCTCATATACATAATTTAATGACCTGTTTGTAAATCTGTACACTGCATCGCAAATAAGTACAAGTTGAACAACATGCAATTAGTGTCAAAATAAGTTATTAAATCTTGCTCGTTTACTATTTTTAATCCTTTGATTCCAGTAAGAATACCTTCTACTTTAAATAAAGGTCATTTTGCTTATAAATTCTCGATGTATGCGTGCAAACCAACTGGCTAAAAGTAAATTTAAATATTACTATTACTTAACCATGAAATTAAAAAAAAACAAAAAAAAACTAAGAAATAATTCTTGTCTTACCAAAGACAAGCATGCTACACTTTAAATTTTCAAAACAGGTAGAAAGCCTTTTACCCTCTTCCAAATAGAGACACAATATCACACACATTTAGATGTACATATCTAAAAATGTCCACATTCCTCTAATATAACATTACCATTGATTTAATTACAGAATGGTGTATTAAGATATGGATGTGAACACAGCATGCCGGCGATTGAGGCCACCATGAAAAGCTCTGAGGGCAGTCAGGGCTCGATGAGGTTGCTGTTCAATGGTAAAGAAACAATTAACATCTGTTCTCACCACATCTCAAATCACAAACAGGATTCCAACTCAAAAAATAAATACATCCCAATATGAAGAACTAGGCTTATGTTGAAAACGATTGATAGGATAACACATAGGATAGGATACCTCATTAAAAAAATCAATAATTAAAATCGTAGTGACAACCACTGCCGAGTAAAAACTAAACAGCATAATTGAAAAATCAGTTTTGTTCAAAAGGAAAACAATTTTGATATTAATAAAACTAAGTTGACATGATAGTTAAGAAATTATGACCCACAATATCCAATGCTACCTAATAGAAGCTAAATTTTAAATAATTATGTTATGATATTTAGTTTTTCCATAGAAGAGAAAAACAAAATATAACAAATAAGATACTTTTTAAGTTTGATTTCAGTATTTTACATTCGATAAATACCCATTGAATAAGTTTTAAAATCTATTTTGTGTATATAATTGAATTCCTTTTCATCTAATCAATACAGATATAAATTGCCAGTTATCAGTATATTTAAAACTACTGTTTTAAGTTCACGTCATTTATTTTGCTGGTCCACATCCTTTTATTTGCAAGTTCAAATTGATTTACAGCATTACCAGGTTCCATCTTTTCCCGGTTTTTTTTTTATATATATATATATTTTTAAATCGCTGATAAAGTGCCACAATTTATTATTATTTTTTTTAAATGAAAAATTTATCATCCATTGTATTTAAAATGTTTTGTTTCTAACGATAATGATTGCTGTTTCCAACTCATATTGACACGATTCAACACGCAAATGTAACTAAGTTCAGTTTCTAAACTTACTGCAGCATACAAGAGTGATACGTGACATTTCATAACTAGTTTTGGGAAGGATGCTTTCTAAATTCGCGCTTCAGCTAATTTCGCAGCAATTTCTCTGAAATTCGATCACTCGGACATTTTGTTTTAACACAAGGAATTTTTTTCCAACACCTTTAAATTTTGTCTCAAATAATGAGTTTGACTAACATTAATATATATAGTTTGGAAGCGTTAAATATTTTTTTTTTTTTATGAACACCAGGAAGATTAACCCACTGACGGTCATGGGAATGGGCGAAATTCTCCAGTTGTTTTCCCTGCAATAATTTTTAAATCATATTTCTAATTCAAATACAAAATTTTTGTAATTATTTTTTATTTGTTTTGTTTTAGATAGGTTATAGACTATCATCCTTATAAAAATAACTAAAATATTTCTTATTTTAAATTATATTTATAAACTTAAAAATGTTGTGCATTGCTAGAAAAACTGGGGATCCTAAGACATATATATACGTGCATGACCGTCAATGGGTTAAAGCAAAAACTAAATGGGATGCAAAACGCAAAGTCGTATTTTAAATAACAAAAAGATAGCATTCTTTTCTATAGACTTAATTTCCCAAATTCAAGAAGTAATTTAATAACTTTGAAGAAGGAAATATAATTTTTTCATGGAGTAGGAGCCCTATTTAAAAAGACAAACTGAATCTTGAGGACAACAGTGTTGAGAAAGAGCTCTTTCTCTCTCTCAACAGTATTGTACTCAAGTTTCATAAATGCCAAATACAACATCAGTGTTAAAACTAGTTATGATATTTTGAATTTCAAGATACAAAATTTCAGTAAAAAAAATAAAACACAAACGAACTGGTAATGTACAAGATTTACTTTAAGTTCAGAAGTAGAAATAAATGTTGCCAATTCGCAAACAGGCTTACTTCTTTGTGCGGTTTATACTTCTCATACTTCAAAATCAAGTCGCAAAACAGCAAGAGTGGGTTTTGAGGCGGACTGTCACGAGCATGATCATCCTGTAAAACAACAATAAAAATTAACAAACCTATATCATGCAGACCTCATAGGGGGGAAAAAAAATAAAAAAATAAGGATCATTAAATAAATTATGAAGGCTTTAACAAAGCCATATAAAAAACACTATTACAGTAACAGATTTATTTTCTCTTCAAACATTGACAATGATCTTACTTTGGTTATACCTGGTATAAAAACACATTTTTTCAAGCAATACTATGGCCAAAATAGCAAAGCATTGTCTTTTGCTCGATTCTTCCCAAAGAAAAAGTATCATGTTGTTAATAAAGAGCAAAAACTTGCATTCAACCATAATTCTAAAACAAGGCGATATATGACTGAACTAAGCAATTTTGTTTAAATTTTGAAATTTTAGAGAATTCCAGTTATGAAAATGCTTATAAATGAAGTTTCAAAATTGTTACTAGTATTGTCAATATTTCTCAATAAAAATCGAGTAACAATACCAACATCCCCAAACGAAAATTGTTTAAGAGGAGCATTCGAAGTATAGACATCTATTGTACTTTACAAATTATAAAAGGTACAATTGCTGGAGTCTATACAAAAGTAATAAAAACCAGCAAAATCCAGAATTTTTAAAAAAATTTCAGAAGTCTAACTTTAAATGAACACTATATTAACAAATAGGCAAACCAAATTAAACACAGTTTTGTATTTTTTTTTTTAAAGTTATATTAAAAAAAGCAGAAATCAGTGTTGTGTTTCCCATGAGCTGTCCTATGTTTGACAATGGCAGCATTTTTTTTTTTTTTTTTTTTTAATTTCAAAGTAAGGATAGATTTTAAAGCTTAGAAACAACTAATTACTTCATGGACTCAATTACTTAGAAAACTTCATAGCCTACTTAAATCAAAAAATTTTAGAAGTCAAACTTTAATCAAACATACAATATTAACAAATATGCAAATGAAGTTAAACCCAGTTTTGTATTTTTTTTTCTCTTTGAAGTGAGGCCAAATTTTGAAGCTTGGCAACTAATTACAGATAACTTCATAGCTATATTTTAACTTTTTCAAACATTTAACGATATGTCAGTCTCAACTAAACAAAAGCATATCAACTAAGCAAATTGACCATGACCAGCTTCAAGTTAGTTCAACCTTTACCTAGCATTGAGCAAGATTTATAAAACTTAAGTACCTAGCTAAAGCTATAAAAATTAACTAGCACATAACACTACATTTGAAACATTTATTTTTTCTTTCTTTATGATATGTTACATAAATTACGTTTACAAAACTGAGATTGCAATAATTATAAAATTTAATCAAATCAAAACTAACACAAATCAATAGCTAAGAAATAAAAAGTTCCAAAAAATAACTTACACGAATATCTTCCCATTTATTTTTCCTACCTGCAAGAAAAAGAAAAAATGTATCAGTTTAAAATAACTTTTTACATGGCATATTAAATGTTGAAATAGCAAAAGAAAAAAAAAATCATTTAAATTTTTTGCAAACAGCATTAATATTATTATTTACAATATATAGTCTTTTGACATTAGAAGTTAGTATTAAGCAAAAGAAAGTAAATAGATATATTTTACACTTTTTGGCACATTCAAAAATTGGGAGAGAATTAAAAAGCAGAAATTGTATAAACATTAAGCAAAAGAAAGTAAGTCCTAGATAAATTACTCTTTAGGGCACTTCAAAAAGCTGGGGCGACATGAAACAGAAATTAATGTCAAAAACAAAATTTTAAATCTTATTCAATAAAGAAGTTATTTGATAATTACAACTAAACAAACGATAAATTAAACTTATTACAAATTAAAACTTCCTATACATCAATAAACAATTAGGTTCGTTTTTTTTTAAAGCCAGTGAATAAAAACAAAACTGTCTTATAAATTCAAGTATGTTATTTTCTCAGACCTATTAAACAAAACAATTCAAAAGTAAACTTAAGGCATGTATTTCAATTATGGCAATTAAATAATTAGAATACAATGTTTTTATAACTTTTAACTTAGTATTCATGCTTAAATGTATCACTTTTATTTTTTGAAAAATTATGCCTAGCAACATTAAAATACTAGTTTGTATTGCTTTAAGTCATTAAGCTGATTTTAACAATCCGCCGTAAGTACAATATTTCTTTAAAAGAGTGAGATCGCAAATTTATTCCATTACAGATCGCAATTTCTAAGAGGATACATTCAATACAGCTAAGAAACATTACGATTTTAATGATGAACTATCAAGAAGTAGAAATTAAAAAAAAAAAAATCCGAGCACATAACTTTTTAATAATCCAAAATGCAAGCACACGTTTTAATTGAAAATTAGGTATCTTCGAGAAAAGTTGTCTTGAAGCCTCTATTTAAAACGAATGATTATTATACTAGTAGTTCTTCACATTATAGCTTTACAAGTAAAATCGAGTGTCCATACGTACAAACGAAAAGTACGTATCGGAACGATACAGACATTTACTAGATTTCAAAAGGATCCAAACTTAAACATATTATTTCGAAGAAATAAAAGATTTTAAAGAGATACTTTAAAAAGATCAAGACACGCCATGTCAAAATGGCAGCAAATGGATACCATACCAGGAAAAAAAAAATCTAACGGCGCTACTAATAAGAAAGTAAATAAACCATTTTCTTTTCATAAATGCAGAGCATTTTTAATAAGAATAAGCTGCAGAACAGATTAGCAGATTTTATCATTTTAATCTAAATTAGAAGTGATCAACCGATCAGTTGAAAATCCAAAAATTCTTTAGATTATTTACTTTAAGGAATTAAAAAAGATAAATAAGTTGCAACTGTACTTAATACAGATTTTTAAATAATAATACTGTAATGAGCTTACTTTGATAGTATTCTCCCATGTCAATATGACGTCTTGAGTGAAGCATAAAATAAAGCTATAATCTATAGGATTTTATGTTTTATAAGAATAAAAACGCTACTACAGATTCAAAGTTAACTTTATGAATGCCTTGTTTCAGAGAATTACAAATAGCTTTAGAAGAAAAAAATTAGAAACGAACAGCAAACCTTAGCTATCAAAAATACCTAACTTTTTCGTAAGCAACAAGCAGAATCCAACTCTCCAAAAATCAACGGAGATAAACTGACGAATGAAATTCAAGACGATGGGATGATTGCCAGATTCTGCTTCAATGAATGTTTACCTCCCTAATTTTTTTTCACAATTTTAAGAGAACCAAATTTCAAATATAAAATGCTTGTAATTTTTATATAAAAATGATAAGTTAAAGGCTCATAAATTGTATATGAAGTTTTCATCCAATAGAGAATATTCTGGTCTGATGTAACTGTAACTGATAAGTTAAACTAGCATCAAAACAGCTCAACTCCTTTAATTCTTCCTCACGAGACGACGGCAGGTTAGTGCCATTTTAGGCAAAGTCCTATTTTTTTGCCTTTCGTTTACCATAAATTCAAAAATAAAGTATGAAGATTATCCATTCTTCTCAAACGGTAAAAATACCGAAAGATGTCCATCTTAAAGTGAAATCCCGTCTCGTCACCGTCCGCGGCCCACGAGGAATTCTCCGCCGGGACTTTCGCCACGTGCAAGTCGATATGAGGAAGGAAGGCAAAGACAAGCTTGTCGTCGTGAAATGGTTCGGAATCAGGAAAGAATTGGCCACCGTGCGTACCGTGTGCACCCACATCGAGAACATGATCAAGGGAGTGACCTCCGGATACCAGTACAAGATGAGGTCCGTATATGCTCATTTCCCTATCAACATAACAACCTCCAACGATGGCGGACTTGTCGAGATCCGTAATTTCTTGGGTGAAAAGATCCTTCGTCGCGTCAACATGCAGGCTGGAGTCGTCTGCAAGAATTCCACGGCCCAGAAAGACGAGCTGATTTTGGAAGGAAACGACATCGAAGCTGTGTCCAGGTCTGCTGCCCTCATCCACCAGTCTACCCTTGTTAAGAAAAAGGACATTCGTAAATTCTTGGACGGAATCTACGTGTCTGAGAAAGGCACAGTTGTAAAAGAAGCTAATTAAATGTCTTTTTCTCAAAGTTATCTTTGCTTCCTACTTTGTTTGTATATGTTTCTGTCTTGAAGTAATGTGCTATAAGCATCTGATTAACCTGAGTTTACTTTTCTATGACTTAAAAAACAAAATTGAGATTCTAATGAAGTTTAAAAAGCTGTAATTTTGTAAACAAAGCATCAAAATCTCGTGTAAGTATTTATCAGATTCTTTCAACATGGGTGTACAGAAAATTTTAATGTATGTTCCATGATTAATTATTGTAAAAGTTAATATACATGCAGCACAATCTCTTGTGTTGTTTAATTGCAAATATAAAACGGTCTATTCCTAGTTGACGTTAAAATATCGCCAAGCCGATTTGGCGCTGTTTTGTAGGCGATACAGTTCTAAATTTGGCAACCCCATTTTTTTATTGATGTGCTTTGGCTTCAACCTTTCTTTACCACAAATCATGGAGCTGGTTCGTTTCTCAATTTTTCATATTGGAATTCCGAATTGGCGACATTCTGGCTTTGTCGCCAACTTTTCAAAAGTGCGCCAACCCATAAACGTGAACTAGGAATTTACCCAGTTATCTTTAAATGAATTAATTGAAAGCAAGCAAATAATTCTATCTTTTTTTACTTGATGAAGATATTTGTTTACAAGTGTGTTTATTTAAAAATCAGTAATTAAGGATTCTAATGTCCAAATTCAGGGATTCAAGGAAGGAGTTCCGAATAAGGGCGATCCAAAAGCATGTTATATGGGTGTAATGTAGACTAAATAATAAATCTCGTCAGTTATTTCATCGTAAAGTTTAAATTTAATTTATTTTTAAAGCCAGATTAGTATTTTATTTCTATTATGCCAAAATGTAACAATTATATTTTAGAGCAATTTAATGATTTTTGTATTTGTGAGTTAGCATTATTTCTACTATATTGTCTTCATAAGTATTGACGCTATTTGACTTTCCATGAGTCATGGGGATGCAAATATTTGTTCAGTAAAATTTGTACTAATTTTGAAAATGCCAGTATTGGCAGGTACACACTCAACATTTTTCTAATAGGTTTTCGTTACCTGTCGGGTTCCCAGCGTTGCTTTCTGAAAGAGGAGCTTGCTTCTTGATGAACCACCCAATTTTATTCTATAGACGATATCTTTCAAGAGGAAGTGCTGTATCAAGCTCTTAATCTAGATTTTCTACCGTCAACAATAATAAAACATACCACTAAGTGTATAATCAAAGTTGTGCGGACCTTGGAATAATAAATAAATTGGTGCGTCTAAAAATTAAATATTTCTATCCTTTATTGAACGAAAATATGCTAAATCTTAATGTTTGAAATCGTAAAAAGTCTAAAGCAACTAACTCGATGGTGCCTGTTTGATGCACCTGGACAAAAATGTGTAGAAGCAGATATTTAGTGATTTCCTCAGCCTGACTTGTTTATTATAGCAGTATAAATTGAAGGTTTGCATTATGGTTAACATAACTTAAAAGAAATTGTTTTGCCTCGACTTCTTCATAAAAACTTGCATAAATCGAGGTTCTCGCGGTCATTAAAAGTGCTTAATATTTTTGAATTCTTTTTCAAGGTCTCGAAAATGCTTAGAGGTCCTTAAAGTTTGCATATGTTGTGTGCCCAGCTGCAAAATTTATATAAATACAACTCGGACTTGCTATCCATGCATGATCGCCACTTATCCGCACCTTATCGGGATTCTCCGACATATTTGTATTACGTATGTGCCAACTTGTAACTTTTTGGGTAGAATATACTTTATTAAAAACTTAGATATAGACATGACACTTGAAATTTTTTTTTTAAAGGTCCTTAAACACATTATTTAGGTAGTGAAAAGTTGGATTTTCATTCTGTGATTTGAGTGGGAATCCTGGTATGTATGCTATACATCACACTAAAAAGTAATGTTATTTCCTATTTTAAAACTCACAGATGTCAGACCAATATTTTATTTCATTTACAAAGCGACAGAATGCCTAACTTAAAAAAAAAATAGGTATCTTGGCTTCAAAATGTATTACAACCATGGTGTCCTCAATAGGAAAGAACAAGGATTTTGGAAGATATTCGAAACAAAACAGTCAGCTAGTTAACATTTTTCATAGCGCAACAGCTCACTTGGGCCGTACTAATTAGAAATATCAAATTCTGTCTGATATAATAGACCATTACGAGATTTACACCGGTATGGTAGAAGCTACAGCTAATATTTACATTCTTGTAATGATAATTTTCACTGAGTATTACTTTCATGTAGTAGGCTCTATTGCAGATATTTGAACTGAAATGTAAGGCACTATTGTCGATATTTACATTGGGGTGATAGTCATTTTCACCAAAAGTTTCCCTGATTAAATAGTTTAGCAGCAGCCTTTTCCCGATACTTGCACCACTGTTTTGGTGCTGATGTTATAACTGCCATCTCCGAGATTTGTGTTTTAATGGGTACTTTTGGCAAGGCTCCCGTTGATGTTATAGATATGTGCGTTTGGTGCCGGTGTGATGATTGATTTCACCGTGTAGGTCAATCGATGCAGAATGACTAAAATTTTAATATTGTAGCTAAATTTTGAAGCAATTTATTTTATTCAATTTTATTAAGTTCAGCTTGTTTTGTTTAAGTGCTGTCTGTAAGTAAGGTAGTTTTGCCAATTTCCATTGTAGGAAATATGAAACCCCCTCCCTTTCTCCCTTATTCTATCCTTTCGTTTGTTATGGAAAGATAGAAAGGAAAATTTAGATTTCTTCCAAACTTAAAAAAAAATGGCATGAAAAAGAGCCCGCATACTAAATCCTTTTGAACATTTTGCTGTATAAAGAATTGTTAAGATACATGTTTACTTGGTATTGGACTATTTTGAATCGAAAGACTTTATATAAAGTTGTATGTAAATCAGCAGTTTTATTCTGATCTAGACTTAACGCTTAAAACCCTCGTGACAAATAGAAGATCATTACTGACTTGAAAGAAGAAATCGATATTAGGTTATGAAAAGTGAGGATACTATTTTTAACATCCGAAGCTACTAGAGCAACTATTTTCAAAGCTTATAGTCACTGACCACCCTGTATGTAGTACTACACCAGTAAGTACAAGTGTAGAAATTTAATTTATAGGAGTTTTAAGACTAACAATTTACAATTGTATTAAATATTAAAACCCTTTTAAATTTATTTTTTAGATTTATTTTACATGAAAACTGTTCATACCTGAAACAGGAAGGTGGTTGTTATTTTCCCGACAGCTTATAAGAATTTTATAAAATTTGCAATATTATTATTAAAAGTTGGATATTTTTTTAAATCTTCTCATTTGTAGATTTCATTTGATATTTAACATTGTAACTTTTAAATTGTTCTTCTTAAGCTTGGGAAATATTCTTGATCAAGACAGTATTATATGGAAAACCAAATGTCCTGAAAAAATAAAGCAACAGGAAGGTAATTGTCCAATTCATTCAAAAATTGAATCGTCATCGAACTATCAAAAAATCTTTAAATATTGATCTATTTGTTATTTCTATAAATAACTCGCACTACAAGGCTTGCAATTTTTAATGACGATGAAAGCGAACGTAAATGAATTAAAAGTTTTAGCCAAGATTTAAACTTTTTCCATACAAAGACATGCAATTTTGATTGATGCTTAAAATTTAAAACAGGTTAAAGAAAGTTTTTTTTTTATATATAAAAATAGTGATAGCAAATATTGCCACTTCATTCTTGTTGAAATGTAAAAAAAAAAAAATATTTATTTGTAACCAGTTAACTTAATTACATTGATTATAGATGCACATCATTTGATCTGATTAATTATTTGAACTAAATAGAACACACTAATGTCTAAAAGTCTGATGAAAATTGTCACAAATGTCTAAATCAGTTCCTGTACTTGAAATATTTGGGAAGGATCTTTTTTCAGACATTGAACTTGATAAAAGTACTCTTATTTTTAAAAAGATATTCATGAACATTTCCAGACAAGGTACTAAAATTAAAAACAGTGCAATATATATTTTATATAATCAAATATATTATGTACATTGTTTATATTACAAAAATTCACTGTTCTGTTCACATTAGTTCTGTATTGCCTGGAGCTCCACGTTTTTGTGCACTACAAATACTGCAAGTTTTCTGCAAAATAACAATTGGACAAAGTGAAAAAAAGGATGTAATTTAAAAATCCAATGAAATATTGATAAGCATATATTTATGGCAAATAAGTGTTGAATATTAAACAAAGCCGAGTTTAGTCAATCCAAATTTTTCAATGGAATTTCAGCTAAGTAATACCTAACTTAGAACATTGCATATTATAAATAAAGTTATTATTGCAATCAACACAAATTCATTTTTGCTTAGGAGTTTAAAAAAATACAGAAAATGACCAGAAAGATTAAAAAAAAAAAAAAAACTTGAGCACTATTGTGGTATTTCTATTAATTCTTCATTTAAAAAAAAAAAAATTGCCAAAAAGTAATACATAACTTGGAACATTATTACATGTTATTCATAATAAAGTTAATACTGCACAAAAAGCAAAATGAATTACATTCAAGAGTTTAAAAGAAGGTTCCAGCACTACATCCAATCAAAAGTTTAAAAACCAAGTTAAAAATTCAAATAGTAATTTGTTAATACAGTTTAAATGGCATTGTTATTTTAATCTTTTCATTAATATTCCCAAAAATTCTAAGAAAACGAACCTCAAGCTTTTGATCAGGAACACAATCCTTATGAAAAGCATGTCGACAATTAAACACCATTATTCCGCCACCTATTCTGGAATCTGAAATGAAATTTATTAAAAATAATAGAAAACAAAGAGTATTAATTTCAAATCCTGTAATTGGAGATTCCAATGATAAAAAGCCATGTTCCTGATAAATAATTTGTCAAAGTGAAGTAAATGTACATAGTAACGCATGACTAATCTTTTGCTTAGTATTGCCTCTAAATTAAGAAGTTCCACGTATGATCAGTAGTGCTACTATCTACTGGGTAGCTACCGAAAAGAGGTAGAAATGAACTCTTCGGTGGTTATAGGTATTGTAGTACACTCCCTCACACAAGCGAGTGTGTGCTAACATCCTGTGCAGTACTACGCACTACCTATCTTCAGGAAAACAATAAAAACAGTACTTGAAGTAGCAAAATTGTCAAATTAGTATTTTTTTACAATAAACATAAATTGGGCAGTGTGACTTCTTAATTTAATATGTAAATCAAAAAAGCCATTGTGTAATTAATGTTTTTCTAAGCCTAACAATAATGATTGAGTATTAGATAATATTTTAACTTGTCATATTTAAGGATATTAACACTAAAGAAATTTTTGAATTAATTACACAGAAAAGCTGCAATTTTATCATTTCAAACTTTTTGTGATTCTAAATGGTATTGCAATAAAATATCTGAAATCCAGACCTTTTCCAGCACTGCTAGCTTAAAAATTTTTTTTTAAAGGAAGTTTGTTTGTATCCGAAAGTGATGACAGACAGAGCTAAAGAAGTGGTCGAGTATAAAATTTCCAAAGAACAATTAGTTGGAAGTATTGGACATTGCAAATAAAGGATTAGAAAGAGACAATTTCAGAATTGGAAATAATGGGGATTCAAGAAACAGGAGAAAAGTTTAGTCAAAATTATTAAAACAGCTACCTTAAAACAAATTTTTTCAAAACCACATCAAGTTGTTACATAAGGTTTTTTCTTAGTTTATTCCATTTATATGTTTTATTTCATTGATTTTGTGTTAAAAAAAAATTATATGTTCTAAAATCCGGAATTTCACAAAATCGGCGGATTTGAGATTCTCTTCTGTATACAAATACCTAACTTTCCATTAACTTTTTCCATCTAAATTATTTTAAAATTCAAAAATGTTTTGAAATCAATATTAGGAAATAAGTAACATATTCCTTTCTATCACTAGAGACATTAATGAGTTGTTTATTAGTAAAATAATCACTGATAAACAAAGCTTCATCCAAGTAGGCTGCTGTCCTCGAAGGGTTATGCGTCGAAAAAAGAAAAAATACTGTGCAATAAAAAGTATTTATTTTTAAAGCCTGGAAGTGTTTATAAGTAAACTAGTGATTGCTTCTAGATTTCATGTGATCATATAATGATTAACAGGACTTCAGCTGTTAACTAAACAGCTAAAAATTAACTTAACCATTTATTAAATAAAAAAAAAATTAATAAAACAATACAATACACATTTTTTTCATGACAAGAATTCAATGTTAAAATCAACATTTAAACTAGTGTTCAAATATTGTTAAAGAATACCTTACCATTTATGTGCAATTTCCTCTCACATAATGGACAAACTTGATCTTCTAAAATAACAAAATGATTGTTAATAAAGGAAAAATATACATAACAGCATTAAATACATAATTAATAAGAATTTCAATGACAAAACAAACTCCAAAATTATACAATACTGTTTTTAAATTCGTTAAAACATCTAGGAATTTTATGAAAAGGAAATGTCTAATACCTTACTACTAACATCAGTAACAATGTAAAATACTCATTATGTTAGCTAAAATATCAATCAATAAAAAAAAACTTTATTAAAAAGTTTTTGTTTTCTGTTCCCCAGCAATAAATAATTTTTTGATCCAACAACAAATTGGTAGCTTTAAAAGGAAGTTATAGTAAGGATCATTCCCTATACTCGCTGTCACAATATTTTAGCCCAGTGCATTTAGAAACTACTTAGTATAAAATCTTGAAGTTTGGTGTGTAGGTATAAAAATAATCACCTTAGTGAAATGACACAAATTAAAAACTCAAAAATAACGTCTAATGTATTTTATATTTGAAATCCTATCGTTAATGCATGTGCAGGGGCATAACCTGGTTTTGTCTATTGCTATTTTAATTTTCATTTATAATAAAACATTAAATAAAAACAATTTATGTCATTTCACTAGGTGATCTTTATTGTACCTATTCGCCAAATTTCAAAGTTTTATAGAAAGTAGTTTCTAAATGCACTAGCCTAGACGATTGTAACATAGTGAGTATATACTTCCTCTTAAGAGAAATCTAGTAAGTGTTGGCTGCATGCCAATTTTCAAGATTTATTCTCACTTTGGAATAACATATAAAAGAATAAGGCCTTTAAAATACTTTTTCAAAAACCTAATACTTACCACTCACTAAGATTCCTCTCTTTTGCAGCTTGTTTAACTTTTCCAACAGACTATAACAATCAGATACCATAATTTTCTTGCATCCTTCTCGTAATGAAATCTAATACAAAAGAAATGAGTCATCAGATTGAATCTAATACTTGGCAAAGATAATGATCTATTAAATAGTTACCACAGGGGATGCAGAATTTTTAGTAAAGAATTCAAATAATTTTAGCGAGGAGATCATTTTGTAAACTTTGATTGCTTTTTACGTAAGGAATTGAATTCAGCATTCAAGATTTCTAATACATTTGGTTTTACTGTAGTAAAATACTTGGGACTAATTGAAGGTAATTTAGGAATTCTGATTAAATTTATTTTGTTAATTTAAAGACAAAATTAATAAAAAACTATTATTTTTTAAAAAATTCGTTACAAGTTTTTAGAAAATTATTGCAAAATTAATGAGAAAATACCTCATTTAGAATTGTGAGGATGAATATTAAAATATATAAATATGAATTGCTTCGATTTACTTTTTGAAAACAATATTTGGAATTTTTTTTTCTATTTAAGTTATGAAGACAAAATTAATAAATATGCTGAAATGCAAACCGAACCAAGCAGAAAAACCGCAAGTGAAGCTGTAATATAAAACAAGAACAAGTAATCGAAACATAGCAGAAGAAAGAACAGAACACAAAACTAATACAACCATTGCCCTTCATTAGTGCTGAAAATTTCTATTGCAAGGTTTTGTATAGAAATTTACAGAATCAACACAATATCTGCACCTCTGAATCTAACACTTACAAATCACAATAAGGAATTAGCTGTATAGGACAATGCAAAAACTGAATACTACTCTCTTTGGACTCTCTAATATCTCGTTGCAACTCTTGCAAGGTGCTTTAGAATTTTGTTAATGAGTTATAATGCTATTTGATAGAAAAGAATTTTATAACATGACAGTGGCGTATATAGGTTACAATTTCGGGAGAGGCCAATAAGACCAAACTTACCGTTATTTGCACTTGTTTTTTTATGTTTTAAGTGAGCTCTCACTGAAGGATTAAGGATGGTTTTCAAGGGGTTTTAAAGGAAATATTTGGGAAAAAACATAGTTATTATTTTTTTTATATATATTTTCAGTTTACTTTTACAACTGAAGTGAACTAATGCTTTATTATATGATAGCAGATTATTTTATAAAACACTTAATTGCATTCTCGTTAATATAATTTTCTTCACTCCCCCTACTTTTTTTCTTATATAACTTTTTTTTAATAAAAACCTCCTCTGTTCATTAATTAGTCTTTAAGGTCATTATCTCTACTATTGGTTCTTTATCTTCAGCAATCTTCAGTAGTGATCGAAAATTTTCGTCCCTTTTATCAAATTACTGAAAACCTGTGTTACTAATTTCCTTGTTTCTTGGTGAACTCCTTTGAATATACTTTTGGAGTACGAAAATATCACGCAATATTTACAAAAAGATCGGGATTTTCCTTCAGAATTAGCTAACTACTCAAATTCTTCTAGCCATTTAATTTGAAAAGTTGTAGTATGGTTTGAGCTAGAACTACTACACTAGTCTGCAAAATTTAAAGATATTTCAGTTTTTCTCTAATAACTTCTCAGTGGAATAGCATAGACACATGAAATTAACATCAAAGAGGCATCTTTATGTAACAAAACTATAAGTAAAACAACTCAGTCGTAAATTGAAATGCAAAGTGCATAGTGGGGACACATGCAAAATCATGAAGTACCATTAGAGAGCAGTTGCAAAAAGGCATTCACATTAAAAATCTCACAACTCATGGAATTGACTTTTAGTGTGAGATATGATCTCCCCTGTCATCAGTGTTGTCATCCCTGTCTCACACTTAACATGAGTTTCTTGATGAATTCTAGTGACTAAATTGCTCAGTCAGATTACTTACCTAAAACTTTCTCACCTATTTGTTGTACTATTATTTTTATTTATTTTCTGGTTGTAATAGATACTTGACGAATATTACATGTTTATTAAAATAAAATTGTCATACAAGTAGTCTTCACAAGTGAAAGTGTGTATTCTGCCATGGGCCCGTATAAAAAATAATAAAAGTTAAATTCGCATCATTCGACAACTAAAAAATGACGGCATATTGTGACCCAAAATTATTTGAGTCATTTATTATGTATAAGAAAACGTCATTTCATGACTCAAAAAAATGTGCATCATATGATGACCAAAAAATTTACGTCATTTTAGGAACGTCAGTTTGTATGACCATTAAATGACGTCAAAACTGACATGATTTTTTACTGAATAACGTCATTCAAGAAAAGATGCCCTAAAAATTACGTCATTTATCACGTCATGCTACTACTTGGGTTGTACCCAAAGACCAAAACTTTTTTCCCACCAAATCGTTAACTTGATTTGGTATTTACCCCGTAATATCGTTTTTCCACCTTTCTATTAAACCTCTGACGTCCATTATTACTCATGAGATTGAAACAATTATTTTCAGTAAAAAGTATCTAATGTTAAAAAATTTGTTCTTTAGATGCCATTTAAGAGCGCAAGAGATAATGGAATTCAACTTTTTCACTGTGATTATGTTAACTTGATCCAGGCAAATTTTTAAACGGTGAAATATTGGGTTTTAAATAATAATTATTGTTACTTGGGGTAAATTTTGTTTCACTTTTGCTTTGAATAAATTATTAAAAAAAGTATGAATATCGCCCCTATAAGTAAACCAGATCATTACTCTAATCTGAATTTCATCAAATATGATTTGGACGCTTCTACGATAGGCATTTTGTAAAGATTTAATGTATTGGAAACTTTACATCACTTGCAAATAGTTCAAAAGACTGGACGAGTAATTTAGCCACTAGAATTAAATCAAGAAACTCATGTCAAGTATGAGAATACAGTGCCGAGTAAACACTGATGACAGGGGAGATCATATCTTACACTAAAAGTCAACTGCACACTAATGCTACTCCATTTTTTTTAAATCCTGAATTAGTATGCAACTATCAATATTATGTTCAGCGCACTTGATCAATGCCATAAAATACAAGAATAAATTTTAATAATTCTTATCAGTTATTAAAATATTAATATCTCATCATTAATTTAATCACGACAGCAATAAACGGTATTCTAAATTGTCAATTAATATTTAAATAACTCCAACAATTGTCGATGGGGGGGGGGGGGGGGAAGCATCTGTTATGTTGTGCCTATAGTAATCAAATTTTAAATCGGCCCCTGTCCATTGTACACTTTGCATTTCAATTTTCCCCTGATTTGTTTTACTTATCGTCATGTTACATAAAGATGCCTCTGTAATGTGAATTTCATGTATCTATGCTGCTCCAGTGAGAAGTTATTAGGGAAAAACTGAAATATCCATTAATTTTGTAGACTAGTGTAGAAGAAGAAAGAAATTTGTAAAAAGGTTCCATGCATTTTTTAAGAGTTAAAACTTTCTTTATTTGTTTTTCTTTATTTAAATTTTTTTCTTTATTTGTTTAAATCCTCCACAATTGATGCTGGATCAACGGTACTAGAATTTGCGATGTCAAAAGGAACATTGCTACTGACAGAGGTTACTTCAGAATTGCTTATTTACACAACGTTTTTTTACAAAACAGTTTTGAATAGAATTTTTATCGCTTCATTATGAATACCATTAACTTAATAAAGCAAATTAAGATTCCACAACAGCATAATGCAGAGGATTGCAGATACACACCTATTTAAAAAGCACACTATTGAATAAACAGAGCTACAGATAAAATGCCAAAGCCTCACCTGCATTATACATATTTAAATTTCACAGTACTTATTCTGGTGCCATCAACTTTTTTTATTTTTGGGAAGCTAAGAGAATGGAAATTATTTGCAAACAAACGCAAATAATAACTACTTATTACTTTAATTTTTTGTTCCTGATTTCGGGAGGGGCCAGGGCCCCCTGGGCCCCTCCCATATATACGCCCTTGTAACATGATCTGCAATTGTCTGACATAAAGCATAAAAACATGTTTAAAAGCAACCTTTGACAACAGCCCCAAAACTTGATAGAAAATATCGTCATCAACAGCGAGTGTATCTGCCAAGTTCCAAAGCTTCAGTTCAATTGGATGACAAGAAGTGGGTTTACTAGTTATCCAAAGCGCCAATGGAAGCATGAGTAAAAGCGGTCTTTTAATTACAATGACAAACCCCGAAACTTGATAGAATGCATTGAATCTATATGCTAAGTTTTAACTGGACTGGACGAAGGCAAGTGTATAAATTATTCATTTAAAGTAACAATAGAAGTGTGTGGAAGATCAGTCTCTTGGTGACAATGAGAGACTCCAAAACTTGAGAGGATGCATTGTCATTGGCAAATGAGTTAATTAGCATCCCACACCCACATTAATATTAAGGATTTAAAAAATTATATAAGATCCATTTTATAATTTTCTATCGAACATGTAATTTTGTCTCTCATTAAAGGTTTAGTTCAATAAATCGCATTTGAAGCTGTACTTTTTAAGTTCAAAAGTGAAATTTGTTCAGCATATAAAACTGAAAAAAAGGCAACAACCAATTTTACACTCTAGTAACCTTACTAATTCTCTAATACATTAAATGTATGTGTGCCATTCTGAATTGTACCTTTAGCATTGTTTATATTTATTGATTGCATAGTGTTCCAACACCTTTTATCATACTATCTTAAGCATGTTTCAATTCGGTAATATTTTTTATTTTTGAGAGTTAAATTTAAATGCTTCTTTAATGTTTTGCAATATTTTTTAATATGAGATTTATGAATAAAGTTATATTTTTTTATTACACAGTTCAAACTCTAAAATGCAAAATGTTGTTTTACCTGCAGAGTATAATCGTGTAAAATTTTAACCAAAGAATCCCTTAGTCCAGGGATTTCCATTCCTTTGGGTATTCTTTTAATGAGCATGATGGGATCCACATGAGTTCCAATGTTCTGAAGTAGTACAGTAATAAACCCTGTAACAATAAAGTAATGAACATAATTAACAATTACAAAATAAACCCATCACAATTAAAAATATTGTATTTAAAAATTTCACAAATTAACTTTTAAAAATTAACAGATTCTCTAAGTTGTAAAGTTTTTATTATAATTTATTTAGTTTGCACAGTTCTAGTTGTCTATTTCTGCCACTATGAAGTGCTTATCACAGCCAAATATGCCTAAATTTTGAACTATGATAAGATTTTGAGGTATAAATCTTATTGCGCAACTCTTTATCTCCAACACCACCACCCCAATGAGAGGACATTGAGGTTACAACCTATTTAATGTGCACTAGCACCCAGTATTTGGCAAAGCAGGACCGAATCCACGATCTAATGCTCATGAGTTCGGTGCCAAAATTATAATTATGTTTAATGACCCTCTTTATCCTTTGTTTACAATTTTCTATTATTATTCAACTTCTGGAAGGAATAAGTTTTAGAACAAATTGTATAATTTTTAATTTAAATAGTGAAACAGAGTTCTTCAAAAAGTGAGGTGATAAAGAATAAACTAAATCTATGTTTTCGGCCAGGGCATAATACTGATTCTTGTTTACAAGCAAGTATAGTTTTCCCCAACTTTTCATGATAATAAATTTTGGCACCAAGAATCAATTTCAATAAAGTTTAAAACAAATGTATCATTTTTATAATTGCACACTTTCTAATTTTGAAAATAAAACAAGTCATAAAGTCTTTTTCATGGTGGGAGGTACACTATAGCTGTAACATACTGAAATATACCCCTTTTAGAACTAGCATACCAACTATTAACAGTCAAAATTTTGGGAATGGAATGCCTTTCAAGATGACATTCAAGGGAAACTGCTTCACAATTATGAAAAAATCTAGAAAACTACAGACAGCCAAACAGTAAGAGACTTCATCACAGTTGCCAAGGTTGCCATTTGTTAGAAATTTCAGAGCACCAACTCGGATATTCGAGGGAAAAAAAACCACAACATTCTTGGATACCAAATCCAAACAAGAATAAATAGAAAAATTATGTAATTATTGATATAATAATGAATTTTAATAAGGGATTGCACATCACCTGGTTTGTCAAGCGAACATTCAATCAGATCTTCCCACAATTCCTTGTCATCATGCTCTTTGCAGAATTCGATTGCTTGATTAATGTCTTGGAGTTGCTCTGTGATCTGCTCAAGGGCTTGTTTGGTGTTGCCCATTCTTCCTAAGGAACAAGAAATAGAACAGATGAATATGGATGTGAAACCTTGAATGCAGTAAAATATGCACCATATTTATTCAGTTGATATTGACAAAATAGCTATTTTTGATTAGTTGATGGAAGTTTTTATTCTAATTATTTGGATTCAGGAGGAACTTGTAGTTTCAGGATTTTTAGTTTTTCCAAAACAAAATTTTCATTACCCAGTATCCCCAATTTTATGTATTTAAAAGAGAATGCTAAGCATACAGATAGAATCTTAGCAGTAGTTTTGAACACGATCATTATTTTGGGGAAGAAATGCATGCCTTTATAAGGAATGATTGTATTACTTTAATAAAAAAATAAAAACCTAGAAGTGTGGAACATGACACAACTTTCAATTACACTATAATATTCGCCATTGCATTAAAATTTGGGTGTTATTTAATGTTTTCATATTTTCACTCATTTAAATAAAAAGGCCAGCTAGGCGATATTTTTTACATGGGCAAATTGGTGAAATTGGCAATGTTATTTGATTGACATTAAATTTAAATTGTTCTTTCTTGTGCATGAAACAAAAATCAATTGTTGATGGGCGAGTGAAAGGTACTCATTTTTCAACTTTTTATCGCATTTCTGCGGGAATTTCGGAGGCGCGGACGATTAGAGCACCTTAAGAGGCATTAGCAGAGATTTTAATCAAAATCGTTAGAGCTGTTTTTTAGCAATTGCTGCAAAACATTATTTTTTCATTATTTCATCTATGTGTGCATGCACGATTTAGACGAAAACCTTAATGGCCAACACCAACCAGCACACCAAATTTGAACTTTGTAGGTCAATTTGTTCGGGAGTTATGAAAGTAAAAAAAGGATGCTCGCCTTTGGAAATTTTATAACATCAAACTCATGACATGAAAATAACAGCTAACACTTGCAGGATTGTGCATTTGGTTTTCAAATTAAGATTATTATACCATTCAAAGATAATTTCAACTGCTCCCAAATAACTTAAATTTGGCAGAAATTTTCTAGATTAACATTCAGGTATAACAAGCTATAAGTCTGATTAATAAGTTTTAATAGAGAAAAAGAGACATAAATTGTATAGATGTACAGATATAGTTTAAATCTCAAGTGAAACATGGGTATTTTCCAATGTCGTAGAAAAGCAGCGACAGATGCAGTTAGTTGCAGACATTTAGAGAAAATCGTTTTTCAATTAAAGTAATTTCATGTTCATCTCTGCAACTATAGTACTTAACCTTTTCATCAAAGTTAAAGCAACAGTGAGAAAATTGTTCAGGGATTCATCTTCAAAAGGATAACGAATTTTGTTTTCAGGCTAAACAGGCGTTTTAATGATTAGATCAAATTACAGAATGGATCATTTGAAAGACAGGATAACATGGATTTTGTTACTAAATGATAATACATACCTTCATTTAAATTTCTTTCCAAACATTTTCCTTTTCAAAATATCATGAAAATTGGCGAAATATTTTTTACCATCAAAATATCCAAATAAATTTAGTTAAAATTAACTTCAGACTAACATGGCATATTTAAGACATTGAGAGGAATATACAAAAAGCAATCACAACTAACACTTACCTAACAGGAACACCACCTCATGTATGAGGCTCCTCTGTTGGCACACGTCCAGTGCTTTCTCCAGAGAATAACAGTTGGAAGTTCTGAGGAATGGGAGAAGCTGCTCTGGAGCATGCTCAGCGTACAACTCAACAAGGAGTCCATGATGTTCTTCACCAAGACTGGGGTCCTTTAGAAATGCCTTGTGCAAGTACTGTCAAACACAAATGAATTAGTTTCAAAGGCAGTCCTACAGGGTTTATATTGTTACGAACAAGAATTTATAAATAAATGCATATAATGTAAATATTTTGTAAATTGTGATTCTATTTTAGTTTTGCAATCATTTTAATTATAGCTTTTTATTTATGTAAAAATTGTAAATAGTATCCAAAATACAAGTTTTAAAGTAGTGGCAACGGTTAGCTTTATCTGGATGTTTCTAGAATTTTGGAGAATATTGCCAACCTATAAAAGGCTCGCCTGAGAATTAGTCAGGGTCAGTCTAGCCCAGTTCTGACTGAGGATGTTTCGGAATTGAACTGCAGAGGATGAAGTACAGAGTTTTTTCAAATGGCAGGAAGCTGTGTTTTTGCTGCTGTTCAATTGGAAAGACTGGAAGATCTGGTTTGAGCTTGAATGTATTTTACTGCCGTTTATTAAAGAATTGTTTCTTTCTTTGTGAAGAATAAAAAAATGTACTCTTGTAATCCAGTGTAATTTTTTCTCGGAGAAGAAATACGTAACAATATCAATTTTATTAATTTTTTTTAAGGAATTATAAAAACTTAAAGTATATGGAATGGCCATAGAAAACGAACTTTCAAGACATAATCGGAAACAAAATGAGAACCGCCAAATTCCGACTTGGGGTCCAAGGTATAGACATATGTTCTTAAGTTAAGTTACCAAAGAATATACAAAAACCTTAAACTTTTAAAATGACTTAAAAACTTTTAAAACCATACATAAAAAACTTATGCCCTAGCTGATTACACTAAAGGCAATGAAGAACATTGAAGGAGATTGAGAACTTCCATTTATTACTTTTCTTTAACTTGGGAAATTTTTAATTTGCTTTTGCAAATAAACATTAAATAAATTTGATCAGAAACTTCAATTAATAAAACTGAGAATTTTTTTATTTGAAAAATAAGGGGACAGTGTATATGATGTGCTTTTTCACGATGGATTATTAAGAAGAACCAAAAAACAATTTCTGTTGTAAAGTAAGAAGGCTTTTAAACTTCATTAAACTGGACCTCCAAATCTATAAGACCAGAAAATTTAAAATTTCAGAGGTTTGCTACATTTGGTTAAATACTGTTGAAGGATTGAAAGGCATAGAAGTTTTTCAAGTGGTTTTTGAAACTCGATTTAATGAAAAGTATCATTTAAACTTGCTGCTCAGTAGAAGAATATATTACAAGAACTCATACTAAAATTTTATTCGTCTCTTCAAAGAGTTTTTTTTTTAAGGAAATACATATTTTATTTGTTTACATTAGAAAACAGACAGGGTTCCTACTGAAAATCAATGAAATTTAAGGACCAAAGTAATATTTTTTAAGGACTTTCGAAAAATTATGTTCATGCATCAGGTCTTTAATGTATGATTTTACAGCTGCTTTGGCCAGAGCGTTAATAACAAAACCTTTAATGCACAATTTGCATTTATAAGCAGATTTTGATGATGGTCTTTGATTTTTTAACTCACAAAACGTAACCTCTAATCTCACATGTTCGTTCCACAGAATACAGTGTGTAACTAAATCCATTTGATTCCAACTCCACCAATCAGCAAATACATGCCAAACAATACATAAGTTGATGCATGCTTGATACAAATATACCAAAAAATTTTGCGCAGTGCAGATAAGTGAAACTTAAAAATCAAGCAAAAAAAATAATAATTTTAAGCACTTGTTTTAAAATACTACTTTAACTGCACTGAACAGTTTTGAACCTATGCATATAAAATAGTAGACTCACCTCGTACAGCAAATTGTTCTTCTGTTTCAATTTAGATACAACAAGGTTCACGGGGATTTTTTCGACATTATTGAGGAACATACTGGTGGCAACGGGAGGGTTGAGGCTCATCAAGGTCTCCAGTTTGTCATGGATGCTTCCGAACTGGTTGTGATTTTCGATTAACTGAAAGACTCTGTCTTTGCTGCCAATTCTGTAAATATTAAAAAAGAACTAATAAGTACTTGAAACTTATGTTTTATTTTATATAATATAATCAGGGTTAACAAAATGAAAATTTCTTTAAAAGTTGCATAGGAGTAAGTTATGTTCAATATCACAGCAGACTTTACTAACTTTCAAACTAAATTTGCAATTCAAAAAAAAAAAAAAAAATTAAAATGATGCAAACGTTATAAGTAATTAGCATAGTTAGAAATTTAATATCTTACTTATTTAAATTGTAGTAGTAGGAAGTTGTAACATTTAGCATTTGTTACAAGCCACCAAACTTGCATTTTTTTTTTAGTCATTCATGTTTTTTTTCTCAAACTGTATTGTTAAATTGCTCATGGTATACTAAATATTGTAGTATGCTTTTATATGGTAAAATATATAAGTCTTTCACAAAAATATGTATATATTATTTGGAATTTCATTCTTGTATATTAGAATTTAAAAAAAATTAAAAATAAAAAGATAGATGTTTTTTTTTTTTTTTTAATTTCCTGAAAAATTGTATTACAATTATTAAAAAAAAATCAAACCTTTATAGTATTTTACAAGGAATTTAAATGCATACTTGGTATACAAATGACAAAAAAAAAAAAAAAACCCCAAAAAATGTTGTTAAAAAAAAAACTTTCACAACTCAAGGAGCAGCAGCATTTTGAAATTTCCTCCTCTCTTTTTAAAAATATTGTATATGTAATATAAAATCATTCCAAAAGCATTTTAGTAACAGCCAAAATGAAGATAAAAAAAAGTTAACTATTGTAACAACCATTAAGTTAAATACAAAATCGTAATTTACCAAAACTTTGGCTACTAAAACTAAGAATTTTTATTTAAAGAATGATGTACACTCAAGCTAATTTCAGTATATTCACTTTAAAAAAAATATTTAACAGTAGTCAGGGGGCTAGTTAACAATGCTTAAGGTAAACTTTAATTATTTATGTAAATATAAAAATTTTCTATGTGATTTATACCAAAGTAATGATCTCTATAGATTGCCATCAAAAAGAGTTTAAAAAAAAATAAAAAAAAATTGGTTACTCACTCAATTAAAACATTTAAAGCTTTATCAAATTTCTTGTCATATATATACAGCTCACTCAAGCTTTCTAACAGAATGCTATTTTGAGGGAACAAAGCTAATTGTTCTAATACTACACTGATGATGGTGGGAACATCATAAACTTGACTTGGCCATAACTTCACAAGATCTAAGAAGCCCTAAAATATATATATATATAAAATATTTGAGAGGCAAACATAAAAACTCATGATATGCGATACATTTCCAAAATATTGTTGACTGTAAACAAGCGAAAAGGCAAAATTTAAAAAGTTCTGCTGCCAACGTTACTGTCTTTGTTCTAATGATGTCAATGAAACTAGTCATTTTGAATTAATAATAAAGTTAATTAAAACTTAGATTTTAGATAATAGGTAATTCCAAAAATTATAGGGTGAATTGCAAAAATTTTAGAGATAACTCCAAAATTTTAGGGATAGTTCTAAAAAATTTAAGGATGTTTCTTTTAAAGCTGACACAGTCTCCTAACACAGACATTCTTTTCAAAGCAAGTTTCAATACTGGCAAAAATTCCCCATTTTTAAAAAAATTGATTAATTAATAATCGAAATCTCAGAAAAGATTTTCTCCTCTAGAGAAAATATCTGGGGTTTTTTTTACTGGTTTTGGAGGAAAATCGGGGAATTTTCGAAGTTTTAAATTATTTTTAGGAATTATCAAGAAATTTAAGTACAGTTTTTTTTGGAATTTTCGGGAGAAACAAAAATTTAGAGAAGGAAATTTACGACCCCTGACCTTACCTTCTGATCATGTTGTAGAAACTCATTCAAAATCATTTCATAAATGGCAGGGACCAAGCTTTCATCGGTAGGCACATAGGGAGCAATGGCACGCAGCTGCCCTATTTCAGCAAACCTGTACACACCAGTCTCCCACACTTCTTTATTTTTCGCAAAAATGGTGGAACACAGAGCGGCAGCTTCATTGTACTGCTTCAGTTCCAAAAGATGCTCTAAGTAGATGTTGCCTACATCCTGAAAAATGCAAGCCCCTTATTTAATAAACCCAGAAAGAGAATTTAAATTTTCCATTGCCTTTCCTTGAAAAATTACTATCATGTGCTAATGGCAGTAAAACTATGATTGAACTAGTGGATCTGCAGAAAAAACAATCTGAAATTCCCTAATATTTTCTGTCCATCCTATATTTACATATACGATGGCAAGGAATTGACACATGAAGCCAAAGAAAAATTATAATTTTTCAAGCAAATTGATTCACTCCAAAATAAATATTGTGTTTAAAGTAATTGGATTTCTTGCTGTCATAGAATATGATTTGATGTGGTATATAACTGCTGAAACTAAGTACAGGGGTCAAAGTGACAAAATAAGAATATATAGGATTTTCAAAAAAAATATATAGGACAATTTAAAACATCAAATAACTGCACATAGTTGCTACTGAACTTAAAAATTAACTAGTTATACATTTATAAACTCGTTATACTGTATTTAAGAGAATATAAAACACACCTTAAAAAAAAAGAAATCGCCTGATCCTGAATATGTCATCCGTTATTGCCTCAATATTCCATCCCTAAATCAAGTTTTATTAATTACATTATTTGCAATCTTGAGTCTTTTGCTCCCAGTATCTATAACTGCTTGAACTGCTCCAATTTCTTTAAGTATTTTCTTTTTATCCCTGTTTGCAGTCTTTTGTTGGTTCAGATTTACTGTTCAGTGTCGGTTGGATTGGCGGCGAAAAGTGGGAGATTTAGCGCCGAATGCGGGGATTTGGTTTTCAGGAAACCCTAATGACCGTCTGGATTTGACATCACAACGTATTGACGTCATTTTCAATTTTGGCGACTTTTATGAAAAAATCGTGGCTAATATTTCGAATCCGATACGGATTCTGCGCCAAGGTGATTTTCGCTAAAAAATGGCAGCCCGTCACTTTTTTAAGAGCAAGAGAACTACCTATGGTTGCCCTAATTAGGTGCCGTTTAAACAATTCGTGGCGCAGAATCCGTATCGGATTTGGAATAAAAAAATCGTCATCCGACATCATACAGTAATTCTTAACCCTTTTGTTTCCTTCATCAATTATTGATTGAGCACTCAAAATGTCCTTTAGTAGCCCTGCAAGTTAATCACAAGTCGTTTTCATCCGTTTTTCCCGTGGCAGAGTTATGTTGCTGCATCTCTCTCTCTGTATCCAATTAATTTACTAAGTTGGAGGAGAAAACAAATCAGAAATTCAAGACCGCGTACTATGAAAAAGTTCACATGTTTACAACTCCCGCCGTTCCAGTGGAGTTGAGTTGTAGGTTATACAGCACGTGACGTCACAAGAGATAAAACGCCGCCGTTACAAGCATTGATTTTGTCAGGTGTTTTTACCTACGATCGCGGCAAAGAATCCGAAATATAAAAAATGGCAACGAAAGGCGCCGTTATTACGAATTCGAAGAAAATATAGATCAAATCAATATAGAAATATAGGATTTATAGGACAATTGTAAAATATAGGACAATATAGGACGTTTTTGCCAATTTTTAAAAAAATATAGGATTTATAGGATATATAGGACGTCTGCGACCCCTGTAAGTAACCACAACCCTAGTTTAGTTTTGCTTTAACACTTAAGAGTATTTTTGCTGCTGATCTCTCAACAGAAAATGACACTAATAATGCTCTTTTAGTTTGTACAATTATAATAACATCACAAGTGTAGCAAGGATTTTAACTAACTTGGTAAGGATGCTTCCTTAAATATTATGCATATTTATATTAAAACTTGGATATTGAAAGTCCAAGTTTGTTAGCATACCTCCTTGTGTTTTTTTTTTTTTTTTAACTTTTTTTAATTGGATTATCGTAAATAGATTAACAAAATATTAAATAATAATAGGACTAGGGATTGCATACTTACGAGGAGCGAGTACTTTCTAAGAGCTCTGGCTTGAGAAACTGCTTCTACTGCTTCCTACAAAAGTAATTAGCTTAAAATATAAAATAGTGCATTCAAAAAAGATGTCATATATAAAAAGCCTTTCAAAATTTTTTTTAAACTTTTTTCTTTATTAACTGAAAATTGATAAGAAAGTAATCATGCAGTGTTGCATTTCCAAATGCCCAATTACTATAACATTCCAAAATCCCTGAACAACTTTTTAACATACTTTTTAAGAAAATCATAAGTTGAAAATTTAAAATATAATTTGATACAATTAATAACATTAAATTCGAACTACAATACACTTACAAACAGAGAAAATTCTTATGGTAACTGAATGCACATCTAGATGTTAAAAACTTATAAAGAAAATTTACCTTAAATCGTTCATGTTCAAGCAACCATGCAATATGATCATCTTCATTTCTAGGTTTTGCAACCACAAAATCCTTCAGACTCAGTATGAAATAAAGCCCTTCATCAGCTAGGCTGTCTAGAGAGTTTAATTTTTAAATTAAAACTGAAGTTTTTAGAATGAGAAAATAGAAACACAATGTTTAATAAATCAATATCACAATTTAACGTACAATATATAAACTATTTTGAGACAATAAATACAATTATAAAAAATGCTTTGAATTAAAACAATTTAAAAATGCTAAATTATGATATATGCTATCCCTAAACTGTTTTTCCGAAACAAGTTCTGCTTTTAGTATGCCTAATAAAAACTTTCTGCAGTTTTGATGTTCAATAAATTGATTTAACATGGAAAGCAATTTAAACTCTAGTGAAATTCTGCAGGTACCGTCAAATAGTTTTTGTAATAAGTACTTATATAGAATAGTTAATTAAGGATTTATTTACTGAATTTTTTTTAATTTGTGCCAATTTTTTTAAATACTGAATTTTTCCAAAGAGAAGTGAGCTTGTGCTGCCATGCATCAATTGAAGAATGAATTAAAAGTGCACTTGTAAGTCCAAATAGGTCCAAAAGATTTAACCATGGTACCATGAAAAATACTATATCACCCCAGCGAGTAAACCCGCGAAAATGTGTCGGGTTTTAGAGACCCATATATATTACCGTAACAACACAACAGAGTAAGTTCCCGAGGGTTAAAACTTAATATCTTGGTTACAAATCTTTGTACAAGATAGAGTTGCATACCTTTAACATAAAACACATAATATTGCAATATTAACTCAGGAATTTAAATCAATGGAGACCGAGTCCTTCCCCTCTGATGTACAGAATTAGAGATTTAGCATGTATTTGCAATAGTATTTACACTCCATATTCAAACATAAACAACAAACAGTATAATTGTTTGGGTTTCTGATTTCTGACTAGTGCATACTAGAACTTAAAAGCAAATAATTTTAAATTAAATTTTTATTTTGTCTAGTTTGTTTCAATTATTTTATTCCTTTGCCCCTGAACTGTTTGTTCTGGAAAATTTAAATAAAATGGATGTTTTCTCGTATTTTTAAAATCAGCTTGCGTAGTAATTTCTATTATATGTGACTGTTTTGGAGAACATTCCATAATGTCTTTTGATGTTTTGAATTTTTTTTAAATCTATTAGATAAGATTTTTATATATTTGCATAGTACTTGAAACTCTTCTTATTTTTTATGTTCCAACATAAAATTTCTTGATTCCTGGACATGTACTATGGATATTTCCTACTATCCAGTCCTAAATGCCTCTTATGTGGTTCTGAACCCATCAAACCCTCTGATGAGAAGCAGGTCGAATTAACCTCATTGTTAATTATTGAAGATTCCATATTTTTTATTTACAATAGTTAAATTTATGTTATTCTGATTATATATTTTTTATATTGTGAGCTGATTATAGAATTATATGTTTTCTGTTTCATAGTATTTTCATATAAATTTATATTGGTATAAGGCTTAAAATGTAAAAGTTGTGCCTCATTAAAAATCCACTAACCTAGATGATAATCGTTGCACCTGTACTCTTGGTACCCTCTAAGAGTGAGTATGTCACTGAGTATGAGCGTATAGTCCTCGCCATTTGCTTCCAACACTCGTAGCTGAGGCCGAGAGCCTATGCTAAGAGATTCCTGGGGAACAAAGATACATTTTTAGATAAGCACATGAAGTATGCAGGTTAATTTTTAGTTAAAATTAAATAAAGGCATATGCAGACATTCATATAAGTTTATTTCATACAAAGATTATATACATTGGAAGAAAGAAGGTCCTTCAGCTGTTTAAATTTATCAAACAGGGAGATTTCATGGGTTTAGTGTACAATACAAAGGACCAGACAATAGGTCATGCATATAGACTATTTAAATCGGATTTTAACTTGGAGAATAAGAAGAGGGTTAAATTGTACTGGAGTCAATAGTTTTAAAAGACAGCTGGATCTCTACTGGGGGTTTGTTCAGAAAAGTTAAATTGGATCAACCTCGATGGGTCTTGTACCTGTAATTGGTCATCATTTTTGTATTTGATATTAAGAGAAAGGTAATAATTTCAATGAGTGGTTTCTAAAACCAGATTTAAGGCATTCAATAACTGAAAAAGTTAGAAAAATATTAACATAATCTTTATCAACAGTGTAAATGATATAAAGCTGGAAGATTGAAATAATTATAATAAGAAAATTTTTACAACAAGTTTACATGAAAATTATATTTTGTCATTTTCAAATTAGCTAGTTGTTGTTATTGTAATAAATTTAAATGCTTAAGGATTATTACATCTTTTATTTAAATGATAGGATTAAAAAGAAGACTCACCTCTGGGGTTTTGGCAACAGTCAAAACAACTATGGCAGCTCCAAAAGAAGATATTCCACAAATGAAAAAGTCAGTGTTGAAAATTGAAGCTGAAAGGTTATGTTAAAAATGATTAAAAAATATATATATATTAGGTAAAAGGTAAAAATATGTCCTAAATAAAAGCATATTTTATTAGAAATAAAGAAATTATGTTTAAAAATACAATTTGAAGATAAAAAAACAAGTTTTCAATATTAGTTTTGATGTACTCATCTCATAATTGATTTTAAATTTATAACAAGGACTATGCAAAAAATTAGAAATAAAAAAATCCTGAGTTACATGAGGTTTGCTCGAATGATTTAGAAAAATGCATAGCAAGAACAAATATACAGGATTAAGAAATTCAATTAAAAAAATCTAAAAATATTGATGAATGGTTTACAATAATATTTTGGCTAATTTAAAGAAGCTGCAAGTGCAAATTTTTTCTCTCATATATGGTAACAAGTAAAATTTTCTTCTTACATTATGGTATAAAGGGTTAATATGGTTCACATACAAAGAAGTTAATTTCTTTAATAGACTGAGGTACCCCATTGAACATCATTCTGAATTTTTAACAGAATGTGGAGAGAAACAAGTAGATTATGAAATCCGCTGTACTGCCGTGGTAAAAATGGCCGAAACTAGTCAAAAATAGAATTTGAAAGAGTTGAACTAAATCTGATAGCCAAATACGCCATAACTTCCCAAATAATTAGCATTATTTTTTTTTTACTTGCTAACCTATCGCACCTTAATTTTTCAATTAAGAATGTTGCAGATGATTCAGATATCTGGCAACGGCTTACTTGTATCTTTTAAAAGTGATCCAAATTGGCAATAAATAATACGTCAATGATAAGATAACTGATATCACCAATTTGGCTTAATTTTACAGTCTGCAAGTTTTCCGAGCCACAGATCAGAAATCGTCTGCGACCTTCGTCATATAAAATCAAAGTGCGGTGGGTTACCAGATCAAAAAGTGTGTTCAATTTTAAACAAGCTATGACATATTTGGCAATCAGATTTAGTTCAACTAATTAAAAGTCAATTTTTGACCAGTTTCAGTCATTTTTGCTACGGCAAGCCAGTGGATTCGCAATCTACTCATTTTTCTCCATATTCTATCAAAAATTCAGAATGATGTTCGATGGAGTACTTAAACTTACAGTTGCCTCTAGGACTTTAAGCATTCTTACTTATTTTAACGTAGAATCGAGGTGGCCCTGATTGGTCTTTGAGTTGTGGCAAGGCTGCTTTGGAAGCTTCTGAGGGAACCACTTGACAAACTTTTACACTGTTGGCCCAACCAATTAGAAGAGTTGAGTTGTTCTTCCAATAGAGGTTACATCGATACAGATCGCTGCGCAGCCTGGACAAAAACAAAAAGTGTTAATTAAAATTGAATGCAGCATTTTATTAGTTTGTAAATCCTACTTCAAAGAAAAAGTAATATATTTTTAATTGTGACAAGTATGATATTTTTACTGTCTATAGTCTAATGATGGCAACATAATTACTAACTTTTTTAGTTTCAACAAATACCATTTAAGTTTAAAATGTTTGGCAACATCTGAAATCATTACTAGAAAGTATCAATTTGCAATAATTAAAATATCATTGTAGAGAGTGACAAAAAAGAAGAAGAATTTAAAGATTTTAATATGTATTCTAGTGCACTAGAATTACAAACTTTTTTAATAAAAAATATATATGATAAAAGTAATCAGAAATTAAATCCATTTCACAGTTTTCAAGTTTCAAAATGCTTAGAATAGGGTTAGATAAAAACATACATGTCAAAAATATAACACTGAGGTTTATCATTGGGAATTTATAAAAGAAAAATTATTTGAAAATTTTAATCTAGTTCCAATGAAAAACTTACGATGGATCATGATCTCTCTGAATAACTGTAATAGTTCTGTTAGAACTGATGTCATAGACACGGACAGTCTAAAACAAAATGCAAAACTATACTTTAAAAATTATCAATAAAAACAAATACAGCCTTCAATTAAAAAGTTATTAGAGAAAAAAATACATATAATTTGGAGAAATATATTTACTAAAAATTTTTTCTTTACATAAAAACTAGTAAAATAAGAAATGGTTCAGATACTACAAATAAAAAAGTGACAATTATCTACCTTATCACTGGCCCACACAACAAATCTGTCTTTCCATTTTATATTTCGTATTGCCCCTTCTCCTTGGTATAAAACATTTGGCTTGTAACCAGTTAAAAATTGCCGCTCATAAAGGACAACCTGTATTGCAAAAGAAAAATTCATATAAAAAAGAAGTTAAAACCCTCCCAAATACTTATTTAGTTAATCAAATATTTAAATTACTACCTTATCTTCTCCAATTATGAATCTTCGATTTGCACTAGACTTGGAAAAGTTAGGATCCAAAGCGACAGAACGAACAGGCCTTTCGATCGTCACAGATGTGTTAAGATCTGTGGAATGTAAACCATGAACAGCAACCTACATCAGATAATAATATAACGCGTAAAAACAAAGTTTTTAATATAAATCCATTACATGCATTGACAATTTTTATATTCGTTAACATAGCACTGTTTCTGTTGTCAGCGCATGCTTGGTGTTTGCATCTGATTTTAAAAATTAAAAACAACTTTATCGGCAAAATATACGGTAAACTACTTTTCAAAATTCATTCATTAAAAATGAATGTGAATTTATGCACTCATATCCGAATATCTTTTATTAATTCTGATTAAAATAATTTTATTATTTATTAAAACATTTTTGGCAACAGGAAAGAGTTTCTTCCATGATCGGTTGGATTGGGATTATTATTAGTATTCCAAAACAATTATAGCAGAGTTTGTAAGAGCGATCATTTAGTGACAGTGACAGCCCCCAAAATTTCATGGAATGCATTGTCATCGAATCTATCTGCTAAGTTTCAGCCCGATTGTATAATGACAAGTGGGTTAATAAGGCCTCTGCAAATTTGAACGTCATCGACATACTCATCCATACACAAAATCAAAGTTAATATAAAGGATTTAAAAAGAACATTTAAGCACATGAAATGACATCTTAGGATATATTAATAGGATAGAAACAAAATAATTCGCCAATTTAACATGTCCTGTGAATTTTTTAAACGTTATTTTTTCTGGCAAATTGTCAATAATATTATATGCATTGTTGTACATTACTTCTGACAACCAATTTTTGTTGTTACTTTGTTAAAATGTTTGAAAATCTTGCTTCTTGAACTTTCAAAGTTTTGCATAGACTTTAACTTTGGTTAGGACCCAACTGATTCCCAACCTATATCACGGTGGCAGGTATCAAGTTCCCTGATGAGTCCTTGGTTTCCCTGATAGATTTCTAAACATTCCCCGTTTTTACAGCAAACTATTTTTTAAATATCCCTAATTTTTCCAGTTGTGTAGATCAAATAGAACATATATGTCAAAGAGATAATATCCTAATTTTTGAAAAATAGCTTTGGCAATAATGAAAAGTTAAATTATACCGTAACATGAAACTTCTAACGATTACCACAATTCTCAGGGAAAATGGCGCCAAAATAAGGATGAACGGGGAAATTGTACCTTCAAAACGATAGAAGAATTTGCAAAATTTAAAAATATTACCGTACATTTCCCCGATTTTCAGGTTCTGTGGCCACTATGTATATCCTTTTGACTTTCAATAAAATTGATTCAATATTTTCAGACTTATGGATGATGCGATTTATTTTGTGACAGGCGTTCAAACATTATCAAGATTATTTACTTTTTGAAAAATGCATATCGCTGTAAACTGATAAAAAAAAAAAAAAAAAAAAAAAACTTTATTTTTTTAACTATTACAATACTTTCTATGTGTATTGGATGAGAAAGTATAAATAACTATTTCTCTAGATATAGCAGAAGAAATTTATTACCTTTCTGATTGGGGCACCCATGCTTTTTTTTCTTTATATTCTCTATATTTGTTTTAAATGGTCAAGTTAAAAATAATACCAAGAAAGCTCATCATCATGAGGTTAAAATTCAAGATTGGATTGTAACTAACTTAAAAATATTAAAAGTGAAACATTTTTCACATTTATATTAAACTTAGCAAATATAGGCTTTTTTTTTTATAATTATTTCTGCATTAGTATTATTAAAGTTTTTGGACAATGAATTTATTTTGAAATGAAATACAACGAAATGTGTATAAATTAAATGCAAAATATTTTGGCCTAGTAAAATTTTAATTATTTTATATTACATGCCCAACAATGTTCCTCTATTTTTACACATGTTTGTATTGGCCTATTTCTATCTAGTTGGCTTAGGCGTATTTTAAAGAGAATGATGCGTGGTTCTGTACAGAAATACAACTTATAATAAAAATTTAATATATCAAAATTAATAGCATTCAAAGTTTAAGGTTATTATTTGTTTTACAACTGATGAGCTTTTATAAAACTTAAGCTATCTCAATACGCGATAAGTAACTTATTTAACAATTTTGATGAGTTGACTTTTAACCTTTTGCAATTAATTATAATAGATTTACTTTAGTATAAAATTAAAAAAAGTGAAAATGTTCATTACCTTTCCATCATTCGAACAAGATGCCAGATAATCGCCTTTCTCCTCGATGCAGATTTGATTTACAGTTGTGACATGCTAAAAAATAAAACAATTATAAGCACTACAGGAGTTAAATTTTGATATTCTATGTCAGATTAAAGATTATTATTCATGGTTGTGCTAATTTAAAGCTGGATTAATTTAAATTTAAGGTAAATTTAGGGGGTAGAGGGATTGATATTTGATTACAAGACCATTCCTTGGATTAACGATTTATAATTTATTTTGGTAGTTCAATTTTAACACAGTTGTCCTACACATATTAAGGCTGTATTTTGGAAACTACGATAAAGTCCCAGAAAGATACTTTCAAATATTTTTTTTGATATTACACAATATTATTAATCACACAAAATGAGATTTATCCATGAAACAATACATACTAGAAGAAGCTCTTTATTCCGTATGTTATTTCCCTGATGATCAAGGATATGAATAACGCCAAGGTGAGTTCCCAGAGCTAAAAACTGAAAAATTTAAATAAACTCTTTGGAAACAGTTAAAATAAAACATATATACATTATTGACAAAACTTAACTCAAGAAAACAATATTCCCCTCATAAAATAAGACATTTAAAAATTAATCCTACCAGTATACTTTTCATTATTAAACACGTCTACATTATTTATAAATCGTTATTATAAGAAAGAGATGGAAGTATCTTTTTAACCATTTAAAGCACTTAAGAAAGAGACAACTGAAAAAGAAACACAGCAACTTTCTTTAATTCAAAAACTTATTTAATGTGAAAGCATATGAAGGGTCATGGCAAAGATCAATCAAAGTCCCATTTATCTCAACCCTGATACAAGCCCTGAGACTTGAAACCTTATATCAGCTTTTCTGGAGAATTGAAGAAGAAAAAAAACGGACTCTGATCGTTCTTTGCCGTAGCTCTTCATCTATAATAGAAAACAAATTTTATTTTTTAGAGTTTTAAACATAAGAACATGACTGAATCTTTCATTTTTAAATGAATTGTATTCATGCAACAGAAAAATTTATAATTATTTAATTTTTTGAGAAACTATTTTTAATGCAAGATTTCCAATTAAACCAATAAAGTTGTATAATCTATTTGAGGTTGTCTATGAAAAATGCTATTGTACATTCAAAATGAGGTGATGTCTACATAGAGTTTGATTGTCTAAATTAGATTTGATGGAAAGTTCCATTTGCGTTGTGATGTATACATAATTACAAAAATAGCAAGACGTGGCATGGAAATAATAAAAACATTAATTCCACAAGCAAAAAAAAAAATATTTAACAAGCAAAATAACTTAATGATATTTAAACATATAATATTAACAGTTCCATTTGAATTCATGGCAAAATCAATAATATTCTAAGTGAGACAAAATGCAAAACAACAAAATGGAAAATAAATAAATACAAATTATCTCTTTATGTTACAATAAATTTAAAACTGCTTTTCTTCCAGATATATTTCTGAAATTATTATTATTATTATTATTATTTTTTTTTTTTTTTTTTTTTTTTTGTTACATAATTTTAATAGATTGACTCAGAGATTTTTCAAAACAAAAACTCAGGTAAAAAAATATTGTGTGTAAAATAACCTATATGTGATTATGACAAATTTTTGCTGGATGCGATCATACTTCTCAAAGGAAATGAAAGGCAAAGAAGTAAAATCCTAGATTAAAAATACCACTATCATTTTTGATAAATAAGAAACAGCCACAGAAAAACTAAAATAGATACTACTTATAAAATTATTACATTAAAAGAGTTTCAATCCAATCATTGATATGTAATTAATGTTCAGGTATTTTTTAAAGATTTATTACTAAAACAAAAAGTTAGGAATATAACCCACCATTGTATAAACATCATATAATAACAAAAATGTAAGAAAAGAAAAAATACAAAATCACAATTCCAAAATAAAAAAAATCTCACATAAAATTCGACTTTATACATTTGGACTGCACTTTAACTATAACGAACCAAAGAGAAGCACAAGCATCAAGATATTTTCTTACTTTTGTGTGAACAGCTATACAACTGGCTGCATCTTTTTTAAGAATATTTGGAACATCATTTGTAAGTCGTTCATAACAAAGTTTCGGTTCAATTTCCTTTAAAAAATATGAAAAATTATTTAAAATATATTCTACTAAGTATTGAAAACTTTTAAGAATTCACTAGCTTTGCAAAATTTCCATAGTTCTTAATTTCATTCATAAATAATGTAATTTAATTTATGTTTATTCAGTAACATACTAGTGTTAAGAAAACTAAAGTATATAACATAATTTATAAACAAAAATTTTTCATAACATTTCCAACAGTATTCAAAATTAAATACAAAATAAAAGTATACCTCTTCGGTATCATCAGATTCGGTTTCTTCCCCCGAATCCTCCATCTAAAAATAAAACTGAATTTTAAAATATTTATAAACTATTTTATTATTAACGACTTAGATAAAAACACTTTGAAAATTCATTAATTGCTACGTATTTTAGTAATAATTAAAGCTACTGATTTTAAACTATACCAGGAAAAAAACACAGCAACGGACAGAAAAGAAACAACTTCAAAGGTTTTTAGTTCTGCAGATTTCTCTCTTTTTAAGAGCCAATAATATTTTTTATAAATACTATACCACTGAGATTGTGCAGCATTAAAATATGTTTATGTTATGTTTACAATATGTATAAACAATAAAATTTTAAAATGTAATATAATTGTCTTATGTTTTTCCCAATTCTGAATGAGAAACAAGATAATACTTGTACGTATTATCCTGTCAACATTTTTGTCGTAGCATAAAGTTCACTAATTGTAGAATTCTCGTTTTGCCCAAATAAGTTTTTTTATTTATTGAGTGCTTGGACACGACGTTTTACCCACCCGAAAGGGCTATCAAGTCACCTGACAAACTTCTTGTTAGCAGTCAACTATGCAAACTATTAGTGGTTGACTACGTTTGGCTAACTTTTTGTTATGACAAAAGGTGAATGGTATAATATTTAAGTACCCAAGATTGTGTAAAGCAAAAAAATAGGTGTGGTACATTGTGAAAGTCAATTGTAGCGTACAAAGACTGTTGATCCGTCAGAGGTAAATATTTCCAGACACAATTATATGTAATAGACATGAGCTATATGTCAAATTAGGGTGATCCCAAAATTCAGGAAAAAAAGTTTCCTCATAGATTTCTAAAAAAATCCCTGATTTTACGACAAACTTTTTTTTAAATTTCCCCAACTTTACCCCAGATGTGTAGACACCCTGATCAAATAGAACATATATGCTAAAGGGACAATATGCCAATTTTTTTTAAATAGTTTTGGCAGTAATGAAAAGTTTAAATTATTCCGTAACATTAAACTTCTAACAATAACCACCATAAATCTCTGGCTAAATGGTGCCAAAATATGGAAGAACGGGAAAACACGCCTGAAAATTTCCCTGACTTTCGGGAAATTTAAAAAAATTCCCTGACATTTTCCAGAAGAGATAAAAAATTTCAGTGATAAAATGTTGGGCAAATAGTATACGTTTGGTATCTGGTCCTCATGTACAGCAATAGAAATATGTGTGTAGACATTTTTCTTTTAGTGATCATGATTATCAGACACTATTTTCTGTACAAAATTTTTCATAGCATTGTTTTGCAATAAATCTTATTGGATAGAATTATTGCTATTTTTCTAATAAAAAAACTCGACACAGAGATTGCAGTTAGCCAGTTTCTTTCAAAACATAGGTCTTAAATTAGTTAAATTAATATTTGAATTACTGGAATTTTATGGTTGGAAACTTACAAGGGATGATTTTAGAAGTTTCTTTCACAACATCAATTTTTTTTAATAGAGTGACTTATAAAGCAATTTCTCAATACGAAATTCTGACGAAACACGTCAAAATTACATATTAAGAAATTGATTTGTAAGTTGCTCGATTAAAAAAAATAAATTATGTGGCGAAAGAAACTTCTAAAATCATCCCTTTTAAGTTTCCAAACATAAAATTCTAAGAACTTAAATAAGTTTATGAAATGTATGGAAATACAGGAAGGTTTATTTTAGATTTCAAATTCAAAAGTACCTAAATTCTCAACTGTATTTAATTCTGCTCCAGGGAATTGTGTTACAAATGTGTATTTATTCATAGGAATTATTGCAGCACTAAATAACAAAGTTGTTTTGAAAGCACAAAATGAGATATTTAATGAGAAATGCATGTATAAATCAATAAACTTAAATAGAGTCAAATTCTTGAATAACATAAATTTTGTACAAAAATCAAAACTTAATTAAAAGATGGAAGAGGGGATGTCACGTTTTAGTATTTTCGCATAGCAATCGCCACTTGAAAAATACTACCATGAATATGATATGTGTAACTAGTCCTTAAACACACTTCTAATACTTTCAAAAGATCTTAGTTAGACAGAAGTAAATGTCAAAACTATTAAAACATGTTTTGGGATCCCCATGTGTTACAAATCGGATGTAAACAACGTCCATATTAAAAATATATATTTTAGACATAAAAATATTAGCATCACATGATAAATACTTTGAATTAAATGTTGTTTTCCTCAAACTGAAGAAATTATTGTATACTTTTTTTAACGTGTAAGCGTTCTGTGAGAGAGACGTGTTGGGCAATCAACTTCCCAAAACTCAAATATTAATTTCATAATGCATAAATTTATGTTACCTCATTAAATTCTGCGCTACCTTCGATTTCTACTGCCTCCATATCATGCAGCTTTCAAATGACACCACCCCTTATGTTTACATTATTATTCAACAGCCGTCATACTGCAATCCTCAATGCAGTAATTATCATTTTCATGAAACCTCATTTATTTGTTAGTTAGTATTACGAATATAAGAGAAAATATTTAATCCTACGAGATTCATCGAGTTAATTTACCACAAAAAGTTATAGGCAACTATTGTTACTTATTATTAACCGAACTATTTTTTATAGGTGGAAGAACACTGCGAAAACATGCACGAGGGGTTGAGTATGTAAACAAACTGTAAAATTCAGTTTTTGTTGTGGTTCCGATTGATGAAAATTGAAATGTATTTTTGAGCACTTTCAAAATCCCAACAAACTGTTTGGAAAGTTTTGAAATTGGTCCTAGATCATTTGTATCGATAACACGGTTTAGCAATCTGAATAAATACTCACAAATTTAAAGTGACGGTAAATCTGGTGGGGCACTAATTTTTATACTACCCCCTAACTGGACATCCCGAACCAACAAAGGGTAAGTAACGCTACTTCCAAAGAAGAAAATTGTTTATCACCTTTTGTTTATTTTTCGATATCAAATGTAAACTCTGCTATTAATTTGTCTTCGATGGATCCGCATTTATCTGATTTCTGAAGTCAACAGAAAGCGCGTGGTTTTGTTGAGTTTCAGGATATTATCATAATTTATAGAGTGTGGGCAGACTCCTTCATCTAAGCATTTTGGCCATGAAAGCTGGCGGGAGACAATCCTGATCAAGCATTTTTTACACCAAAACACGGGTTTGATAATCTATCCATCGTATCATGTAAGTTTTGCATTTTCTTCCTTTTGATGTTCATCGGAAAGAAGTTTAACAAATCATAATTTATGGATCATAACTTGAATGTGTTGTTTTTCGTTGTTATATCATGTTGCGAGAAAGGTGTAAAGGCCGGCTGGCTGCTGATAGGTTGATTTGTACCAAGACGCTATGTTGGAGATAACATTATTGTAATTAGTGATGCAGTGCTTTTAATAATCTGATGCGATTACGAAACTGGATTTCTGTAGCGTGCGTTGAGTATTGCTTCCGGTTATCAGAAGTGCTTGTTGACATGTGCTTTTTGTTGCCGTTATTTGCATAATTTATTGTTTTGTGTTCGCTGCAGGGACAAATCGCGGAATTTGCATATGCAAATCGGAATAAATTACGATTACTGAAATTTTGTTTTTGGATATGGACTTCTATACGGTGTCTTTTGCGGAATCTGAGAACTGTTGCAAGGAATTATGCCTGTAATGCTCTTTTTATTCTATACTTGGTATTGGGAAATCTTTCCCCCTTTATTGATCCGTTATTTTTAATTGAATAAAATAATTACAAAATTAGCATTTATTTGTTGCATGACACAGCTATTTGGAAAACAATACATACTTCATTTCATGATTCCCCCATGTTTTGCCAGAATTATTAGTTTTTCGCTTATTGTTTGAAAACATTTAAATTGTACTTTAACATTAAGCATGGCTTTGTACTGAAAAATTCAATGCTTTTTTTAAAGTTGTATTAATTAATATTTTCTCTAATCACATTTTCAACTTAAGCATTCTCTTATTTAGAATATTAATTTTTTGTTTGGAACTTTTGTAAAAATTTTAGAAATTTCTCATTTTAAAATTGCTTTTATGTGTTTTTTTGCCATAAAATATACATAGGGTGGATGTACCAGTTATGGCCACTTTGAGAAAAATTCTTTAAATAAAAAAATTCTGCAGTGGGAAAAAATTATAAAATATGCCATTTTATTGTAAATTTAATTGGCTTTCAGATTTTTACATGTGAAGACAAGTTACACTACTGATATATTTAAAATTTAAAAAAAGAAGAAAATTGACATTTTTCACCAGCTATGGCCACTATGTGCTAGTTATGGCCATCTTCATGTACCAGTTATGGTCATCAAAGTGTCACTAGACACAGAGGCATTAAAAGAAATTATATTTCAGTCTTCTGATATCCAGCTTGTTTCACACACATTTACAGTTCCAATCATCACTATTGTCATTAATATTTTTAGACTTTTTCTTCGTCTTAGCATTTTCCTTTTCCCTCTCCTTTGATTCTAAATACAGCCACATCTAAACACTTTCACCTTTAGAAGCTAATATGAGGCCTGAGGTCATAAGAAAAATGCTGTTTCATCAGTGTTAAAAACCCACCTTGGATCTTTAAGAACACTAATATTTTCTGCCAAGAGTGTTTTCACTTCCTGAAACTATTTTCTTATTTTTTCTTCAGTTACACTCGTCCTAGCTTTTCTAAGATATTCTGAGTGTTTCTGGTGGACCCTTGGGGGATATTTAAAAAACTACTCAAACCATCTTTTTCCCATCTTCTCATCTTAAAAAGGAGTTTTCATTTCTCCTGCTTGGACAATTTTTTTATTAGAATCTTAAAGGTTCTCATTGTTTATGGGAAAAACCATTTTGGCTATGCCTAAAAGCTTGTCCTGCAATTTTGTGGCGTATGGTTGACAGTAGAACACCAAATGTTCGACTTGCTTTAGAAATGGACATACCTTTGCGAATTGACCCATCTGATGGCTGTGGGGTTGCCTTCTGGCCTCGCATGCCAAAGATGCCCGATTCAAATCCCGGATTAGTCATGGATATTTTTTGTGGTTCTGAATCCACTTTAAGCTCTAGGTCCCGGCCTAATTAGCCGTCATTGTATTTAAAAATAGGTCATTGAGCGTACAAGCCAACCAACCTTTGCGAATTGCATTTTATTCCTTTGAAGGTGAATTGAATAACAAAACCTCTTTTTCGATTTAACTGGTGTCATGACGATTGTCTAAAGAGAAAACAAAAGTTCTAAATAGTAGTCTTCTTGAGCAGTTGAACTAGGGCTCAGAAAGCTTTGATTGCGATCAGTTGTTGTTTAATAAACAACCTTTTCAACAAGTTCTGTGTCATTTTTCTTTACGTAAAATTAAATTACTAACTTCTCATAACATGAACAGCCATTTTTGTAATTTTTTTCTAATCCTTTTCATTATAACCTGCCTAACCTATTTAATTTTTAGTTAACTTTTGTCTGGTAATTAGGATTTCACTGCCCTAGCCAAAACTAGCACTAACACTAACTCAGTTATGGCCATATGCATTTGACAGTATTTAAATTTTAATAATGTGAGATGTTGAAGAAGAGAGATGATGAAACCCAATGTTGAAGCTTACCTTTTACTGACTTTAAAAAAAAGTATCTCAAGTCTTAAGGAGTAAATTTATGTTCCAGATGTTTTCAGATTAAACAAGCTCAGCCCTTAATATTTTGCTTAAGGAAGAGTAATATCCAGTGTACTATTGCTTTCTGATTTTTTTTTTATATTTTAGAATTAGAATTTCTCACCCAGTGAGATGAGCCAGGTACACAACAGTGTAGAAGAAATGTTAAAGCAAATTCTTTAAGTTTGGGAGATCTCAGTTACTAATTGGGAGGAGTTTTGTGAGGAAGTGGCCATAACTGGTACATCCAACCTATTTGGATATAGATGCTCCTTTGGGACCTGACTATTTTTAGTTGCTTTGTATGGAGATAAAATAAATCTGTATTTGCATTATTTACGGTTGCTTTAAAACCCTTTTTAAAGTGCGATGAAAAGGTAATTTATATTTTATTTAAATTCCCAGGTTCTGATACTATGTTTTGCTTTAAAAAAATTGACCAATTACAATGACACCTTTAAAAATAAATAGGAATTTTGGGAAATTTCAAATTTTGTTAGCCTCTTACAAAGCTGCCTGGTGCATGACATCATCCATAAATTCCAAGTTAAAAGAGTGGTTACTTATTTAAACACAATATTTTTTCACATAGTGAGATACTTATTTTGAAGTGATGAACTAGGGTTGAAAATTGATCATTTTAGAAAAAAATAACTTTGATGTTTAACAACTTTTATAATTAGGAAAGCACATGAAACTTACATTAAAAAACAGTTCAGTTTGAGATGTGTCTTAAAAAAGATGTGATAGTCCAAATACATCTGAAAGGTTAGATGAACCCACTAATAAGTTTTTATATAATTTTCAAGAGAAATGTCATAAATGCATGCGGCATTTGAATATTCAGTAGGCTTAGTTTATGTATTGAACTGTTGAAAAAATAAAACTTGGAGCGTGACATTAATGAGATAAAACTATTTTAATATCTGGATTTTGTTGATTTAATCCATTTGGAATTTTATTGAATTTTTTTTTTCTTCTAGGTTTCAGAATTTAAAAGAAATGTTTTTCTATAACAAGAAGGTAAAGCTCTATGGTTTCCTTGTAAAATTACACTTTTTAAATTACGTAAAATCTCTGACTTTTTAATATCTTTCTATTATTGTTCGAACGACTCATTTTCATTGTTTTGCTATGAAGTTGCAATTCTTTTAGAAAATGAGGCTTTGTAATCCTATGAAATTTTAAATTATTTCTCCATAATACCTATTTTAAACAATGAAAAGGTAGAAAGTTACATAATAATTCAAACTTAATAAAGTTATACTTCTTTTTCTTGTGTATAAATTATAAATCCTTATCTTGGCGTTCTTACTTACGTATACATTAGGGTGGTCCTTATATGGGGTCAAAAATGAAATTTCATCCGATTTTAACTCTCACCCTCTCATTTTTTCCTTTTCGACCTATTTTAAAAGCATGTCAAATTTAATTCCTATAAAATAATATTATCTCGTGGCACAATGAGCCTGAAGTTGTTAAAAATATGACAAAATTTTTAATTTTTTGTAAAAATGAAATTTCTTCAGATTTGATTGTACATACCTGAAATCTTCTCCTTTTGACCAATTTTGATAATGTATTTAGATTGATAATGAAAATGCTAAAAATGGACACAAAATTGGCAAAAATGAACGAAAATAGTTCACAATTTTTTTATTCCGTTAAATAAAAAAGGAAGATGCAAAATATTGATGTAATGATTCTACAACGAAAATACAACATTTATTTCTTAACTAGTTTTCCATGTGAACAGCAATTAGTCAGTAATAAACACTTTGGAAGCACCAAAATATTAACCACTCTCATGCAACTAACTTGTTTAAGACTTTCACCGACAGTCAGCTTCACCTCTAGTTTGATATAAATCAAGACTGACAAAAACTGTTGATTGACATGTAATTTGTTATCTGGTGATGAACTTTACTATTAAATAAAGGTTACCGGTATTACTTCTTAAACTATGTATTATAATTTAGACAAAGAATAACAACAACTTCAAATTGAAATCTACTCTGAATTAAATGAGGGAAGTCGAGATATACTAGATTTCTGCCACTCTTTCACCATAAAATGTTATCCTCTTAATAGTCCTTTATAAGTGGAGCTATGCCATTCTGCAATAATTTCTTAGTATTTGACTGCTGACTGTGTTTATGTAACATACAAGTGAAATGATCAGCAAAATAGCGCAATACAGTAAAATGAGACATCAGGATGCAAACTTCAAGCTCGTTGCTGCATATGTAAATCACTTTTAATTTTTTAAAAAATGCCCATAATAATCATTTTAGTCATAGGAAAAAATTGGGTGGTAAGAATAAAGAAATTTGAAAGTTTAAAAATAAAGACCACCCTGCGGAATACAGTAAAATGTGGCTACAATGATGCTAACTTCAAGCTTGTTGCAGCACGGGTTAATCACTTTAAAATTTTTAAAATATTGGTCATAATAATGTTTTTATAACCAAATGGAAAAAACTGGGGGTAGAGAAAAAAGAAATTTGAAAGTCGAAAAATAAGGACCACCCTAATATACATAAAGTATTTAGGTATTAGTATTACATAATGTACTACTATACAATAGTATAGTATTACTGAACAGAAAATTCATGTATACTAAGTGTGTATGATTCTCAATTCTTAAACTATACTGTACATGTGTAAAGGAAAATTGCAGTTTTCTGAGTTTATTGAAAATTTATTTTTATGTTTAATGTGTGCTCTTCCAAATAATTGTTTAGTTTACAGGCCTTAATAAAAGTAACCTTCTATTTCAACATCTTATGTCAATGTTTGAGTCCCTCTGGTGTTTTCTGTTTTATCTTCAATTTATTACAGCAATAATGTAAATGTAATAATTTCTGACTACTTATGTCCTAGATGCTCACTCCATAAGCTAAGATGGATTCTGAGGAAAGTTGTGATGAATTTGCAGAAGCCCTACCATCTGATAGAAGTTCAGCTGGCCTGATGACCAATGGAACTGTTTCTGTGTCTCCTCGCCCCATGAAGGCAGAACAGGCAAGTTAATAGTCCAGTTAAAGTTTATCCACTCGTGAAAAGATGTAACACAAGTCCAAGTACTGTGGAAATGTTTTTACTACATTACATTTTTAGTTTCTAACTATAAGTTTTGTACTGTAGGTTGTTACAGTTCATAATACTGTTATTGTCACATATTCTTTTATTTATCTAGGAACAGCCAATTGTAATGTGAATCTGTCTTAAATTTAGATTTGAACATTAGTACCTTGACTTATTTTAATGTGATAGGATATTTTAATGTGATTGAGATTTTGTTTTAGATTTTTCTGTTTGGGGTATATTTTATTAATTTTACTTAAACAAGTAAAAATCAACTGTAATAATCAAATCTCTTTTAAACATGGTTTTTACTAGTTTTCAATAATCAAGATTTAAAAAAAAATCTAGAATATCTATTATTAAACTCTTTTGTATAACATTCAAGCAATATTTTCTCTTTATTTTGATTCATATTTAATTTTTATAATTTTAATTTCCAGATGTATCAGACTTGTGGGGATTTTCAGCATGTAAGTATTTTATTGCTCTTTTATAACTCTTAAAATCATAAATTTTAGTGTAATATCAATGATTTCAATCTGATTTGAGTTTTGAAATTTTTTGGCTTGAAATTACTGGATTCAATTAATCATCTGATTTTTGAGCAATACTTTCACACACATGTTTTTATATTGAAGTTGTCAAAAATTGCAATAGTTGGGCACCATTATTTAAATTAATAAGAAGCAACAGAGAGTGACAAACTATTAGGAAAAAATTAGGTTAAGTACCCTACATTCTCCTCCCTTCCCTTAATTGATACCACTGATAAGAAGGTTGCATTCCTTATTCTATACTGATTCTTCTTCTATCAAATCCTAGAACATAGTAAGGTATTCTAGCATAGTCATGTACTGTACCCCAAGATCTATGGTGGAAGAATGTCTTCCGAAAGGTCTTGTAGTTTTAACTTGCTTGCATTTGCATCTCCTTTAGAGAAATCATTAAAACCTGTACTAAGAATTACCCCTTAATTAAAACAAACCAGTGTGCCACAGTACAACTGTATCTGCCAGTTTCCGAAAGCAGTCTTGCATTGCAAAGCTTATATTAAAATAGACTTGACCTGCAAGACATAAGACTCTTTTTAGATTTTTAGCAATTCAAATATTGCAATTCATAGTCTATATAAATTAAATGATCTTATCACTGAATTTTCATTTATCGTATTCACCTATTTGTTTCTTCACTCTCTCAGGAGAACCTTGTGAGTTGCTCGTCTGCTCCTCCCAACTTGGTACCCATGGGTGCCACAGCAGTCTTTAATCAGGCTGGCCAGTTGCAACCTGGTTTGGTGGCCATGCAAGATCCCAACATGCCCGACCAGCTTATGGTAGTCCAGCAGAACATGAATGGCGGAATGGAGGACTCTTCCCATAAAACCACACTCATCAATGCCCAAGGTAGGTCATCCTTATTCTTACTATGTTACGAGTTATGAACCTGGGTGTAATGAATTATAGAATTGTAAGTAGTATCAAATAAAAAATATCAGTTTTATTCCATGCTCACCTCTTGTGTACTGCTTGGGCATGACTAGTTATAAATTTAAATTTCTTTTTTTATTCCTGATCAAAGAATGAAGTTTTCTAACTGTCTGGGAATATTTTTTCCATCCAAGACAACTTTTTAAACTCATTCCTTATTTGTTGTTGCAGGCTCTTTACCGAACTCCATCCAGATGGCTAAATTCAGCAACGGCCAGCTACAAGGCATCAACGCTGGCATGCTGCAGCATATCACAACGAATGCTGCTGGCCAGATGATGGCTGCCCCTTCCCAACTGGCAGGGATGATGAACCTTCAAGGACTACAGCAAATATCTGCTCTGAACGGTCTCACCAACCAGACGTTCAATGTCGTCAACCAGATGACAGGGCAAACAACGCAGATCATGCAACAACAACAACCCGTAAATACGCAACAACAGCAACAAGCTGCCAATGCGCAGCAGCAGATTGTTCAGAATCAACAGATGCAAGGAATGGTAGCTGTCAATGGACATCCTAATGCTGTTCAGCAGCAGGTAAGCTGATTTTGTATTGCATAATACTTCTGGTCTTTGTTAGGAGATATAGCAAAGTTTGTTGTATGATGCTTTTATGTATAAAATTCTAATGTCTAAAAATTTCCACATAAAATCTAAAATAGTTTAGTATTTTTAACTTCTCTAATCATCTAAATACTATAGAAAATTCTGTTCCAGATATTTGTTAGTTTATACAAACATATCTCTGCTTCTTGTTAATACATCTTTATAGGGGAAGGCAAGGTAATGAATTCACAGATGATTATAACATTATCTTGTTGCTTTAGATTCAGGAAAGACAAAAATTAATCTATTGTAGAAAAATCAAAACTATTGTACAAAATTGAAAAATATTATAAAACCATTGCACACACATTTTCAGCACATTGCTACATGAAGGCAGAATATCCAATGCAATCCTAAAAAAATTACAATTGGAAAAATATTAAAAGCCAGAATCATAAATTAATGACTAAAATATAAAATATGAAATCCCCACTGAATTTCTTTTTCATGGGGCTTGAACACAGTCGGGATTTCAGTGGATGCGTTTCTGAAGAGCAATTGAAAAATTTTATTAATTGTCCTCAAGCCCCAGTGCATCCGGCAGAAATAGACAGGAAGTCAAATGCATACAGAAATAACTTAATATGAAATACATGTATGGTTTATTTTCATATAATAGGCGTGCGTATATGGTTTATTTTTTAGTTTTCAAGGTATTTCATAATAAGTTATTTTTGCATGCATTTGACTTCCCTTCTATTACTGCTGGATGCGTTGGGGCTTGGGGCATTTGATTGCTCTTCAGAAACGCATCCACTGAAATTCCTACTGGGTTCGAACCTCCTGACGAAGAAACTCAGTCGGGACTTAATATTTTAGTCATTAATTTCTGATTCTGGCTTTTAATGTTTTTCAATTGCAATTTTTTTTTTTTTTTTTTTTTTTTTTTTTTTTTAGAATCTTGTTGCTTTGTAAGCTATTTTTCTTCAAATTTACAAAGCAACTTGTTTCAGTAAAAAGTAAAGAAACAGAGTGGCCGCAGAACCTAGAAATCAGTGAAATGTCAGGGAGCTTTTTGATACTGGACAAAATCAGAGAATTGTTCAAAATTTAACAAAAATCAGAGAAATTTTCTTTGGTCTGCAGGGATGACAGTTTTCCTCCTTTTGGAGGATTTCCTCCTTTTTGGTTTTTTATGCAACATTTTCCTCTTTTAGTCCCTGTTTTGAGGATCCACATTTTTCTGATCAGAACCAGTTTTTCTTGCAAAAAGTATACTTTTCCTCATGTCTAAACAAAAGATTTTCCCTCTTAGCTCCCCTTTCCTCACAGATTACTTCACTAACTCCTAATATTTGAAATGTAATTATTATATAGTATGAGAAATTTCATTGTATCTTTAAAATTATTGACTCATCCTTCCTGCATACTTTTTTTTTGTTGAATTTTTGTGTATTCCTTCTGCGAGCTTTTTGGATTTCCTCCTTTTTGCTCTCTGATCACTCTCATCCCTGGGTCTGAAGGCACCTTTCTCCGTTACAGAATAATTTAAACTTTTTGTTACCACCAAAATTATTTAAAAAAAATTGCCATATTATCTCTTTAGCATACATATTCTATTTAATCAGGTGTCTACACATCTGGAAAAGTCGGAGAAATTTGAAAAATAGTTTGCCGTAAAATCAGGGAATTTTTTAGAAATCTATTAGGGGTTATCAAGGAACTTTTTTTCCAGAATTTTGTGGCCACCCTGTTATCCCACTAATGCATATATTCTATTCCAGTGACTAAAGTAACCTATTTTTTTTTACTATTCTGTACAGGGCCAGGTTGGTGGCAACCCTCAGTTCATTCTAGCAGGTGGCCAGCCCATTCAAGGCATCCAGGGTGCACAACTGCTTATACCAACATCCTCAGGTGCGTTTTCTCAATCTCTCCTTCTGATTAAACTCCGCTCTTGAGATATTTATAAAAATCACCTTTTTGACTTTAAACCAAAATAACTCAACAATGATGTATTATGTTTATTTAATATTTATCAAGAAGAAAAAAACAATTCATTTTATGTTTATATGTATACATATTTTTAATATAAAAACATCAAGAAGTAAACGTCCTCAGGGGAATGATCCACATTCCACCTGTTTACAAAATCAGAACTTTTCTTGTACAGTTCTGGAAATATCCCTCACGATGTCTCGCATTCTCTGTTAACCTCTTATTGTATTTATATTATTATTTACAGGTTTTTTTTTTACCGAGCTGCTTTTGCTCTGGTAATCTGTTGTGCTTCCCTTGTATTTGATGATCTTTGAATTTACTTACATTCTTCATCTTTATTTTGTTTTTTATATATATATTTAGTATACACTATCTTCATAGCAGAGTTAATCCTAGAAATGAAAAAGGGCAGGGTGCTATTTTCCAAAAAAAGGGCAATTCCTGTTTACGAGGGCCCTTTTATGGCAAATTGCAGAAATTTGCATACGCTTCTTCTGCCACAATTTCAATATTGTTATACTTTTCAACCACGATAAATAATTTTCAATATTCTAAAGGGAAAAAATAATAATGCAAAAATCTGTGAATCAAAAACTCGCTCAGAAACTTAAAAGATATCAAAATACTGATAAAATGCTTCAGTCCTAATTCTGCTGGAATGAGACTGAAAAAATTATTAAAATTAAAGTGCAATATACACAGTAAAATTGTTGTCAAATAGTAATTTTTATAAAAATATCAATTTATAATACAGTAAAATTAAGATAAGAATGTTTTAGTATAATAAAAAGGTTTTAAGATAAGAACTTTTCACTCTTTCAAAATTTTCTAAAGTTTGAATGACTCAACCTTAAACTTCATCTTGTAGGTTTGCCATTGTTAGATAGAGAGTATTCCGACTAAAGAACTTTGACTATGTCCTGAAATTTGTGCATTTTTTTATTTTCCAAATCGGATCAAATTTAGCATCAAAACAGCGATTTTTTTGCCGTGCATGCCGCTATTATGTATGTAAGCTGTAACAGAAGTTTTATTTTTTTAAAAATTGGAAATAATCTGGGATTTTGATTGCATTCCTGTTATGTTCAATTTTAAATAAGAAATGGATGTTTTGAAATTAATTGGTAACAGGTAAACTATCAAAAACACCCCTTAAATTTAACAGGAGGACATCGCGATAACGCGTGTCCAAACGGAAATATTCTTTTTAAATTCTTTGTGTAAACATTTGATGGTTATACACCTTTAACTAAGTTAATCAAGTCCTTCAAATTCCTTTCTTCTCTATTTTGAAGGAGGCATGGTAAAAATCCAACGAAATACACTTAATCAAAACACGTACGAAATGGCCATCAAAGTTTACTAATGTGCACTTGGAAATTGTAAGACGGCTCCCTACAATCCACCTACTAATGAAGCACGTTATATGGACATCTACTCAATGGTTTCAGTCCTTGATATATATGTTGTGCGTTTGAACATGAATGCGCATGCACAACAGGCGATTTCAGTAGGGGTGATCCACATATTGCGTACTGTTAGGAGGGAAAAAAACGAAAGTTTTTCTGAAAAAAGGCAGGAAAGGCGCTATTTTTATAGAAAAAGGGCAGGCAGGGCGCGCCGCCCCTCGAAAAATGCCTAGGATGAACTCTGTTCATAGTTAAAGTTTCACTTTTGAAATGGGCATAATACTTGGTAAAAGTGTGCAGAAAATCATGGGATTTTATTTTCCGGAAAAAAAATTAAATAAAAAATAGTTAAAAAAAGCCCCACCACCAGAGGAAAATGCTGTTGTATGCAATATGTATGTAAAATAAGACATAGGCTTTAAACCGATGTCTTTTGGACTTATTTTGTATACCATTATTACATACAGCTCCGTTTCCACTTGGTGGTGGGTATTTGAACCATTTTATTATTTGAAGTTATTCTTTTATGGTCATTTCAAAGTAAAACTTTAATTATAAAGACTCTGTATTTACCTTTAATATATACATATTTAATAAATAATTATATCAAAATTTATCTTTTACAGTTTTAAGTTAATTATTAATATAAAAAATTTATGACTTCTACTTACCTTATTTATGACTTTATGATTTATTATTTTACTTTGATTTGCTTTGTTTTATGTATAAAAAAAAAAAATTCTCTACTAAATAGTTCAACGTGTGTTGTTTCAAAATAGGCGTTGTTTCAGGTGTTGCCACCCAGCAGGTGATAACCATCCCAGTGTCCCAATTAGCTGGAAACCAAATAGTTCAACTTGTAGCTTCTAATGGACAAATATTTACAACAACATTGGCCAATCTGCAAGCAATGTCACAGCCTGTTCCTGGTGTAAATAACTCAAATATGGCGGGTAAAGATAACTTATGTCATATTCATAAATTACCCACATAGCTTCTAATGTCATTGATAACGTTTTGATAATAAAAATGGCAGTCCTTATTATTGAAATATGATATTTATGTGAAATTAACTTAAAAAACATAATTTACAAAACAGGGAAACAGCAGTCAATTTTATAAACGTTGCAAATGTATATTGTTGTGTGGATGGGTTCGAAAGATTTGAAGCCAAAGCAGATCAAAACTTGCAGAAATTTATTCCAATATAAATCTTCACAGATTCTCTTACAACTCCAGAACTTCTCGTTCTAGTAGACACAATACTTCTCTTTTCGCAACAATAGAGCACAAAACAGCAGTTAAAAACTTGACAACACAACTGCTCAAATCGCTGCAAAAGACAATGCAATACAGTTCGCTTTCGGAACTCCCTGAACTCTCGCTGAGACTCAGTAAGGAACGCTCGATGAGACTCAGTAATTCCAGTCAACTCACTGACTAACTTCAGTCAACTAACAGACTCAGCTAACAACTAACTCCATCACCAGCTCTCTTGAGCTTTTATAGGGGAAGGGAACATTCTTGAGACTTCTAGAGGTAGATATTTGGAGAACTTTCCAGGTCGTAGTCGAAAAGTCCTATACATGTACATGGGGACCGAAAATGCCGCCAAGTTTGGCGACATTTGGCGATTTCTCGCCAAATTTGGCAACAAAAATTAGTTGCCAAAACCATCTCCAACTTGGCTCTATCTCGCCAATTTGGCGAGATTTCCATTACCATAATGTTAAATTCCCTGCTCCTTATAAAACTCGCTTCCCAGCGTTACCTCTGTAAAACTTGTTATCAAGCATTGAGACCCATATTGCCGGGAAGCCAACTTAAGACGAACTATTGCACTGCCTAATGCGAAATGTACATAAGTTTTCCTTTTTACAAAATTAACACTACGAAATATCTACAAATATACAAAAATTCGTAACAATATAAAGATTGCATTGCATCTGCAACACTTGTAGGGTTACCTTGGTTGACATATGAAAGATTTTTCTCTTGATCTGTGTTGCTTCTTGCTTTATGTACAATCCTTTTCTTTCTAAGATAGTAATTTAAAAAAAACTAATGAAAAGATTGTATTTTGAATTTTTTTTTCTTCTTTTTATTATTATTTTCAAAACCCACATCTTTATACTTGTAATCAAAAACCAGTTAATGTATTTTATTATCAAGCTTTTAAGCCTGGAAATTAAATGTTTGCTAAAGGTTTTTGTCTACATGCAATACTTGTATATATGTTTTCAAATTATAGTAATTTATTTTTTATCTTTGTTGATATATTTTGTCATGCATTTTTTAAAGATATTTATTTTGTTGTGTCAATTTAAACTTGGGTGTTGATAAAAGATTGTGCCAAATAATATTTGAATATAAAAATTTATATTATTATAACATAGAGAGTAATATTTAAAAAATAACCCAAGATTGTAATATATATCTTTAACATTTTATAAAAACAAAACAATAATTTATTTATTCTTTTTCAAGCTTATAATAGCTGTTATGTTCTAGGTAATCCCCAGACTGTCCAGTCCCACCCAATGCTTGCTCCAGGGTATGCCAATATGCAACAGCAAATGGCTCCCATGCCCCAGATATTCACCAATGCTGCAGGACAGCTTGTTACCCTGGGGCCGCAGGTGAGGCTTATTATTTTTTTACAGTTTAGTTGGTATTTACTTTGAAAACATAACAAGGTTTATATGGGACATTCTAAGGAAAACATTATCTTTTTTTAAATAGGAAGTAATTAACTATGTCTTAAATAAAAAGCTTTTATTTTTAAATAAACTACTATTTAATATATATTAAGTTTTCAATGGTATGTTACTGGGATTTATCCTTTTAGATTATCCAATAATATTGATAAAAAAATTCACTGAAATCATATGCCAATCCTGACATCATGTTCCTGACATTTGTTCATTTTGTGTAGCAGAAGTTTTAACCACAATCTACCCAATCATTTAAAGATACTATAATCGCATCAGATTTGTATTTTATTGATTTATCTTCTCTCAAGTATACAAGTAATGAAATATTTTCAGGTTATGACTCATCAGATGATGGGAGGAAACCCCACTAACATCATGATGAACCCCCAGATGGCAGCTCAGCTGCAGCAGGTAACATTTATTAGAATAAGTAATTTTATTTTAACCTTTAAATTAATACATGTACTTGGCAAGTACTTTTTTTATGTGGATCATTTCAATGGATAATTTTCAAAGTTGCAGTATTCGTGCGCTTATGGAAAGTCAGGAAATGTCATGAAAAGAATTTAGACATTGGTTAAATTTTGTCATGATTTTGAGCAAAAACACGACCATAAGTCATTAAAAAACAGTGAATTTCATGGATTCCTAAAACAGTTTAGGTAAAGTCATGTGACTATGAAGTCATAAACACCATAATGAGTATTAATCTCATTGAAAATTCATTGGCGCTTTTATTTACATTTTGACAGAAACAGGGATCACAGTTTAAAACTGCGGCCATTGAAAACTTTTCTGAACTTCAAACTTGTAACATCACACGAGTAAGGTCTCGTAGGTGAAAAAAATCAAAATATAAGAACTGATTTGAAAAGCTTTATGTTTTTATTTTCAACGGCTTGCTCTGTTAGTATCAAAACATTTGATTTTTAATTATATAATTTAATTATTATTGAATTAAGGATTTTTTACTTAACTGTATTTATATTGTATTGCCAGTTTTCTGGGTATGGATCATAGGAATTAAAATTATGGTTAAAGGCCCTGTAACTAATAGTTTCTGAACCTAATTCCCATGCAGGCTAACAGGCCATATTTCTACACAAGGCCCACTTTCAAATTAACAGAAAACAATTTGATTTAGATTACTGTTATTTAAAGAGGAAATAGTAGTTATTTAATGCAAGAATTTATTTTATAGACAAATAGAAAAACTATACTTGCAGAATATTTTTTTATTGTATTGCTTGATTTATAAAGTAGTGTAATGACTTTAAATTATAACAACTATTTAAGAAAATAAGTAAGCAATAGAGGTGACAAATGGGTATTATGTGGTATTACTCTGGCAAATTTTAAAATAACATGTTTAATCAACCCTTTATGCACAAAATAAATATTGCATCTGTGTATGAGGGGACTGTAAAAATCTTCTGACCAATAAAATTTTTGTGATGTAAACCGACCGTAACCTGCTATTCAGGCTATCATTTTGGGGTCCTGATTGTTTTAACAGGTTTCCCACTGTCCTTGAAACTTTTTTGGGGAAATTTGGTCCTTGAAAAAAGGATAAGATCCTAGAAAAAGTCTTTGAATTTTTAAGCGACCACTGATAATCTTCGCCGCCATTTTTATGTTTATAGTATGTAATGTTATAGTCCTTGAATTTTCTTTAAAATGTCCTTAAAAGTCCTTGAATTTTTTTCTTCGATAAGAGTGGGAACCTTGTTTAAACATAAAAGGGTTTTGACAGGTACAGCAGCAGGCAGAAGACAAGAGCATGGCGACCGTCACCTCTTCTGGGCAACCAATGAACAGGGTGGTGCAGGTAACGTAAACAATATAATTCATTATTACTGGTAATGTTAACAATAAAATTCATTGCTACTGGTAAAGTAAAGAATAAAATTGTTTGTTACTGGTAATGTAAAAAAAATAAAATATCACTGTTCCTGCTTTTGCTAGCAATAAAATTTTGTCTTTGGTAATGTTAATAAAAAAATTCATTGCTCTGGTAATGTTCACAATAAGATTTGTTGTTTTTGGTAAAATAAACAATAAAATTAATTCCTAATGTAAAACATAAAATTAATTGTTCCTGGTTATGAAAACATTGTTCTGGATATTGTTAATGAAAAAATTAATTTGTATTGGTAATGTTAACCGTAAAAAGCATTATGGCTGATAATACATAGCCATATATTTGAACATTTTTTTATGTCTTCCATTTATTTTTGTAGCTGACTTAAAAATCCCTGCTATGTAGTATAAGGGAGTGCTTTTTACATTTAAAAAAAAAAAAAAAAAAGTTTTAATCCTTTTTTTAACTGTAATACGTGTTCACTTGCATAGATATTTTTAACCAAGAAACATTAGTTTTTTATTTTAATTATTATTTTATTAACTTGCTCTCCTCTTCGTCATATACATAATAAAATGATATGATATGTTCTACTTTATAAATAATTCAACTTAATTCTCTCAAATTATGTTCAGAAAGTAAATTAAAATTTACCTTACAGAACTCATCACTGAACGCCATCACCCAAGCCATTGCAATGCAGCAACAGCAGCAGCAACAACAACAGCAAGCAAATCAGATGACGCTCAACCCTCTGACCATCGTCACAACGCAACTCTCTTCGCCCAAGAATGGTCCCAACTCACAAGTAATTGCTATAACATGTTTTTGATTGGATAGTGTTCTGAAGAATGATTTGTTTATTAGCTAGATTAGCTCTTATTAAGTGCCCTACATGGTTCTCACAATCCCTAAGAGTCTTTCAGAACTACTTATTTTTGGTGACCCATTATATAAGGACCTTTAGTCCTTATTTTTCATTCTGGGTCTTTATTTTTCATTTTGAGCATTTAATTTTCCTATTTCCCCCTTCTACTGTTTTGGACCACCTTTATTGTTGGAGCAGTTTTACTTTCCAAGTTGCTTGGAATTGCTGATTTCAAGGAACACTTAACCTTTTTTTACTTCAATGGGGATAAACTTTCATTTGACATAAGAAAAATAGTTGCCCAAAGTTATAAATAAAATTACATTTAAATGTTATTTAAATTGTTTATTTGTCAATTTGATTCTAATAATGTAATGATTTAAATTTATGTTTAAAAAATGAGTTAATTTTTGTTGCTAAAAAGTTTGTACGAGGACCTTTAAAGAATTTAAAAATTCTTTAAAAGTCCTTATAAACCACATATTTTTTACTTTTCAAATGCTGTAAGAACCCTGTACTAAGAAATAAGTTCGCCAAGGAAAACTGAAGTTTAAGCAGTGTAGCCATTTAAACTATAGACAACGAGAAATTGCAAGTTTCTTGCAATCAGCAAATGTACATAGACATTTCATTATATGTTGCTAATATGCAGACAAGTGATCAATCCAATCACTTCATCATCAAGTTGTTAAAATATGAATAATTAAAACAATTGTTAAGTTCTAAAAAGTCGCCGACTTGGATTAATAAAATATTTCTCTACGAAGAATAATACATATAATATTGGCAAACCTTTTCTGTCAAATGTTTAAAAAAATTGAGTAACAACTTAAGTACATGCAGTTTGTCTAACAAAATATGCAACAATTGTAACTATAAAAATATCAGTTTTTCAAAAAAGAAAAAACAGTTTTTTCTGTGCATTAGCTCATTGTTTTGTTTATTAAATTAGCATAAAACTGTTTACAAAAATTTTGATATATATATCTCAATGTATCTATACGTTTTAAAATTTTGATGCTTACAAATTCATAGGAAATTTGAAGTTTTATCAAGAACATTTTTTGTTGTTGTTTCTCAGAGTATGTTGCTTCATAATGTTATAAATGCATCTTTGACTTGGGTACAATAATTATTTTTTCATAAAACTTTGTTATCAACTTACATAAAAAAATAACTAATATATTCAGCTTAAGTTAGCTATTCCAATCTGTTTATGAGTAGAGAAAAAGCTCAAAATGTCCAGTGCATGCCAGAGAATGCCCAATATAATAGGGAATTAGTACTTTTTCATGCAAAAATTAAACAGCAAAAATACACACGAGCAGGAGATAACATTTTTCCAATCAACTTATTCTGCTTCTATTACTTTTTCTTGTAATTTTTTTATGGTTGCCCTAAGGGCAAACACTGAAGTGATTTTAATTATCCTCAAGTAAATTTATTGCCCTTACAGAATGTAAAAACTAGAATTCCTTTTTGCTAGAATGGTTTGAAACTTGTAATGAAATAATTTAAATATTTACTTGAGTAGTCAATGGTAAGAAAAGAAGTGGGATTGAAGGGTACATTTTCGGTTTCTCACTTTGAATATTGGTGCATATAAATTTAAGTGCTTAAAGTTCAATTGAGTAGTTTTATACTAATTATAAAAAAAACACATGCTTTTATGAAATAGAAGTTAAATTTCTGGTTTCCTAAGGACAGATGAAATTTTTGTTTAATTTGCCTTTTAAACCCTTTTAAAAGGCAAATTTTTTGCCCTTTTAAAAATCTGGTTGCTTTGGGCAACTGCAAATTCACTACATTTAAGTTTCTTTTCTATTTTTATAAAATTTTGGATAAACTTTTTTTTTTTAGTTTTTATATTATGTTTAATCGATAACTAATATTGTTAGTTAAATATACACCCAAATTCACTTTTTGTGTAATATATTTCTTTAAATTTTGTTTTTTACACCTATATTGCAATTCAGAATTTTGTTTGTTTAAATGCTACGCAATTGGTCATATCAGTTTTTGAACATTGTGATTAATAATATATAATTCACATTAACCCCTTATTTTTTACTTCATGGGCCACTTTTTATTTCAGAACTGCCTTGTTGCACCCAAACTGCAACTGCAGCCAGGTTCAACCGTTTCTACACTCACCCAAACTGTTCATCATCCCCAGCCTTCCGTTTCTCCTGATGACGATTGTGATAATGCTCTTAATCAAATAAGTAAGTTAAATGCCAGCTGCATTTTTGACCTTTACACTTCTTAATAGGTCTAATGTTTAAACTTGAAAAAGGAATCAGATTTTCCGATTGCTTGGGAAACATAATAAAAAAAAATGTATCTATTAAAATCCTTTTTTTTTTTTTTTTTTCTGTAGATTTTGAATTATAAATTTGTAGTTTTCATATTATGTTCTTATTATATAAAATCACAATGAAACTATGTCTGAAACTGTATTTTCTACTATTAAAGGTGTGTAGGGATAGTTCAGAGTATCCAACTGTGAAATTGCAAGGTTTGCATTCACTTTTAATATTCCTAAGTTTTTTTTTGTTTTTCCCTAAAATTCCCTAAATTTTTTGCTGATTCCTATAAGTATTAAAATCCTTAAAGAAGAGATGGGGTAGAGGTAGTGATCATTTTTGCTGCCTCTTCCGCTAATGTGATAGCTGCTATCGTAGATATTTATGTTGGTGTGTGATGGTCATTTTTGCCTATAGTAGCTCTGATGTAATGGCAGCTATGTCCGCAATTTGTGCCTGTGTGATGATCTAGTGACAAAATTTTTAACAGTAATAGCTTGACAAACAATTTAAAATTATAGCTAAACTTACAAATATTAGTTTTAATAGAAAAGTTGAAATACTCTTTTTGAAGTACTTTGAATGGTGATTGAAAATTAGATAAATAGGTCTAATTTTATAATCGCATGTTTTTCAGTATAGTGTAATCTATATATATAATTCTCTTGCATAACGTCCAAATTCGGCTGTATTTCTGTGGGCAGAATGGCAACGACTTCAAACATCCAATCACAAATCTTTTAAGTGTACTTTATGCACGAATTTCCAAATTCAGCAATCCAGTCAATCACAATATATCTTTTGAAATTTAACTAATACATCTGCAACAGTAACAACTTGGATTCGCTATATTTTGTTTTTCTTATTACAGTCTACAGATAGAAATTATTGCCTATTTAAAATGTATTGATTTAATAGGTAAGATTATGCAAGAATAAATAGATCCAAGATATGTGCATTTCTTTTGGATTTAGAATTCCGGATAAACCAGAGTTTTCGGAAAAGTTATCTGCTGGAACATGTCCCGGAAATTAGTAGAATGTGCTTTACAGTCTCCACTTTTTTGTCAATTTTGCTACTAAGATTAATTGACACCAAACTACAGGTTTGCAAAAATGGATTCCAAGCTGGAATGGACTCGCATTGGTTCCGGGTTATCCAGAATCGTCAAACAAGAAGCGAAAGCACATTCTGACCATTCCGGATACTGTGGATAATAGAATTTCGACTACAAAACTTTCTTTCTTATACAATTAAAACAAGCCAGATTTGTTTAGATTCAGCAAATAACCATAACGTATTTTATGTAAACGTTTTCATGATATATGCCTATAAAATTTGAGCATGGAATTTCCATTAAGAATATTAAGGTTTCTATGCAGAAAATTCACAGTAGATTGAATAAAAACTTCAGCATTCCAGATAAATTGGAATTAAGTTTTTTATAATAATATATGCCTGAAGGTTATGATTTACCGTACATTGCCTCTTGGCGACTTTTAAAAAAAGTCGCCAAATTGAAAATGAAGTCAAAAGGTTGTGTCGTCCAATCCAAAATGGCATCAAAATACTGTATTGATAAACCCAAACAGTCACTAGGGTTGCCAGAATACCAAGTCGCTGGGTTGCATTCACCGCTAAATCGCCAACTTTCAAAAAATCGCTAAGTTGCAGTAAATCTGAACATATATTCATTTCTAATCACTGCAAATTCAGCTATTACAAATTAAAAACTATCAAAATAACGAATAAAACCACCCATTCAACTTCAAAATCCCTTATAAAATTAAAAAAAAACTTTTGGCAAAATAGGGTTAATTTTCTTGTTAAATTTGATTTTCAAAAAATTTCGGTTGGTTGAATGCTGGATAAGCAGCCTTTCACCGTTTTATTTTATTTTCTAAGTATCGCAAAAAAGATTATGCAAACATATGATTGCTTATATTGCTTCATTAATAAATTTCGATGTGCAACTTTAATTATTTTGGCGCTTCGTACGAAACCTGCCCTTAAATTTTAATTATTCAATGAAATAACCGACCTTTTTTAAATATATGTGCGATACTGTTTATTTTTGTTATTTTCCATGAACTTTCTACTACGTTGCCACACTGTCCCTGCTTAACACAAGCGTCCAAATTATTGACTCAATAAACGTGTTTGACTTCCTCAAAAAAGGCATTACATATATTTTAATAATAAATTGTATGAACCATAAACCTAGATATTTTAACTGACAATTGTACGTTGTTTGCAGGCACCATCAGCAACACAGAGGCCAACGTTGTGGACGGCATCAACCTGGAGGAGATCAAGGACTTTGCGAAGGCATTCAAGATCAGGAGGCTCTCCCTCGGCCTCACTCAAACACAGGTGGGACAGGCACTCAGTGCCACAGAAGGACCCTCCTACAGCCAGAGTGCCATATGCAGGTCAGATGTTACGATTCTTTCAGGGGATAGTTTTGAGTTTTTACTTTCAATTACCCATATGTTTACATAGAGTAATGAAAGTATTCAATAAAAAAAATTTTTTTTGTATTTCTTTACGGTTTGGAACATCCCGTTTTCAAAAAAGTGGTCTAGAAAAAAAGGGTGTATGTGGTCAGCATAACTCAAGAAACAAATGACCTATGTTGTTAAAATTTTGTGTGCAGGTTAGTGGTGGCCATGAGACCCTACCATTAAGGTTTTCGTCAAAATCATGCTTTCGCGTAAGGTTGAAATCATGAAAAATCATGTTTTTCAGCAATTGTTAAAAAGCGGCTCTAATTATTTTGATTAAAATCTTTGCGCTAATGCCTCTTAAGGTGTTTTAATCGTCCGCACGTTTGAAATTCCCTTAGAAATGCAATAAAAGCGTAAAAAGTTGAAATACGTGTGCCTTGTACACAGAGCTCTCTGCCCTTGAACATTGCTCATCTACGATTGATTGTTTTCTGTTTCATGCACCAGAAAGGAGAATATAATGTTTATCAACATTGCCAGCTTGACGGGTTTTTTTTTTTTGGGGGGGGGGGTTGCCCATGCAAAAATTATTGCTAAAAATATCGCCATCTGGCCATTTTTATTAAATGAATGAAATTGTGAAAAGGTAAATAACACCATAAAATTTAATGCAATGTCCAATATTAGAGTGTAATTGAAAGTTGTGTTATGTTCCACACCCTTAGTTTAACTTTCTGTTATATAATAGCCAAAGCATCCTTTCCCCACTGACTCTTCACTTACTTTCCCCCATATGTATTCCCATGTACACTCAATTCTGAATAGGATTGCAGACCAATTTCTGGTGGATCTGGGAAATTTATTAAATTTATAGTAATTAAACTAACATTTCATGAGTGAAATAAACCACAGATGATAATAATCACCTAACACATTACCCAATCCAGCTATTTTTAAAGAGATGGCAGCTTTAACTTAAAATGGATCTTTTACTTTTTGGGAACTATTTTGTAAAATTCTCTATAAGTTCTTATAAATTATTGGATTCTATTCAGTCAAGTCATTTCTAAGAATTTTGTCAGAGTGGCCACTTAACCTGGAAATGTCATGGAGCTTTCTGGTTCTGGAAAAAATTGAAGAAATGTCAAGGAATTTTTTTTTAATTTTACGAAAATCAAAGAAATTTGTTTTTATTGTTTTGAAGGTATGTTCATCCATATTTTTTGGCTCCATTTACCCGGAGAATTGTGACTGTAATCGTTAGAAATTTAGTGTTACAGATTAATTTGAACTTTTCATTATCTCCAAAACTACTTAAAAAAATTTGCATATTATCTCTTTGGCATACAAGTAGTTCTATTTGATCAGGGTGTCTACACATCTGGAAAAGTTAGAGAAATTTGAAAAAAGTTTGCTGTAAAATCAAGGAATTTTTTAGAAATCTAACAAGGAAATTAGGGAATTTTTTGTCCTGAATTTTGTGGCCTCCCTGTTGAAAGAAAGTATTTTTTTAGTCTTTTAAAATTTGTAGATAGCATTGTGCTTTATAATAGTAAACAAGTTTTACAGAAATCATTAAAAGTGAAACGAGCAAATAAAAAAGTGGGTAATGGGGAAAAAATAACTTTCTAAAATATCTGCCACAAAATTTGAAGACTTGTGGATCTCTGGTGTAAAAGATAAGTTGGATGTCATTTCTTTTACAGGGTTCACACGGTCATTAATAGTGCTTAATATTTTTCCAGGCCTTAAAAGTACTTGTAAATACTTAAAGTACTTGGAAGATGCTTAGATGTCCTTAATTTTTGTCACTTATCTGCACCACGCCAACATTTTCTGGTATATTTGTATTACTCATGCATCAAATTGTACACCATTTGGTTCCTGTTTGCTGATTGGTGGAGTAGAAATCAAATGGTTTTAGTTACACACTGTACTCTGTGAGACGAATACATGAGATTAGAGTTTATGTTTTGCGAGTCAAAAAACCGTCATCAGTCTTGTTTATAAGGCAAAATGCAAACTGTTCATGAAGGGTTTTGATATTAACGCTCTGGGCAAAGCATCTGTAAATCCGCACGTTAAAGACCTGATGCCTGAAAACAAGTTTTTGAAGGTCCTTAAAAAATATTATTTAGGTCCTTAAAAAGTCATTGATTTTCATTCTATGATTTCAGTGGGTACCCTGTTTTAAAAAGTATCTTGTAAACTAAACTCTAGTGTGTTTCTTTAGGTTCGAGAAGCTTGATATTACCCCTCGCAGTGCCCAGAAGATCAAGCCAGTACTAGAGAGGTGGATGCAGGAGGCTGAGGAGCGGTACAAGAATGGAGCCCACACACTCACAGAGTTCATTGGAAGTGAGCCCACCAAAAAGAGAAAGCGAAGGACATCATTCACACCCTCCGCTCTAGACATACTCAACCAGTTCTTTGAGAAGAACACACACCCTTCAGGTAACGGTTTTTTGTAATTAATTATAATTTAATGTTATTCATATAAACTAGTTTTATATTAAATTAACCCTTTGAAGCATGTATGAATGAATTTTGATTTTATTTCCGATTTTAATGACATTTGATATGGGCCATCTGCATGTGTAGAAAAACGATGGAAGTATACTTGATTTTGCAAAAAAAATATTTATTTTAACTTTTGTAAGTGGTTACGTTATGAAACCACAGTGCAAGTAATTGTGAACACAAATGACCTTCTTAATGAAATTTTTTCTGCATAAAAAGAATTGCACTTTGTTTCAGGTCATACAAAATCAAAAAATTACTTGGATTATTTATGATATGTAGGAAGTGGGGTTTCGTTGTAAAACCAGTCTGCGTTTTAAAATAAAAATTTAAGTAAGGGGTTTCTGTGTGGAACTACTATTCTTCAAAGGGATAATACAGCAGAACCTCAATTAATCGTCCCTCTTTTTTCCGAAATGTCCTGTTAATCGTTAATCCTCAAGTCAGCATCAAAACAGTCCTGGGTTCTCAAATTTTAACTGAAGAGGCTATCATTTCTCAAATTCCATCAAACATGTTGAAGCTGTAAAGGAATTTAACAGCGAACAGGAAAAAAACGATCTATGCTACATAAGTAATGGTGAGGCTTTTGACCATTTTTCAAAAGAACTGCCATGATTGGAGCAACAAGCAGATTCAAACAAAAACTGGACTAATACGTTTAAAAAGACTTTGTAATAGAGCAATGGTTATTAGGTTTGTGTCGGTGCAGAATGATTAGAATTTTAATTTAATTTTGTGCAAGAAATTTGTGTCAATTGCCCAATTTTACAGCATATCCTTATTTTAAGTTGTAATTTTAACTGCTATTGTATGTAAAAAATATTATTTTTGCTTGAAAAAAAAGTGTTACATTTTAATTATATATTTAAGTAATGTTTTAAAAGTTAAAGCAATTTGCCTTACATAATTGTTAAAAATTGTCTTATAAAAATTTTGCTTGGGTACTGTAACTAAACAGCGCTGGCAGCTGAATTTAAATAAATGAAAAAAGAAAGTTGCAAATGATGAAATTGTACAGTTTGGACAGTGAAATTATACAAACTGAAAAGAAAATGAAAAAGTTGTAACTCCACCAATCGAACCACATTCGAAGACAGTTTTTTTTAAATTTACATATTAATATTTAATTATTTTACCAATTTTATTTGATGCATAAAATATAAAAATAAAAAAAATTATATTATGAAAAGTTTTTAAAATAGTTATTAATTCTTTCAATTTTTATTAAAATTCCAAGTATTAGAAGAAAAAAAAATAGTTAATACAATACAATCTATAACAATAAAACAGCCTGTGTGTCTGTGGATCTATAGAAACCTACTTAAAATTGAAGTAGAGCTCAGATATTTTCAACATAAGAAGTTTTGGTCTTCTAATTGTATACATGTCAAACAGAATGTTAAAATTTTAATTAGTTCTTTTTTTATTATTTTTTTTGCAAGTTACTTCAAACAGAGATATAGCTCCAAAATTTTCAACATAAGTAGTTTTAGCCTTCTGATTGTAGTTTTGAAAAACAGAATTTTAAAATTTTGTTTAGTTTTTTTTTTAATTAATTTTCTTAATTAATTAAAAAAATCAAAATGACTTCTAATAAGGCTACAGTTCTGAAATATTCAGTAAGTAGTATTTCATAAGTAGTTTTGGCCTTCTGATTGGACTTTTAAAAAACAGAATATTTTTTTTTAATTAATTTATTTAATTAATTTGTTACAAAACGATTTCTAATTATGGCTAGAGCTCTGAAATTTTCAGCATACTTAGTTTTGGCCTCTAATTTTGCTTTCCACAAACATGTGTTAAAATAATCTTAAAGGGGTGTATTGTATTAACGAGAATTTTTTTTTCTTGACAAGGGAAAGGCTTCCAATATTAAAGCTTTACGTAGCAATTATATTTTAGTGAGTGAAGCGAGTTTATGCTTACTCAGCTATGAATCTTTCAGCGAGCAAAGTGAGCCTATGCTTGCATAGTAATGAATCTTTCAACGAGTGAAGTAAGCCTGTGTTTATGTGACAATGAACTTTTCATTGAACGAAGCGAGCTCGATTTTGCGTAGCGATGGACTTTCCTGCGAGCGAAGCGCCAAAAACTGCAACCTATACACGAATGACAGATTTCGCAATGCGAGACCTCACAGCTAGTTAAAATATTGTACATGTTAAAATTTCGTTGCGAAGCACGGGTATTCAGCTGGTGTAGAATATTTGTTAAATGTTTCATCCACTTTGACATGATTTATGGTTTGTTTTTATTTTTTAAATTTACTTAGAAAATAGCTTATTAAATCTGAAATTTAATAATAGAGTCCTCTTTTCTTGAGATTAGACTGAAAGCAATGAAAAAAGTGTGATTTTAAAGTATAATTACACATGCACGTACATGCATCATAATTCTTTTATGGTGATAATTCTAAATTTTTTTTCTTGAAAGTTTATTACATATATATATATATATATATTGGTGATAACTTATAATCAGGGAAAAAATTGGATGGTACAGGGAAATGTCAGGGAATTTCAAAATAACTTTTCTGTGGACACCCTGCAATAGTTTTCACCCATATTGTCAAAATACAGTTGATCTTTATCTATTTTAAATATATTAAAGTTTTTTTATCCACTATATTACACATTTACTTACTTTATTTTTCAGGCATGGAAATGACTGGCCTTGCGGAGCATCTGAATTACGACCGGGAAGTCGTAAGAGTTTGGTTCTGCAACAAACGTCAGGCGCTGAAAAACACGATAAAAAAGCTGAAATCACCATGACATCCATATCTCTCTTCCGTCTGAAGGACAATTCATTTCATCGTAAATTTACATTATCGTTGCACAAAAAGACTTAACCAATACTATCTACCTTATAGTATTTTGCCTCATACCTGTATATATTGTACAGCTCATGACTTTACATTAGACAGAGTAAACCTCATGGATAAGTATTTATTTTAACACCTAGCTTATTTACAAAGCTACCCACCTTCTGTCGGTCTTATGGTCTAGTTTGTTTTAGTTGCATTGGACTGCATTTTTAATGAAATGTGTCATTGGATGCACATAGGCATTTATTATTTTTAAAATCAAATCAACTGTGATTCTTAAACATTTTATCAGTACCTGCTCTTTGTTGTATTTTATTTGTGACGTCGTTTGTATTGAGTGTGTAAATATATTGTTGTGTAGACAGTATTTTAACTGGAAGTAAAAATGCTAGTTCCTTTTACCTTGCTTTATACTCACAAATTGCAAATAATTTCATTTGTGGGTGACTCCTGATCTAATCTAGCTTTGAACTTCAGGAAGATATATTATGGTTCAATCTGTCAATATTTTTATACATTGATCAAAGTTGAAAATAAATTCATTCATCTGCATTCGACTTTTCTGAATAATTTTAACATTTCCCTTATTTTTTTAATTTAAAAACTTGCAGGCAATAAACATGGAATATTTTTATTTCAATTAAGCAGTGCTATCAATGTAACATTAATGGAGTCATTTTTGTGAACATTTTTTGTAGCAAACCATACTTGTAAAGTTAAAGCAAGAATTTTTTTTTTTATAGCTTGCTATTAACTTTTAAAAATGGAGTACTATTGTTTTATTCAGATATCTTTTATGTCTCATTCACTTTGAAAAAGGAATTGTCGCCTAATCAAAATTCCCAACTTTAAGGAAGGGTGTTTTTTTTTTTTTTTTTTTTTTTTTTTTGCATTGTCCGAGTTGTAATAACTACATTTTCATTTGCTGTCAAATATTGTTGATGAAAGTTTTGATGAATTTAAGTACTTTATTCTATAATAGAATTTTTTTTCCCTATGCAACAGTAAGCAGTATTTTGCTTCTTGTTCAACTACAGAATGAAGTCGTGAATTTCCACCCAACACACTTTTAGCAGTTGAATTTGAGTATTGTTGTTACCAAGACCCCCAGTGAAAAAGTTTGATTGTTATTATTATTATTATTTTCTCAAATGTTTTGCTCATTATACTCCACTCACATTGTTTTCTTGACTATTTGAAAAAATTTAATTTTTATTTGGTTAAAAATTAATTTCATTTTGATGAATTGGAATAATTAGAAATATAGTCAGTTTTGAGAGTGGAACTTTCGCAATGATTTTACTTATCACTTGCTAAAGCCCTGATTTATTTTCATTTTTTTTTGCCAAATACTATTTTTGAAACGTAATAATCATTAGAAGGAATTTGTGATATTGAACTTGTTTTGTGTAATTTTGTTTGCTTACTAATTGTTTGATTTTGTTACATATAGTATAAAAAAATCAAAATTGTGTTGATATTTCATTTGCTATTTAGTTTGTTTTGGTTACTTGTTATTATAAATGTCATAGCAAAGATAACTACGTGTAAAAAACTAAAATATGGTTTCCTAAGAATCAAACAGCATTAAAATTATGTGTATATCATTGTTTTTAAACAGTATTATATTACATTATACTTATTTATTCTTAATTCTGTTTTTACTTTTGATTTCATTTTGAAGTTTATCTTTGTTTCTATCTACTGGCCACAAATATAAATATAGATGTTTTTTATTTCATGTAATATTTATACGTAGGCAATCTGCACAGGTTGTTTTTACTATAAAAAAAATTGTTGGCTGGATATCATAGAATTTAGATTTTTTTTTAATGTAAAACAAATTTTGCTATTTCACATCTTATTTTCATTACTATTAGACTAATTTTAAAATATTTTTACCTCCAATTTTTATATTCTAATCAATGGGGAATTAAGCTAGAATGTTTTGCAATGGTAATATTGCTAATAACTGAAAAAAATAAAGAAATAGACTCAATTCGAATACCTTTATGAATTATTTTAAAATGTAATAGCTTGTGAACCTTTAAACATGAATTAGTTCATCATACTGAGTAAACAATATGTTAATTGTATTTATTGGTATTTATCGTGCAATTTTAGTTAATATTAATGTGCTTTTTAATGTTGAAATTTTTTCCCTTTTATAAATCTGTTAATTTTTTCCTTATATCAATCTGTTAATTTCTATAAACAAAATTGAAGTGTATATATTACTCCATTGAAATCTCTTAAAAAATTTTGTGTATTCATGGGAAAACTTTTTTTTTAATTGGTAAAGGAAGTTAATTTGATTATTGGGCATTTTTAACAGTCAGCACTTTTAAAAAAATTAAAAATCATATGTTTTTCCATTAAAAAATGGTACCTCTAGTCGAGAATTTTTATTTTTTTGATATTACCTCACACAAATGGTTGCTAAGAGCATTATTTAAGATAGTGTGTTTTTTCCTCATCATGGCAATGTTATTTATTAAATATGAAACCATTTATTTTATGCTTGTTTGATTTATAGTTTGGTTTTGTTATCACTGAAACGGGTTATGTGGAACTTTTGAAGCTGCATTAAACAGATCTAACATGGGAATTTTAAGTACATGTTTTTTCAAATTTTATCATAGTGGCCAGCAGGATTATTTTCAGTGAGGTGCAGATTGGACACTTTGGGAATGCAGGGGGGGGGGGGGGGGATAAAGTTTTTTCAATCCTTAATTTTTTAATTGAATTTCCTGATTAAATGTTAAAAAATATTTATGTAATAAATTTCTGTTCTATTGAATACTTTCAAACCTTTGTTTCCCAGTGGTTCGTACTATCATAGGCGTTCTTCATTTATACGACAGGGATGAGACTCAGTGGATAAACTCGATGTTCAGGGGTAGGGGCCCAAGATTTTTGCACATCACGTGCATACCACACCATAATTTATTTAAGTTGCAAAATTATTTCAGAAACATTTTATGGAAAAAGTAAGAGTCTCATCATAAAATAATTTATTTCAATATCAGACATTATTTTTAAAGATGTACTTTTATGATATAGCACTAAAATGGGGGAAAAAGAGAGCAAATTTTATTAGTTCTGGATAATAATTAAAGAGCCTGAACTAATAATTTCATCATTAAAAAATGACTTATTCCAATATGCTACACTTTAAAATATATATTTTTATGAAATGGCAAAAAAGATCTGCTACACTTCTCATTTGGAGGAGAGAGGTGGATAGTGTCAGTGTACTTACAAATATTGTGTTTACTTTCAATTTTTGGGGGATTTTATTTCTTTAGGACGTTACAAGAGGTTCTTTTTACGCAATATTTTGTATTGGAAAAAGATTTTTCTAACAGTGGCAAAATAATGCCTTTGCCCCTGTTGGTAGAGCACGGCGACAATCGCCCCCATATAGTTGGCGCCTATGCATACCAATATTTCCCACTTTTTATTTAATTTTCAAGTTCACCTCCCCGGCAACACCCATGTATTTTATTGACTTACAGAAACTACTCTTGGATACACAGCTGTACCAACTGGTATACATACTACTCGGATCATGAGAAAGTTATTTCAAAAGAAAAAGTTAATTGTTCAAATTTTTGCCACCAGGTGGGTTCACTTTATAGACTACTTTACAGGCTGAACTGTTTCAAGTGAAATTTAAGACCATAAAGAAAGTAATCCGAGTTTTGATATCAGTTATATAATTGCCATCCTTGAAGTGTCGTTTGAAGTAATTTTAAATACTTTTATTTTCCTTTTATAAAACTGTCCTCATGGTCTAAGTTTTAAATTTTATGGCTTGTTGATTTCTACTTGTTCCAGACTGTTGTAAACTGTGTTAGTTTAATCATGGCAACCCTGTATTAAGTTTTGTGTCATAAATTTAGTACAAAAATAGCTGCTCTATCCCTTGATTACTTAACAGTTTTGCTCAAACAACGCTTGTATCTCGGAATCTCTTGGCTTTTGTGATCTAAATGCTGCTTGTTAATTCCAATTCTAAGGTTGGAATTTATTTTTATTTTATTTTTTTTATTCTTGTCAGACTTGTGATAAAATCTAGCAAAACTAATTCATGTATGCTATGTTTTCTGATATTATGATTTGATTATTCATAAAAAGAAAATATCACATTATTAAAACGATTTTGACAACTTCAGTTCATTTGGTTTGGTTATTAAAAAGCTAAATATTCTTTGATAAATATCGGTATCTTTTCTTCAGTGATGTGGATTTTAAAATTGTCTATAAGGTGCATATTCTTGGATTTAATATGGCAAAAGAAAAGAGGTAACTGTTAAGTGGTTAAGATGTAATTTTTTCTCAGCATTTATTCCAAATGCATTTTCCCTCAAAAACATGCTTCCTTTTTGCATTGATTTTTAATGTTTGTGTTGTATAAAATTTAATTTAAAGCTGATAGTGTTTAATTCTATAAATTCTGCAAATTAAACAACATCAGATATTCAACATTATGTGTCTTGCAACGCAGATGGTGTATTTAATGTAATAATACCAATTATTTGAACAAATGCATTTTTTTTTTTTTTTAAACATTCAACTGTGTTTATCATAGAAAGCAGATCTGAGGTAAATGAACCCAGAAATTTCTCCTCTAGTTTTTCACCATGTAAATAAGTGTACAATTTATGCAATTATTGAAGATAAAAGGTCTAGCAGAAATGTTTATGTCTTCATCGCTAAAATATATATGCAACACATTTGATTCTGTGTGTATAAATTTTTCATTCACTTTATATTCATTCATTAATGAAAGTAATATGTCATAAATATTTAACTATACAGTTGAAACTTCATTATTCAGGCTAAAATAGTAACTGAAGTGTCAGAAATTAACTGTTCTATAAAAATGTGATAATCAGGGTTTTGCTTAGTGTATGTAAAAGCATTTAAAATAATTTGCATAGTCTCCTCACTGATTTCGAAGATTAAACTCCACGAAAGGATAATCCTCATAAATTTTGCATAAATACAAAATTGTAATGTATTTAGCCATTACTAGATGGCACCAGCTGTTCAGCCAGATTTGCAAAGTACAAATGATAGAACTTCTGACAGATGTTTTCTTATGGCATAGCCAAGTGACTTCATTTCAAATAGCTTGAATTTTGATTAATGAACACTGGGTTGTATCGAAGGTCTGAATAATTGAGATTCAACTGTAGTTAATAATTCCATTCTAGTTAAATATTTAAAGAGTACAAATGTTGCAAAGTGTTAATGTTGTAAATATTCTCGCATATATATTTTGTCACATACGCTTGCATCTCAGCTCTGACTGAAAGCAAGATCCATCTATAGAGCCAAATATCTTGTGCCTTTGACCTGTAAAATTTCAAATTATGTGTCTAATTTTTTTTTTGCGTGTCGTGCCAAATGTCTATCCGTATATATTTATCAAAATCTGATAAACCTCAAGGGAAAAATAAGTTTTAATATATGTGTTTACCTGTTTTAAATCAATTTGTATTATTATAAACTAAAACATTTATTGTTTCAAATGTAAAAAGAAGCAGATGGCAAATTGCTTGGTTACTAATTGGCCTTTATCCACTTTTATAGTGTCTAAATTTTTTTTTAAAAATACCATACATATCAATTTGGAAAATTCTTTACTTAACATTTGGTAAAAATGGTATAGAAATATATGTACTGTATATATTTGTAAATTGGATGTTCTAAAGCAGATTTTATCCATATATTTTGAAAACAAATGTAAATGAATCATCAACAATGCATTTCACAAAATTCAGATTTCAATACACTTGGGGATTATCTAATTAAATAATGGATGGTAAAGTTTATGATCAATGAGGAAAGTTTTTTTTTTTTTTTCTTTTAATGTACACTTCATTTAACCAATTTTAACAGAGATAATACTTCTCCTTTGTGCTTTCTACCAAAAAAAAATTTTGTTTTTCAAAGAATTTTTTTTTAGTAAGAAATTAGTGGAGTAAAATTTTTAAAGCAATTTTCCATTTTAAATTCTAAACCTCTTGAAAGTTTTATACATAAACACCTTTTTGAAGTCAACGTCAACTACAAAAAGTTATTCCAATGTCATTGTTATGAATTTGGTGCATTATAATAACTATATTTTGTACTCATGCTGGAGTAAATATGCATTATACTGACTGAATTTATGCAGTGTCACCTTAGTAATTAAGGATACACAAATACATTTTTTTGCACGCACCATTGCCAAATTTTGGAACTGAATAAATCTTCAGTGTAGTTTGTTGATGGGAAGGGAAAAATTAAAATCATAAAATTCATCTATGCCAGTGTTTTAATATTTTCTACTCCAATTATTGCAAAATAATTTTAAAGAGAGGCTTTGATGAATTTGTTTTGATTGTATTATCCAACTTCACAAATATTATAATTTGGAAGACAATATCTTGTTTAAATTTAGCACAAATTTGGATCTATAATTTCATCTTGGTGGAATCTATAGTGAAATTACTCAATTCCTTTATTTGTATATTTCTAAAATGTGTGTCTAGTGTATTATTGTATTTTATGTGTGATGTAATGAAAATATGTTTAAAACAGTATCATCAAAATTTTTAAATATTTGTGAAGTTTTTTTTTTTCAAATGAGTTCGTATTAAGAAGAAATATTTTAAATCGACTTGAAATAAAGACTGATTTTTTTACAAGTCTTTGTCTCATTTATAAATACCTGAAATTAAAAACTTGTTTTTCACAAATTACCAAGCTAGCAGTTTATATGCAACAAATTTATTTTGTGACTATTAATAGCAACTTTAAAATAATTTCAAATTTTCGTAGGAGAATACCATTATTTTAGTGGTTTTTTTTTTTTTTTTTTTTTTAATTAGATTCTGTTATTACTTTCTTTTAAAAAACTAATTTCTTATCATGGTTTTACTTTATTGTGTTTTCTTTGTATTTAAAAAGAGCTACTTATGGTTGGAGAATAATTTAGTTAGTTTACATTATAATAATAGCTTCTTACGTTCACAAAACCAAAGTGTGAAGGAATCCTTAACAGTAAATTAAAAGAATGTTTTCTAAAATGATAAAACCATTTAGCTGAATTAGAAACGACAAGTTGACCAAGCCCTTCAGTCTTTCAATGAATTACACTAGAATACATTTAAATTGAATTTTTTTGTTAAAGAACCGGAAAATTAATCCATAAAGACAAAGTTTTTGAATAAATTTATTGTATACATTGCCAACTTTTAAGTGCAACTGGAACTTATTTAAACGATTTTAAATTCAGATCGAGTTTTCCTAGTGTTTGACCAGTACAAAAAAAATATCGATTCCTTGCTATTGACTATTTTTTGCCCCAAAACTTTGTAGATAGACTCGTTGGCGACAATGCATTCTATCAAGTTTCAGCTCGATTGAATGACTGCAAATGGGCTAATTTGCTCTACAAAGCGGAAATAGAAACTTTTGCAAAAGTGGTCTTTTAGTGACTGTCCCAAAAATTTGATAACAAACACAAAATCTAAGTTAAAATAAAGGATTTAAAAATAAAAAGTGCAACGACAAGTATATTTTTATTGAATTGCACACAACAGCAGAACATAAAATACATTTAAGTAACATTAAAATGACTTGTTTACAAGACTTAATATTCCCTACAGTAACAAGTTGGCATTGAAAATGGAATGGTAGTTAAATGCAAAGAAGTAAAACCATTGTTTACATTAAGCAGAATATCACATAAAATTCCATTAAAAATAACGTAAAACTCAGTTTAACAATATTTTACACTTTTCTAAATGCAACTAAAAAATTTTCTTCCTGAATTAAACAAATATAAATGCAGTGGATTTATTCACTTTGGGTTGATAAGTGGCTTATTTTATGGCTTTTAATTATATAACTACGTATCACAAGTGTTCAATTTAAAATACACAAATTATCTTTGTATAAGTTTAAAAAAATTTATGAAGTTTTTAGAATATAACGAATTTGCAAATGGCAATATTTATTCATACATGCGACCTAAACCTATTTTTTTTTTAAAGTTAAAGTAACAAAAATTTATATATTTAGAAGTTAAGAAAGGTTTTATATATAAAACTCATAATAAAAGTTTATTTTACAATTGCACCTTTACCCGCAAAACAATTATTATAAATGTAAGATTCAAACGATAAGGTGTTTTTTTTTCTCGCTTTTAGATATTTTTCTACAATACCAATATCCGCTCCAAGTGTGATAAAAGTCGTTCATACCCGAAGTACTTTGAATGGAATCCCAGAACTGGACGATTTATTATTGTAAATTTAAGTTACGGATCTCAATCTGTCAAGCCGTTAGTGAGCGAAAAATGGGTGAAAATCTTGTAAAAACATTTGTTCGAAACTTATCTTTGAAAGTAAACTGGCACTAAGAGAAGGAACAAAATAATATCGTTTACTAAATAACATTAAATTTAAACCAGATAGAATTTAGTGTTCTCCCTTCACCAGCAGAATTATCTGTTACTCTGATTAATTATAAATTGTAAAAACAAAATACACGCCGACGCAAGTGCATTTGCAATAACCCAGTAACTGGAAAATTAAATGTAAAGTGGTATTAACCATTGGAGAAGAGGGATATGAAAAAGGTTTTAAAGTGCTCAATGGAACAGAAATTTATTGCATAAATGTTTTTTAACATTTCATTAAAAAAAATCAAAATTTGAACAAAATGTAAACACTTTGAGAGTACGATCTGTACCCACCTGAAAATAATCATTCCGGCGTCCATGTCGGTAGGATAAAAATCTAACCTAAATATCAAAGTTGGCCTTTTGGCACTTGTATCCTTGTTGAATTCAACTCTAAAGTAAAACTCTTCAAATAAATTCAAGAATCAATTACAAGAATACTTTAAAAACTACAACGCATTTAACCTTTTAATTTTTTTTTTCTTTTTTTTTTCTTCCTTTTTTGAAAATAATCCATTCAACAAGACAAAACTCGGGGGGGGGGGGAGTTGATAAAGCATACATAATACTGAAGAAAAGAAAATACACAGCATTCCGTTTTAAATTTAACACATACTTAAAAAAATATTTGATCACGGACATTTAAATCTTTTTTAAATCTTAAAACAAAAAATAAAAGGAAGTTCGACGATATGTTTATTGTAAATCCTCTATGTATACAAAAGAACTATTTATCAAACGACATTGTACTTTATACAAAAAGCCACTTATAATAAGCAGGAGAGCCCATGAAGAAGGGAAATAAGCATTTTTGATATGTTCGAAAATCGCGTCTACCTAATTAGTATTTAGAGTCATTTAAAATAGAAAGTCGAAGACAGCGAAATACAATATCTGACCATGAGTTACCCGACACCCTCATGCGTTGGCCGTTTCCTTGAGGGACACAGACTCTTCACACAGAAAATGAGCTAACTATGTAAGTGACAACGTTGCAGTGGTCAATTGATAACCATGGTTGGTTGGTTGTTTTCAGATTATCTGGCACCGTCAGCAACACGAAGGCTATAATGCGCCGGAACATTCGTCATTTGGCAAGCCAACATACATTTACAAACACCCATGCCTTACACGGGACTCGAACCCGCAACCTCGCGGTCTAGAAGCTAGCACGCTAACCACTATACCGTTTGGTCGGCTGATCACCATGGTAACATTGCAGCCGAAACGGGATTTCTCGAATTGGTTGTAGTGCGATGCCAGATCGCCAGTTTATGATGATTAGAATGTTTTTTTTTCTCTCTCTCTCCTGATTTGAGTATTTAGGCAACTGACAACAGATTTGCAATTTATTGGGGAGGGGGGGGGGGGTTACACTTGCAGTAGAAATTCCATCTTCATTTAAGAAAATTAGTAAAATATATAATTTTAGTTTTGTACTAATAAACTTAGATGCAGCTAATCTGTACTTTCTGCACCCAACAAGCCGCCACAGACCAATGTTCCGGCGCAGTATAGGTTCCTCTAAATCTAGTGGACCTGGCCATTGACTTCAAAAAATTCAGGCCATCTAAAGCCCTCAGCAATATTGATGGCGTCACAAAAGCCATAATCTGTACATGAACTACGAACTGGCCAATTTTCCTTTAAAAAAAAAAAAGCGTGCTATTCCGATCGAAACTGTCCTACAATTGATTTTATATCTTTTTGAGTGGAAGCTGCGCGTGTAGCAAAGCAAACGTTGAAGTGGACGAGAACTTCATTAATTTTTGCTGCATGCTCCTGCAACTTAAAACGTCGGAGGTACCTAGAAACTTATGATCAGATAGTGTATGTTAAGATGCAAATTTCACCGCTCATAGTAAAACGATGATTGCCACACTCGAACACAAAAGCGTTACATTAGGAATAATAGCATTTGTCGCCCTTCCTGTGATAATTTGAGGTGTCACTAGGTGTGTCGTGCCGACTTTAGCGTCCGATTCGAACTACGTGCATTCGTTTAGCTGCCCATTGGAATGAAATAAAATTACTCTATGCAATTAATTAAGCGTAGTTCTAATATGGAGTTAGATCACTGTGAATAGAGCAGATATAGCACCTCTCGGTTTCTTAAAAAAAAAATACGCGCATGTGGAAAAAATTGTTGATACCAGAAACTGAAATTTTGTCACATATTTCTTATAACCTTTCTCAAATTTGATACTGACCTTCAAAAAAAAAAATGTTTTCGCGATACCATAGTTTTTTTATTGTATATTACATCTACTATATGTAAACACGTTTTATCCAACCAAAATTAAGGTGCGTAGATTAATAGGTGCAGCCTTTATTCCCCGATGTCGTTTCAATAATATACCAGGAAGTTGCATAAGTGCCTATATCCTCCCCATCCCCTATCTCATTATATCCTCCCCTACCCCCCACCTCTCATTGTATATTCCGATTAAACATAAAACATCACGAGGATAGAAGTTATTTATTTTTGATTTTATTACAATTTTTTTTTTTTATTATCCATTGCATGGTCTCCATGCATGAAGGCGCTAATTAAATATTTGCAAAAATTCAGAGGTCTTCCCCTTATTCTAAACAATTTAAGCTGTCATCTCTCTCTTTGCATAAACATATTATCTTTCCATTTTCTAATAAATAGCCAGCGAACATAAACTATTGTCCGTTTGAATATATCCATAGAACAGATACAAATACGATTGTCCGACTCGTAACTACTTCTCATCCAGTGAAGGGAAGTGTAAGAAGAAGAAAAAAAAGTTCGAAGCGAGTCGAAAAGGTTGGGATTGGGGAATACAGGAGATGGAATGCTTTGTGATTTGAAAATCTTAACTCATTTTAAACTCGTCTGAAAAGAATATGGTCCATTTAATATATGCCAAATAATGAGATCCAAGTAATGTGTGCGCCTTCAGCTTATGGGAAAGGGAGGGGCACAAGGATGTCGGCAGGGCACACCCAGACTTTATCAAACCAAGCAGACGATCCAAAGGAGAGATTCAGTTGGCGCTGGAGGACTGTTCCATCTGCAGCTGCACCTCTTCTGGTAGCATCCGCCTTCGGAAGTGAGGAGTAGCCACCAGGTACACCACCAGCAGTGCGAAGGCCACCAGGGAGTAGCCGAGTAGATTGCCCACTACCGCTTCAGGAGGGGAGTCCTTGTATTTGCTGCCAAGACAATTTAGATAACTCAGAAAATTATTATATTGCTACGAATTTCTGTATATTTGTAAATATTTCGTAGCATTAATTATGTAAAAAGATAAATTTCTGTACATTTCGCATAAGGCAGTGCAAGCGTCTTTCCTGCAATGTGTTTTAATGCTTGATAACGAGTTTTACAGAGATAACGCTGGGAAGCAAGTTTTACAAGGAGCAGGGCATTTAACATTATGGTAATGGCAATCTCGCCAAATTGGCGAGATAGAGTCAAGTTGGCGAGATAGAGTCAAGTTGGCGACGGTTTTGACGACTAATTTTTGTTGCCAAATTTGGCGAGAGATCGCCAAATGTCGCCAAACTTGGTGAACATTTGGCGACATTTTCGGTCCCCATGTACATGTATAGGACTTTTCGACTACGATTTGGAAAGTCCTCCAAATTTCTATCTCTGGAAGTTTCTCGAAGGTTTAACTTTAATATATAAGCCGGCCAAGAGAGCGGGGGAGTTAGTTGAGTCCGTTAGTCGACGGGAATTATTGAGTTGAGATACTAAGTTAGCTGTCTCTCAGTGAGCATTCAGAATAGTTCTAAAGCGAACTGTATTGCATTGTCTTTTGCGGCGATTTGTAGCAGTTGTGAAGTATTTTTTAACTGCTGTTTGAGCTCTATTGTTGTGTAAAGAGCTGTATTGAGTCTTCTAGAACGAGAAGTTCAGGTTTTGTAAAAGAATCTTTGAAGAGTATATCGGAATACATTTCTGCAAGTTTTGATCTACTTTGGCTTCAAATCTTTCGAACCCATCCACGCAACAATATTTTTAAAAAAAAAAATTTAAAAATACCAATTTTAGAAGGTAAGAAAGGTACACAAAGAGATCCATGACCACAATTTTTTGGTTTTAACTGAAATGAAAGGGAATCGGTTCTTGGAGAAACTACGAAAATCGCGTGAGAAAAATATAAGGGGGGGGGGGGGGGGGGGGAGAAAAAAAGGGGGTAAAAACCCTATTCGCAGGGAATAGCAGATTTTCAAATAATCGATTTAAGTTATATATGTGTTTATTTTCTTATAAACAAATATATATTTGTTCTTTATCGTCTTTATTTTTGATGGTGCTTGACGTCTTTATGCTTGATAGTCAAGAGATATCATTTCTTGTGTTATGTACTTGTGTTTATAAAACTTGTATTTATGAACTTCTCGAGCTGTACAATAAGCTGCTTTCTCAAACCCCCAAATATTCGTAATAGCATAATTGTAATTTGTCAAATTTACAATTTTTGAAACATATGATCTTTTAATAGACATATTATCGTTATCAATAATTATTTAAAATAAGTGTGTGTGTGTGTGTGTGTGTGTGTGTGTGTGTGTGTGTGTGTGTGTGTGTGTGTGTGTGTGTGTGTGTGTGTGTGTGTGTGTGTGTGTGTGTGTGTGTGTGTGTGTGTGTGTGTGTGTGTGTGTGTGTGTGTGTGTGTGTGTGTGTGTGTGTGTGTGTGTGTGTGTGTGTGTGTGTGTGTGTGTGTGTGTGTGTGTGTGTGTGTGTGTGTGTGTGTGAAATCAGGGAAGGGTATTATAAGGATTTGTGCAGTGATCTTTTGTAGTTTTAAAGGAAATAATTGCAAAAACTCATATCGAAATGTGTTTTTTGTATTTATTTTGGCCGGTTAAAACTAAATAAATGGGGCGATGTTGCGTACATCAGCAACCCAACCTTAAATCTTGCGGTAATTAATTTATAGAAGAGAGCAGGCTTCTGCAAACTCAATAATATCCCAGTCTGTCACTTTTTAAAATCCGACCCGCCAAATCTGATTAAAGCATCATTTATGGGATAATGTGGTATACTTACGTGTTGAATATGAGCTTCTCAGTGATGCCCATAAGAGAAGCCGCAACCACCATCACGAAGATGGCCAGTCCAAAGAAGACATGCAGTGGAAGGTATTTAGAACGCCACACCTTAGTCAGTCCAGGAAACAGAAAGGCCAAGAAGCCAAACACGTACTGAAAGCACACAAGAAAAATCAACGTTATAAACTAAACGATAGTTCAACGGTATACAGTATGCAACTGGAGGTGAAGTTGGCCTCAGAGTGTATAACCTCCTGCCCTGACATGCACATGCTGTTTTTACAAACAGGTTTAATTCCATATAAGCTATAGAAAACAGATTGCCTAGTTCCCTTCATAGAACTCGTGTTTACAGGACAACCTTTTGAAAGTACGAACCAGGTAGCACAGCCAGGGCCTGATTTAGAAATTTTTTTACTGTAGGCCCAACATTCAGAGAGGAGCCCCAATAGCAAATATTTATTTCTTTACGTCACAATATTACCAGATCAAGCTGCATTCGTTAAGACTAACTTTTTACAATTAAAACTCATAGTTTACTTTCACACGATTTTTTTTGTTATAATTAGTATGATCTCGATTTGCTCAAAACTTTTGAATTAATCAAGATCCCCCATGAACACTAATTTTAAAGTACACTTTCCTGTATTTTAAATTTACATTTTACCACAGGGTCCACAAATTATATAATAATAAAGATTACTTAATTTTATAACAATAATTGTAAATAATACAGAGTGACCTTTCCACTGTTTCTACTATCTCACCAAAAAGGAGGACCAAAAAAGTCCAGGGAAGAGCCTGCAAACCAACCAATCACAAAGACCTCTTTCATTTCATAATATAAGAAGTTGTATATGGTTGGTTGGTGAACATCTCTTTACAAGAGGCGAGAGAAGGAGAACAGCGGCGTAAAGCCCTTGTCTCCGTGTACATATGAAGAAGTTGTATATGATTGGCTGAACCGGAAAGATTTGCTTAATTAGGTTTTATGAGGTTAATCTATCTAACTTAACTCTCTGTGACTATAAAAAATATGGAATTTGCGGATGTGTAACTGAAATTTTTTTATTATTTTTGTTCAGTACTTCCCATAAAAAGACCATTATATTTAAAATTTTCAGAAAACTTCCAAAATTTGGGGCCCCCAAATTTGGGGGCCCCTAGGCCCGGGCCTAGTGGGCCTAATGGTAAATCAGGCCCTGAGCACAGCAGTATTGGCCAATGTCGGAAACAGGAAACAATGTTCCGGATCGAAACTCGAACATCGTTCCAAAGTTTTCTTGAAAAATTCAAAGACATCCCAAAACTTATTTTTTAGCCCTCCGACTTTTTTTTTTATGAATTTTTTTTTTTTCAATGTTAAAACAGTGCATCAACATTTTAAAACTTTCTGTGTGCTGTATCCATCTTTGGACGCGATTGACTAAGATCACTAGATCAGTAACAACGGTCGGTTTCCAACGGTCGACATCGGAGTCGGCCAATGTCAGTGATGTGCTACTGGTGAACCACGAAATTTTATCTACCCAATGGCTACGCGATTGATGCTGTTATACGGATTGATGCGGATTTCTTATACAGGATACTGTCAGTGGATATAATGGCATGGCATCGTACTGTTGCACAAATTGTCTGTATATATTGTAAATAGTGACGTATTATTTCAAAATTCTATTGTAATTTATTTTTATCCTATTTTATTTAGTAATTAATAGCGATTATACAAGTTAGAAAAAGGTGGCAACACCTAAAGTAATCGAGAAGTTTCGAGATATTTCGTTTCCGATAAATTGGCTGGAAATTTCGAGAATGTCTCACGCGCTTGTATATAAAGGACTGGAGAACGGGAAAGTTTTCAGATGGACTTCGGAGTTCGTTGAAAGCGGATCGCGTTGTTTACCTATTGGAGTGAGCTTGAATAATCGCTGAATTCGAAGTTATTTTTGTTGAAGCTTGTGTTGAAGCTTGAGAGTAATTAAACTGTTGCCTGTGAATAAATTTTTGTGAGTTTTCTGAAGAGAGAATAAATACTTTTAAACCGTGAAAACTGTGCCATCATTGCCTCAGTGGAAAAATTCATAACAGTACATAGACTTGACATTGATATAATTTACTTGTCTCTGGTTATTTATGAGCCAGGCGCGTAGTCAGGAGGCGGCTAAGGAGAAATATTCCCTCCCGAAATATTAGTTCTTCTCATCGGACCAGACCCAAAATGAATTTCACACACATTCGATATTTTTTATTATATTGCTAGGATCATGGAGTTTAATGCTAAAAGTGATGCGATGGCAATTTGAAGGAGATTAGAAATCTCCAAGTAAGACATTCATTTTTTACCATTTGTGCCCATTTGAAAATGAAAACTGAAATTGAATGAAAGTAAATAATTTACAACATACGTAACATAGATGAGTTCTAGGTTGCTTTTTTATATAATAACCCAATTTTTAACTAGTCCAATTAATATTTTCCATCATAAGAGGTCTTTCTATGTCTTCATTGAATGATTATATCACCAATGGTTGTACTTGCAATCATTCACTAACTTTAGCAAACACGGGCAACAACATTCTGACCTATGTTTTGTAACCATATCGACCCCAAGGTACAGAGGCTCTTCCCTAATTTTTGAAAATGATTAGACTCGACAACGATTAAGACAGTTGGTCAATTGGTCTCGGCTATGTTGTCAGTCTGCTTAGTACAAAGGAATTTCTCTCTTTCAAAGGTAGAATCCTTGTTATATCAGAAAGTACCTCTTATTGATTTTCAATGCAACTCTAACTGACGAAGTTATTTTTTCTACGTAATAAATTATTGATATACATATTTTTATAAATTTTTACTTGTTTTAAAGACAGTAAAAAAAATCAAAATCCTATGTATAATAAATATGAATGCTCATAGTTAAATACATGAGCGAGAATTGTTTTAAATATTAAATTTCATATTATCACAACATTTGATATCATATCCCTTCTCAAAATTTATTTTCTGGCAACGTCCCTGGTACGAGGCACGTCTAGATGTGGCTCCTTTATTTTGACCACAATTTTAAAGAGGCCATAGATATTAGTTGAAAAATTATTTTATCTAATATCTGTGAGCTTTCAACTGATATCATCCAGAATTGCTACAATGATTTAATCCAGGAATCACCTCTTGAAAATAGCAGGAAGGTTTCCTTACCTTTTCTTTCAATTCTAAAATTATTTGAGTAATTGACTGTCATAATATTACAGGTGTGACGCTCGTTGCCAACAATATGTAAAATAGTCATTCGGGTATATGCGATGTATCTTTCCACTGAAATCCAATTCCTAATTTCTAAGACTTTTCTTGTTGCAACAGTGTTAATAAATGCAAACAATCAAACACACAAACGATTGTTTTGGACGTTCTATTTAAACCGTTCATTGGCATAAGGTGTCTATTATTTTTCAATGCTGCTGTACAACTTTGATCATTTTCATGTATCTTAAATGGCTTTAGAGATACGAAATCTAACTCCTCATTTTCACCAGGTGTCGTTGAAAACAGTCACATCGGATAACACATATAGCCCAATGCCAAGACACAACTTTATGACAATGGATATCAGAATATAAAAGTTAAAGAGGCGACAAACGACTTTAGTGAACACCCTGTACAATTACCCGGTAATATTGGTATTAAACTCAAATATATGTTGGGAAGAAACCAAATTACAGGATCATGCTGAAAAAATGATAAAAAGTTATAAAGGCAAGGGTTAAGAAGTACTATTAAATTAAAGTGTGTTCAATTTTAATCAGAGCCTTATAGTAAACACTGAAGAAAAAGTTACAAAATAGATTTGTCAATATATTTTTTATCTATCACGTGGAAGTGAGCAAGCAGGTTCGTAATGAGATCAGTGATTCATACTTTAGGACTGTTCTTTCATCCATGCGGCAACATTAAGCGATGAATGAAGGCCGATGGCGATGAGCTTCGAGAGATAATTGCGACACGCTTATCTTCAAAGAAACTATATAACCTTGAAATTGAACGCTTAATGGTTACTCATTTTTCATCGACTCACATTTTTTGGGGGGACATTTGTAAAAAGGGACGAATTTAAGAGCGTGTATCTTACTTAGAAGAGATATAATCAATCCCTGCAACAAAATCAAAGGCTTGATATTCCAATGGATTCACAGCACAACATATAGAAGCATAAAGTCTTTCATAATCACTATCGTGTATATCTGTTTTTGAAAACAGTGTTAGTAGAGCCGGCAGGAAGTTCATATTCTGTGCTAGACTATTTCTATTCATCGAGCCACAGATGTAGGACATCATTTTAATTATTCCACAGTATTTTCATAAGAATGCAAGGAAATTGCTAAGAGAAACGAGAAGAAATGTTTAATAGAGATAATTAAATTAGTCAGCCTTTTTTTTTTTTTTTTGCACCTTACAACCTAATGCAATTTTTTTAGAGATATCTGGAGCGAAGGCTACACTAGGTACTAGGGTCATTCTTCAAGGTCAACTACAACGTCTTCAATTGCATCTCGTAATTTTAAATTTGGTCAGATGACGAGGCGACGACACTTGAGGTAGAAAAAATCTCGCCCCATCCATACCACACCAACGAGAGGACACTATTCAACGTGCAGTGGATACTATTACTTCCACAAACCAGTGTTGTGGTACCGCACTGGTACGATTTCATAACCTTCATTACCTTTAGCTAATCGAGTACCTATGTGTCTAAATATTGTGTCAAAGGTTAAGAAATGTTATACTAGGTAATACGAAAACCGATATACAAAAGTTGATGCGACACAATGAAACCCCGTTAAGGCGAAATAGCTTAACACGGAAATCCGTTTAACGCGAAGTAAAAGCAATTCTCCGAATGATGCAACTTAAACTTTAGGTTAACCACTTTTTTTTTTAGATGAAACCTTGCATCATTTCCTAAAGCAGCATAACAATGCTTCATGTGCTTTAAATAATTTTGAAAAGTGGTAAATTTTTTTCGAAAATGATTTTTTAAAAACTTAAAATAAAAATCAATAAAAGACTTCGAGTCAAATAAATAAGTAAGTTTCTGGTAAATACAATCACTTTTTTGTTCCTAATGAATATCTTGTTGAACTATTGTACTAAATATAAGCTTTGCAATGCAAATGTTCTAAAAAATAGCAGCAATAAATACACATTTACGCAAAAAATTTCGACTGCCCATTGACTTCGCGAATTAACGGGGTTTGACTGAATTAAAGTGAAACTTTTTTTTTTTTTTTCCTTTTCAACTTTCAATTATCCATATGTATAACATAGGGTATTACATAGGAAAGTATAGTATTCGGTCAAAAAAAATATATATATATATTCGATTTTTTTTGCATTTCTCCACGTTTTGGAACATCCTGATTTCAGAAAAGTGATCTAGAAAAAATGTCTGTCTGTCTGTGTGTATGTGATTAGCATAACTCACGAACAAATTGACCTATGATGTTCAAATTTGGTGTGCGGGTTGGTAATGGCACAGGGACCTTCCATTAAGGTTTTCGTCAAAATCGCGCATGCGCATAAGGTAGCTGCCATTGAAAAAATCATGTTTTTCAATGAATGATGAAAATATAAAAACAGTAAATGACACAAATCCATGTCAGTATTATAATGTAATTGAAAGTTGTGCGATGTTCCACACCCCTAGTTTTTATTATAAACATTTCAAAATTAGTTTCATGATTTTTACCTCTTTTTGCAATGCCATATCTTGTAGAACCCAAAAACCTGTCATTTTTTTTTTTTTTTTAATTAAACATATCACTGAACATATTAACTTAGAGTTACATATGAACGTAAATGTATGTTTAATATTTAGCAAAAAAAGTTTGTGTTAAGCGGTATTTCATAGGACGACAGGTTTGAAAAGATATAGCTTTGTGTTCATGGAGCAGAATGCCGTTGAGCAAGGACCGTCTCGAACAAATTCCACCTCATTGGACTGGACGACAGTCCTGATGTTTCTTGGAAAGATTCAGAAGTCGAATTTCAAAACAGCTATAACAGTGTTTAAGAGATATTTGGAAAGTCATTGCAGTTCATACCTGCATGGCGAAGAGCACTACGGCAGTGAGTCCGAGCCAGCTGTGCATAGAGTAGAGGTTGGGGATGGGCGGCGACGCTAGGTTGTGGGAATCGAACACGGCCTTGAGTGCGATGATGGCGAAGAGGAATGCCACGGTGTGCAGACCGAAGTGCAGCAGCTTCAGGGACCGCTTGCGCTGATTGCGGAACACACGGTACACTAGAAGAGCTGGAAAGAAACAAGAGGGGCATTTATGAGACGAATGAACAGTTCAAAGTTCATATCTTAGTAAGAATCTAGAAAACTGTTTTAATGCCTTGTATTTCATTTCAGACATCGTTCCTAGTTTGGATAATGAAAAATTATAAGCGCAAACTTTGCAGGGTTTTGAAAGATTATGACGATTATATGCCAGTGGCGGCCTGTGGTCACAAATGTTAATGCAGCCAGAACCGTGATCCCCCCCCCCCCACTTCCTACAATCATTCATGAATGGACATTTTTAATCTTTATCTTAATTACTTAAATGCAAAGTTCCCTTTCGATATTTACAAAGTAATATGAGAAAATAGGTGAAGAAAATTCTAAGAAATGCTCGTATTTACCCACCCACACGACTCGCTCACACCCGAGCCAATTAGTTCATCAAATTCTCAAGGGCAGCCAAAGTTGGAAAACTGTGAACAATCTGCTTTGTTACACATTACGTGGAGGGAAAGGCTCTGTTGTGTTCCATCGGTTACCATGGCAACGTCGCGACCGAAACGCTTTCCATGAACACTCGGTTGCTGTTCGGAGGAAAATCACCAGTTTGGGTTGATTGGAAGCCTTTTTTTTCTTCTCCTTTTTTATCTTTCTTTTTTCTTCTTTTTCTTCTTGTGAATTGAGTATTGAGGCAACATATTTGCTATTTATCGGATATTTTAACACTTACCGTAGATATTGGATCTTCATTTTAGATAATTGTAAAATATATCATTTTAGTTTCGAACTAATAAATTTAGATGCAACCCAGCTATAGTGCACGAGCCGCCACTGTTATATGCCGCCAGAAATCATAGAAACTTCAAAAAGTGGCGGGACGCAATCTCCCTCCACCACGGAGTATAGAATGGCACGTTGAATGTAATGTAATATTATACCTCTAGTTAAGTCGGCAACCTATTTTTAATTTGTCAAGCGAATCTTATCCTTGGTAATTTATTTGGTCACAGAATATCAAGCAACTGTGCCAGACTAGTGTTCACACAGCGTCACTCTCATGGAACAATGACTGTGAAAACTACAATTTCACAGAAAACGCATTAAAAAAAAATGATTTCACTATAAACAAGTTTCACTACCGTCTTTGTTTTTCTCAAGCTCATTTACTAAAACATATATCCCCAAAATTAGCAAAATCGCCATCTTTGTTATCCGACGATTAGTAATCGACCTAAAAGAACGAACAAGCTGAAGGTTGACAAATATTTTTCCCGTTCATATTTGGTATGAACAGCTTTTTATTTAAAGTTTACAAGGATTTTATTAAAAAAGTATCTTTATTATTCTTGGCACTTTTAGATTAAGCACCAACTTGTAACCATGTTAGCATTTTGCCAAAAAAAAAAAATATATGATATTAGCTTTTTTGCCAATTAAAATTTCATACCTCAGCCTGTCAACTGCCCAACCTAATCACATGCAAAGCCTGCTGCAGGGTTCCAGAAAAATATTTTCTTCCTGCGTACACAAATACCATTACCAAAAATTTCCTGCGATTTTGTGCGCTTTAAATTATACCGCTGAAGAAATTAATTTTTACGTACTATTGAAGATTTAAAGATGTTTAATTCAAAACCTTCTTGGCATTGATTTTGGAAGCATCAGACTCTGTTAGGATAAACATTAATTTTCAATGGCAAATTTTCAGTTTCAATATTAGGGTCATTAGTACTGGGTTGACTTCAAGGTTGAGCTTGTGAAACGAAAGCAAACATTGATGCTTGTTCAGCATGCCTCCTTTCCTAACTGTTTTCAATTTTGTGCTTTCGATTTAAATGATGGGAATAGTTTTGCTCCAATATTTCTTCATTGCAAATACAGCATTTTATTTTCCTTGTCTTGCTTGGATAGCTCCTTTTCATTAAAAAAAAAATTGGGGTTTCTTTTAAATTACAATGAAATACAACAAGAATTCTTTCAAATTCAAAAGAAGATTGAAGGAAATAAACTCTCAAATGCCAAAAACTTAAGATGCAAATGGATTGAAAAAGTTACAGTAAAAGAAAAACTTGTAATTGCATGTTCAATAGATTCCGATTCCAAAATCAGGAAATGAAGCCCCCCCCCCCCCCCCCTTCTCCCTACAGGTGTCAACACTTCTCCCTTCTCCGCCCAACCTAACTGGAATCTCTCCTTCTTTTAGAAGTAACTGGTGGGGAACTATATGGGGAATAGCAACCCTGCGGAACGATGTCGCTCTTACCGGAATGCGGATCGTCGGATCTGTTTGGTGCATTTAAGAAAAAAAAAAAAAAAAAAGACTTTCGATTTTAATTTCCTGCGTACATCGTACGCGCGTACGTCCATTTTATCGGACTCTGGCCTGCTGATCGATTAGCCCGATAGAAGGGCTTAAAAGTGTAATAATATAACCTATAAAAACGATATGAATCCTTTATATTGATTGCCAATTCATTATTTATATTCATAAACATAGCGCTGTTTGTGTTGTCAGCGTGTGCTTGGGTGTTTGCATTTATAATTTTAAATATTAGAAACATCTCTATCAGAAAAATATGCGGTAAACTACTTTTCAAAATTTATTAATTAAAAGTTACTATGAATTTATTGCACTCACAACCAAATATCTTTTTTTATTTCGATTAAAACAATTTTATTATTTATTTATTCAAACAATTTTAGCAACAGTAAAGAGTTTCTTAATGATCGGTTAAATGCTAATCTCAGCGCGATTGCATGACGGACATATGGTTTATAAGTATTCCGTAAAAGCGACCTTTCAGAAACAGTGACAGCCACCAAAATTTGATAGAATGTATTGTCATCGTCATCGTAGGTAGTAACTGTTAAGTTTCAGCCGAATTGGATAACGGCAAGGGGGTTAATTATGCTTTAGCAGATTTGCCCTCCATTGACATATCCCCCCCCCAGGGACGACGGGAACGGGGGGCGTAGGGGGCGACTCGCCCCCCCAAAGTTTTGGAAAGTTGGATAGTCGGCAAATTTTCAAAAATTTTATCGAGATATTTCTTTTTCTAAAGTCGATCCACAATAAAATCGAATTAAATGGGGGGAAAAAATGGAACAAAAATATTAAAAATATCTGAATGCAGCGTGACCCGAGTTTGACGAATCGGCAGTATAGGGGAGTCGGTGTCTTTTTTTCCGGCTACAATGATGGACTGCGAACGCAAATATTACCATATAAATATTACCATAAATTTTTAGAAAGGCTGGTAGTCGGCAAATTTCTGAAATTTCATCCCTTCTTTTAAAAATCCCTACTGACGCATGTTTCAAAACATATTGAATGTAAAAAGTACAAATAATTAAACTCATCATTAGTATTATAAAATTGTGATCACAATGCAGCCTCAGTTGACGGTCGGCAATTTTGAATTGGAGTAAGTATATCCTTTTTGACAGGAGCATTAAAATAATCTAATCATTGGTATCTTCACTGACATTAGATAACTTTGATGTGTTACAGTCAATGGTATACTTGTATTTGTGGTACGTAAGACAACGCCTCAAAAACCATGACATACACATTAAACGTCATTTACATAAAGTATGTAATGTATACATCATATGAGTTAAAGGTTTTATACAAAATTTCAAAACAAAAAAATTTTGTATACGAAAATTGACCCCCATTTTACAAAGTTATTGCAATTAATGTCAAGTAGAACTCCATAAGTGATGTTATGTACAGGATGGTTATAAAGAAACTTTGCCGATATATGGAACTCTAAAGGCAGTCTCGTTCAACAGATCGAGATGAGATTTCAGGTATAGTTATTCAGAGATATAAGGTCGGAATTCTGTGAATTTCGGCAAAATGGCGCTCACGATTACCCCGGTTATAGTTACGAATAGCAACGCCTATTTTTTCCTATCTAGAAATGATCACCGCATGCGAAAACCCTAAAGAGCGTTGGAATGGTACGTGTATCACAAAAAATGGACGCACAAAATACAGATCTGCGAACTGCCAACAAAAACACTATCGGAGTAATGGAGGCCGCTCTCCAAATATTCAGCTTAGAAAACCGATTAAATTGCCTGTGATGGCACTCGTGAACTTTGGCCTCTGTCAAATGCAAATTTCCATCTTGCGCCTTAATTGAGTTTTTGTTGGCCGTTCTCAGAGCTTTTTTTTTTGGGGGGGGGGGGAGTGCATAATGCGTCCGTTTTTTATGATACACGTACCGTTCCATCTCTCTAGGGTTTCCTTATGCGCTGAACATTTTGCGACAGGAAAAAGTAGACGTTGTCATTTGAAAATGTCGTGCATGTAACTATAACCATAACCGTGAGCGCCATTTGTTGAAATTCACAGATTCTCGAGCTCATACCTCTGAATAACTATACCTGAAATCTCATCTCGATCTGTTAAACGGAACGGAAGCTAAAGGCCCATATATCGGCAAAGTTTCTTTATGACCACCTTGTACTTCATATATTGAAAATGCATTCCCAAAATAATGCATGCCACTTGTAAACTGGAAGGCGATATCGAATTTATTCTAACAAAATAATCTTTGGAAAAGTGTTGAAAGGTTTATTATAATACTATCTAAAATTCTTAATGTTCCCCGTGCTCAAATAGCTGTGGACCGACATTGTCCAATACAAACAACCAGGTTCAACATTGCAAATTGTGAGTATCCTTTCACTCCTATCCTCGATTTCTGACGCAGTTTGGCCTTTGTGTTGCCCTTGCGCCTAATAAATTTGAAAAACATCCAACCAACCTATCCTGGATTTCACCACTTTAATATTCGAAACGCCGGGAAAAAATTGTCTTTCAGATAAATTAAGATTTTTTAGTCTAAATACCTTTAAAAATATTTCAAATTGGATCAATAAATCTCAAATTAAGATCATAACCATTACATGTGGGTAAGGGAAATGGGGGTGGGTTTTTGGAAATTTCATGTTGACAGTGATGTTTCTCTTGCTTTGAAGATCAAATGTGCAACTTGTTCTTCCTCAAGATCGGATTAACACTGTAGATTTGAATAACTTCCCCCTTTCCCCACACCTTTCCCAAAAAAACTCACACTTACTATTCCTTATATAGTTTGGTATGTTGTGCTAAAAATTATGGCATGCTTTTTTATAGAGTATTTTGTCTCTAAATTCGAAGTTCAATTAGTTGCGAATAACTTACCTTTTTGCACATAAATATTATAGTTTGGTTTAATGCTAAAGTAATCCATTTCATTTTTAATCCCGCTTAGGAAAAAAAACCTTGCATTTTCAAGTATACTTTCCTTCTTGAACAAACGATTATTGTTCAAAAAATGAGTAATATTTGCAGAAATTATTGCTGAAAGACCATACAACATCAGTGAAAAACCACAAAAAAATCATTAAATTAAATCCAGCAATTTTGATAAAAATATATACTCGAAGTAACTACTTTTAAGAAGTAGGTTCCTGGATTGAATTGTTACAAAAACATTAAGTTTTACTATTAACACACGTTTCAAGAAAAATCAAAATCTTTTCTTTTTTAGTTAGGAAAAGTGTTAAAAAGTATTTAAAAATTAAATAATTAACAAATTGTTTTTAATAGCAGTTGTGTTTTGCAATGCAATTATAGTATCCATGAATGCCTATATGATTACTTGCAGGGAGATGTAAGGCAACAAAAGTTTTTGTTTAATCCTTGATTTTTCGAAGATGGGAATTGGATTTCCTAATTGGATGTTAGTTAATAATTGTTCATTAATGTTCTGTTCAAATTGATGAATTAATATCCATATATATATTTTTCTTGTAAATTTTACCACTTTTTTTCCCACGTTACTTTATTTTTCGAAATCCAGAGGAGAAGGAGGGCAAATGCATGTTTCTTATGTCCCTGACATTGTATCTATTATAAAAATTGCATTGCTTCGGGTAGGGAATTTTCTGTAGTAGCAATAGTCCGCCAGAATTTTAAAAAGAAGAATTTTTTCAGAATTTGTTTTTTGATCAACCTTTATACAATTCATTATACAAAAGTCACCAATTTGATCAAAAATTTTCATCTATTTAATTCCATGTTAAAGTGCTATTTTCCAACCACTTTTACACGTTTAATTTTTTTTTTCTTTTCGAAACTGCAATTTGAAAATATAAAAAAAAAAATGTATCGAAATGAAAATTCAGTAAACTGAGAATCAGTTTACTGAATTGGTTTAAGATTGTCGGGGAAACTTCTATCTATCTGCAAGGTATAAAAGTCTCTCCCCCCCCCCCCCACTGCCCCCAAATAAAAACGCTTCCAAAAATAATTTCCTTTGTTTGGAGAGGAAGGGTTAATTTACTAAAAAGAAATGAAAAATTAAATGTATTTGAAAGAACTTTAACTATAATGTGATGGGAATTAAAATTTGACATTAAGTACGTATTAATAAAATGCCATAAAATATTAAAAATTGTTTAGACGGTAATTTAAAAATAATTTAAACTAATTTCATATTAAATAAAACAATTCACAATTAAATAAAAAAAATGCATTAACAATTAGTTTTACATTAAGTAATAATTAATTATGCAGGAATTATTCATATATTAATTACAAATTATGTATACGTTAATTTTACATTAATAAAAATTAGTTAACAATTTATTAGCACCTTAATTTATATTTTCTACATTTACACCGGACATGCCTTGATTTCAGTCGGCAAAAGGATGTCTACGCCCCCCCAACCAAAATTCTTAGCGACGGCCCTGCCCCCCCCCCCCCCCTTTCCCACACACAGAAAATCGAAGTAAATATAAATGATTTAATTAAAAAGTGTGAAAATGTAGTACTCACCGTTTCCGTAGCAGAAGACCAGTCCTATGACCATGAAAAATGGGTGGTGGTTAAATTGGTGCCGGGGATCGGACTGCCATGCGAAGCCCCCCAGATACTGTCCGCACCAGGCCGAGACCAGGGCGATGCAAATGACCCCTAGAAGCTGAGAGATGAGCAGCCACACCTTGAAGAATCCGAGCTCCTGATTCTCGTCCATAGAGGGAGAGTCCATCTTGGTCCAGCGACGGCGGATGCTGTTTCGACTACCTGTAAATGTGTTAATTAATTGATTGGTAAGTTTAATTGACTGGCTCATTGACTGGTGAATACTAAGTAAATTGATCTTATAGGTTAGCTAATGAGAAGGTTGATTGACTAAGTTTAAGGTTTTTGGAGTGACATCTACCCTGACTGATTTGATGGTAGATTGACAAATGTTTGTCACATTTTGCAAAAATTACCTTGTAGCAAGAAGTATTTTTTCAGTAATTTTTATCTCTATTTTTCGTTTCATGGAAAGTTAACAGATTAAAATTATTTTGAGATTCTTTTTTTATAATTATTATTACTATTTTACATTTCATTTAATTTCCTTTGCATTTTCGGAGTGAGTTTCAATTTTTGTAGAAGTGCAGAGTAAAACAAAAGGCAAAAGAACGCCGTTCCACCACGTTTCCCGTCCAAAACATTTCGCTCTTTTGTTCATGAAGGATCCAGCTAACGATATTTAGATAAATGAATCCCTCAGACATTGGAATGAATCATTTCACTTCAGATACACGGGAAGAGGGTCATAGCAGGAAACTCAAGATATAACGGCAGTAAATTCAGCTAAAATATTATGTTCGTTAAACATCCTATAGGTAATAAATTAAGCATCGTAGTAGGTAGAAATTAATAATTATAGGCAAGGCCGATTTATACGTTGCCAGTGCCTGGAACGCCAGCTGATAAGTTTATAGGAATGTCACTGTCACATGTCGATCGGAATGCCAGCTTTGCATGTCTAGAGTGTCAACACTTGGATCAATTCAGCTATTGAGTAAATAATACGTACAACGCCTGTCGGTAGTCACAGGTGATGAGCGTAGGTGATTGGATGACGTAGTAGAAGCTTCACGAAATGTTTGATCAACTAGAACTGCCAGATACTAGCATGTCAGTGATAAACTGGCTTTTCCAGTCTGTCATTAACTACTTATACGGTGCTAGTTAATGTCAACTAGTGACTGGCGACTTCAATTGAACTAATCTGTCGGATTCTCATCGGCCTAAGATGATTTGTCTAAGTTTTCAGCTCGTTAATTGGTATCCTATATAGGGACGTGCTGACCATAGGATTGTCAGTGTCATTAAAAAATGGGCCGGTCCAGCAAGGAAATAATTTATTTTTTCCCCAATATAAGTAGTCGCCTTCTTTAATGGTTCCCAATGCATTCAAATCTCAATCACTCTTACTAGCTTCCCCCCTCCCCTTCAACCCCCTTTGAAGCTTGGCGTTTGGTAGGGATGATAAGAGGTTCTAAAAAAATGTGGATCAACACCAGTGGAGGTAATGAAATTTTGCATAGATTATGTTGTAGTATTCTGAAAATAGATATACTAAGGTAGATATATCATGTTATCGTATTACAACTTTTAGAAATAGATATATCATGTTATCGTATTACCACTTTTTATTTATTTTATGATTTTTAAGGTTAAATATATATTATCATTTCGAATATAATTTTCTAATAAACTTATTAGTTATATACCAGGACATTCTTTATTCCACAATTTTGTTTTTGTTTCCGCAAATAACTGCCAAAAGTTTATAAAAACCAAGTGCATTTAAAGGAAGCAAAAATAGTAAACACAGAGAAAATTTTATTTAATTAAACTAATTATTAAAACAATTCAATTATTAAAACTAATTAATAAATTACACTATTTATTTATTGAAATTAATTATTTATGAAAAATATTTAAATAATAAAATGTATTAATTATTGAAACTGTTGAATTATTAAAATTATAATGGTAAGAACTTTTTTGTCATTAATAATAACTATTAAATTTGACTAACGATTATATTGAAAATTTCAGTCGGCATAAATCTAAAATCACCAGGGCGATTATATGTCCCAGTATGTAATGCCCCTGATCCAGGAGCACATAAAATATATGCAATCCTATTAAAAGTAAGCTAAGATTATTTTGTAAAGCATCTAAGTTCAGATGCTTGTCGGAGCAACAAGCACACACCTGCAGTGTTTCAAAATGTCCCGAGTCAGATTATACAAAAGGACACCTGCCTGGTTAGTAAACTCCATGAGAATTCAAGTGTCATTTGAAAGGAAAACATAACAAATAAAAGTTTCATTTCACGCGATGTTAAATTTATTATATTTATATTGAAGTTTATTTGGGTTCTAAGGTTGTTTGAATAGAAACAATTTTAAATTTTAATAATAACGTGATTAACTCATGGCGAAAATGACATTTTATCGCACTGGTGCGATGAAGTACTTGATCGCATACCTCGAGCTCAAATTTTATATAGTCTTGGGAAAGAAATTACATATTTTCAGAAAGAGATTCATTGTATTCATCGAGATTCATCGTATTAAAAATATTTTTTTGCACGTGATTATAAAAAGTATGTTATACGACATGTGCGAAGTCATCTTTTCAAACTCGGTAAATTATTTGATTCGTGCTAATGTATTTGCCAAATAAGCATTTTTCCTCGTTCGAAAAAGTATTACTTCCACAACTATACTAAACTTCAACTTAACTAGACATCAGACGATAGATCGTCACAGTGCTCATAGGTATTTAATCCATTTTGGTGGAGTGAAGACATAATTCTCGCCAAACCTTATAGCCTTTTGTTCTCTACAGGGTTGTGGTTTGGCGAACATTATGCTTTCACGCCGCCAAAATGGATTAAATACCTATGAGCACTGTCACGATCTACCGTCTAAGTGATGTCTAGTTAAGCCTAGTTGTATATTCATACAGTTTTAAGAAAAATTTAACCACTGAATTTCTCCGTTTTCAAAAGAGTAATTTCCTTACCTGAATAAAGAACATTTAGTTTTAAAAAAAGAATTTTATTAATGTTTTGTATTTTAACTTAATTTTCTTATTATTTTATATTTTAACTTAATTAATTTTAATTATATTTTTATATTAGCTACCACAATTTTTGTTTTGGCGATTTTTCTGATCGCCAAATGTACTATACTACTTCTGTTACAAAATATGTAACATACAGCCTGTCCCAAAAACATAGAAACAGATCAAAAATGACATCCCAAGCTAAAATACCTTTCGTGCATTTTCAGAAATGATTCAAATATACTTCTTTAGGCTTAATCCTAGTATACGTTACACGGTAGATTTGGCGACATCGGTGATGTTTGACATGGATGTATGTTTATGTACTTGCCATTTTCAGGTAACGATTTTCTATGTTTTTACCTACACCAATTCTTGGCGAAAATCATAAAAACGTTACTTCGGCGTTGGCAACAGTTTGGGCGACAGCCGTCAACGCATCATTTCGACGTTGGCGACATTTTTCAAAATCGCGCCAAGTTTGTAACGTATACTAGGATTTTACCCTTCTTTAATTAATTTATTTGGTTATATAGTAAAAAATATTAGAAAATAAGTAAAAACTGTGTAAAAAAAAAAATTAAAAATTGCCTGTCCTATTAATATAGATATCATCTGACTTTCCTTAGAAATATTACTTGTTAAATATCTTTTTTTCAGCAGAGGGATATTTATTTACACTTCTTGAAAGTATTATAGTCAGATTTTATTACTTTTATTGGTTTGGATTAATTTTTTGCTTGTTTTTGACTAACAAATCGATGTTTTCACAAATTCGACAAAATGCTTAGAGGTAAAGAGATTTCGAAAAAGGAGATCGTCAAAGTTGTCGGTTTAAAACTTAAAGGTAATCATCCGAAATATACATCCAAGATTTTAAAGAGATCTTAAGAAGTGTTTACAGACCTGGTCGACAAAGAAACATCTATGTGCAGTGACAATCATTCTAAGCAAGGCACCTAGAAAAAATATGTCATTGCGACAAATTGCATTCCATTTTGATTCACAAGAGAATACTGTTATCTAAACGAATAAGTTTCAAGAAAATGTTGAAGACACCATGCTTAAAAGTGCACCACAAAACTGGACGTTTAAACTGGGCAAAGAAAATGATGTCTTATGGTGATAAGTGGCTGTCAACAATATTTAGTGACGTGAAAAAGTGGAACTTGGATGGACCAGAAGATACAAATGTTACTGGCATGATGTAAAAAGCAAACCAATTTTATTTTTTTAAATAGGCAGCAAGGTGGAGGATCAGTAATGACTTGGGGTGGTTTTGAACTTACTGGACAAACATTTTTAGCAACTAGTAGCAAGAAAATAAACTCCTAGGACAATCGGAAAATTTTAGAGGCCAATTTTATTCCACTACAGGATTTGCTGGGAGGACCAAACTATGTATTTCAACAAGGCAGGGCGCCTATTCATGTGTCTAACTCGACAAATATGTGGTTCAACATGAATAATATCAATGTCATGGACTGGTCATCGCTTAGTCTGGACTTAAATCCAATGGAGAACATGTGGAGACATCTAGCACGAAAATTATATGAAAATAGACGCCAATATTTTTCGACCAAGGACCTTAAAGCAACAATAGAGCAAGTATGGTATGAACTGCCCCCAGAGGTAAAGCAAAACCTAGTACTTTCGATGGAAAACCGTGTATTTTAAGTCATTAAAGGTAATGGAAACACGATTAAATATTAACAATTGTAACTGTGTTCCTCAACCTTAAATATAACCCATAAAACAAATATTGACTATAATAACGGGACACCCTATTTTCGGCTTTTCTTAATAAATACCGCATTTGTTGTTTTATATTTATACACACATGAAAAAAAAATTTCATCCTACTATCATTTTTACAGTGAATTATATTTTATGCTTTTGTCTATATTTTTGGGACAGGATGCACCTTTAAGGCATCCTTTTTTTTTTAAACGTTTTAATATTAAAAAGTTGCCTGTTTTGGAATAATGACCCACATAATGAAAGAAATAAGAAAAAAGAATATAAAATTTATTTTCTACTTTTGAATCATAATTGAAAAAGAAAACAATTTACAAATATGACATTTGAATATAAGCAATCTATACATTTAAAATTATGATATCCATAGATTCTTTGACCAAAAAAATAGCATTAAAGTAACACTATCAACAAAATATGATGAATAAAACCACTGCTGTTCACTTTTAAAAGGCTTAAATAGAAAAAATTCTAAAAAAAAGAACGATATTTTCTTTACCACAAAAGAATTATATCAAGACAAATTTATTTTACTGTTCTATTTTCTTCAAAACCTACATAACAAGAACAATAAAACATTCTAGAATGTTTATGAGGATATTCTTGAATAAATAGTGAGCAATAAATAGGTAAAAAAATTCTGATAAAAAAAAGGAAGACATTTTCTGGGTAAAAAATAATAATTCTACAGTTAAAGTGAAAAAAAAAACATCAAATAATAATTGACAAAAAAACCCACATTTTTATTCTTCTAGTTTCTGGGATTGTACAATTCAGGAACCGTTGTAATCAAGGTTATATCTATCTTTAATCATTAAGATGAAAAAGACCGATAAGAGAAAAAAAAAAAATAAGAGCCGAATGTTGAACAGAACAAGTTCGTAGCAGACAGCTCGAATGTAAACATACCGGTATCAATGAGACCTTCTTCTTCTTGCGTTTCCATTACTTTCCTCTTCACTCCATCCACGTGTGACGGTGAACAATAAATGACGCAGAATTTCTCAAAATACCGAATTCGAAAAACGGCATTTTCAACTTATTTGAAATAATGTCACAATTTTGAAAAAATTTGTTTAAGACTCTTGACTACTGACAATCAGCGACGGTATTTTAAACTTATGACATTCAACACGAGCAAGCCACGAAATAAACTAGGTCCTTTACTATCGTTTGATGTGGAATATTTTCTGACCAACATTTCCGAGTTGTTACGTCACGGGTCGATAGCGGTGAAGTGCAGTGCCACAGCGTTTTGGCGGGAAAGTGCGGAATCAAAAATCGTTTGTTGAGGTTTGGACAGTGATTATTAAAAAATCCAATTACTCCTTGTTTGTGCAGTTAAAATTTTCAAATATATTAAAATTTAAAAAATATGTTCAAATATGGCAACAGCTAAATTGTCGAAGGGAGGGGCAAAGAAACTAAGATACTATCGCACGAGTTCTCGTTATTAAATTCTAGCTTGTTATTAATTTATAGCTTATTATTAATTAATTATAATCGCTTGCGTGGCGCAAAAATTCAATCAACACCTTTTCAATTTAAAGTTTAAAATTTGCTTTAGTCATTCGAATCTGCAATAAGTTGAACTTAATTCTATTATGAGCTAATATTTCAAAACTACAAAAATATGCATTTTTTTAAAGAAAAATTTGAAAAAGAGGGAAATGGAAAAATTAATTAAATAATTTTTTTTAGAAGTGGGGTAGGGGATAGCAACTTGACGTAATTTTAGAGGTTGGGAAGTTCGATCACACGTGAGGAATATGACAAGGGCGAGAGGGAGGGGGGGGGGGGGGGATAAAAAAAAAGTCAAAATTTTGCATGACGTAGCTCATGTACATGCCATATAATATATAATGGAAAATATTTCTGGGGGAGGGTGAACCCAGTATGTAAACCCCTATCCCTGGGTGCGGCCTTGTGATATCTGGATAATAGAATGCAAATAAAACCTAATAAACGTACGGGAATAGGAACGTGTGTAAAAGCGGGGCCTCTGTCAGTGACTACCACAAAACTTGATAGAAAAAACTGTCATCAACAAAGGTGAATTCTGCCCAATTTCAGATCGATTGGATGACTGTAAGTGGGTTAATTAGTCTTACGAAGCGATAATAGTAGAGTAGTGGGACATAAAACAGCCCGGTGATTTTAGATTTATTCCGCCCTAGATTTTCAATAAAATCATTAATCAAATTTTAATAACTATTGCTAATCATAACATATTCTAAATTATTAATTTCATAATTAATTTTAATAATTATATACTTTTGATAATTACTATATTTTATTATCAAAATATTTATAAATAATAATTTCGAGGAACATGCACAAGTGAGGAAAATGAATATTTTTTTGTATTTTCTAGTGTTATCCAACGAATATATTTGAGCAGTGCAATTATTTTTTATCTTTATGCTTTCAATTAAAATCAAAAATCGAGTTTGAAATTAGCCGAAATCAAAGCAAAAGTCACGTGACCAAAAACGCATAAAAAAAAAAAACGTGACGTGAATACGCAGAGATAAAGTCACAAAACGAAGGAGAAACCTCAATCATTCCCTTTCTAAAACAGGTTTTAGACTGGTTCATTATCTGCGCGTTGACGTTTCAAGCAAAAGTGGTTTTTTCCCGCCAAATCACAAAGTGAAAAACTAAATATTTTTTTAACTATCTATCCGAGCTCAAATTTTGAAAGAATGGTATTGTTTTTCATGATTTTTTCTCTACTTTTATTTAAAAATAAAACCAAAAAAAGTGAAAGTTCCTCATTAAATAGTTTTTAATAAGTACTGTGTTTTATTATTTAAATACCTATCAATATAATAATTTCAGGAATTAAATAGTTTTATTTATAAATTAATTGAAGTAATTGAATTGTTGCAGTTCTACTGGAAGTGATTGGGATTTGAATGCATTGGACCTTTTAAAAATGACTTAAAGCAAGGAAACCACTTATATTGAAGAAAAGAAGAAAAGAAAAAAAGAAAAAGAAAAGAAACTTAAAACAGGACGGACCCATTTTTTAAAAACACTACTGAAGAACCCTAGCTTGATAGATGATATAGTAGCGTGTTTAAAAGCGGTCTTTTAGTGAGAATCCCTAAAACGTGAAAGAATGCATGTTTCCGGCTGAATTTTCAACGACGGGGCACCACTGAGGTCTATACTATTATTATATAAAATAAAATATTGGAACTACTTTATGCAACTGAAGCAAAAATAGTATACAACAATTTTTGGTTCTTCTGATTTTTTACAATAGTAGAGGAACAAAGGTTGCATAGCAAATTTATTGCATCATGTAAGTACAGCATAACTGCATTTGTAGATAAAAATTCAGGATCAGCGCTCAAAACAAAACTGTTCCACATTAAAAACGGACTTTTCAATAAATAGTTGATGTAAAATAGTGATTGTTTTTAAGGGGACTTTTGGTACCCTAAAAACTTTTTTTCTATTTAAGCTTTCAAAATTATATTTTTTACATATTTGGAAGTACTAGGGGGCTTTGCCCCCTGCTCGCTAACGCTCGCCAACCCCCAAACGCCTCACTGCGCTCGGATTGAGCGGCTTTGCCTCTCGAATTTGTGGTTTTAAAACATCTTGCTGCGCTCGAATAGGTTTGCCAGCCATAAAAAATGTAACCAAATTCTTATAAATTTAATGTAAGGCCTAATAGAGAAAACACCCAAATTGCAAGTTTCATAATAGAAAGTTAAATATACTATCCGCCAACATTCTGACTTAAAACTTCATTAGCTATGCCCTAACATTGAAGTCCCAATATCTTTTATTTATTCTGATAAGTCGCCCCGTTAGAGAACGACGTCCAACGCGAAGCATTTTCTGGATAGAAATTCTTCAAAATAATAATTACTCTAATACAAAAATGCTTCAGAAGAACAGAAAAAATCAACTTTGAAACGAAGAGTTTAAAAAGAGCTTTAAAATTAGCAACGATTTGTTGTTTACATACGTAAGGATAGCTTTAAAATTAGCAACGGTTGGTTGGTTGAACCCCCGAGCAGCCGGTTTGTTGTTTGATGAAAAATATTGAAATTTAACTAATTCATAAAGTGTTAATAAATTATTTTGGCACGTTTTGGCAAATCTACAGTTTATTTCCTTTAAAATGACACCTTGATCATTGAAATTGGTTGAGCAGTTTAGGCGGACGGACTAACCCCAAAAAACGTATTGCCTATTAAATATATAGATTACTAAGTGAAAACTAAATTTTTATTTAAAAAAAGTTCACACAGTGCTCTAAATTTTTAATTATTTTTTTTAAAAATTCATCAAATTTCCAATTCTATCTTCTTTTTAATTTTTCAATAGTTTTTCCTGATTTTTTTTTTTTTTTTTTTTTTTTTTTTTTAATATTCCTAGTAATATACTCTAACTTTTTAGGTATTGGATTTAGAATACGTAAAATAGTTTCCGAGAAAAACGATAATTACTGGACCTATAGGTAAAAAAAACTAAAAAAACTGGTATTCTTCAACATTTAAATTTGTAAAAAAAAAAAAAAGTTTTCATTTTATTCAAAAACCCATGCCTATTTTTATGAAATAGATATTAAGAATGACACACACACACACACACACACACACACACACACACACACACACACACACACACACACACACACACACACACACACAACTTAAGTCATTTCATTCATATTTGCTGAAGTTATAGCATTTTGAGAACGGTGGGAATTTCAAAAATGACGAACTGAGAAAAAAAGCTTTCGAAACATCAAAGGAGCTATTGCAGCAATGTTAAATTCGCCATAAAAATATAGTTTTTCTGCAATTGCAGTTATAGGGATCAGCTCAAAAACTTGCCAGAATAAGGAGAAGGTTTCAAAGATTATAAACACGAAAAAAAAAAAATAGGAAATTTATATTTTTATTATTTTTCATGAAAACTAGGGGTACTAAGTCCCCTTAAATTATTCAGATTTGTTGATGAGAATAAAAATTGTTTCAGTTTTTACAGTTCAGTTCTCCTTCAATTTTACTCCGCATATTTCGTGTGACCTAAGGCCGTCAGAATATTTATCAGTCATCAAAAACAGTTATCATATTGCGCAACAAATGCAAATCTCATATGTATTCGTTTAAAAAACAAAAGTTGCCAACGGAATACTAAACATGATTTAAAAAATGAAAACGCAGGTGGGCTAAAAATATCCCGTTTCTTTCTCGAAGTGAGCAGAAAAACCTGAAAGAAGTTATATAAATAACTGTAAGGTGTAATGGATCGCTATATTTAGAATTTCCAAGGTTAGAAAGCGCTGATAAATGTGTTAAATTCAAGGTCGATTTTAAGCATTCTTCTCAGCGATTGCAATTAACTTGAATGAGTGAATTTACACTAAAGTTTGCATATAAAGTATGACTCAAATTGTGGAATAAAAAAATTTAACTATCTTTTATCAGTTTTTATGCTGTAATTCTTAATACGTGTTGGAATCTAGTGTGTGGTGTTTGTTGTGATTCCGAGTTCGAGCTCATTTAATTTAGTTAACACGGCGCCAGCTGTTTATTTATGCCACTATGAGGTGTTTATTAAAGCCAAATACGCCTTATAGTTAAATTCACGTTGATGTAGGCAGAAAATATGTGGTGAAGGGGGTGGGGGGTTTAGAAACCTCTTACCTACGCTTGATAATACATGTATTTAATGACTGAAACTTTCCCCTGTTAAGGTTGACGAGGCAAAATCCTCGCAGGGCTAATCTCACCTTCCGTCATCTAATCGAGCTGAATCTTAGCAAATAGACTCGTTGTGGTTGACAATGTATTCAAAAATCAAGTTTTTAGGGGCAAAAATGAAGTTAGTAAATATACGGATTTTCTGTTTTTAGTTGTCAAACACTATGAAAATTCGATCTGAGCTCAAGAATTTGCAATTGCACTTAAAAATTAGAAGTGCATATAAAGGATTTATATTAAAAACCTTGTTTTAATAGGCTATATAATTATCTTTGGAGGCCCAATTAACCCCGCTTGCCGTAATCCAATCGATCTGAAACTTCAAAGATAGACTAGCTGTCGATGATATTCTATCATGTTTTAAGGGCAAGACGAGTTTGTCAATGACACGGAATCGATGAATTCCTCTGTAGTGGCCAAACAAGATGAAAACGGGATTTGAGCTAAAAATCGCTTACATAAGTTGCAAATGCACAAAAAAAGTTGGCAATGCTTAAAAAGGATTTTTAGAAAAAACTTTGATTTAAGAGTTAATTTTTCTTAGGAGGACCTTTTTCCCCTCACGACCGCCTCTTCTTTCGCAATCCACGTGTCTCAAGTTTTCAAGGACGTTAGGTCATGATGAATAATAGCCTTACTTGGCTAGCTTATGAAAAAAAGCATCGGCTTAGCGCGTGTGTCCTCGTCTTTGTTCTCTTCCTCATTATTTCTCAATTTGAAATTAAGAGAATTTTAAGGATCCAGCAAGGACAAAATAGGGGTGTGAAATATCGTTCAAATTTCAGTTACTCTATAATACTGGTGACTGCATTTAAATTTGATGTGGATTGATGTAATTTACAGTTGTCCATTTTCATTAATTTAATAAAATGACCAATTTGATTGTATTTTTGGTAACAAAGGGGAAAATACCTCTGTGTTAAAGGCAGTTGCTGAAAAACATAACATTTACAACGATGGCTCCCTAATGCACAATTTTGTTAAATATCTTAATGATGATGCCACTTCCTCGTTTACAAAAGTTCAACATCATTGGTCATCTATGCTTAGTATTTGGCAGGTTATAGCAGTTTATTTATTTATTTATTTATTTATTTATTTATTTATTTATTTATTTATTTATTTATTTATTTATTTATTTATTTATTTATTTATTTATTTATTTATTTATTTATTTATTTATTTATTTATTTATTTATTTATTTATTTATTTATTTATTTATTTATTTATTTATTTATTTATTTATTTATTTTGTCTGTCGGGTTTTAATTTAAATCTTTAGCCCATAGACTTATTATTATCAATAGACCGCGCGTTCCCACTTTAATTATACAACGAGAATGAAACCAAAATGAATCACATGAGTAGGGACTTTTTGGGAGCAGGGTTGCAGATTTGGCGGGTATCTCCTCACTCAGGCGATAAAGGATAATAAGATTATTAGATAAAGGATTAATTTTACGACGTAGCCAAATTAAAAACCACGTGACTGATAGACGAATTTTGTGATTCATTTTGGTTTCATTCTCGTTGTATGATAGAAGTGGTAACGTGCAGTCTATCGATAATAATAAGTCGATGCTTTAGCCACTTGACGGTCGATTTACTATTCATTGAATAGTGATGCTTGTCCATTAGTTTGTCCATCAGTTTTCGTGATACTATAGGAAAGAGTGAATGAATTGGACACTTTTTTAACAGTATCAGGGATAACACTGTAACATTATAAAGTATTAATTTACATGTTCTTTAATTTTTTCTTTGTCTAGGTAAACGATTGTCGTGAAACTAGAAATTATTTAAATACAAACGGGCAATGTGGGGGACGAACGGAACACGAAATCGATATAAAAATAACAAAATTATATTCTTGTAATTTTTTATTTTTTTTAAAATCAAGGCCTCAAATTTAGCACAATTTCTTTAAAATTATTTAATAGATACCCTCGATATATAATTTCACTAACTCAATTAAGACTAACGTATAAAAAAAAAGTTTTTAACATAAATTTTTTTATATCCATTGTCATGTTTTATGTGCAATTGTAACAAGAGATTTTTTAAAATTTGATAAAATGCACAGTCAGCGACGACTAGTGTATCTGTCAAGTTTTATCTCGATTGGATGACGTTAAGTGGATTAATTATCTCTTAGAAGATTTTGCCCCCCACAAGGAAACGAAATCGAAGTTGTTATAAAAAAATTAAAAATTCATTTTTCCTAGATTTACAATGCCTTGCCTATACTACACCCAATCAGCATTGTTCCATCTATTGTTACCATCGTCATTGTCATTTATTATTATCATTATCATTTATCATTAGCATTTATCATTATCATTTATCATTAGCATTTATCGTTATCATTTATCATTATCATTTATCATTATCGTTTATCGTTATCATTTATCGTTATCATTTATCATTAGCATTGAACATTATCAATTATCATTATCATTTATCATTATCATATATCATTTATCACTATCATTTACCATTTATCATTATCATTTATCATTATCATATATCATTTATCACTATCATTTATCATTATCATTTATCATTATCATTTATCATTATCATTTATCATTATCATTTATCATTATCATTATCATTTATCATTATCATTATCGTTTATCATTATCGTTTATCATTACCGTTTATCATTATCATTATCATCTATCATTTACCACTATCATTTATCATTATCATTTATCATTATCGTTTATCATTATAGTTTATCATTATCGTTTATCATTCCCGTTTATAGTTTATCATTATCATTTATCATTACCGTTTATCGTTTATCATTATCATTTATCTTTATCGTTTATCATTATCATTTATCATTATCGTTTATCATTATCATTTATCATTATCATTTATCCGGAACCGAGTAAATACATTTAATGATTAGGAGGAATTTATGAGGATTAAATTTTCAGGAGGAATTTATGAGGATGAACCGCTTAAATAAATTTAAAGCAATGTAATTTAATCGCGATCATTTCGACCCGAAAGTCAAAAGTTTCCGAAAAGAAAAGAAAGAAGAAAACACAAAGATAATCAAATCCAAAGAACAATCGAAATCAAGTGCCAACTAATCGATTGAGGGAACGAAACCCCCATTAAAATATTATCTCGCGCAGCTGCATCAATAAAAGTCATAATGAAGGAAGCGCAAGAGCTCTCTTTTAATCCCACATATAGGAATTTTACTCTCTGAATGATCTTTTGAACGATCTTCACGAAAGAGGAACGGAGAGGAAGGGGTGAAAGAGAAGATGAGACCGATGCATTGGGCATCATGGATAGCAGAGAGATTGCCAAACTATTGCTTCAAAACATGATTTTTAAATCCTTTATATTGACTTCGATTTTGTGTTTAGGTTTGTCGATGGCGGGGAAATCTACGGAGGCCTAATTAACCTCCGTGTCTTCATCCAATCGGACTGAAACTTGGCAGATAGATTCGATGTCGATGACAATGCATCCTATCAACTTTTGGTGGCTGTTACTGTCACTAAAAGGTCGCTTTTACGCAATGCTAATAAAATAACTTGATTTCATCCAATCGCGCTTCAAACAGTATTTAACGGACCATTGAAGAAACTCTTTCCTGTTGCCAAATTTTTTTTTAATAAATAAATAATAAAATTGTTTGAATCAGAATAAATAAAATATATTTGGATGTAATCGTGCATAAATTCAAGTCCATTTTTAGTAAATAAATTTTGTTCTGAGACAAAAAAAAAAAAAGTTACTCTGCAACAACGAAAGACTAACTTTTAGTTAATGGTCTGGTCTAACACTATAAAGAGTCAATCTGAGCTAAAAACCGCTAAATAAGCTGCAATGGCAAACAGAAGTTGACTGTACATATAAAAGATTTATATTAAAGTATTTGTTTTTATGAATTAATTTTTCTTATCGTTGAAACAATAAACAAGTTCAAAATTTTAGTAATGTGTTACTTATATAAATGTAAATAGAATAAAAGTATTTGATAATCTGGATACTTCTAAACCGAATGCTTTACATGACTAAAACCTTTTTCCGATTTTGGATTTTAAACTAAAATTAAAAATCGTGTAGGTAACTTCGTTGAAAAAGCGTGAATTGTAAGTTGTTTCAAAAGGAAATTATCTCAAAAATGCTTTTTATTTTTCGGTTTAGCTATGTTATGTGTGTTTCAAGTTCTTGCTAATGGTATACAACATTATCTCATACAATTTTTTTTATAATGGAGATATTTATTTTTAAAAATAATTATAGTAAGAAAAAAAATTATAGTTTTTTTATCTGTAATCAGATCTCATGATAAACAAACAAAAATGGAGAAAGGTCTTATTTAGCTTTAGGGTACAGACATTTAAATAGCTTATTAATTAGTTTATCTTTCTTTTGGAATTTCATAAATTAGTTATATTTGACATGCATACTAAGTGAACAATTTATTATGCCTTCTTGACAGTGTTATGCAAATTATACTTATGGGTTACCACCCTAACTATGGGTATTAGAAAATTATAATAGTATAATTATACTAGTATAAATTATACTAGTATAGTTACAATAAATCTTTTATATGCATCGGCAACTTTGATGTACAATTGCGATAATTAAAATCCAAGCGATTATAAATTCAGATCGAATTTCCATAGAGTTGGACCCCTGCGTAGAAAACATACGTTTCGTGTAATTAAACGACATTTTTTCCCCTCCCCCCCCCCCCCAAAACTTGATGGTTATCGATAACGAGTCTATCAATTAAATTTCAACTCGATTGGATGACGGCTAGTAGATTAATTGGGTAAGGAAGATTTATCCACCACAAACAAATTCAAAGTTATTATAAAGGATTTCATAAAAGAAGGCTTTGGAGAAGAGTCATTTATTTGTACGCATCGTGATTTGAGAGAGGAATTTTTCCGAGCTCCGAGCGAAAGAGCTAGTGTCAACGAAACTGCCACATTCGTGAAATGCTCCATAGTAATGGGCGCCCCCAGGAATATTTGCAAGGGGGTGCAAGACTAGATTTTTATCAAAATCATTATTTTTTTTAGAAATGTTAATTAATAATTATGCATTATAAATTATACTCTTTAAAAATAGTTAAAATTCATGGTATATATTTTTGAAAGCGCAACCCTATTAAAGAGGGGGGAAATTATACAAAACAGTAAAAATCTCTAAAAAAAATCGTTAAAAATATATATTTTATCATTCAACTAGATCTCGCGGCATTCAAGATATAGTGTTTAGAATAGAGGAACTCTAAGATGCAAGAGTACCAGAAGAGTAAAATTTTTTTATTTCTTCCAAGTTTCGGATATAAAGAATTCTAAAAGTAGATTTCAAGATAATATATCTGGTGACTTAAAAAACAAAACATTTTCCTAGAATTTTGAGAACTACACAGGAAATGATTATTCAATAAAAGGAATAAATACTTCTACTCATCAGTCTCTAATAATTATAGACATAAGCGCAAGAGAATCGACAAGGAAGTAGCTATAAAAAACGACTTAGGAAAGAAAGAAAATACTAAATTAATAGAAAAAAATGCTCATTGTAACATAAAAGTATAAACGGCATATGTGCTTTTTTTTTAACTTGGAATTTATACCTTTTCTCTCGTTTTTTAAAAAAAAATTCAAGAGCCAGGGGCGTGCAAGTGCACCCCCTTGCACCCTCCTGGGGGCGCCCATGTCCATAGGAAAGATTGTTAGGATGTTTAAAAACTTAAAAGTAAATAAAACCGGGTCTGAACCTACAAATAGCGATTACTATCAACAAGTGAATGCTCAGCGGAATGTTGAGTGTCCAGAGACGACGAACGGTAATACTGCAAAATATTGCAGCAAATTTTAATTCAAAGATAATGCTTCGTCCATTTCACCAAGTCCACGCCACGAAGAACAGATGCAGAATTAAATCCAGTAGTGGCACAAGAAAGCACTGAGAAGGTGTGCATAGTAAATCATCCATTATTCAATTAAATAAGAATAAAAACTATTATTATTATCGCCATATTTAGTTAAATAATTTTTGATAACTTAACAGAAGAAAAATAATTAAGTGAATAAAAATAATTAAAAAAGACCCCAACTAATTTGACTCTTTTTCATCTTCTTTTTCTACGTAAATGTTTTTAAAAATTACTCGAATAATAATTTTTAAAAGAAGTATAATAGCTTATATAAAACCAGATACTCGATATTGTTATATAACCTGCGGGCGACGCGTAAGTTTCAAAGTATGAGAAAATTTTCACGCTCCAGCAGATACACTGTAACATCTGGACAACTTATCGTTCGTTGACCCAAACAGAGAAAAATCAAACTGTAGACTTTTGAAAAAAAATTATATTTGTTCCAGAAAATTCGAATTTAAAATAGTAGCAATACCAACTCATAAAATGAATGCATTCGAAGATTAGCATACGAGTTACGCGAAACCATTGTTCCATTGAACAAATAATAAATGTCACCATATGGAACTTTTCCCCTCGTTCTAATTTACTTCCAGACGATAAATAAAAACATTCAGATCTTTTATTACGATTTTCGTTGGCATCCCCACCCTTACGACATCCGCTGTTATGAAGCTAGTACTACTCACCTTAATAGCAGGTAAATGAAGTTTTCCTGAGCTATTTTCTCCGCAGTGACTTCCTATCGTACACCGAAAGCACTGTTAAGGAACGCTGTTGATTCTCTAAATGGAATTTTGGTTGCTTGAACAAGAGGTGAGAGATAATTTGTAGAGAATTGGTGTAGTGGCGCCATCTTTTGCTTTTTATGGAAGGAAATAGTTCATTGAATGGAAAAATATTTTTTTTTTTTTTTTTTTTTTACGGTTATAAAAGATCTTTTTGGAAGCCCGAACTAACAGTGAAAATTCTAGATTTGTTTTTAAAACCTGTACATATAATTATTTTATGAATTTTACTTTTTATTATAGTAATTGAATAAATAAAAGTATTAAGAACAAATTACTTTATAAACCATGAAAGTCGCGATGTGACAAAATTCAAAATTCTTAACATATATGTTTTATAAAATGGGTATGTTGCTTTAATAATATTTTCAGAGCTTTTTAAAACGCCTTTTTATACAGAATGTATATTATTATAGGAAGACCATACTAGATTTTCAGGGGAGGGTGAGCGGGGGGTGGGGGGGGGGGGGGTCGTAAGTCCCATCAACACAAAAATAAGAAATCAGTCAATTCCCATTTGAACCCTATATCGCCCACTCTTTTGGGCACGACTTGGCAAGTAGTTTTCACACCGTGCGTAAAAGAGGATGGGGAGCGGTGAAGAAAGATGTCATTCAATTTTTGGGAGAGGGGGTGTTGCACCGTCGGTCTAAAAAGGTGTTTTTTTTTTTTTTTTTTTTTTTTTTTTTTAAATAAAACAGCGTGTCTTTATATGAAACAAGAATAGTAATTTAACTTAAAAGAAAGTTCATCCAATGTTAAAAGCTGACCAAATATTACTGTATTTGTTAGTAAAAATACTAATATCTTATACAAAGTATAGTACAATACATTTTTATAATAATATGAAATATATATACCATAAATAGTTTCAAAGTTTTTAAATGTAAATATAAATATTTCACAGTGTCACTATATTTAAAGGTTAATGTTATTTTTCATTAGTTGTTTTTAGGCGGATTGAATGCTTTTAAAAGTGGGAGGATGGTAGGATGGATTTCAATGGTTTTAGAAGTTGGGAGACGCATAGGTTTTTTCTTGAAAAGTGGGAAGACGCGTCATCCCGCGTCTACCCACACTTCTAGCAATGGTTATCATTCCTTGTCCAGTAGGGTGGTTCGAAAAAAATAATTTTTTATTTTTGAAACACATGAGGAGAAAAAAGTTGATACATATATTGATAAAAAAAACTGTAAAAAAAATTTTGAAAAAAATATATATATATCTTCCAATCGCGCATTCACTTCAAAGTTTGTAGAAAATACAAAAAAATAACTATTTTTCCTAAATTTTTAAAAATTTCTGAACTTTATATATTTGAAAGGCAATAGTTTACAATGTGTAGTGAAAGGGCGGTTTAACACCGGAAAATACTATTTTATAGATTTTAAAAACGTATATTAATAATTAAAAATACTCAAAAGTAATATTTTTTGTATGAAATAAGGATTTTTCTGTAAAATGGGTACTAATGTTATTTCCTTATTTTTTTAAGCATGCTATTATTCATTTGGCACACTTTTTTCTCGAGCCTTCTATCCCAGTTATGTACTTTGAAGGAAACTTTTGTAGAATAGTCGGGTTTTATAGATCTTTTTTAAAAAAAAGTGTTGTCCTAACATCTTTTGCGTCAGCGCCACCCACTTTTTGTCTTGTCTCTCTACATAAGCGTTCCACAGCTTGTGAATGACAAGGAAACGAGTTGAAGTCTGATTTCAATGGTTCCTAGTAGCACAGATACGCTGGCCAATTTCGCCAGACATAGGCCAATCCCGATGTGGAACATTGGGAATCGGCCGTTGGACACAATATTTGCCAATCTCGCCCGATTCTGGATAAAATATAGAAGAGGTTTTGATACGCCGATGCACAGTTTTAAACTTGGGATATTGTATTAATGATAAACAAAACTAAGTGGTGGTTTTGATTTGTTGTTTGTTTGTTTGTTGAAAAATCGTGTGTTTTGGAACTATGCTCGGCCAGAATAAACAATCTTCCAGTCTTCCCCTGTTTCCTCTAATACAGCTGTGCTACCTCGCATGCATCAATATTTATTAACTAATGTTTATTTGTTACTCTTAACGAAGGAGGAGTCCTATTATAAGCATTCCAATCAGTTATGTCCACGTAATCAGTGACAATAAAGTTTGTGGCAGTTAAAATCAGTGGCAGTTAAGTTTGGTTGCCTTGAAATGCCTGATTGTCTTTCTCTAGGAAAGTTCTCGAGATTTCAGAACCCGACACCTCAGTTCTTTTACATCGCTCTTTTCGTTCAAAATCATTGCTGAAATCAAATTGTTTGGGTGAGGGAAGGAAGCATTTCGTTCAATAACTGAGTTTAAAACTTCCAGTAAGTATTCAGGGAGGTATCAAGGCAATCGAATTGCCTCATATATGTTCTTAGGTCTATCAGAAAATTAACTTTTTTTTAAATTCGAAATCAATGTAGCATGTAACAATTTAAAATAAAGAATACAACTTGCTTGAGTTTATCCGATGGTTTACATTCATTTGCATATACTCTAAGTACTCTGATTTCTGTTGTTAGCCATTAAAAACTCAGCTGAGGCAAATTTTTCACGGTTCTTCAATTTTTGATTTATATGAACCTTCAAGTCCCAATCACAGCCACATGCGCTATGATCCAATGAATAAGTAAGTAAGTTTATGAGCTTCAAAGGAAGAGAAGACACCACGAGAATGGCCACCCAGATTAAAACCCACCAAAACACAATTTTTATCAATGTTTCAATGGTTATGCACGAACGATTATTGTTGAATAATTACTAATTTGATTCCCCCCCCCCCCAAATTCTATCTACTTCATTCAACACAATACAAACTAATGTATCGCGATAATTTATTGATTGGTGTATTGTACAAATTGATGGGAAAAGGGTATTTTTTGTATTTATTCAAAACTTTGCAGAGAATGCTTGAAGTAAATAAAATAATTTTATCAAAAATAAGTACAAAATAACGTTAGTATCCATTTTACAGAAAAATCCTTATTTCATACAAAAAATATTGCTTTTCAGTATTTTTAATTATTAAATATGTTTTTAAAATGTATGAAATAGTGTTTTCCTGTGTTATACCACCCTTTTACTACACATTTCAAACTATTGCCTTTCAAATATATAACGTTTGGAAATTTAAAAAAATTAAGAAAAAATAGTTATTTTTTGTATTTTCTCCGAACTTTGATGCGAATGCGAAATCGGAAGATATTATTATTATTATTAGGTTTTTTTTTTTTTTTTTTTTTTTTTTTTTTTAATCAAGATGTGTATCAACTGTTTTTACGTTTTTACCTCATGCATTTCAAAAATATATATATATTTTTTCCGAACCACCCTATTCTCAGACAGTATTGTATTAACATATCTTCAACAATTCCAACGTTTTGAATTTGTTTCCATAACGTAGAGACTGTCTGTCTTGAAATATGCAGACATCTGGCTACTTCCGTGATTGGGCTGCCTTGCTTCTAAGCGACCAATGAGTCGCCACTTTACAGATTCTTTCAAATGATACTTCGAAGTCATAAACCAAACCGATTTGAGTTCTTACCTACTGAAATCAAACTCTGTAGTGTTGCAGAAATGCACTCAGATATTCACTTTGTGCATAGCGCTTGATTTAATTCAATGTCGGATGACGTAAGCCTATATTTGCATATCAGAAACCGTTTGATTACTTTTGATTGGATAATGGTAATTAAGCATATTTATCCCACTTTCCCTGAAAACATGGATCACATTGATTGGATATTTCACAGAATATCATTATTTTTGGGTATGTAAAGATAAATTTGGACGTGAGTATAAGCCTTGTTTATAACTTGTCACAAATGGTCTTTTACCTAAAATTAATAAACGTTTGTAGATTTAACTGGGCAGAAGTTTTAAATTTTTTCTCTCATTGACTGGAACCGAGCAAGAGGATCTGTCGGTCTGAAACATAAAATAAAATATGATAAAGGAAAGTTAAAATTTTAAAATTATTTTTTCAATTTAAAAGTTCCTTAAAATATTCACCTTTTCAGAAGTGCTACAACCCACTGGTCTAGACTTTACGCCCAATTATCCCCTATACTCTCACTCTCATACCTGGATCAATTCTTGACGTGTGTCTTTGTCGGTGTGATTTCCAACCACATTATGGTTCAAAAGAAGATTAAAGTACTTATATAACCTCGTTCTGTTTCTCCACGTGTGTTCGGTGGGATTTCCAACCACATTACGGTTCAAAAGAAAATTAAAGTATTTTTATAACCTGGATCTGTTTTCGACGTGTGTTGTTGTTGATGAGATTTTCAATCACATCATAAGGCCCAAAAGAATGTACTTATATAGTCACCACCCCAATATAGTCATTACCTCAAACCGTATCGGTCGGGTCATGACTAATCATGGCAAACTATGCGCCATATCACAAATCGTTTCTACGAGGCGGATATTGAAAACATCGACAATTGAGATAAAAACTGTCGATTAGTCCAGAGATAAAAATGGGGGAAATATTGCGTCAAATAAACAACCTTCGGCACATGATCATAAGTTTTAAAACAGAAACTCATCCAACATATGGTAACTCTTGCGAACTGATAACTTGTGATTCGAATAATTGCAGTTTCATGCAGTTTCAACAGATGCGGTAAAGGTGAGATTGGGACCAAATCAAAAAATATTGTCATTAGAAAATGGTTCTTCCTCTTATTAGAGAAGTGTTTCTCTGTCTTTTTGTGGCCGTTCTCGCAGAGGGACAATTCAGATTCGAATTCGACCCGGATTTAACGAGAAATGTTGTAAGTATTCTTTTACGTAAATCTCAATATATTATTCAACCGGGTGAAGATAGTCAAACGATGAATGTTCCGTTATCCGTTCAACAAACACATGAATCATAGAAATAAAGCTGGAGGGACAACGCATTTAAGTAAAACTAATTTTGATATTCAATGCCGCGAATAAGGAAATACATTTCATTAGTATTCTGAAACCAAGAGAGTTGAAAAACTAATATACTTTTCTCGATAAGATCCCGTGGTGTACCATAAAAAAATCATAACAAATTATGGGAATATGTTTCTTGAGTATAGGTGTCACCATATAGGGCCAAGGGAATGGTGTTTGAAAGTAAAAATACAGGAGAAAAATGGCAAAATTTACAAGAAAAAAAGAAATATAATATGGATTTCCATTCAAAGATAAAATTTATGCAGAAATATCAATAACACTTCAGTGGTAAATCTAATGACTGTTTATGAAAAAAAAAAAGGACTTAAGCCACCTTCCACCCGCTGTATGCGACTTACACCCCATGAAAATAATCCTGTTAGCGTCCCATGTACTCGAGCGCAGCGTAGATTCCTCCCGTACTACCAAAACCAGTGATTGGATGCCAATTGGCGGCGAAAGTCGGGAATACAATCTGCAACATCAAAACTAAATTACTTAAAGTGAAAAGAGTAGAAGTTAAATAAACACATATCCCTCTCCTCCCCACCCCCATAAAAGTCCATCCACTGGTACCTTCTCTCCTTGTGGCTGCATCTGATTTTTATCTGATGATGCTGTTTGTCAAAATTAGTTCTTTGTCAATACTGCCTTGTGAGGGTTCCATATCTTTTATACAAAGACTACATTACTTAATTACTTTGGGGATAGGCGGGGAAGGTGCCAAGTTCTACAGTCATTGCGAACGTTGGTCTAACTTCAGTTGATTAATCTAGTATTGATTGATAAATGAGCCGAATAAGGATTTGGGAGGGTGATCATTATCGTGTCCCCCTGTCTCTTACAATATCCGCTTACTGTGATACCTTCTCAATCCTGTCGCAAGCTTGACGTACTGTGCTTTCAGGACTAGACAAGTTTCGTGGGTGCACTTGCTCCCCCATGGCGATTGCAAATTAAGAATTTATTGAAGAAAAGTGATAAAACGCACAGGGAAAAAAAGTATAATATGTGTTTTAAACTATTCAATGGAGCAGAAAAATAAATCAAGAGTATTTATTAGGTAGGTAATATTTCAATAAAAATCTAATTACCATTTTTAAAAAAAAATTTAGATTTTACTAAACACTTAAGCAGTCTGGCTAATTGTAATATAAAATGCCTACCTTACAATTAAGACAGAATAGAGACTTGATAAAGAAAATGAAAATTAACCGTATAATAATCGCAATAGTAGCTCAAAGATCTGTCTTCAAATAAATCTATTTTCGCATAGCAAATCAATTGGACACCATATTGTAAGCATTCAGATTTAATACATTAAATAGTAAATAGCAGAACACGGTTTAAAATTAAAAATATTGTTTCCGTTAATACTGCTGAGTAGCAAAATCACAAATATTTTGAAGTAAATATCTTTCAGAATGAGAGAATTTTATTACCTCAAATATATCGTAAACCTTTTGGTTATATTTTTAAAAAGTAAGTATCCAAGAATAGATGAATAAAATAAAAAATTTATTTGCGTTATTGTTCCGACTTACAACACACAACATAAATTATCAATAAACGGTACTCTTCCATTAGACGGGTACTAGATAAAAATTGCCAAATTGTAGCGATATCTCATTGAAACTAATAACCTTCGCATCATTTATAATTCCTATTACAATCCGTAAATATTTAGGTTTGGCGATACATATATGCCTCATTCAGAATTGTAAACCTTAAGGCTTGACCACAACTGCGCCAACTGGTACAATACGTGAAAAAAAATCAAAAATCCCAACGATGGCTATATCTTCGGTTCTAATTATCATAGAATTTTGCGGTTTGCACCAAAATGTTTTGTTTACGATTTTCTATATGTCTGATGTAAAAAAAATTCTTAGGAGGCTGTATACTAAGTAAATTGAACTCTATCTTTAAGAATTCCAATACGAACCCCTATTTTTTATGTTTCCATTCGATTTAGATTACCTCCGTTTACCCCTCGTAAAAATTTCAGTTCATTATGTTGAGAAACACGTCATTTATGAGCGACAATGTTTTGGCCTATCTTTGAGGGCAAATTTCTGTATAGTGAGGTAGAATCGAACGTTTATTATGCTCCAAGACGTAATCTATTACGCGGTCCCTTAAAGTGAGCTTTTTTATATTTTTGCTAAAATATCGAGAACCAAAAGTCAAAATGAAATGAGAAGAATTCTGGAGGGGTTTTCGACCCTGATAATTCTAATGGATTCATGGAAGCAGAAAAAAATAATTCTATTTAAAAAAAAAAAAAAAAAAATTTAAATTAATAATTAAATATTAAAAAACTGTTTAGTACTAAAGTTGTATGTTATTTATGTTTGGCCTTAAGCAAACTATCCTTTGAAATAAAAATTGATAAATATATTAACTATATAAGCATTTATGGTCAAAAAAACAAATTTTCTTTTTAATAATAATTAATCATTTTTTTTAGACATAATTTAAATTACTAACCACCCATTGGAAAATTATGAAATTTGGTATTTAGACGTTTATTTGGATTCTAAATCTAAATATGATATAATACTATGGGGTTGCCATTGAATTTTTTAAAGTTTGGTTTAGTTTTAATATGTACATCACCCCTCATGGTAAAAAAATATGTATATATATATATATATATATATATATATATATATATATATATATATATATATATATATATATATATGTACCGGATATATATATATATATATATATATATATGTACCGGATATATATATATATATATATACAATTAACATTCCACAATTTACTTGACTTTTGTTATTTCATAAATTAGAATACAAGATACAGCCATCGTTCGAATTTTTTTTAACGTAGTGTACCTGGCTAATGGAAAAGTAGTGATAAGAATGATGGTTGTCGTTATAAAACAAGACTCGTTGATTTGCACGAGTAGGTAGATTACCATCATCTATTTGTTTGATGACACTCTCCTTTGCAGAGCGAACTCATCTTGAGCAAGGGCTACCCGGTGGACAATCATGTCGCTCAGACCAAAGATGGCTTCCTGCTGTCCTTGCAAAGGATACCACACGGCAGGAACGGACGGCGAAATGCTGCGAAGCAAGTTGTCTTTATCCAACACGGACTGTTGTCAGCCGCTTCGGACTGGGTAATCAACTTCCCACAGCAGAGTTTGGGTAAGAAGGTTGTGTTTAGTATTTTTGTGAACAATAGTCCCATTTACGTGAAAGTAAAGCTAATATGTTTGAATAGGATAAAGTTGAGGTGTACCCGTACCCGACAAGACTTGTTAACCTCTATAAGAGCTCAACAGTGACGTACCCAGTATCCAGATGAGGGGTTGATAGGGCTAAAATCGTGGGAAATGAAATCCCCCCCCCCCCCCCCGGAAATCGAAAAAAATTACATTACATTTCTTGGTTCTAAATAGAATTTAAAAAGCTGGATGGTTAGATAATATTGTAAACACGAAATTACTTAAGCTGAATATCTCTTTAAAAAATAACCTAAATCTTTGCTTAATCTGTTCTTCATTTACTAATAAAAAACGTAGCTTAATTAAAATGTGTGTTAATTAAAAAACAGTTTTGTTATTTCATTTTAATCAAACTATTGATGGCAATGCTCAAAGTAATAGAACTCTGTTTTAAAGACATTCGTTTTTCAACTTTTTACGGCTTCATTGCATTTATTTCTACGGGAATTTCGGAGAAGGGATATTCAGAGTACCTTAAAAGGCATTACCACAATGATTTTGATCAAAACCATTGGAGCCGTTTTTTGCTAATTGCTGAGAAAAAAAAGTTTTTCAACGGCAGCTAGCTTATGCACTTTCGCTATTTTAATCAAAACTTGATGTCAGGTCTCATGGCCATCTCTAACCTGCCTAAAAAAGTTGAACATCGTAGGTAAATCCATTCGTGAGTTATGCTGACCACAGATACACAGACGTTTTTTCAGGACCACTTTTTTTTGTACTCAGGATGTTGCAAAAATATAAAATTGATTTTTTTTTACCGTATGTAATACTTTCATTATTCTATATTACATACAGGGCAATTGAAAAAAAATGACACTTAAAAAAGGAAATAATAAAATTAAAAGCAGTATAAGAACGCTAGTTAATTTATTAATCTTCTGAAAATTTGTGGGCTAGAAAATAATGGCCTTTGTCAGGAAAGAATAAAAAAAACATTGCTTTTTCCGAATTCAGATTTTTTTAAACTTTCTGTGGTGAAAAGAAACGGACTTATCAATCATAAGAAAAGGGAAACAAATTTATTTACAATTCCAAAATGATGGGTTTATGCGCTAACCTGTAGTAAGTAAATCGACCTAGTCCTCATTCTAGTACAATTTGTCTATATCTCCACACAAGGGCGTATATATGGGGTGGGCCCAAGGGGCCCTGGCCCCTCCCAAAATCAGGAAAAAATTTAATTTAATAAAGAAATGTACACCACGAGTATTGCGAAATTAAATTACGGGTGCAAAAGGAAAATGTGGCCTTGGAGTTTTATCTGTAGGTCTCTGTTTATTCAGTTAGTAAGATCTTTAAATAGCTGCGTATCTGCGATCCTCTGCATTTTGCTGTTCTGGAATCTTAATTTGTTTTATTAAGTTAATGGCATTCATAATGAAGAGATGAGTCTATTTTGTAAAAAAAAATAGTGTAAATATCCCTGTTATTGGAAGTGCTGAATTTGGTTGTGCCAGTAACAATGTGTCTTCTGACATCGCAAATTCCTGTAGCGTTGATCCAGCATCAGTTGCGGAGGATTTAAATAAATAAAGAAAAAATTTCAGATAAAGAAAAATTTTACTCGTAGAAAATGTATGGAACCTTTATACTAATTTTATTCTTCTTCTACACTGACCTGCAAAATTAAAGGATATTTCAGTTTTTCCTTATAACTTTTCAGTGGAGCAGCATAGATACATGAAATTCACATCACAGATACATCTTTATGTAGCCTAACGATGCGATAAGTAAAACAACTCGGTCGCAAATTGAAATGCAAAGAGTACAATGGACAGGGCCTGATTTAGAAAATTGATTACTGTAGGCACAAGATTGCAGATGGGGCCCTTCTTTGATGATGGTTGGAGTTATTTAAATATTAGTGACAATTTCGATTACTGTCTATTACTGTTTTGATTAAATTAATGTTGAGATATTAATATTTTAATAACCAATAAGCATTACTAAAATTTATTTTTGTATTTTATGGCATTGATCAAGTGTGCTGAACATAATAATGATAGTTGCATAATAACTCATGATTTTTCAGGCAATTTGGGGATCCTAGGCACGAGCCTTATGGGAATGAATGCCCTGACAGCGGGGCGTGGCATATGCAAAAGAATGGAGTAGCATTAGAGTGCAGTTGTACAGAAGCATTTAATTAAAAATCACGCAACTCGTGGAGTTGACTTTTAGTGTGAGATATGATCTCTCCTGTCATCAGTGTTTACTTGGCACTGTATTCTCGTACTCAACATAAGTTTCTTGATTAATTCTAATGGCGAAATTGCTCGTCCAATCTTTTAAACTTTTTGCAAGAGACGGAACTTTCCCAATAAATTAAATCTTTACAAAATAAATATCGTAGAAGCGTCCAAAACATGTTTGATGAAATTCGGATTAGAGGATGGATCTGGCTTACTTATAGGAGAAATTTTCATATTTTTTTAATCATTTATCCAAAGCAAAAGTGGAACAAAATGTGCCATAAGTAACAATAAACACTATTTAAAAACTAATATTTCCCCATTAAAGACTTGCCTAGATCAAGTTAACGTAATTACAGTGAAAAAGTTGAATTTAATTATCTCTTGCGCTCTTGAAGAGCTTATTAAACCAATTCACCATATTGCATCCAAAGAACAAATCTTTTTAACATCAGATATTTTTTACTGAAAATAATTTTTTCTGTCTCGTGAGTAGTATTGGACGTCAGAGGTTCTATAGAAAGAGGGGAAAACGATATTACGTGGTAAATTCCAAAACAAGATAACGATTTAGTGGGAAAAGAGTTTTGGTCTTTACGTGCAATATGTTTAATTTGTTTTATAAGCTCCTCAAGAGCGCAAACGATAATTAATTTCCAATTTTTTACTGTAATTACTTAACCTTGATCTAGACAAGTCGTTAAAATATCAGTTTCTAAATCGTGTTATTGATACTTATGGCCATTTAGTCACAAGAATTCATCAAGAAACTCATGTTAAGTATGGGAATACAGTGCCAAGTAAACACTGATGACAGGGAAGATCATATCTCACACTAAAAGTCAACTCCATGAGTTGCGAGATTTTTAATGTGGATGCATTTTTACAACTGCACATCACTAATGGTACTTCATTCTTTTGCAAATGTCCCCACTGTACACTTTGCATTTCAATTTACGACTGAGTTGTTTTACTTATCGTTATGTTACATAAAGATGTCTCTTTGATGTGAATTTCATGTGTCTATGCTGTTCCATTGAGAAGTTATTAGGGAAAATCTGTAATATCCTTTAATTGAGAAGACCAGTGTAATAGTTCTATCTCAAATCAAATTAAATGGCTAGAAGAATTTGAGTGGTTAGCTTAGCTTATTCTGAAGAAAAATCTGGATCTTTTTGTAAATATTGCTTGATATTTTCAAACTCCAAAAGTGTAGGCAAAGGAGTTCACCAAGTAACAAGGGAATTAGAAACACAGCCAATGGTTAAATACAAAAAAGTTACATAAGGAAAAAAGTAGGTGGAGTCAGGAAAATAATATTAACGAGAATGCAATTAAGTGTTAAATGCGTATGTTTTATAAAATTATCCACTTTAATATAATAAAGCATTAATTCACTTCAGTTATAAAAGTAAACTGAAAATATATGTAAAAGAAATAATAACTAGATTGTTTTTCCCCAAATTTCGTTTAAAACCCCTTGAAAACTATCCTTAATCATTAAATGATAGTTCACTAAAAAAAAAAATTTAAAAAAAAAAAAAAAAAAAAAAAAAAAAACATATAACGGTAAGTGTGCTCATATTGGGCCCCTCCCGAAATTGTAACCTATATACGCCACTGTCTCCACATGTTAAGTTATCGTTAATTTCGCACAGGTTTCATTCTGGCGGATGCTGGATACGATGTTTGGTTAGGGAACACCAGAGGGAACACCTACTCCCGAAGGCACACCAAGTACACACCAAACAAAGCAGAATTCTGGGATTTCAGGTGAGTTTTTCATTTTTGTGGCAGGATGGCAAGACTTGGTGGCAAGGCTAATGGGGAAAGTAACAAGGCAAAATACTTATTTTACGAGGGTGACAACATAAGTAAAATAATTTGCCGAGTTTTAAAAAGTGATTTCCCACATGTTGAATAAAATATTTTTTATAATCACATGCAAAAAAATATCTTTAATATATGGAAATAAAATAATGCTGGCAACTCCAGTCAATGAATATCTTCTAAAAATTTCACCTCTATACCAAAACTATTTAAAATTTTAGCACCAGGCGTACGGAAAGTACTTTTTCACACTGTACACCATATAGTTACTTTCCCGGACTACTCGAGATAAAATTCTACTTTCTTCACGATTTCTGAATAAAAATGATTTAAAAAAAAAGTTTAATTTTTTGATCGTTATTATAAAAGTTTTTATTATTTGAGGATTATTCATTTTAAGACAGTTTACTGTGTAGTAATAAAAGCAGATTTTAATAAAAAATGTGTCTATTCGTATTTTAATGATTGAACTCTAACCTTCAATTCAACAAATACGCTTAATTTGATTGTTTGTGAATGCATATTTAGTTTTTTTTTCTAGTATTTAAAATAATATATTAATAGGATAATTTTTGTTTTTATTTCTTTGCTTATATATTGGCAGTTTATTCTGATGTAAATAGCGTAACTTTACTTATTCTGAGAAAAGGTGAGGCGAGAAGGGGTAGGATTGCTGTCCCCATTTTTCACGAGACCACAAATTTCCAAATAATTTCCTGGAAATGGACTTACTCAGCATCTCGATATTGATGATGTTTATTTTCAGTGGAATCCATCTTACTTTGACATAAACGGCAATGAGCGAGCAGATAGACTGGCCAAGTAGGGTTGTATAGTCACTCTAATCCTTCCTCGTCAACCCTTACCTTTATAGAACATCAATCCATAGTTAATTCTGAAATTTCGAAGGAGTGGAGGATCCTTCCCAACCATCACTGGTATGCGGGAAAAGAGCAGGGCTCTTCGTTCTTTCCCAATTGTGACAGAGCCTCTCTAACTGCAAAATCCAGACTAGCAAGCGGTCACACAAAAAGTCTCTCGTTTTACGACTGCAAAAGGATCTTAGCAGTCTGCTCTAAATGTCAATCTCCGCAGGCTTCTCCTTAACACATCCTGGACTATCTGGGACATTCCAGAGAGGACATATACTCTTCCCCCCTTCTGGTCTTCGACTTGGATCAACGGTCTAATGGACCTTGCTTGATTTCGTCAGACAGCTGGAGGATAAGCACTGATCTCTAATACAACTTCTGGATAGCGCATGCTTGTGGTTACTGACTTTTAGTTGAAGAAGGCTTAATAATCACCATAGAGATCCATACTAACAACTTTCCCCCAAACTCGTTCAAATTTGTTTGTAACTATGGGCAACCTATTTCACAGCATTATGGGGGGAAGTATTCAAATGACTTCATCTGCTTGCAGAACAGAAACCACTCATAAGCAATCCAGAAGTTGTAGTAGTGTAGTAGTTGTAGTAGAAGATCAGTGAGGATAAGCTACAACAATAACAACAAATTGAAAATATGTTTGTTTAACCTTTTCGCAGGTTCTGTAAGATTGAAAAACGTCTTAAGAGGGAGTTTTAGTAAGGATCATTCCCTATACTCGCTATGCTACAATCCTCTAGCCCAGTGCATTTTGAAACTACTTTTTATAAAACCTTGACATTTGGTAAGGAGGTACGAAAATTATAACCTGAATGAAACGACATAAATTAAAAACTCAAAAGTAGCGTCTAATATATTTTATTTTATAATTGAGAAACTTACGTCATATGCAGGTGCTCCACCTGGTTTTGACTTTTGCTATTTTAATTTTCATTTTAAAATAGATACACATTAAATGACAGTAATTTGTGTCATTTCATTAAAAGTGATCTTTTTCGTACCTTCTCACCAAATGTCAAGGTTTTATAGAAAGTAATTTCTTAATGCACTGAGCTAGAAGATTTTTACATAGCGAGCATAGGGAATGATCCTTACAAGGAATTTTTCTTAATATGGCTGTTATATAAAACGTGTATTTCTGCTATTAGAGTAGGGTTTGAGAGAGAGAGACAGGTTATTTTTCATCTTCGGGATAGCGGATCCTCCTTCGTAACTTAGGGTTCGTATATTAACCCTTTGCATTCGAGCGGCGCCTCTCAGGCGCTACATGACTGGATGCCGAAACACGAGAGAACCACTAGGTTTGAAGCAGAAATTTGATTCACGGCCAATGACTGTATTTATACCAAACTTCAACTTAATTTGACATCACTAGACGGTAGATCGTCACAGTGCTCATAGGCAGTTTATCCATTTTGGCGGCGTGAAAGCATAATGCTCGCCAAACTATATAGCCTTTTATTTGACAAACGGGATGGACAGGAATACTGAATCTCTTTATTGCCTTTTCATTCTTCTCCCTTCCCACAAGAAAAAATCACGCTATGAAACTCAGCCCAGCAACCCTGTAGAGAACAAATGGCTACAAGGTTTGGCGAGAATTATGCCTTCACTCCGCTAAAATGGATTAATTGCCTATGAACACGGTGAAGATCTGTCGTCTTGTGATGTCAAGTTAAGTTGGAGCTTAGTTATAGTTTTTATGAAGCAAATCCATTAAAGCCAACCGAACCTAAAATGTCTCGAGTTGCTGGTCCCTCCTCGCGCAAAAGTCCTCGAGTGCAAAGGGTTAAGAATATGAAATGTCGCAAACTCTCCAAGGTCCAAATGATGGCTTGATATCGAGTATCACAGCCTTTTGGGAAAAAAAGTCAAGCTCATACTGATTGGCATATTTTCCAGCTTCGACGAGATGGCCGAGTACGATCTTCCCGCCATGATTGATTATGTGCTGAAGCAGACCGGGCAGAAGCAGCTTCTCTATATCGGGCACTCGCAGGGCACGTCGGCCGCCTTCGCAATGCTGTCCCAGAGTCCAGAATACAACAAAAAAGTGAGTGCACACATCACTATAAGCTTATTGACCGAGAAGCGACTGAAAGTTTAGGTAGCCCATCATCAAACATCATCCAGAATTTGTTTTATAGGAATGTTAATAGATTATGAATGTACTGGTCTGCCGGGGCAAAAATGGCCGAAAAACTTAACTTTGAATAAGTTGAACTAACATCCGATGGTTAAATATATCATAACTTACCAAATAGTGAGCATTCTTATTTATTTGGTAACCGTCCGCTCTTTAGTTTTCAATGAGGAAACACGCAGACGATTTTACCTCGGTTGCGAAATATTTGCATCTTTTGAAATTGAGCCAATTTGACGATAAATATTGCGTGGACGCAATATTCATCACAAACTTGGCTCATTTTTAGAAGATGCAAATAATTTTTAGCCAGCGAGCTAAAATTTTACTGATTGAATTTAACGGTAGTATTAGGTTAATTTTTATGCTGGATGAATTTCGTATTTTCTGTGACTTTCGAAAAGCATGTTGTTCTGTTTTGATTCTTACTATGATATCTCTATTTGTTCCACACTAATCAGCCAAACTCCCGATCACAATAACAACTGCTACAATAATCAGATATTTTTTTTTTTTTTTTTTTTGCTTTTGTTTTAAGCAAAAGTGCGAGTTTAAGAGGAAATACTAGTAAGGATCAATCCCTATACTCGCTTTGTTACAATCTTCTACTCCAGTGCATTTCGAATCAACTTTCTATAAAACCTAGAAATTTTGAGAGAAGCAGGAAAATGATCACTCAATGAAATCACATAAATTAAAATAATAATATATTTTATTTTATATTTGAAATCCTTACGTCAATGCATATGCAGAGGCTCCACCTGGTTTTGTCTTTTGTTGTTTTAACTTTCATTTACAATAGATAGACATTAAATAAACACAATTTATATTCAATTTATGTAAACGAAACAATTCATTAAATGAAAACAATTTATGTCATTTCATTAGGAGATCTTTTTCGTGCCTACTCACCAAATTTCAAGGTTTTATACAAAGTAGTTTCTAAATGCATTGGGCAAGAAGATTGTGACATAGCGAGTATAGTAAATGATCCTTACTGGGATTTCCTTTTAACTTTCATAGTTATTTTATACAAACATACAACAATCATATTGCGCTCTAAAAAAGCCTAATTTTATTTTATTTATTATAATTAAAGAAGCCTAAGTTACTTTTGGAGAATGTTTAGTATTGTGATTGCAATACCGTATAATACTCACTTGTCACCTGTGATCCAGATGACCCCAGAAGCTCTTTATCCTTCAATAGAAATATGAAAGATACTTTCTATCTTTTTGCCCTTGATTGCGATCAAATTGTGTCTTTCAGGTGAAGCTGTTTATTGCCCTCGCCCCTGTCACCACCGTGGGACATATCACAAGCGCCATCAAGTACCTCGCCCCTTTTACGTCCGAAGTAGAGGTATCATCACTTGCCTGTATCCATCTTTAAAATGTTACATACCAAGATGTATGCACACACTAGAGACTTTTTTTTTTTTTTTTTTTAATTTTGACTGCAAAATTATAAAATAATTCATTTTAAGCTAAAATGCTTTGGCTAAGTAAAGTAGCGTTTGAAATTAAAAGAATGTTGTATAAATGCTCTGGGGAGGGGGGGGGGGGGTTCTAAGGGAGTAAGATTCGAAAGGTGGTTGGATAAGTTTGTTTTTTTCAGGAACCCGGCATGGACTGTCGAGATTCGTGAGCAGTATCTGATTAGGTCTTTTCTTCTAAATGAATCTCTTATTATTAGCTCTTATTTAATACTTATGATCAAAGGATCTGTACTTTTGAATTTAAAACTAGAAAATACATTGTTTTGTTTCGTAAAGTTAGCAAGTTAAAAATTCCAAAATCAGGCAAAATAAAAGCTTTATTATTTTTCTTGCGTTTTATTGTTTCAGAAAAAAAAAAAATTAATCGCATTTAAATCAGCGAGTGACCTTTATTCGCTTTCAGTATTTTTTTTTTTTATTTAAGAATGAAAATATTTTGTATGCTCACCAAGGTGATTATAAGCAGACTTTTTCAAAGTATGAGTTCGTAGTCTTTCCCCCACTTTTGACATAATTACTCTATAAGTTGTGATGTGGTCTCTACCCTAATAGCACACATCCTCCCAGGGAGGTCCCTGGAAAGTCATTCGTAGTCCCGTGGATGACTGGGGACTTCCTAGAGACCTCCCTGGGATGATGTGTGCTATTAGGGTAATGTTATGTCGACTTACATAAGAAAGGATTAGTACTAGAAAAGGGTTCGGTTTGGAGCTCCGAAGTTGGAAACTGGAGTTATGGCTATAGAGCTAGATCAATTAGGAACCTAAAACCATTTCCCAAACAGTAGGGTATGACCAAATGGTGGGTCGGGATCAGCTTTTTTTTTAGGGGGGGGGGGGGCGAGAATATGTGTGAGATTTTCGTATGAAAATTGGAGCTATTAAGAAATACCAAGATGTCTGGATGGTCATATTGTGAGATACAGCAATCTCATTTCTAAATTAAGTTTCCCAGTTTTTTTTAACTAAAAAGCAATTTAAAAAGTGTCGTTATATTGTATACTTTCTCAAACCATATAATAAGGGTAAATTGCTTTTAAGAGCTTCAGATACATTAGGAAATTTTTATTAATTAATTTAATTATTTTTTTGTAATTTAGATATATTTAGTAACTTTTATGTTAATTTCAGTTTGAAATACTTTTTTTTATTTTTTTATTTTTATGGTTGACAAAAGCAATATTGAAAAGAATTAAACGCACTTTAATGGTGAGGGAGTCGGTGTTATAGAAAAAGTAGGTCGCAGTTGATCAACTTTCTAAAAAGTTTGGTCCCGACCTGTGAAGGTTTGGGAACCTCTGCTTTGCAGGATAGAAAGTCTAGATGGAATTTGATTGCTATTTACAGTTATCAAACAAGGGAATTTCAAGAATTTAACATAACATAGAAGTATCAGGAAAAAATATCATGGCTGCAAGCTATATAATTAAAAGTTAAAATTAAAATTCAGTCAACCTTTATTTTATAATACTAAGTGATTGACAAAGCATCGCCAGACCGTATTTGAAGGTTTATCACAAAAGTAGTATTCGTATTAGGAATCATTTTTGAATTTCTTTACAGCCAAACGAGCGGAATAAAAAAAAAAAATAATAATAAAAAAAACAAAAAAAAAAAACACCCTTTTTATTTTATTGAGAGATTTTTTTCTTTTCTTTCAGTTCTTGTTCTGGGTGTTGGGTATGCACGAATTCCTGCCTAGCGACAGCATCATGAAGTACCTGAGCGAGTTCGTGTGCGACACACAGGCCAAGTTCCTCTGCGAGAACGTCATGTTCTTACTCTTCGGAGCAGACTCCAAACAACTCAACACGGTGAGACACCTACTCCTCAGAGGCATAAAAAAAACCTCTAAATATAATGAGCATAAAGGTTGATTTATACAGGTCGGAAAGTCAGTTAAGCTCGACAGTCTTTGGATGGGAACTTCCAAACGCTTCATGCCAATGACTGGAGAAACCAGTTTGCAGGTAGCTGGTAACTCCAGTAAGATAAAATATTTTCTATTTGATGGTACCAACTACCATCACCCGTGCTCTCAAGTGACCACCATTTGGCGATGTAATTTATGTTCGTTAATATTTTAATTGTTCTAGTTGCTGGCATAGTGTAAACGGAAAGTTGGCATTCCAATCAACTTAACAGTTCGCATTAAAGCCACTGGAAAAGAATAAGTCAGTCTTTAACCCCTTCTATCTCTATGATATGAAGTCAGGTAACTGTGGGTTGTGATAAAGTTGAAAAAAATGATGAACACGCCATAACCCCGTTTTGAGTTTTAAAAAGAATGTCTGTAAAATACCTATTTTGAAAGTAATATGGTCAGTGAAGGTAATTCTGCCACTTTCCTATTTTTCACAAATACATAGTTATGTAAAGAAACTACGTATAAACGTACTAAGTACTAGTACGAAACTCAGTGCTTTCTAAAAGAAAGGACAATGGATAAGTGTTTGTAAGGAATTGTTAGACTGAACACACATTTATAGCTATAGCTATATGTTTTGCTTCTTGTATTTGGTCGCTGTATTTTTATTCCAACTACTCACACTCACATCTCTTTTCAGACCAGGATCGGCGTATACTCAGCACACACGCCCGCTGGATCATCTACAAAGAGCATAGTGCATTTTGCTCAGGTATGTGTCTGATTAATTTTGTTTTTTTAAAGTTCACTTCATTTCTACATTGTTAAAAATTTTGTTCCACCATTTCTACATTGTTAAAAAAATTGTTCCACCCTGCACCAAAAATTGGTTCCCATTTAGCTGCAACCAACATTTGGTGCTTAGTTTCACGATTTAATGGTGCTACCTCGAACCATAAGCACCATTAAATTGTGAAACTGAGCACCAAGTGTTGGTTGCAGCTAAATGGGAACCAATTTTTGGTGCAAGATTGAACAAAATTTGTACCAGTGTAGTTATCCACTTTTGTGTTTTCTGTGGCCTGTTTTAATCAAAGAATATTTGTATTAATAGATATTTCATTAAAATGATACTAAATATGTAATGCTTACAAAAAAAAAAAAAAAAAAAAAAAAAAAATCGCCCTTGATATGGGAAAATGATGTATTGGATTTTTTTTACACTTTGAGAACAGAGGTAACATTTCGTTTAGTATTGTGACTTTTGCAGTCTCCTCATACGTTAAAAAAATACTTTTTACGCTTTTTCTTGCAACCAAAGCCAAAAGAATAGTTTCTAAATGAAATTAGGTATTTAAAGTGTAGTACTCTACGATATCCATTTGTCTCCTATATTCAGGAATGTTTTTACAAGGTAGTGGCATTAATTTCTAGGATTGAACTACTAACTCCAGAAATTATTACGTGAATTGCATACCCATACAATATGTTCGTCATGCACTATGTGCTCAGCTGTGAAAATTTTGGAAACAAGTTTTAAAGTCCTTTCGAAATGCTATTCCAAGTTTTGGTTTTCTTGATGTCTACGACATCATCCTCAGTTATCTCAGAGAATCCGTAAAGAATTTCCGAAGAAAACTTGGTTTGTAGATGTCATATGCATCAAGAAAACCGTGTGAGGTCGGGATTGAAGAGAATTAGGGCAGACAGAGGTTACTTCGAAGCGCATTCAATGGGTATGTAAATCACATACCATTTTTCGGAGTTATTGTATCAGTTCTGGAAATTAACTGCCGCACCTTGTATATAGGATGGCTGTTGCTATCATCACGGAGAGATTTCAGCCATTGTCGCCAAATTTTGCATGCTAGGTATCTGGACCAGATGAACCTGAATAGAGGGGTACTGTTATTCCAGTGGCTAGAGTAACGAGCTCATGATCGGAGAATCGTGAGTTCGGTCCTTTGTTGCCACTAAAGATCGGTTTGTACTTTATGGGGGCAGGGGCACATTAAATATGTCATGACCTCAATGTCCTCTCGTTGGTGTGGTGGGGTCGGAGAAAGAGGTTTACGCTAGAAGATTTCGATCTCGTATGCTCAAAATTACGAGAAGTGTGGCTGTATTGAGCACTTCATAAGTGGCAAAAATAGACAGTCGGAACTTGCAAACCAACCCAAACCTGAATAGAAACACGCGTAAAGGAGTCCGTTTAGTGACAAGTTGCATTTCGACAGCTGTTGTCAAAGTTCCCTTTAGGGAAAAAATGACATTTAGCCATTTTCTTTAGTATTGTGACTTCCGTTGTCGCCTCTTACACAGAGAAATTATATGCTAATGTGTAGTCTACAAAAATTCTTATTTAAAAAAAAAAAAAAAATTAAATAGGTATCCGCATAGTACCCATTTGTCTCTTGTTCAATTCAGGTACAGTTAAATCTTCCTATTGATACCAGTGCAATTACAATTATCATTACCGTTTTAGCTACTAAACTACGGTAATGCAGTGAGAGGCTTTATTCAAAAAGCTCTGTCCTTCTGTTTGTCCATTTGTCTAAGAATAATATTTCCAGGTAAAACTATAAATGCTCTACTAAAATACGTTACAAGTCCCTATAACAAAATTTTACCAGAAGTTACAACGGGAAATGAGAGGTCAATTAGAAAAAAGCCAAGCCTAAGTTATAAATTCAACAGACATATGCCATATATATAGTTTGAATGTGTTTTTATAATTAATAGGATAACCCAAATTTCATGAAGAAGTTCTTCAAAGTTTGATCGGAAGAGTGTTTCCATTATAACTTTACGTGTAATTTACATTTTGGATGTAAATATATATGCATTTGTCTATGGAGTAAAATTCATTTATTTATTTTTGACAATTTTTTAAAAGTCTATTCTAGTTCTTTTTCTATAGATTATTTATTGTATTCCTTAATATTTTTTTCATGGTACATAAAGGTTTCTATGCAAACTGTTTGACAAACGTAAATTTTATTAAGTGCATTCACCAGCTCAAACGGCTTTTTTCCCCCTTGTTAAATAGATATTATCATAAATTATGCCACATTAAGATTCGAATTATTATTATTCTACTTTGTCTTTACAACGAGTGATAAAATATTGTCTAAACAAGTGAGATACTCTAAAAACTGATATAAGTGATTTAAGTTAGTAGAGTTTAGATGTTTGAAACATGACTAATTAGTTCCATTTTAAACTTAGTTGCCATTTTTATGTTATTAAAATGTACTTTTATTAACTGTATTTTTTTTTTGTCGTTACTAGCTAGTAAACTCGAAAAAGTTTACAAAGTACGATTATGGAATGGGAAATAAGAAGCATTATAACCAGGTATGTCAGAAATTCATTTCAATCTTCATGTCTCACTTTATTTTATACAAAATAAACAATGTCTATGCGATAGAAGTAATATTATAATTTAGAAATTAAAAAAAAAAAAAAAAACTTTAGTTTGTGGTTGTTATTTAAAGTAAACTGTTAAAACGAGCTACAAATTGCGAATAACTTACAATTTCGAGCATGTTTTATTGATTAGAAAACCCTCCTGGGATCAAGTTGAGAAGTAACGAGATTAATAGTCTTTAAAGAATGTAATAGTCTCTAAAGAATGTAATAGTCTTTAAAGAATGAGCTTTCTGTGAAAACTGTTGAAAAATCTTGCACTTATTTTTACTTGCATGACAGATACTATATTTTTGCCAAAATATAAGTAAAACATTTGATGTTCTAAACATTTTCTAAACTATATTTTCTGATTCAACAAAAATATTATATATGAAAAATTTCAATCCCATGAAGTATTTGTAATTCTTTTTAAAAAATGTTTTCCTATTGCACATTTGAGGCATGCGATTTCAGATCCAGCTCCATCCATATTAATTATTATTATTATTATTATCGATACACTTCAGTGCATTGCCAAGAGATTAGGCTAAAAACCTATTAATTTAATGTGAAAATTACTTTCAAAGTAATGATTGCTTCAAAACCAGTTTTATCCAAATTTCCTTGCATGAAATATCTATATATATTTTTTTTTTTTGGAAAGAAAATACTTTGCATTTATATTTTTGTATTTATACTACAGTAAAAATTCATTTATGTTTGAATTTTTTGTCGTCAAATAAAACTCATATTTTTTTTTAATTCTTTATTTATTTATTATCTTATTAATAATTTTTTTATACAACTTTTTGTTTTTTCTTGTTTTCAAAATATTATTTATCTACCTATAACTGGAATTCGTGTTTTACTAAGATTTCGTGCAGTAGATAACTTTACAACAGTTATATACTGCATTGCAAAAGTTATTGCACACCCGTTTTGCTTCAAAACCAGCTCCATCCAAAATTTAGATTCAAGAATTGTGCCAGATTATTGTTTTTAAGCATAATAAACTTTATAACATGCATAATATCAGTAATAAAAGTTCATTAAAAAAATTGAAGGCAAAATAACTGGCGGTTTTTATTTTTATTACAAATTGTTTTAAGTAATTATTAAGCTAGCTCATAAAAACTTTTTAAGTGTAATAATAAAAAACTAGTTATTTTGCCTTGACATTTTTTAATTAAGTTTTACTATTGATTGTGTGCCGGTTATAAAATTTATCATACTTTAAAACAATAAACTGGCAGAAATTGGTAGCTGAAAAAATAAAGCTTTAGGTCTATATGACAGACGCAAACCAACGTATTCTCTTGAAGTGCTTTATTTCTCTGCATTCTATATGAATTTCGAAATATGTTATTTTGGCATATATATTCTTGAAAAAATGGATTCCTTTCTATCGTTTATTTCTTATTTGATGAGATTTGTATTATCGATTAATTCCACTCATTTTGATTATTCTATTTTGTCAAATGTAGTCCGACAGTCCGATATATTTTGTAAACTACTATTCCGTATTTCTCTGCATTCTATATAAATTCCGAAAATAAGTTCGAATGATGTTTCAAAATTCTGTAATCTTTTCTATATCCTTCACCAGACCACTCCCCCCGAGTATGACGTGTCCAAGATCACCACTCCAGTTGCCCTGCTGTGGTCACTGAACGACAACTTGGCCGATCCTGACGACGTGGTCGTCCTGCAGTCCAAGTTGAAGTCCCTCGTATCTAGTTACTGCATCCCTTTCCCAGCATTCAACCACATGGACTTCGCATACGGCGTGCATGCGAACAAACTCGTCTACCAACCAGTACTGTCCATCCTTCGAAAGTACCCATCACAGAGAGAGAACTAATTCGCCATGTATTTTACACATCGACGTCATTGAAGTATAATAAGAAATGTATGACGTCACTACGACGGTGCGGCTTTTTTTATGGAATGATTGAATTTGAAAATTCGAATTTATTTTTAAAGGTGTTGCCTTAATCTACCATAAGTTATCGGTTAATGATAATGTTGAAAAAAAAAACCTCTAAAAATTTTCGTGCGTATAAGTCTTATTGGGTTGGATAATTTTGTGAGAATAAAAAAGTAATTTTTAACTATGTGATAAATTTCTTTTTAGATTTATTTGAGGACATATGATGTTGTAAAATGTAAATATTTTTCATTGAAATTTGGGGTGCAGTAATACATTATATCGAATGTGCAAACTTGCAAAGTCCAAGTAATAGCCCTAATGTTGATCTGACACCATAGCAAATAAAATTTAATCCAATACGAAATTAATGAATTTTGTTTTTAAAAATGTTAAACTGAAAAATTACCGAATAAATTTAAAGTAATACATACGGGGAAATTAAATGTAGTTTAATCATCTTATTAATAATTGTTGAATTGTGGATTGTATAAAAGACGTAAAACTATGCTGATTTTTGACAATTTTGTACAACATAAATTACAGATGTGTTAGGATTATTTCCAATTATTGTGAATGTGTATATTATCGAATGATTTGGTAAGAGATGGCTGAAGTATTTAAAATGTAAATAGAATTTTACATAACTATTTATAATGTGTGCTAATTTACATTTGTTCGTTTCATTTTTCCGAGTGTTTTGTTCATGTATTATTTTACTTGAAATTTCTGAACTCTTTTCGAAGGAAATTATTTCAATTTAATAAATTATTCTTTGTTTAAAAATAAGCTTTATTTTCTTTGTAATGTGTTTTGTCAAGTTATTATTTATAGATAAGTAATGTATGGATTTATAAATATATATGTACATAGATAGAAGAAGAAAGCTATCACGTGCCGATTTAATAGTTTCAATGCATAAAAGCTAAAAAGTAATTAAAATACAAACTAGAAATCCGGTTGCGATGTTTTACTTTAGCATTTACAGACAATAACAAATTTAAAATTACTTTTCAAATACAATAATATGCCTATACTAATACAATGATATTTACTAGGATAAAATTTTCATGGTCTGCAGCTGCTATACATATCGATAATTGTTACTGCTTACTCTCTGGTTAGTGAACTACTCATACAACTAAAGCTTATTATTCAGATAAAATTTTTAGCTGCAAATAGTGAGCCATCCAAGTATAACCTCAGGTAACTGCTTTTTTCATTGCAAAGTGCATTTGAAATTTTACTCTTAAAAGAATTAATACTTTAAAAGTAATATTGTCACAGACATTTTCATTTGAAATTCTAATTTAGCAATATTCAGTTGAATTTCTTATTCCGGTGTAGATCCTGCACCAAGGCGATTTTCACCAAATGTCAGCCATTGCCATTTTTTACTACAGTTTACCTATCACGAGGATAACTCCCGCCTTATCTAGGGTTGCCTGTTAATGAGAAAAACAAACTAGCCTAATTTTCCACGGGGAATCCAGGAGAAAGGAGAATGACGTCAATACATTTGTGTATTATTGGATGCCTATTTTCTGCATGCATCACTCCTATTCTAAATCAAAGAGTCTTGTTTTATATTAGCGACCGCCTTCACTCTTATCGGTACTTTTTCGTTAGCCGGGTACCAGTTGGCGCATTTGGTGCCAAGCCTAAAAGTTGAGACTTTCAAATGATGTGCGTAAATGTATACACAAGGTTAAATGTTTTTGTTTGTTATAGCAACCCTGTTACTGTTTTTTTTTTTTTTTTATTATTATTATTTTTTTTTTTTTTTTTTTTTTTTTTTTATTTATTATATAGGAATTATAAATTATTTGAAGGTTGTTAATTTGAATGAGTTATCGCTGTAATTTGGTGGTTTTTATCTGGTACCCGGTTAACGGAAGAGTACCTCGCGGGTTCTAAGTAAACAATTCTTGGCGTAGAATCTGCAAAGTTGAAAGTCCTATTCAATATTCGCTGTATTTTTAACAAATTTTTCTAATTTAAAAAAAAAAAAAAAAAAAAAAAAAAAAATCTAAATAATTTACTAAACACATCTATAATTTAGTTTTTTTATAAATAAATGTATTTTATAGTTAATTGTCTTCATTTTCTTGTATCAAAGAAGACACATAACAAGCAATTAAATCTCATTGATTATAAAGCTAAATATTTTTCAAATGAACTATAGATCTAAAATTTAAACACCCTTTGACGTTTTATGAGTGCAAAAATTATATTTTTCAAAGACTAAAATAAATATTGTCTGACTTAATGAACAAATAAATAAAAAGAAGAAAAAAAAAGGAAAAAGAAAAGAAGAGAAAAAAAAAAAAAAAAAAAGAAGGAAAAAAAAAGGAGAAGAAAAAAAAGAAGGAAACCCCCCCCCCCCCCCCCGAAAATTACGTATTTCGAACCATTGAAGAGATAGGATGTATTAGAAGTTTCCCCAAACAAGTTCCTTAGTCCGTCGAAACGGTTAGTTCAGACAGATGCCCTGTTCACCAAGCAGCTTTTAGGCTTTCATTGGAAGGTCCTAGCAGCACTGGATTTCCAAGGAGGCCAAACGATTCAAACTTTTGTTCGCCAACTGTCGACGGAAAAGTACGGACGTACCAAAATAATTTTAATTAATTACTCAAACAATAATAAGTACTTGAAAATGCAAAGGTACTTTTCTGTCTTAGAGCTTCAAATTCGGATTTTTAATCATTATTTTCACTGTTGAAATGTTAAATATTTTAATAAAAGAGCTAAAATCCGACCCTAAAAAAAAATAAAAAAATAAAAAAATAAAAAAAACTAGGCAGATGCCTGTTCGTTCCAAGATGAGAACAATTAATTACGCCATTGTTTTAATTGCAATTTTGATCACTTTATTAACCCACGCTAAAACAGTTTCACGCAGTCTTTCCTCGCCAGTTTAGCAGGTGATAACTCGTGTTGTAGGGCTGCTCGTTTCAAAATTCCCTTTTCTATGAAATGGGATTTTGTCGCCAAAACACCTGACGTAGTTTCTGTTACGAGAACCTCAACACCTGTCTGCGTCAAAACTCACAATGAGATGGATGTAAGTTGAGAACGACAGAAATCGGTGCAAAGCTGGGAAAATGTTCGAAATTTTTTTATGAATATAGTGTTGAGATTCTATATGAATTGCCTATTACTACGGTACGATTGTGAAGTATGGGATATATATATTGCTTATCGAAATGGATATCTATACTAAGAAGGTAATATTTGAATTTTTTTGGATCGATTCCGTAATGTGTATCTGTAACAGCGTAAAGGTATCATAACATTTGCAGGTTGTAAATAGTATCACAAATATGCATTTTATGAATTTGTGTTCCGTATCTACAAAGTATACAAAACGAAGTTTTGTTTCTATCCAATCTGCTTTTGTGTTTATCCGAAGCAACGATTAAACTTCTGGACCGCAGTTAATGATGCAAAAGGTCGGCATATTAATTGTGAGTTTACATTTATCCGGTTCTCGGAAATATTTAGTTTTTTTTAATGAATTATACAACTTGTTTGCTTTGTTGTTCAGCTTTTTGTCGTTCAGTTGTTACTTTCAATTAGCCATTGTTAACGTAAGGAAATGAAAGTATATTGAATTCGACAATTTTGTTTTTGCATTTCTAAGCGTTTTGGAAAGTATTGAGTTAAAAAATTTATCTATATAGAAAAAATTTCTGTGTGTATGTGTCTGTCCGTGGCCAATATGACTCCCGAACAGATCTGCGATGCTTTACTTCTGTATACGGATTAGTGGTGATCGTGGTATTAGTTATTAAGGTTTTAATCAAAATAGCGCATGCTCATAAGGTAGCTGCCATTGAAAAAATTATGTTTTTCAGCATATGCCAAAAAACGACTCAAACGATTTTGATCAAAATCGCTGTTTTAATGCCTTTTAATGTGTTCTATACATCCCCACCACCGAATGCTTAAAAGGTTAAAAAACGAATGTCTTTTCTTTGCTTGAGCATTGCCCATCAATGACTGTTTCTTCTGAGTTTATGACTAACAAGAATGGATAATGCAATATTTATCGAAAAACATACAGCCAATTTCATCATTTTGGTTGGGTTTTTTTAATAGTGTAATAATTATCGTTAAAAACATAGGCTAACTGGGCAATTTTTTTTTATTAATGAAAATATGAAAACGGTAAATTATGTCAATTCATGGAAAATATAATTACAGTAGAATTGAAAATTGGGCGATGATCCACACCCCTAATTTCTAGTAGTATAATTTACCTACTTGTTGTCCAGTTACTGATTTTACATTAATACTACATTTTATTTATTGAGAGACTATATGTTAAAAAAAGGCATTGATTTAATGTTCTAAATCACTTGAATCTTTTTTGAAATAAGAATTCTTATTATGCGTTTATAAAAACATTCTGAGGGATAGCGAGTGAGGGAGAAAGAGAACTATAGTAGCCAATAAAAACGTCCTTGAATTTAAATATTTAAATTTTAGATGGGATTGGTGGAATTTACCGTTTTCTTATTTTCATTAATTAAAAAATTGGTAAGCTTGGCGATATTTTTGGTGACAGTACAATGGCAATTTTTAAAAAAAAAAATCATTACATTGTTTATATTGGTGAGTTCAATGACAACTATCGTATGCGCATGGGCTATTTTTAACTAACTCGTAAACAAAAATTGAACATCTTTAGCCAATCTGTTCAGGAGTCAATCTAACCACAGACACATATTTTTTCCCCGTCCACCTTTTTGGATTCAGAACGCTTCAAAACGTGTAGAAATACAAGAAAAGAGGAGGGAGGGGAGGGGGAGGGGAAGGGATATTACTTTATCTGTATCATACTTAAACTAAATAAGTATTTTACAGCCTGTGTCCTTAATTGCACCACTACTGTACGTCCTTACTCTAAGATAAAGAAGGTAAATATTGTGTGATAAAACGATCTGGTACTGTTTATTACATCATGCGATACATATATCATGATATATCAACTTAATTTTACACTTCAACACCATCTCTGTTCTAAAACTATGGTTTTATCATTATATATATCTCAAAACGTTTTATTCTCAGTAACATTCAAATATTTTTCGGTATCAATGAAAACAGTTTTGGAAACTAACACATTATCTGCCTACTAAAACGTCGCCGAAGGCAGTGACAATCAGTCAAAAATTGTTAATGTACTTAGAGGTATTTAATTTTCTGCTATTTTTACTTTAGCAAATATTTTCTTCTCGGAGATATATTTGAAATAGTTTTATGAATTTTCATACATGTAATTCAAGTAAACGAAAATTTATCTATTATGTGGGAAGTATTGTAACTGTATGACTTAATTGTCATGTTAACCCCTTGACGTAACGTAGTTTTGTTACAACATAAAAAGCATGTAATTAAAAATTTAGATCAAAATCTGATTATATTCATATAATTCATAATGTTATTTAAATTTGTTGTCTAATTTATGACATTATTCTGGAATTTTTTAGTTGATAAATTACAAATCAGCCAGTCAACTTCATTACCGATTTTTACATTGAGTAAAAAAAAATATTTAGCTTTCATTTTTTTGCATTTTTCTACTTTGCACACTGCGATAAAAAAAAGTGGTATAGAAAAATTGTTAGTGTATGTGTCTCTGTGATCAGCATAACTTATTCTTAAAGGACTGACCTACAATGTTTAACTTTTGTATACGTCGTGGCTTAGTGGGTGTCCGTAGAAAAATTTCTAATTTTGCAGCAAATGCAATAAATTGGCTCTAACGATTTTAGTCCAAATCGCTGTGGCAAAATCGATTGGATAATACTGCCCAAACAACTTTTGCAGAATATAGTGGTTTCGCAAGAGACACTAACGGGTTTTCAGTATCCCATATTCACTACTTTTGTTTGCTGATAAATACGTCCAAATGAACCATAATCAGCCTTCATAAAATGTACTCTCATCATTCAATGTTGTTAAACCAGTGCTTCTTTCTGTCCCTCTCGGTTTTATTCAAAGTTATAGGGATTCCATTTTGAAAGATCACGTATCTACCTATTTCTGCTTGCAAGCTTTGCTAAACTCTGCTTGTAAGATGACCAGTTGTTAACTATTGTTATAAATGTGTGCATGAAGAAAAGATAAAAATGAACTGCTGTATTAAAAAAAAAATGTAATAAAAGTTTTAAATTTTTGTTTAAGTAGCCTAACGTGCAATACTCTTTTTTGTTATTTTTGACTAGTAACCGTATTTTCTCGCTATTATATAGTTGCTGTAAAATTTTTACGACGTAATATTAGGTTTGTTATTTCTACTTTTTACAAATCTGTAACTGATATGTTTACCTGTCCTTAAAAGAGTAGTATTTAAAAATCTGGCTTTTAACTTGCAGTTTATTTGGATATTTTCTCCCTCCTCCTCCTCCCCCTCCCCTCCCCCATTACCTATCCTTTTAATTGTTAAACAAGATCACAAAAAAAGTTGGTAGATGTTAATGTAGCGCAGATGTACAAAGTACAAAAACTCCTTGGCTGAATAAACAAATGCAAAAGAAATGAAATAATATAACCTATAAAAAAAGTTTTTAATATAAATCCTTTATATGCATTAACAATTTTAAATTCATTAACAAAGCGCCGTAAATGTTAAAAATATCTTTATCAGCAAAATATGCGGTAAACTACTTTTCAAAATTTATTCATTAAAAATTATTGTGAATTTGCACTCACATCCAAATATCTTATATTATATATTTTTATTTTTATTAAACAATATTATTATTTAATTATAAATACAATTTTTACAACAGGAAAGAGTTTCTTCAATGATTGGTTAAATGCTATTTCAGCGTGATTGGATGACGGAAAGTTGGTTTATTAGTTTTCCGTAAAAAATACCTTTTTAGTGATAGTGACAGCCGCCAAAATTTGATAGAATGCATTGTCATCGACATCGAATCCATCTGCTAAGTTTTAGCCCGATTGGATGGCAGTAAAGGGATGTATTAAGTCTCCACAGATTTACCCGCCATCGACACACACACACACACACACACACACACACACACACACACACACACACACACACACACACACACACACACACACACACACGCACGCACAAAATCGAAGTTAATATAAAGGATTTAAAAAAAAAATACAAACAATTAAACCATTTAAAAAGAGGATACAGATTATGTTGAACAACACTTTTGTGTACTAGGTCTTCAGAATAAATATTACATTTTGATTTAATAATATATTTATTCCATGGAAAGTAGTTGTAAAAAAATATCGTGGACTTCATTTTGAGATGTATTTACAAATGAAAAGAACCCAACTTTTGCCATCAGAAGAAAATTTTCTTATGCTTAAAAAGTTTTATTATTACACGAAGTACATACGTATGCATAATATTGGTATAAACATTTTTATGTAATCTCAAGTATACAAATGACTTCAATAAGGATTTATGTTTTGACAAACGATTAAAAAAATTATAAAAATGCAGTAGACAATAACGGGTTTAGAATACTAATATAGTCCGATAGGCGACTGTAAGATTAGGATATTCTTATGATATGTACGTAATGATATTTGTTACCAACTTTACTCTTCTTAAAAAGATGTAAGTACTTGGCGCCAGAGAAGTGAAATCATCTGCAACATTCCTCATTAAAAATTAAAGAGTGGTGGATTGCCACACAAAAAAAAGGTAATTATTTAGCAAATAATGACATATTTAGCTGTCAAATTTAGTTCAACTTATTTAAAGCTGATTTATTTAAAAGTTTCGGCTATCCCCCTCCCCCAATAGACCAAATATATTCATGATCTAGCATTTCTCTATACATTCTATTAAAAAAAAAAAATCAAAATGATGTTTGATTTTATACCTAAATTTGCTGTATCTCCTCAGGCTAAGGTACATGGGCTTATAATATTCTGAACCCATTATATTTATTACTCTGCATTTATATAATTTTTTTCCATCCAATCGTTTGTCAATACAAGACCTTCCATGAAAGAATACGTTTAATTTTTAAAAATTGCTCCAACAATACATGCTGTAAAATTATCCTCAAAAACACTCATTAATTCAACTTCATTCTGTTCGGAATATTTAACTGCGAGTAACCGTTTTGTTCAAGTTTGTGTGTTTACTTTGTGGATTTAGAGATCCCCTCATGGTCAATAACGCAGGAAGCTAGAAACGTTCCCTGTTGGTATATTAATAGTCCGAGAGGCGACTGCAAATTTTGGACCTCATCGAACATCACTCTGAAACTCATATGGAATGCAGAGTTATGCTAGCTGATTAACAATCGCGTGGTCTGCCGAAGCGCATTTGGCCGGAAGTGTCCGAAAAGCGTGACCGCAAGTGCAATTTTTGAAGCCCAAAATACCTCATCGAACATCACTCTGAAATTCACAGAGAATGAAGAGATTTACCTACCGAGTAAGAATCACTTGGTCTGCCGAACCGCATTTGGCCGGAACTGTCCGGCAGACCAATCCGAAAGTGCACTTTTTGGAGCCCAAAATACCTCATCGAACATCACTCTGAAATTCACAGAGAATGAAGAGAATTACCTACCGAGCAAGAATCACTTGGTCTGCCGAACCGCATTTGGCCGGAACTGTCCGGCAGACCAATCCGAAAGTGCAATTTTTGGGTGCCAATATACCTCATCGAACGTCATTCTGAAATTCACAGAGAATGAAGAGAATTACCTACCGAGTAAGAATCACTTGGTCTGCCGAACCGCATTTGGCCGGAACTGTCCGGCAGACCAATCCGAAAGTGCAATTTTTGGGTGCCAATATACCTCATCGAACGTCACTCTGAAATTCACAGGTAATGAAGAGAATTACCTACCGAGTAAGAATCATTCGGTCGGCAGAACCGCATTTGGCCGGAACTGTCCGGCAACAAAATAACAACTTTAGGAATAAATTAAAAATATCAATCAAACACGCTCCTTCATGATCGATGCAAAGACAGCATGGAGTGTTGTTTGATATGATATCATAAAGGACGATCATGGACGTCATATGATGAAGCTTATTAAACTAGGGGTGTGGAACATTGCACATCTTTCGATTACACTAGAATACTGACATGGATTTGTGTCATTTACCCTTTTTATAATTTCATCCTTCATTTAGAATAAAGGGCCAGTTTGGCGATATTTTTTGCGATATTTCTTGTATGGGTCTTGGAAAAAAAAATCGCAAAAATGGTGAATTTGGCGATATACTTTTCGATCAACGATCGTTGATGAGGTTTGCTCAAGGAAAGAGAGCTCTGTGTTGAAGGCATACATTTTTCAACTTTGTACGCCATTAAAACATTTTTACGGGAATTTCAGAGGTGGGGATGTTTAGAACACTTTAAGAGGCATTAGCACATCAATTTTTATCAAAATCGTTAGAGCTGTTTTTTAGCAATCATTGAAAAACATGATTTTTTCAATGGCAGCTGCATTATGCGCATGCGCGATTTTGACGAAAACCTTCATGGTAGGTCCCATGGCCGTCACTAACCTTCATACCAAATTTGAACATCACAGGTCAATTTGTTCGGGAGTCATGCTGACACACACACACACACACACACACACACACACACACACACACACACACACACACACACACACACACACACACACACACACACACACACACACAGAAATATTTTCTAGATAAGTTTTTTGAAATCAGGATATTTCAAAACGTGGAGAAATGCGATTTTTTTTTTTGACCGAATGCTATACTTTTATTATCCTACGTATATATACATATGGTAATTGAAAGTAAAAAATATATACATAGATCGTTTAGGCCAAGTATTACAAAATCATTTGCTGAAATGAAAGTCATATTCTAAAAATTGAATGAATGTATGCCGATACTTCTGATCAGAACTTTCTACATTGTTATTTTAAGCAGTCGTCTTATTTTTCTATGGTAATTTCTTATTTCTTTTCAAATACAAATTAATGTCTCAAAATGAGTGTTTTTTGTGCAAAAAAGAAAACAAATTGTCGGAAATGAACGAAATGCGCAGAAGTAATAAAATATCAAGTATGGAAAGATTATTCTGTTTCAAGATCTTGGATATCATTTACGATGTTACCGAAAGATTATGACATTAAAGAAAGAATATAAAGATGAATTGGACAACAGCATATCACCGAAAATTGTTAGTAGAATTAGTTTAATTAAGTGATATACGATACGTCTTTAGGTACCCCCAAAGCTGCGCTTGCGGATTGGTCTACCGGACAAATCCGGCCAAATGCGGTTCGGCAGACCAAGTGATTCTTACTCGGTAGGTAATTCTCTTCATTCCCTGCGAATTTCAGAGTGATGTTCGATGAGGTATTTTGGGCTCCAAAAAGTGCACTTTCGGATTGGTCTGCCGGACAGTTCCGGCCAAATGCGGTTCGGCAGACCAAGTGATTCTTACTCGGTAGGTAATTCTCTTCATTCTCTGTGAATTTCAGAGTGATGTTCGATGAGGTATTTTGGGCTTCAAAAATTGCACTTGCGGTCACGCTTTTCGGACACTTCCGGCCAAATGCGCTTCGGCAGACCACGCGATTGTTAATCAGCTAGCATAACTCTACATTCCATATGAGTTTCAGAGTGATGTTCGATGAGGTCCAAAATTTGCGGTCGCCTCTCAGTCTATAATTGCTTTCTTTCTGAAATAGTCGTGCTCCGCGTATTGGCCCACCTGTGTCCACCATGAACGTTGCTTAGGTGAGGGGTAAAGAGGTAACGGGAGAATGGTATGTAACTGCTAAACAACAATTTTTAATTCAAGCAAATAAACTATTTTTGAGTTAAAAAAACTTTTTTTGGTATTAAATTATGTTTGATATTAATTAAGTGGAATTTATTTTCAACAAAAACAAAATTCAAGTAACATATGCGTCTGCGTTTGTGCGCAACCGCTGCGCCTTTAACCGGGTCAAGTTTCCAACTTTTTTTAAATGTTTTTGAGTTGGCATCAATTTTCTTGAGTATGTGTGGTGTTTTGATTTCTTGTGTGTAGTGTATGTGTAATGTAAATTTTAATATATATTAACACTGTTTAACTCTACTCCTATATTAAATGTCAGTATTTAACACAAATAACAATGGAAGATGAGAGACGAAAAAAAATTGAGGCTGGGAAGTTAAAAGTAATTTTATTTTGCAAAAAGCTGATTGTTTATATAGCCCACTTTGCGTGTGGTCTGCTGTATTATTAGTAAACATCTGTTGTGATCATTATATTTAATTAAGTATTTTGTTGTACTGTATAGTTAATACAATAAATATTTCGGTTCTTTTGTGGTTCACTAAATGAATTTTATGGAGATTTGGTATTTAATCAACTTTGATTTAATAATGGAACTTCTGAAAAAGAAGCTTTTTTCAGCTAATTGCTTGCTTTCTTAATCACATTGATAGTTTATTTTTTAAGTTTATAGACAGGATAATTATTAACAGAAACTTAAAAATTTTAATAAAGTCTTTTAACCCAAGAAATATATTAAAGCTTAAAAATATTTCTCTTCTGCATAGTAAAAAAAAAAAAATATGGTATGTAATTATTCTATTGTTGTGCCAGCCAATTTTTGAGGTGATATTACACTAATAATGAATATTACTTGATTGTGTCAGTGTAAGCTGATCAGTAAAAAAACATAAATTGCATGCAATTCAATTTTAAAAAACCTATAAAATGAGGATATCTTCATTGGCATTGTTTTTATTAGTGTTGTTGTAACTCAATCTGACTTTGGGCGCAGAAGCACGCAAAGGATTTCATACACTGGTGATCTACAGTCGCTGTTTTTTTTAAAAACAAGTTGACACAGCTGTGATCAAGAGACACATTTTCATCTTGACTGTTTTGCTGCTTAGTAAGAATTTTCCAAGTTTTCTCTTATTTGAGTTCTAAATAGAAGGCATTTTCCTTTGAATTACTTAGTGGAATGCATGCACCTGTAAAAAGCTTATTTTAAAAAATAGATGCTACGTTAATATCAATTCAAGTTATTCATTATTTTTACCAGTTCCTTTCGCACTGCCTTTTGTTCTGCATCCTTCACGAATTGTCTTGTTCTGTCAGTATTTTTCTTCTTCTAGAACATGAGTTCGTGCATACAATTACAAGTGATGCATACTCTCCCTTGACAGACTATTCTCAGAAGTCTATTTTTAAATCCTTTTTATTAACTGATTTTGTGTGTGACTGGGTATGTCGATGGCGGGTAAATCTTCGGAGGCCTCATTTACCCCCCTGCCATCATCCAATCGGGCTGAAACTTGGCAGATAGATGTGATGTCGATGACAATGCATTCTATCAAATTTTGGTGGCTGTCACTAAAAGGTCTCTTTTACGGAATACTAATAAACCAACTTGCTGTCATACAATCGGGCTGAAATCACATCTAACCAATCATTGAAGAAACTCTTTCCTGTTTCCAAAATTGTTTTAATACATAAGTAATAAAATTGTTTTAATCAAAATAAATAAAAGATACTTAAATGTTAGTGCATAAATTCACATTAATTTTAGATGAATAAATTTTAAAAAGTAGTTTACCCCTTATTTTGCTGATAGAGATGTTTTTAATATTTAAAATTAAATGTCAACACTAAGCACACACTGGTAACAGAAATTGCGCTTTATCAATGAATATAAGAATTATCAATGCATGTAGGATGTATATTGAATTTTTTTATGGGTTATATTATTTGATCTTAAATTGGGTACCTCTCAACCCCAAAAATAACAGTACAACCAACCTTATGTTCCTGCCTAACAAATTCCTTCCTTTGTGTGTATTGCCATATTTAGTTAAAAATTAAAAATTGCTTGCTCACATCTGTACCTTGAAGCTAAAAAAAATACAGTTTTTGTGTTTTTTTTTGCTTTATACACATAAGGAGAAAGCAGCATTGCCAGACGTAGTATCACTGTTTTTTTCCCACACCAATAATTTCACATAGTGCCGTATTTTTCAAAGTGCAGTAAGTCTTCATTTTTGAAGTACTATTGATATTTCAATAGATAAAAGCACTATTAAATATGGTATGTCCAAAATGCATCATAAAAAATTGCCTACCTTAGAATTTCCAGATCTGGTAATGCTGACAGAAAACTCTGTTTTTGAAAATTAATAACAGAGTAGGTGGGTCATTCTTCCAAAGCAAGAAAAATACATGTCATAACATTATACCACTTAAAAAATAAATATTAATTTAGTTAATAGTCTTTTAGTAACTTTTTCATGTTCCAGGTTAACCTTCAGATATACAGACATCCAAAAGTCATTATTTGGGCTCTTTGCACTAGAGCCATCTATGCTGTTGAAATGTTAAATACATTAAATAAAACTAATTTTCCAACAACAATTAATTTAATTGGCAATTCTCCAGCTGACACACTGGACATTTTGACTATTTTTTTTCTACTCTTAAACAAATAATTATAAAATTAAGATTAATCTAATAGTTATGTTTTAATTTTATATAATATTACTTGGTGACAATGTTATATTAAAAAAATAATTTAACTAGGTCCAATATGTATATCTATCGACATGTGTCCCAAACGTTGGTGGCTTATGGAAGAATGACCCAGATAACTAACCAATGTCATTGATGCTTTATTTTCTAAATTGTTTATAATCTTGTTAATTCTTTTGAAGTTTACAACTTACTCTAAAGCTTCTCTCACTAAATTGATTATATTGATGTTGTTTATTTTTTCAAGTACAAAATATAGTTTTTATCTTTATTCATAAGCTGGAAAACAATAAAAATAACATCCACAAGATGTTTTCCTATCAATAACATAAAAAATTAAGAAAAAATTCTAAATTAATTTTTTAAGCAATAATGTTAATTTTTAATAGTTTACATTTTTATTGTACCTGCATGTGATTAAGAATAATTAGTGATTAAGAATAATTAAGAGAATGGACAATTCCCATTTTTTATTTTTTTATTCAATTTTAAATGTTTTAAAAAGGCCATAAACACATAAATTTCTGCTCACTAAGCTTTTTCTTTTATAATTTGCAATCTAAGTTAATCTGTTAGACTTTGGTGAGAAAACGATTCATTCGGCTCGAATTGAATGTGACGTATTTTGATTTAAAACAATTTGGCTTGAAACGCAGCAGCGAAATCCAGTTTTGCAAGTTTCTCGCAAATTGCGTCAACCTGTACGAGATATGGCAACTGTCTACCAAACCAACGCCAACTACTAGGCAGAAACCTCACAATAACCATAGAGAATGGAAGGATGTCATGACATCACAGCTATAGCGGAGTGTTTTGATTGGACTGGTTTTGGCCCGGTTTCGGGGCATTTTCTTTTCTTAGTATTTAAATAACTAATTTTTTTTAAAGAACTTTTGTTTGAATATTTGGAATCAGAAAGAAATTCTTCATGAATATAAACTAATTTCACTCATTTTTAAAAAATGCAGGAATCGTCCATTCAAATTGTTTTTCCTCTAAATTTATTGAATTCATTAAATTGCTTTAATATTTCTAGTTTGCCAAGTTCAAAAAGAGGAAATTTAAAGGTGGTTCTGTTAAAAATGGTGCAAATACGGAAAAGCCTGCATCCACTGAATGTTCTGGAGAAGTACCACAAGTAAGTATAGGGGCTATCCATAAATGATGCCATATTTTTTCTTCATATTTATTACCTATTCCCTCCTCTTATGTCACAAAGTGTCACATTTCATTACCCCCATCCCGTTATCGCTTGTTACATTCTTTCAATGACTATCAATCCACCACGTAATAAATTATATAAACATATACTGGTAGTTCAGGAGCAAAGCACTGAACTATAGATATTTGAAATTTTATTTTACAACTTTTAACTCTCTAGTCCTCATGGCTGAATGGAAGGATATATGACAATGCTGATTCTCTAGTCAGGCTGTTTGAACTGCACTTTTTTTAACTAATAAGATTAAGGTTATAACATAAAGGTAACAAACAATGAAAAAATTAATATCTGTTCAAATACAAAAATTATGACTAACAGGTCCTTCCTGTTACCTTATCATGAAAGGCCATATTATTTGTCTTTTCAGTAGAATAATTAAAACTTGGTATAATAACCGATAAGAATTATATATTTACCGGTTATAAGTATTTCATTACTTATAACCGATAAGAATTAAATCCAATTTGTAATTTGGCTTTAAAATAATGCATGTGTTTGGCTAACCAATGAGTTACCAGGTTGTAACTGCGTGATGTTTTATACGTTTCACAATGTAGATTTTCATATCCAGTTAACTTTTTAAACAGAAGATGTGATCAGCTCTAGCATCATCTTGCACTTCAAAACCCATTTCGGCATTTGTTATTATTAGTAAATCAGTTGGTTTAAATTTAAATGTACAGCAAAATCATCAGTTGTCATTTACACAGTTTCCATCAAGAATTCTTTTATTTTCATTTTAGAAACTGCTAGGACATAGTGGTTTAGTCTCTCATTCATATTAATAGTTTGTCTTGCAGCACTGACGGGTGTTTATGAAAGTGGTTTTTTAAAAAAAATTTGCACCTAATGAACATTATTGCTTTAGAATAACATTATTACATTCCTTCAGTAATGTTATGAATTAATGTTTTCTTTCAATTAGTTATTTATTGTTTCATGAATTAAAGTTTTGAAACTTTAGATACATTTTAAAAACAGAAAACATTTACATTTTATACAAACACATACATTTTTTACAGAAAAAAAAAATCAGCAAATATTGCTTTAAATTTATCTTTTGTTAATTTTCAGGAGAATTCAGAATCAGTAGAAAGTTCTAGCTTTGAAAGTCTTAGTGCAAAAGAAGAGTGCCATACTCCTAACCACACTGAAATGGAGCCTAATTTAATTGCAGAAAGTTCTTTTCAATTTTCAGAGGTAAGCATTTTTTAAGAATGTATTTTTCTTTAGTTTTATTTGTTCACTTTATCTGAATGAAGAACTTTACTTTACGGATTTTCCATAGTTTTTAGTTTTTTTTACAGTTTATCCATAGTCAATACTCTAACATTATGATGAATGAATATGAGATACAACAGCAACATTTGCATCAGAGTAAAGCTTAGCGAAAACAACGTAAATTTTGACAATGGCAAAAGTTTTGAGGAATTTCAAGAGGATTGGCAAAAGATTGAGAAAAGATATTTAGCATAGGCCTTTTCCATAGGGTTCAAGGAATGTCTGCAAAAACTATGGAAAATCTCTATAAAAAAAAAACTACAGAAAATAAGTAAAACCTATAAAAAATCTGTAGCGAAGTTGGCATCTCTGTGAATGCATTCAACTTATAACTTCAGCTTACTAGGCTGCTTTTTCAAAAGAGATTGTTGTTAATTAAATCCAAATGAGTGTTCCTGTATAAATGATATTTCAGTTTCTGAAGTTTCGACCCCTAAATCATCACAGCCCATCTGAAGGCTGTGTGATTTGTGCTCTCATGCTAAAAGTGTTGGATTCAAACCTAAGATTAGGCATGGAGGTTCATTATGGTTTAGAATCCATGTTAAGCTGTAGGTCTTCTCCTGATTAGCAGTTACAGTGCTTAAAAATAGGTCATTGAGATTAAAAAGTAACAAAATTTAGCCTTAACCATCATATTACAGAAATCCAACTCCATAGATTATAGAAATCTACAAAAGAGAAAAATGTCCCTTTTGTTGAAAAACTACTTGTAAACTAGTTTTGGCATAAATTTACTTAAACTATAATTCATACCTCTTTTATCAAATAAATGCTGTGTAACAATTTTAAGTTATTATTGGAAAGAAATATCAAACTACAACTGTAGGCACTAATCCTTCACAGGAATGGATTAAAACAATCTGTTACAGGCAAGGTAATTGACAAGGCATAAAATACACAGCAATGTTGTTTGTACTTTAAAAAAAAAAAAAAAAAAAGTGATCAATCAATTGATCATGTGTAGTAATGGAGACGTTGTTGACACTTTTCTTCACCAATTGATTCCCATATTATACACCCATTTCTTTATTTCGCCAAACTTTCTCGATCTTCAATCTTTATTAAAAGACAACTAATTATTTAAGGAAACATCTATTTAATAGAAAATACTATATTCAATCAGTCATTTTTTTAAATGAATATCTTACTTTCTCAGAAAGTTGGAATATTCTTTTGGTTCCACACTTTAAATAAGAATTACCTCTCTGGTCATTTCATTCTCTTCGGTTCATTTTGATAATCATCTGTTTTTTTCTTCACCAAAACTAGTATTTAAAATCAAATTTAATTTTGAATTTTAAATGGTTTTTTTTCCTAATCTTATATTTTATATTCTATAACTTTCCTAAAAGATACTATGAATCAGTTTTTCGAAATTAGAAACTTAGGGATTCAAATTGTAGATACTTTAAACATCTCGAATTCCTGTTCCTACCCTAAGAATAATTATCAAACTGCTTCTTTGATATTGCAGGGTAGTGATGATGCTTTACAACTTGAGAATGCTAACTCTCAGTTGGTGTCTCTCTACAACCAGAAGGTAACTATATTTTAATATGTTTATCCATTTTAATTTTATTTTTTATAGTTTGGTAAATGTTCATGATATTATAAAACAACATATTCAACTATATAAGTATTTTATGACCTGACCTAAACAAACGATTTAAAGCATTTATTGTATCGACCAGTGTTTTTCATATTTTCCTATTATTTAGACCAGAAAAGTTATGTTTTCTACATAAATTTGCACCTCTTGAATCCTTTTACAAAAACTTCAAGGTTGCAAAAGTTGAAAAATGTAAGTGCTGGGTTTATATTGTGGAACATGAAAGAGCAAGATAAATTGCTTAATTAAACACTGAACAGAAAAGGGCGATAACAAAAACCTAAAACATCTACATTTAAGAGGGAACATCAATCTGTCCCTGTCCATCGACATAATGGCTTTATTTTTTAACCACAATGTCTGCTGAGTATTGCTTGGAAGGATATGAAATTTTCTGACCAGCATATTATCAGTAATAAAAGTTCATTAAAAAAATTTCAAAACAAAATCACTAGTTTTTTTTTTTTTATTACTATACTTAAAAAAGTTTTTATAAGCTAGTTTATAATTACTTAAAACAATTAGTAATACTAAAACCACTAGTTATTTCATCTTCAAATTTTTTTAATGAGCTTTTATAACTGCTATTTATTATGCCTGGTTCAAAATTTCATATGTTTCCAAACTATACTCAGGCAGAAAATATGACGAAAAAAAAATAAAGGATTAAGTCTATGGAGCAGGGAGTCTGACATTCCCTCTTAATGTTTGATTTTCATAGGATTTGAAACATTTGAATAGCAACTCATTGACATTGCTTCATTGTTGTTATTAAGTACAGGGGCTGCATTCACTCTAAAATTCCTATTGTTCCTTAAATTTTTGTTTCTTCCTAAAATTCCTAAAATTGAATTTCAATTTTTTGATTATTTATAAAAAAAAAATTAGAAACCTCGAAACTTCCTTGATTTTTCACCGAAACTCGCGACCTCCCTCCCCCCTGATATTCCTCCAGGAGAGAAAAGTGAATTTGATTAAATTTGTATGTTTGTCAAAATAGTATAATTGTTTAATTATGCAACTGTTATTTTGCTAAAAATTTGTTTGAAATTAAATTTTTTGATAATTGGCTTTTTTTTGCCGATATTGAAACAAGCTATGGTAAGTCTATATGAACGTCAAAAGAATTATATACCTTAATGTCTTCGAACTATCCCTAAAATTTTAAGAATTATTCCTAAAATTTTTGGTAATATCCCTAAAATGTTTCTAAAATTTTTGGAATTATCCTTAAAATTCCTACCTAAATTTTTTAGAAAACTCACTGCACCCCCTGTAAGTATGTTTCCTTGTAAGATAAAATTTTATTTCAAAGTTCCTTGTGTCATAATAATAGTAAAAAAAGGACTATAAAAGATTAACCTGTTGGTTCATTATTTATATTATTATGTATATTTATTATCAAACTTTATGAAAAATTTGAATGCTGTTCTAGCTAATCAGCCATTACATTTTAGGAGAGGTAGAAAGTTGAAGTGAATATTTTAATTCTTACATCATCAAGTTAAAAAAAGGGGGAGCATGGGTCTATTATCTTTCGGGATCCTTCAGAGCAACTACATGTCAGGGCATTTTAGGTGATGAATTTTTCTTGAAATTAAAATGACAAAACAAGATCTTACCCTTCAGAGTGACAAGTACACTCTCTTTTAATTACATTAGAACAATTGTGACTTTCCCGAGTTGGCATGCGTCGGTTTGTACATCCATAATAGCCTCTCAGAGCACCCTCACCGTGATTGGCACGGAGTGTGCCCCATTTTTCTCTTAGAAACATGGCCCTCGACCTTTGCAGTCAGTTGTTTTTCGTGAGGTTACAGTTTTGGAGCCCATGCTCTGGTTATGTGTGCTTGAGTTTGAACGCCAAGCCGGCGTACTGGTTACTGCTGGTCGGCGAACCTTTTATTTACTATGTCCTGTGAAGCTTCTGCGGAATTACCAGTTACTCCATTTGGGTGCGTTGCATTGAAACCTCTGAATGTTTGTTGTTTACTCCAACATAGTGAGCTGTTTATTTCTTAAAATTACCCTCCCTGCTTGGTTTAGCGTACCTTTGTCTGCATATGCACTTCATGGTCAATAAATATTTATGCTTATTCTTCTAAAACCACCTTGTCTGTTTATTTAGTATCGAGATGTGTTACACAGTCTTGAAAGCTAGTGAAAAATTCAAGTACAATCTAAGTTTGTATTCATGATGCTTCTTTTCGCAGATTGAATCCTACCAGTCGACCATTCGTCACTATGAGGGCATCATCCGCCAGTTGACAGACAGACTGGCATCTGCCATGAGTGCCAACGAAGCGGCCGATTCTGCTGGGAGTATAGAAGTGGGGAATCTGAAACAGGAGATCAAAATTCTACATCAGCAAATGAGAGAGGTAAGCAGGGGTCGCATTTGCCCTAAAACTCTTTTAATTTTTGTTTCTCACTAAAATTCCAGAAATTGTACTTAAATTTATAAAATTGTACCTCCAGGTGAAAAAAGTGAATTTAATTAAATTTGTATGTTTGTCAAAATAGTGTAATTGTTTGATTATATAACTGTTATTTTGCTAAAGAGTTGTTTGAAGCTAAATTTTTTGAAAATTCAAATATTTTTGCCTGTATTGAAACAAGCTTTGAAAATAATATCAAAAGAAATATGCCCAATTGTTTAAAATTTAAAAATTCGTCACTAAAATGTTCCTGAAATTTTTGGAATTATCCCTAAAATTCCTACCTAAATTTTTTAGAAAACTTGATGTACTCCCTGGGTAAGTTTAATTCACAGATACAAAAGTCTGTCTCGCTCATAAGCGCAGTTAGATGGTGTACCAAAATAGAAAAGGGAGAATAATAAAACCCCTATAGACTGATCAACTGCCTCCATTTTAGTGGCCACACAATAAATTTCCGGTACTTCTTATTGTAACTCTCCTGTCGACGTTTTTAATACAAACTTTGAAGATGATTCTGTACCTCTAAGTAGAAATTTTTTAAACATACATCGTGTGGCAAATGGAAAACAGACACTTTCCCACTAAAATGACCACTCGTGAGTTTTTAATACAAACTTTGCAGGTGAATCTCAACCTCTAAATTGAAAAGTCTGAAATATGCACAGGCAGGTAAATGAAAGACACTAACTTTCTTACTAAAATACTAGGTTTTGGAACGTTCCAAGTCAAAAAATGTTTTTTTTTTAAAACCATTTTTAAAAAGTCTGTTTGTCTGTGAACAGTAGTTGGAAAAAGAACTTTGTTTACCAATGATAATCGCCTTTTCACACGAGTTAAATTTTCTATCCAATAAGAAAATGAAAGGTCATGGGGACCTAAATATATGAACCAATGCTTGCACTTCTAATTAAGTTATTTTTCTTTTATATATTTATTAGTATATATTTTTGATTGTAGCTTCTTGACAACATTTGTTGATAAATTTATACGAACTCTGGCTGCTTTTTTTTCATTCAATTTTTTCAGCAAAACTAAAGAATTGCAACTAGTTTTGTTGTCAAAATTAATGCCAACTTGCCGAGATTCGTAATAAAAAAATTATCACCAATCAGGCAAGTGTTTTTTAATTAGTTTAAAATATATGAGACTGCAAGCAATAAATTAATCGAACCCAATTCTCATCTCAATGCTGCGACTAGTATTGTACTGTTATTGAAAGGTTTACAATGTTGTACACTAGGAATCTGTTAGGATGCATCGATTTTAGGTACAAGTTAAAAATAAAAATAATTTCTATTCCTTTTAACAGTTTTAAAAAAATAACAATTCATAAAGGCATTAGTAGAAAGTCTATTTTATGAAATACTATAAATGATCTAATGTATATATATCTACTTTTATTGGGGTAAGTTGCAAATAATTATCAAAATTAATTTTACTGTATTTGCAGGCTACAGAAATGATTGAGAAGCAGAAGTTGGAATACCGAGAAAACATTTTAGTAGGTTTTTTGTGCACAATTAGTTCATACAGACTTTCTATTTTCTTACTCCGTTGAATTTTTTAATGATAATTAATATTTTCATGTAAATCATATATGTTAGTTTTTATCTTTTAAAGAAAATAATATGACAATCTTTAAGAATCAAAATAATTTTTATGAAATTTAAAAAGCTTATCCTCTTACTTTTTATTGTTTTGAGACTATAAACTTGCTTACTTTCTATGTAGAATGCTTGTGGTGATGGAAAACACATTTTACCCATACAAAAAGCTGTACCCTCTAATGAAGTGAGCATTCAAGTTGAATCTACAGAAATTCCCCAACACCCACAAACTCCCAAATCCGAAGAATCGCTGGATGCCTTGCTTATAAAGTACTCCAATGTTCCCGAATTTACCCACAAATTAAGTACCTTTTTAAAAGAGAATGCTACTCAAGCTGACCTCGAAAGCATACTAAATGTATTAGGCCCAACCAAAACCACAGTAAGAAAAGAACTTTTATATGATGCAGAATCAATGGAGGAGGTGCTTCTAAAGTATTTCAAATTCCCTGAATTTTCTCTAAAGCTGAGTGACTTTTTGAAAAAGAATACAACTGAACTCGAACTTAAGAATATTACCAACAAACTGCTTTGCCTCGATTCAGCAGCTGAATCATCAGTAAATGTACACAGCAAGCCAAGCATCGAATTTGCATCCTACTTGAAGAAAATGGAGACACTAGGAGCTGTCACAAAAATGATTGAGTCTCTTGTCAATGCTTCAACAAGGACTCTAGACGATAGTGCATGCAGCAAGTTCCAGAGCTTTTTCTTACAGCGTCTGAATTCCAACGATGCAGAGCCTGATGCATCGGAAAACGAAGGGGACATCAACTATGCAGAGGTCACACCCAATCAGGAAAAGGTGTTTGGTAATGTGGTATATTTACTCTTGAAATCTGTTGCAAAACCTATTCGTTAATTTTTATGCAAAGTTATTAATATTATTTAACTTAAAATTATAAAATGGTCCGGGGTTCTCACTGTTATTAAAATTGATTAGTATTTTTTTAACTGGTCTTCTAGGCCTTGAAAATGCTTATAGACTGAGAGGCGACTGCAATTTTTGGACCCCATCGAACAACATTCTGAATTTTTTATAGAAATTGGAGAAAAGTGAGTAGATTACGAATCCACTGGTCTGCCATGGCAAAAATGACCGAAACAGTTCAAAAATTGACTTTTAATAAGTTGAACTAAATCCATTTGCCAAATGCGCCATAACTTGCCAAATAATGAACATTTTTTTTTATTTGGTAACCCTCACTTTTTAATTTTCAAATAAGAAGGTTGCCGACGATTCAGATATCTGGCGACGGTCTACTTGCATCTATTAAAAGGGAGCCAAGTTGGCAATAAACATTACGTCACTGATGTCGCCAATTTGGCTTACTTTTAAAAGATACACGTTATACCGAGCCAGAGATCAGAAATCGTTTGCGCTTTTTTTTCATTGAAAATCAAAATACAGTGGGTTGCCAGACCAAAAAAGTTGTTCTCTTTTTGGCAAGTTATGACATATTTGGCAATCGGATTTTAATTCAACTCATTCCAAGTCGATTTTTGACCAGTTTCGGCCATTTTTGCCACGGCAGACCAGTGGATTCGTAATCTACTCACTTTTCTCCAATTTCTATAAAAAATTCGGAATGATGTACGATGAGATCCAAATATTGCAGTCGCCTCTCGGACTATTATAGGTCCTTTTAAAGTCCTTAATTTTTGCCACTTATCTACTCCGCACCAACATTTTTTGGTATAATTGTAAGAAGCAGTGGTTCGTATTTGGTTCGTATTTGCTGATTGGTGGAGTAGAAATCGAATGATTTTAGTTACACACTGTACTCTGTGAGACAAATACATGAGATTAGAGTTTATGTCTTGCGAGCCAAAAAATCAAAGATCATCTTTAAAGTCGGTTTATAATGCAAATTTTACATGAACGATTTTGATGCTAAAGCAGCTGTAAAGTCACACCTGATGCTTGAAAACAAATTTTCGAAGGTCGTTAAAAATATTATTTAGGTCCTGATTTTCAACCTACGATTTCAGCGGGAACTACTGTGGGAAACTGTGGGCTATTAGCACAACTAATCTATTTTGCTTTGAAACACTTGGTAATCAAAGAGCAATTAGTTTTGGCTAAATCGTGGCTCACCAGTCACTTTTTGTTATTTTGCGAAAAGTTGTTTATATTTATTGTGTCAAAAGGAATTTCATAAAATGCCAAAGATTAGAAAGTGGCATCATGCATAGCAGTTGGCCAGGTCAGGTAATTTAAAAGAAATTCCTGTATTAACATTAACTCATTGTTAAGAGATTTCAAAATAATCAAATTCCTAATATTCTTGTTTCTCATGTTTTATTGTTTCTTTCTGACTTCTCCTTTTGTTGAGCGCAATATATATTTAAAAAAAAAAGCAGTCTTGCTTATGATTTTATTATATTACTTATTATATCATTATCATTTATTATATTTATTATATTATATATATATTGCATATTGGAAAATCTGGAAAGTCCTTGAATTTCAATATTTTTTTTTCAAGGCCTTGAATAGTCTGGAAAAATAGGATTATTTCCAAAAAAGTCTGGAAAGTCTTCAAATTTCCCACTTTCAATTCTAAAACTGCAAATTTCCCATTTTACCAGAATTCTGATGTCACGCTTTACATCACAATCTCCAGCCTGTTCGCTTTCTGCAGATCTGTCAATCACAGTGGAATCAGTTCCCTCCCATTGCTTGTTTTTGCAGTATAGTAGTCGTTCGTTACTTGTTTAGTGTTTTGAACAGCGGCGACTTATCGTGTGTCTGATATCCCGTTTAGTTCTGTCCTCTGTTGTCATTCTTTGAATTTAAATTATTCTTTCAAGAAAGTTTGTTTTCATTGTAGAAGTTCCGATTCTAAACTGTGTTTATGATGTGTTTTTTTTCATTACGATGTAAATAGTGTTTAGTATGGTCAAATATGCTCATTTAATGATCTTTGATTTCAAAACTCGAACTGTTAAAAATAAATTGGAAAATATTTCTCTGATTGCCATGCATGTTATGTATGAAGAAAATTGATGTTTCTAATATGGGTGAATCGGTGCTAAGAAGTCACATGGCTAGTAAGATGTCATTAAATATGGTATCCTCTGTGCTGTTTAGTAAAAGATTTTAAACTTCTTACAAATTCATTAATTAAAAAAAGGTATAGAAATAAAAAAAATTTACTGACTCTGAAACAGTAAAATAGGATCTTGAATTTTTTTGCAATGTCTTTGAAAAAGGCCTTGAAAGTCCTTTGAATTTTACTTCCAAAAAAGTGTATGCAACCTGATTATTTTCTCTTGACACTTATAAATTTGTTCAACAGGCAAGAACTCCTGCGAGTTTTCCTCCATTGAAAAGTTGAGAGGCAGCGTAGCTGCAGAAGACTTTAGTTTAGTCACAGATTTCTTGTTGGAGGAGATGGAAAAGTTGTCTGCTCCTGTAACATCTTTTGATGCTGGATCTCGGGGTGACGTAATGGTAGATTCGTTGGAGACAGAACTTCCTGCTGTGCCATTTCTAGCAGATGGCGGCGAATCTGACTTCCAGAGGTTCTTGTTGAAAAAGGCTGAACTGGATAACAGACTGAGTAATTTAAAGAAAATGGTAAGATTTCTATTTCAAATTAGTCGATATTGGAGAGTACTTAAAGATAAAACTTTTGGTTTTATTTTATTCAAAATTAATGATTGCTTTTCATTATAACAATAAAATTTTACCTTGTTAAATCTCAATCATTGAAGAGTTCACCATTGGAAAAAATGTTTCTTATGTTAAATATAACTTTTTAAAGCCATACAATATTGCTGCTGTTTTTCCTTTTTATTATTTTTTCATTTCTAACTTATAAATGTGATTAATTTCAGGACCTAAAATTGCATGATTTAGGAAAAAGTATCCGCCACACATCCATCGAAACTGACATATTAACAAACTCTGAAGACAACATACTCCTCGAAGAACCTGCTTTGTCTTGTGTAAGTCTTCTATCTCTGACTGACAGTGAGTACAAGACCGAGTATGCCATGGCAGACTCGGAACTGAACAGCCGAAAAGTGTCCATTGACATGGCGAGGCCTATTCAAGACAGTTTTTGTGTTAAGTGTGAGAAGTACTATGAACTTGTTAGGGAAAAGTACCATGACCACATGTGCATTTTCAAAGATGCTCTGGAAAATAACCTGAGTATTGAAAAGTCAGAAGCAGTTAAGAATTTAGAATCTGAAATTGAAAAATTGAAGCTAGAGAAAGACAAGCTGATGGATGAAAACAGTGAGCAGATTGAGCTACTTTGTCAGGAACAAGAGCTGAAAATTCAGCACTTGAGGCAAGAGTACGAAAAATATCTCCAAAAATCCAAAACTGAGTTGGAAATTGAAAGGGACAGTTTGGCTTCTAAGCTTACATGTTTTGAGGAAGAATTGGTGCTATCGAATAAACAGATTGAGAATATTTTAAAAGAGAAAGATATTTTGTTTCAAGAATTAGAAACTTTAAAATCAAACAATCTTGAAAATTTAAAACAAGAACAAAGTAGAATTGAAGCGCATTTAGGGACAATTAAAGATTTCAAAGATAAACTGTCTAAATCAAGTAAAGAAATTCATGAGATCTCTAATGAGAAGGCACGTTTATTGCAAGAGCTTGATGCCTTGAAGTTTAGTAATGCTGAATTTGTGAAGGAACTGTCTAAGTCAAATAAAGAAATTCAGGATATTTCTAATGAGAAAGCACATTTATTGCAAGAACTCGAAGCCTTGAAGTTGAGTAATGCTGAACTTGTGGAAGAAGAAAAATGCAGAGTGGAAGCACAGTACATTTCAACGCTCGAAGTGCTGAAGAAGATTCATGAAGATGAAATCGGTGATCTGAAGGATTCTTTCAAGAAACAGTTTGGAGATCAAGACTTATCTCTTAAAGACAAACATTCTAAAGTCATCAAATTAGAAAAACAGCTGGAAGAAAATGAATTGTCTATCAGAGACCAACATGCTAAAGCCATGTATTTGGAAAAGCAGTTGGAAGAAAAAGAATTATTGCTTAAAGAACAATACTCGAAAGTCTTAAATTTAGAACAGCAGCTCAAAGAAAAAGAGCTGTCTCTTAGAGATCAACATTCTAAAGCTATAAGTCTTCTAGAAGCATCTCACATGACTGAATCAGCCACTTTTCAGAAAAAGATCGAGCAGTTGCTGGAAGAGAAGTGTGAACTTCTGGCCAAGACGACGCAAGAATATGAATCCATTTTGAAGAAGAACCACAAAGCACTGGTTTCCTTGTGCAACCACCTTCTATCCAAACTGAACGTTCAGAAAGAAAGAATACTCAACGAAAGTCACAAGTCTGCTAATTCCGAACTGGAAATGAGCTTCTCGGATGCCTTAGATGAGCTAAATAAAAGTATAGAACACGGAATTCTGAAGTTCCTGAATCAAAATTATTTTTTGGCTGGTGATCATGAGGAAAATTTTGATGAAACAGAGTACTTACCACTGCAAATCAGGTAAATTCATTAATGCTGAAAAAATGGGTAAATACTAATTTTCTGCATTGTATCTCTTTGCTAGGGTAATCCAATCTCGTTGAATAAATGAAATCATTGTTAACTTCTTTTTCATATTGAGGTTTATTTTTAACTTTTAAAAATAGTTTACTTTTATTATTAGCTGTTGATATTTAGAAATTTTTCTTATCAAGCCAATTTTAAGGTATGCCTTTTTTATTTTCATCTATTAACATTTACTTAAAAAAGATTTAATTATTTGATAACTAACCCAATTATTGTGCTGAAAATCGCTAAACATGGGGTCGAAATTACTGTTAACAGTATTATGGGATTTGTGCAGCAAAACATTGATTTATAAAGTGGTTATTTTTGGAGGGAGATACCACCTAAACAATTGTTCTAATTGTTTAGGTAGTATATCCCTTCAAAATAGCTTTATATTTTGGTGTTAAGCATCCAAATACCACTGAAATAAGATTTAATTTTAGTTTATACATACTCAGTGCAAAGGTCTGAAAGCCATGGCTGGTATCAGAATCATAGTTGATATTGCTAGCTTTGTTCAAGTAGCAAGCATACCTGCTATTCCTAGCCCTCCAACTGGGCTTTTCAACTCGTTATTTTTTTATTTTTTTTTAAATTACACTTATTTTTTAAAAAAGGAATTATATATATATAAAAAAAAGCATTTGCACCAAGATTCTACACTTTTGGCTAGTGGTTATTTGACTAAAATATTCATTGCATTCTACAATAATAACTTGTCTCATGAAAATTTAAAAAATTTAATTAAAAAAAAAATTATTGCACCAGAATTTCATAACTTTGATATGAAGTTATGTTACAGAATAATACTTTATTCCTTTTCAGTCTGATGCTAGTATTTTCCCGGTAACCATGCACACATGGCTATTTTGTCTACCTATTTGGTTCCTAATTTATATCATGACTACCATGCACCAGTATCTTTACCAATATCAAATCATTCCACCATTATTTGTCTGTATCTAATTAGAATGTAATTGTAGAATTTACTATGAATGTAGGTAAATTCCATCTGCACAATTAAATTATATTTGTTTTTTATAATATAAATTTTTTGCTTTAAAATACTTACTGAAGTATACCTTCAGGAATGAGGATTTTTTGTTTAAAGAATGACACGATAACATCTCAAATCTTCTCTTTTCTTCTGTTAAAATGGCATCAAACTATGCCAAGGTAATTGTTTTTCTCTGGTACTAAAAAGTAAATCGCTTGATTTTGTATGAAACTTTTGAAAAAGTAGTATGTTTGATCATATGTTAAATTGCAAATTAATATGGCTGTAGCTCAGAAACTTTATTTTCTCACACTTTTAGACTACCCCTCTCGGAAAATGATTTGCCTTCGAAGAAAGATAATGAATTATTCCGTAATGACCAAGAGTCAAGTGGGGTAAGTAAATGCTACTTTGTAATACCATGATATCAACTTCGAAATGCTTTTACTTCTTTAAAATTGTTATGCATGTTGCATTTCTTTCCTAATATTGTTGTTTTAAAAAAAAGTTCTATTAAAAAGTTAAAGCAGATAATTGTATTTTTCAACCATTATATTTATTAACCAGGGGTAAAAATTTTCAGTTTTTATGCAGATTTCCGTAATTTTTTTTCTCTGATAAGTTCAGCTTTTTCTACAATATTATTACTTTCAGTGAAATTTATAGGGTTTTATCAGACTAATCTTGCTAATAACTCCCCTTTAAAAAATAATTTCTGGCTGTACTAGTGTTCTCTGTTTACATTAGTACACAATTATATTCTTATTCAGCTATTTTTGTAGTTCAAAATAATGGTAGGCATATTTTTCTCTTTTTTTTAACATTTTAATTGTTTTCATCCCTGCTGAACAATATTTATATTTCCATGTGTAGACCTACTCATAGCTGAAATAACAAATTAAATTCTGTAACATACATTGTGATTGAGTATTGATCTCATATCTAGCAGCTATTCAGCTTCATATCTGAAGTCTGATTTTGTTGTTTAAAATAATAAAAAAATTGGCTAGTGCATGTAAATTTTCAAATACTGTGATTTATGTTGTAAAAGAAGATAATTAAGTATGGAATGCTCTAAAGTTACTTTGAAAACCTGATTTTCTTAAATGTGTTTTGTTTTAGCCTGAACCAGAGAGGGAAATGAGCCGAAGTTTAACACAACTGTCAGAAAGGGAGTCGGATGATTTTTACATGATCCGATCAGAGATGAACAAGTTACAAGAAGAATTCCAAAAAGATGTCCAGATGTATCAGGACAAAATTACCGAACTTCATGAAGTAATCAAATCACTGAAGATACAAGTTGTCGAGGTAAATATTTGATTTCTATGAAATAAAACTGATATTAAATGTTATATACATTGATAACTATTGCTCCAATAAAAAATTATCTTATGAATGGATTATTACAAAACTATTTTTTTTTTCAATAGTATTTTTAAAATAGCAACAATTTTTTTCTGAAGTGTGGTGTCAATTACTTTGCATTATGGTTTATGCAAAAATATATTAATAAAACTGTTTATTTTGAGCAATTGTTTTGTATGTAATCTTTTCTATTGAATCAGCTAAGGGCTAAGGCATGGATGCTGTTTAAATCAATCTAGCCCAATTTCTAGATATGTAAATCTTATTTTTTTAACTGTTTTTTACAATAAAAAACCTTTTAAATGTTTTCCAAAAGAAATGTAACTTCTTTTCATAGGTTAACAAGTATCAGAAAAAATATGGATTTCATGGAAATACAAGAGATTTTTTCTTAAGTTGTATTTAAAACTGGGATTCTTTTTTCTTTATTTGTAGTTTAAGAAATTCTATACCAAAAGTAAGAAGTCACATTTTCCAACATTAATTTAGATAGAAAATTTATCAATAAATTATTTTTTTGTGCAATAGATTTTCTTTAAATTAAATTTTTTTTTGTCTTTTTCCGTTATTACAAAAGTGTGGTTGACCAGAAATTGGAAAAATATCAATAAAATTAAATTTGTTTTTCCTCTGGTTTTCCCAGCATACTTCCATTAAAACTTTCTAAATTAAATAAAGTTAGTAACTAGATATAACAAACTTAAATAACAACCTGGTGATGACTGTAGTGACAGAATTGGATTTTTCCAAAAATAACCCTTGCTAAAGTAATGCATAAATTCTTAAGTTCTTATTATTGAATGTAAAAAATTGATAATATAAAAAAATTAGTTATGTATAAATATTTAAGATGAACACATCTTTTTTCCTACCATGCCTGATATGAAATAAATTTTCTGATTTTTCTAACATTGATCGTTGAATCTTTTCAAAATTGTATTCTTAAAAAGTAATACTGTATGATAAAAATGGTATTTAACTTTTCAGCACGAGGAACATAAAAGGAAACTGGAAGTGCAATTGCAGGAGAAAGAAAACGATCTTGCTTCTAAAGAATCTGAACTGGCTACAATTACTTCTGGTTCTAAGTAATTTTATTGCCATTTCAACTGGGAGGCTATTAATTTACTATCTCCACACTTCTACAAGGAAAAGTTCATTCTACATATTAATACCTAATATGTGGGGCTGAAATTCTTGCATACTTGTATTTGCTTGCAATTCTTTTGCAATATAAGGAGATGAAATTTTTCTTTTGAAGCAATCATTACCAAAAAGTTTTTTTTTTTAATTTAAACTTATGAAACATAAATTGCATTTTTTTTTTTTTTAAATTTGTAATAAATCCTTCTATTCTGTTCCTTTTGATTTAAGAGTATTGTTCTTAAATTTTTACACTTTAAAAATTCTCAGACTAAATGTTTCCAAATAGAAAAAGTTTGGCCAGTTGTCACTAAAAGCTTGTCAAGTCATTGTGTGTGCAATATAAAAGCAGCGCTTACCAAAATTTACAATGATGAATAGAATTAAAAAAAAATCTCGTTATAGGTTTTTAAGGGGACATTTAAGTAAGCATGAAAAAGCATACCTCTTGCATCATTTTTAAAATTAACATGTACAAAAGTTAAAAAAAAAAAAAAAAAAATAAGAACCCGACGACCATGACTTTTTTTTAAAAATTATTTGGTTATCTTAAATTTGAAGAAAAAAATATGTATTTTGAATCTATATAGATTAATAATTTAATAAATAAAAAAAGTAGTATAAATTTTTTAATAATTGGGCTGTTTGTAGAAGAAGGAACAAAACACACACCATTACCTACTTTCAATTAGGCTTTTCTTAGAAAAAGTAATAAAAATGTTTCCCTTTTTTTTAATTATATATATTTTGCCTTCTTTTTTTAAGTTATTCTTTTTTATGTTTTTATGTTACATTTATTTCATATTTTCTTTTACACAACCCTTCTGCTTTTAGGAATAGCATGTCAGGCTCCCAGCTTTCTTCCAATGAAATTAGATCTTGGCAGGTGTAAGTGATATTTTTTCCTTTTCTGGCACTCGCTTAGCTGGTGGTGGCTGCAGGATTAAGTTTTTTTCCCTTTTCTTTTGGTTTAAAAATATGCAGTTTCGATACTTAGCTTGCTGGTCTGCTAAAAGCCTTAAGCAAAAACTTTTAATTCTGTGCAAAAGTTTCAGTGCTCATTATTCCCCAGAAATTTGCTTATAACTTGCTTAACAAAAAGGCTTGCATGCTTTCCCAAAACTCACACTTGTAATATACTGAATGAAAATTGTTAAAAAAAGATTGAAATTTACAGATCTTCTGGAAATTTTAGGAATTTTTTTTACTGTTCCCCCTATTTGCTTTTTCCACTCATTTGAGTGAGTATTCATAGTGTCCAAAGAACTTGGAAAACAGGGAAGTGTCAGGGAGCTTTCTGATTCTGGAAAAAATCAGGAAATTTTTCTATTGTTCTGAAAGTACATTTCCTGTTCATCTGTATTTTGGGGTTATTTTCCCGGAGATTGTGGTAATCGTTAGAAGTTTCTTGTTACTGTATAATTTAAACTTTTCATTACTGTCAAAACTATTTAAAAAATTTGGCATATTATTTCTTTAGCATAAATGTCCTATTATGTGTATTATTATATAAATGCATTATTTATTTGATCTACACATTTGGATAATTGGGGAAATTAACACCCTCGTATTTGTGAAACCAAATTCTATTTAAAGGTTTTGTATTCCTTACTTGTTATAAATATCAATATGTGTAAAAATATTCTTTTCCGCATAACTGTAGTGGTTAAAAAATACTTGGTGTGCAAACACCTACTCATTGTCTAAAGCTTTTTTATTATATTTTCAATCAGATGTAGAAAGTACTGTTATAACCCAAAAAAGAAAACTCTATATTTGTATTTAGGACTTAATACACCAATTCCATAAGTTAAATCTCGATAGTGTCTATTCATTTCTTACTCTTGAAATTTTTCATGATATAAGTAGGGAAATGTGAATACCATTTTAACGAAACTCTAAAAGATGTATTTGGTTGTGTGTCTAATAGATTCTTACAAAAGTTTGAATTTGAAAAGGACTGCAAGCTGAGATTTTGGTTTCTTTAATATGGATCTAATGATGATTATATGCCTTGTGAATGCTAGGGGAAAACAATATACAACAATTAATGATAATTCTTACTCATCAATTTTATTTTTTGTTGCAAAGAATATATTGATGGCGATTAAATTTTTTAATAAATTTAGAATTATTAATTAAATTTAGCTTCTACACTGTAGTGATAAGCAACTTATACAAAAGCTATTTCTATTTCTCTGTAAGATGTCAGCATTCTGTCCAAAACTAGATATTGATATCTGTTCCCAAAATTACTGTTAATCTTGCTAATTTGGCAAGATATTTCATAGTTAAACACATAGTATTTTTCTACGAAATAACGCAAATCCACAGTATCAATGTTCAATTTCTAACTTTTCAAATTTTTAACCGCTTTTATTTTATCTAAGCTCTTTCCCGCAACTTTCTCGTCTAGCTAATCATATCTGTGTAAGATCTTTCTGAAGTTTTGTCAAACATTCTAAATTGGACAAGTTTTTTTTTTGTTCTTTTTCTATCAATATTTCCTTGGACAAGAGTCTTTCCAGATGCCAATTGTTTTAACTTGAGTGTACATTTTCAAGTTGCTTTGCTTAAAAAATTTTTCTTTTTAGCGATGCTGCTAGAAATAATTCCCGCCTTCTGCATGTGTTATCGGATCTGGTCCAGACATTCTTAGATATTGAGCGTGACATCAATTCTCATCTCATTGAGCATGGACTCATTCCATCGCGAAGTGGCCCTTTCACTCAGCAGGACGAAGAGACTGGTAATTGTTTAAAATTATTTTTAAATAATTAATTATATAAAATATATAAACACTATTTATAAACAGTTTGAAGAGAATGTTAGAGAAAACATAATCTCCTAATATTCTTGTCTTTCTTTAAATCCTTTATATTAACTTTGATTTTGTGTGTATGCTTGTTGATGGCGGGCAAATATGCAGAAGCCTAATTAACCCATTTGCTGTCATCTTCTTCTTCTTCTTATCAAGGACTATGGGGACTAAGGCACCTCTGCTTAAGCATTTTGTACCAACCCCATATCCCGTACAGATCGGTAGTGGGCAGTACTGCACAGGATGTAAGCGCACACTCGCAAGAGGAAGTGCACAAGTCTACCTATAGCCACCGAAGAGTTCATTTCTACCTCTTTTGGTAGCTATCCTGTAGATGGCAGCACTACCGACCGTATGTGGAACTTCTTAATTTAGAGGCAATACCAAGCAGAAGATTCCACCAGAAGACTTGGCTTTGCCACCCCCAGAGGTATTGATTTGTATGGGAACTTGGAGGACTTTGCGACCATGACTGATTTAACGTGCTCCAGTCACCATTAGCGAACATGGCGGTCTTTAGTCGGTCCCAGGCCCGAACTCGAAACCTCAGGGCTCGCAACCTTCTAGTTGCGAGAACGATACTCTCTCGACTGGGCTACGCGGCCCTATTTGCTGTCATACAATCGGGCTGAAACTTGGCAGATAAATTCGTTGTCTATGACAATGCATTCTATCAAATTTTGGGGCTGTAACTGTCACTAAAAGGTTGCTTTTGCGGAATACTAATAAACCAACTTTACGTCATCTAACCATGCTAAAAAAGTAGTTAACCGATCATTAAAGAAACTCTTTCCTGTTGCCAAAATTGTTTTAATAAATAAATTATAAAATTGTTTTAATCCATATAAATAAAAGATATTTAGATGTAAGTACATAAATTCACGTTTATATTTAATTAATAAATTTTGAAAAGTAGTATGCCGCACATTTTGCTGATAGAAATGTTTGATATTTAAAATTAAATGCAAACACCAAGCATATGCTCTTTATAGAATCGGTGCTGTGTAAATGCATATAAAAATTGGCAATGCCTATAAAGGCAAATTAATTCCCATGAAAGCAAAAAATTAAAAGCTTTGTTTTTGTGGGTTATATTATTTAAGTTTAGTATCTATTCAGTTGGGTTAGGCAATATTTGATGGAGCTTGTTAATCTATTAAAAGTACATTGAGGTGGTTTGGTAAGAATAGCTTTTCATTTGATCACTTTAGTAGTTAAAAATCTGTTTATATTTCTGCCAAAATAACAAAATAAAAAAAAAAAAAGCTTATATCGACAATTAATGGATTGTTGTGACATTCAGGAGAAAAGCATTGCTTCATAGTGAAGCAATTTTGTATCTCAACTCATGTTTAGGACTGAGAATAACAAATACTTTCTTATTATGTATTTATTATCCAAATTTAATCTAGTTGTGATTTCTTTTGCTCGTTGTGTTATTTTTCTTAACTTGTTAACTGTAAATGATGGCAAGTGTAATATTTTTCCAGAAATGTAGCAGATTATTGACATTCTGTATTTTAAATATGGTTAAGATTCAGTTTCTAAACTTCGTTATCAGAATAAAGCCATTTAAAAGTGCATTGAACTTCTATCAGTATTAATTACTAATTCATTGATACTTAATATAGTTTTAGCATTTTTTGTGAGGTCTGTCAATGCATCAATTCTAACACGTACAATCTTTATGTGTGCAGGACACAGTGTTGGCTCTAGGGAGGACTTTGCTTCTCTGAGTATTGGTGAGTGCCCTAATCTGGAATTAGTGGAAGATGGCCCTGATCTCACTCCAAGGACATGGGACCTGTTTGTTGCCGTGGGAACATACGATACTGAGATCGAAGGGGAGGATGTGGTCTTGGGTAAGACTTCTATTGGGTACTTTTCTAATACAGTGATTGTTATGACTAAATAGCTGTCGAACTTCATGTGTCAATTAAAGTCTTTAGAACATGAATAGACCGTTTCCATTTTTAAATCCTTTATATTATCTTCGATTTTGTGTGTGACTGGATATGTCAATGGCGAGCAAATCTGTGTAGGCTTAATTAACCTCCTTGCCGTCATCCCATCGCATTGAAATAGCATTTAACTGATCCTTAAAAAAACTTTCCTGTTGCCGTAACTGCTTTAATAAATAAATAATCAGAATAAATAAAGTTTTAATCAGAATAAATAAAAGATATTTGGATGTGAGTGCATAAATTCACATTAATTTTTAAATCCTTCATATTAACTTTGATTTTGTTTGTTTGTCGATCTGAGCGGAATTTGCAGAAGCCTAATTAATTCCCTTGCCATCATCCAATCGGGCTGACACTTGGCAGATAGGTTCGATGTCGATGACAATGCATTCTATCGAATTTTGGGGCTGTTACTGTCAAATAAAAGGTCGCTCTTACGGAATACTAATAAACCAACTTGCAGTCATACAATTGTGTTAAAATAGCATTGAACCGATTATTGTTGAAACTCTTTCCTGTTGCCAAAATTTTTTTAATAAATAAATAAAATTACTTTAATCAGATGAAATAAATGATATTTGGATGTGAGAGCAGAAATTTACGTTCATTTTTAATAAATTTTGAAACTTGGTTTGCCACATATTCTGCTGATAGAAATGTTTTTGATATCGGCAATGTGTTAATAAATATAAAATTGACAATGAATATGAAGGATTTTTTTTAAACTCTGTTGTTATGGGTTTTATTATTAATGAATAAATTTTGAGAAGTTGTTCATCTCGTATTTTGCTGATAAAGATGTTTTTAATATTTTAAATTAGATGCAAACACCAAGCACATGCTGACAACAGAAACAGTGCTATGTTAATGAATATAAAAATTGGCTATGCATATAAAGGATTTATATTAAAAACTTTGTTTTTATAGGTTATATAATTTTATTTTATGAGTTATCGATATTCTAGGATGCAGTTTGACGATCTTAATCACAATGCCCATAGACATGATCATTCTTATCAACTCAATTGGAGTCATGTTTTCTTTTTCATGACAAAAGAAAAGATGAAATTAATGATTTCATCTTAACTAGTCAGGTTTCTGACAATAAATTTGTTCTTTTCTTGTTCCAAGCTAAATTCCTAATTTCCTATTTCTTTCTAACATTTGCTTTTTTTCAAAAAACGTTAAATGAATGATTTCTTTTTAAAGAGTAAGATTTCTAACAATAAATTTGCTCTTTTCTTAAAAATTCAAATATTTTGATCTATTTAAAAATGGTATCACTGTTTTAAACATGAAGTCATGGATTTCATATACTGGTACACTTATGACAGGTTTTTAACTGTCTTTTTCCTTTGAAATATAAATTGTTATTTTCAGATCATGATTATTATTTTTTAATTTCTGGGCATAAGAATAAAATATATGTTTCTCTAAATAATGTAAAAAATCATTCTAAGTATTATTTCCGACAAAACTCTTGAAGTATCTAAATTTCAGGTGCCAGTCGTCGTCTGAGACTAGCTGTCGATCATGTTTTGAATCTATTGACTCGAGCACTAAACAATCAACAAAATCAAGATCTGAAGCTTCTTCTGAAAAGAAATGAAGAGCTGTCCCAAGAACTGCAGGAAGAGAGCTTAGGCAGGGATGCTGTACACATGGAGCTTGTTACAGCTGAAAGTAAGCTTTTAAAACTTATGGACTTAGATATTATTTTTTCTTGGTGGCTGGCTATCTAGTCTGTATTTACATGGGTTCTTGGTAACTCGGTGATTAGGATACTGCAGGAGGTGCATTCGCACTAAACTTCCTAATAATCTTTAAATTTTTTGTTTCTCCCTAAAATTTCTAAAATTGTACTTAAATTTTTTGATAATTCTTAAAAAAATTAAAAACCCAGAAAATTCCATGATTTTTCTCCAAAACCTGTATAAAAATCTCGATATTCCTCCAGATGAGAAAAGTGGATTTAATTAAATTTGCAAAACTGTATAACAACTGTTTTGCTAAAAAGTTGTTGAAAGTTTAATTTGTGGATAATTGGCAGTTTTTTCCGGTATCGAACTAAGCTTTGGAAAGAATATGCCTTTGTTAATAGCCTATATCAGCTTCAAAAGAAATAGACATAATTTTTTTTAATTAGTCTGAAAATTATAAGAACTACCCCTTAAATTTTAAGAATTACCCCTAAAATGTTCCTGAAATGTTTGGAATTACTCCTATAATCCCTAACTAATTTTTTTTGAAAACTTACTGTGCCTCCTGATACTGGTCGACCAGGAAAATAACATGGTATGGGTCCCTGATAGTTTGTTCTACATTTTGCAACTTAGGGCTCACTCAACTTCACTACTAGAAGACACCTCCCTGTCATGAAATAGTGGATTTCTTTCATCCAAGATCTCTTTGTTTCATATCAGTTTGTTGTCCAAGGGCTCTTCATCAAATATATTTCTATTTTCTTATAGATAAAAAAGAACTTATCATCAGTAGATTTACTTATATCCTTCTCTTCTTTTAAAGCAGACATTATTCAAGTTATTTGTAAAGCTTATGATCAATTGTTAGCATTTCTTTACTAAATAAATCAAACTGGGAAAAACAAACAAAATATTATGGTTTTGACATTCTGAGCTATTTCTATTTAAGAATTATATAAATTTAGGTTAAGATTTACTGTACGGTCCCCCTTGGCGACTTAAAAAAAAAATCGCCAAATTGAAAATGACGTCAAAAGGCTGTGTCACCAAATCTAAACGATCATTAGGATTACCAGAAAACTTTGGTGATGAGTTGCCACATTTGGCGCCAAATTGCCAACTTTCAAAAAGTCGCCAAGGGGGACTGTACAATAAATCTTAACCTGAATTTATTTTGAGTATTGCCTTAATGATCAAAAGAAATAAAAATTTCAGTATTTGCTTAAATTGTGTGGCAAATGTCAAAACTGGAGCTTTTAAAGGGTTGCCACGCTCCTGGAAAACCTGGAATTGTCAAGGAAAATGAAAATGCATAAAAAAGGTCAGGGAAATGTCAGGGAAAACTAAAATTTTTTATATTTTCTGGAAAACTCAGGGAATTTCTTACAAATTCAAGTTTTCTTCCAAGAAGTTCAGTAATTGTTTTCATAATGCATATCTGCATTCTGGAAATTTGATATTTCATGTGATATTTTCTTGCAACAATGTGGAAAAGCACCCGCTGAAAGCATATTGTCTGAAAAACAGGTGAAAATCTTTCGCTTTTACGCCGATTTCCGCTTTTTTTCCCTGAGATTTTTCATTTTTTCTACAATTTTATTATTTTTAGCGGACTTTGTATGGCTTTATCAGACTGAAATTGTCTAAAACACCCCTCAGAAAAAATTTCTAGCTTTGCCACTGTTCTGTATATACATTAATACTCAAATATATTCTTATTTGGCTATTTTGTAGTTCAAAATAACACTGCTTATATTTTTCCTCTTTTTTTTTTAATATATTTTGACTGTTTTCTAGGGAAATATAAAGGGAAATGTACACACAGATTGCTACTTCTACCATCTAATCAATTTATCTTTGTGTGCAAGTACATCAGTGTTTGGTGACACAAATCACAAACATTTAACTTTTCCATGAAAAAGTAGATTTCAGCTTTTTTTACTAAAATTTTGATTAATTGATAAAAATGCACATTAAAATATCGTAATTTTTTTTCTGTATAATCCATATTTAAAATTACAATTTTAACTGCAATTGTTTGAAAATTTTTTGTTTACTTTGGCTTGAAATGAAACCTGGAAATTTAAAAAAATTGTCTGGAAAACCTGGAAAAGTCAGGGAATTTTGTTCTGCCTTTTGAGTGGCTACCCTGTTTTAAAATCTTCAAAAAAAGTAGGAAAAGGAAACCACACATTACTTTCTGTTTAATTTTTAATCAGCTTTTATTACTTTTATGTATGATAATTTAAGGCAAAGTGAGGCTGACAACTCTCTTATATTGCTGTAATATATCAACTCTGTTTTAAAAAGAAACTCAATCTCTTTATCGATTTTCTATCCCTCAGAAAACGATTTGCGAAACAGAGATTGGAAAACACGATCTTGACTTGATTTCTTTTTTCATCAAATTTATATTTTGTTCGATTTTGAAATGTATTAAAAAAAAAGAAAAAAATGCTGTAGAGTGTTGCCATAAAACTAAGAAGAAGGCGATGTGCGACTCTTAATCTCATGTAAATTGGATTCTAATTGTGCTGTTGTTTATGCTTAATCTTTGGAAGATGTATATAATAGTTATTTATATGCCTAGTTGGGAAAATAATACTTTTTCAAATGAGGCAAAATGCTTATTTGACAAGTGCGATAGCATGTGTCAAATAATTTCCCGAGTTTAAAAAAGTGATTTCACGCATGTTGCATGCAATATTTTTTATTATCACTTGCAAAAATATCTTTAATACATATATAAACTAAAGTTGGCAACTTCAGCCAATGAATGCTTTCTAAAAATGTAATTTCTGTACTATAAAACAAACTACTACTATACTTTCAAACTATATAAAATTTGAGCACAAGACATGCAGAAAGTACTTTTTCACGCTCCTCATGGTAATCTGCTACTTTTTAACAAAGTTTTCTGATTTTCATGAGTATATTTAATTAGGACAATCATTGTGCCATTTGGAAAATAAATTGATAACTAGTGGTTTATGATATTTATAGCTGCTCTGATCCCCATAAGGTTGGGAACAACTAAGAATTTTTGCTTTATAAAACATATTTACATACATTTGATGGAAGAAACAAGCTTTTAAACAAATTCTTTCCCTCAGGCACGATTCGTAAACTGGAAGGGGAGAAGCAGAGACTGGAAGACTTGAATCGAGATTTAAAGGAGAATCAAGAACTACTGAAGAGGGAGGTGCGTACAGAGAAAAATAGGGTTGCACAGCTGTCGCACGAGAAGGAAGTGGCAGAGGATAACATACAGATGTTACAGGGCCAGTGTGAACTGCTGGCCAGCAGGCTGGGTGACCCAGAGAAAAGTAAGATTTTTTTTCCTTCTTTCTTTTTGCCTCGGAATAGAGTCAATATTCTTATTGCGTTGTAGTGCTTTTTAGTTAATTTTATACAAAATGTTTCATTTCATGTATGAATAGGAAGTGCGACCTGCAAGTTCTTTAGTCACATTTATTATTAAACAATATAAATATTGCGATAAAGGTCAAGCTTTATATATCTCAATATGCTGTGATCTTGTTTTATAGTTATATCTAACAAAATAACTTTTTTTAAAACTGGTAAATAGAAGTGGGTTTATTGGTCAGCAGAAGTTGTGGATATTTAGTGACAGAATTAGTTTTCAAGTTAATGAAGCCCAACTTTTAGCTGAAAAGCAGAGCACTATTTTTGCGGCAGAAAATTGCCCATGAGAGGGAAATCTTGTAAATTTATGACCAGATTTCCATTACATGCAAGGACTAGTATTTTTATATAAAAATACTAGTCCTTGTATGTAATGGAAATCTGATAATAAGTTTACAAGATTTGTTTCTCTCATCTTGCTGTTATATAATTGCTTAGTTGATTTTCTGCAAAGCACAATTCTCTTAATATATTTATTTAAAGTGTGGACGAAGCCTTCAAGAGTTGTAGTCATTTATTAGCAGACATTGTTTCCCAAGTTGGAAAGATTTTCCTTAGAAACTAATAAGAAATGATTATGAACTTACTAGTTATAAGTTTTAGAAAGCTTAGGTGCAGGTATAAAAGCAAATTAGAAAGTAAACTTAGAATTAATTTACTTTGAGTAGATGCTAGTGTTTTTGTTCTGAATTTTAATTGTAAAGCTCTTATTTTGGCTACTATAAAAATATCTTTCTCATAAAATCAGTTGGCTTTATGCTAATTGTTTTTTGAAAACTATGCTAAAGTTGCTGCAATATAACAGAGTTTGTGCTTATTTTTGATAGATCCTTTAATTCCTTCTTTTTCGTCTTGGGTCCTTAATTTTCGATTGCGGGTTATTTTCCTTTAAATGTTTCCATCTATCCAAATTTGATTTTCTTATTTCCCCCTTCTACTGGTTTAGACCCACTGCACTTCTATTTACTTCAAGTGTAGTTGGACTTTCGTTAAATATAGAAAAAAAAAAAAGTTTCCCAAATCATAAATAAAATTCCATATACATGTTATGTAAATTGCTTATTTATCCATTTTTATTCTTATAAAGTAATGTTTAGAGTTTAAGTCTAGGAAAATAATGAGTTTTTGTCCCTACAAATTTCTAAGAAGTCCTTAAAAATTGTAAAGTTTATTAAAGAGTCTTTAAAAACTACTTATATTTTACTTTTCAAAAGCTGTATGAACTTTTATAATGTAAAATAGACCCTTCTTAGACAATCAAATTAAAATGAAAAAATAAGCTCATATAACAAAAATCAATCTCCAATTATTTTAAGTACACTTGTAAAATCTGTTAATATTGTATATTCAGTGAAATAGAACTCTATATTTTGAATTAAACAATTCAAAATCTTTTTTTGTATTTTTACTTGTAAATTATGCATGCTATTATTAGGCAATTTTGATTTATATGTTTTTTAAATACATTTTATTATTTCTTCTTTTGCACTTTTTTATTATATTATATGTTATTTTATTTTATGTGCACCACTTATTATAAAAACAATGAATGCTTCTTAATTATTCTTAATATTGTCCTTTTAGTCTTAACACATAACTTTGTGCGGGTATCATACAAGTATACATAACCTAATTCAAAATTTTATAACTAATAACATAATCCATATTATTCTAAAATTGTAACAATGCTTTGGTTTCATTGGTAGTTGTATAATTATGAAGCATTCTTAAGTTATATCTCGTAGGTATGTGCGAGCAACAAATTTTTAGATAAAATTGCATGACTATATAAGTAATGGGTATTTTGGTGAAGTGTAGCATTTTGTTTTTGCATGTCAGTATAAATTAACTAATTTCATGCATGGCCATTAACCTATGTTTTACTAATACTATTTTTTTTAATTTTGTTACCATATGTTTTGTTTGGTTTGAAGCATTTTACTAATCATTGCATGTTGAAACCAAGCACATACCTTATTTACATTAACTGCTACTATTCTTGGTTTTACAGATTTTATGACTGACCAAATTTTCGGATTTCAAAATTTATTTGTGTTATTGTTAGCTATCAAAAAATTAGTTTCTTAATGAAAATAGTTCACTTGTATCTCTTTTAAAAAAAACTTAAAACAATGCTTCGTTTGAAAACATTTTTTGCTATTGCATTCTGAAAACAAAAAGCTGCAAAATAAATAAGATCTTTACATAATATTTGGTTTAATTTTTCTTTGTGTAACCCATTAAGCAATCAAATTTATATTTTATTCTTGAATCTATAAGAAGATTTAAAAAACGAAGAGAAATATTTTTTAAAGTAATCAAATTCCCTATCAGATTTAAGACAGAACTGTTTTGAGATAGAATAACAAGACAGAACTGATTTGAGATAAAATAACAAGACGGAATACCTCTAAGCGTGATTTACATTGCTATTCTTTATTAAAATATAAAGATACCAGATATTGGATTGTTATCAGAATACTAAATAAAAGACATGAACTTAGTAACATATATATATTGCTTAAATTGGCTATCAGAAATTTTTAACATATATTTGTATAACTATTTTGGCAATGAAACAATATATATATATAACTTTCTTAGTACTTTTTAGTTTTTGAAGTACTATTAATATTTCAATAAGTAAAAATATTATTGAATTTCCTATGTCCAAAATGTTCTTGTGAAAATTGCCTACCTAAGAATTTTAAGTTTGAGGTCGGGCAAAGCTGTCCATACATCATCAAATCTCTATTCAAGCTTTGTTAATGAATTATATTACTTTTTTTTTTATAAACCTTCCTTATAATAAATTCTTCTAAAAGTTTATTTTATTATCTCTCTCTGCCTTTTTTGTATTTTTTTTTCTTTAGTGACCTTTTTTTAATTACTGTTCTTGTTTGACAGCATAATCTATCGATTGTACTTTTGCGTTTTTTTAATCATTGAATTCATTGACCTTTCAACTTCGTATAATTTTGATAAGCAAAATGGAATATTCAAAGTAAGGGATTCTCACAGTAATCGTACATATTCATATTGCTTTGTGATTGAAAAAAATATGGTGAATTTTTCATATAAATGTTACCTCTTGTGCATGGATGTCTTTGTTTGTTCTCACTGTCATGGCTTTATTACTTGACTGTTTTGTCTAGTGTTATCATTTTCTGAAATATCTAACAAAATATATACTTATTAGATTTGTTTTATTATGATATATATAAATGATTTTCAAGGTAAAAAAACACAATAATTTACTCTTATAACTCTAAAACATAATTTTTTAGGGGTTATTCATCACTGTAAAAATAAACTTTCCCTATTTCAAGTAATTTATTACGTCTGGAAATTTCTTAATATTTTTTACAATTCTTTATTTTTTCCAAGTATTTGTGATTTTTGTCTTTTTTTTATAAGCTCTGCACCCTCCTCTCTAACGTTCACCAACCCTCAGGGATTGTTTTGCAATGAAGTCACCTGTTCAATAATGCTTGCTCACTAAATCCCAAACTCGCTAAGGTCGCTAGTAAAAATTCATAACTAAAAACAGTCCAACAATGAAAGCTTTGTGACAAAATCCTGGAAATCAATAAATTAACAACTACTATCCTTAAAATATCAGGCACATAGTCTTTGCAAACAATAGCATTCAAATCGACATTGAATCTATCTCAACTCTGAAAACCAAGGTTGTCATTTTTTTTATTACTATCTAACAAAAAAAAAAAAAAAACTATTTTGTATATTAAATAAAATATCTTGTGGAATTTTTGAATAATAAAATAATACCATAAATGTATCACATTTTTGAAAAGTACCGAAATTTTTACCAATTAGAGCACACTTTTCAAAACATTTTGGAACTTTGTGATTGGTCACGAATCCTCATGAGTCGCCAGTGACAAAGCCATATTCAAGTAATATTCAAAATACTGCATCTGAAAACACTTCTTTTCTTATTTAAACTTGAGAGGAGGAAAAGGCTAAATAAAAAAACGCCAATATTAACCAATTTAAATTTGTTACATTCACGTCACTAATTTAACAATCCGAGTTCTTATTTTTTTAATGAAATCCTGATGATCTCTATGTTTGTGGTAAAATTAATTAAGAGAAATTAATCTTTTTTTCAATACTTTTCTGCTCTTTATATTAAAAAAACAAAAACACTAATTGTGGCATTTTAACAAACTCTGGGTAGATGCATAAAAAATATAGGTGTGGATTTTTGTTAGAAATAGACACAAGAGAACTATCCATGTATGTTGTTAAATAAATTTTTGTAAGTTTCCAAGTTACACTGCATAATAACATATTAAGTGTCTGTCTGGATGTAGGTGGTGAGTGATTAATAGTGAAACTATGTAAACATGAATTTCTTTTAATGTGAACAGTTTGATTTGTCACTGACAAATTGTCATTTTTTTTAAAAAAAATTTTTAATTTGAAGTGCTGCTTAACCATTTATTTAAAAAAAATTCCTCTGACTTATGAAATAAGATGGAGAAAAAAAAGGGGGGGGGGGGGGACGACGACAAGAAGATACAAAAGGGCACCACTTGAACAAATTACAGGGTTCTCATGCTTCTTAAAAGTCCTTGAAATTTTTTTCATTAAATTTGCTCCTTGAAAGTCCTCGAATTTTTATGCGACCACCTCCATTTTGTATTTTTATGTCTAAAGTATGTAATTTTATGGTCCTTGAATTTTCTTTAAAAGGTCCTTAAAAAACCTTGAATTTTTCTCTCCAATAAAAGTGGGAACCCTGAATCATCATTTGATTATCTTTTTCAAATGTTTTGAACAGTGTACTAAAATCAGGGTATCAGGAACAAGGAAAATATAGAAAGCAAGGAAATATCAGGGAACTTGGCATTACTTGAAATATCACAGAATTATTTATCAGGAAATTTCTGAAAAACTATAGTTAAATCGGGCAACTAAATTTTTTTCATTAATAAATTAAAAAACAATAAATCTCAGTATTCCACAAAAGCAAGAAAATTTAATAAATTCCTTTAAATTTAATTTCAATGGTTTACATCAATATGAAAACACAGATGACCAAAAATTGTCAGCAAAATTCAAATTGTTTTTCCACTTGATGTAGGAAAATTTACGAGTTAATCTAAATTTTTTTAATTGTATAAAATTAAACCTAGTTGGTGGTGATTAGTGGATAAGAAAATATTTTAAAAGTGATATTTTAGTTTATATTTTCAGGGTTCATACGCCTTAGGAAGAACGGAGAAAACCTGGAAAACTCGGGGAAATTAAATCAGCCTTAAAATCTCAGGGGAAAAAGAAAAATCTCCTCAAAAACATGGAAAAAGTCATTGTTACCCTTAAAAAAAATCATACTCTTTGGTGCTCTTTGTTTAACCTAAATCGAGGAATTGAAGTTGCAGAATTATTTGATAACAAAGACTTGCAGAAAGTTATTCTTAAGGAAAAAAGATTTTTTTCAAGTTATCTGAAGAATTTGTGTAATCAAGGTTTGACTATATTTACGTGGTTAAAAATAATTTACTCTGTGATGGAAAACACAACACTTGAAAACTCGGGGAATTTTTTTCCTTAAATTGAGTAATGAACCCTGATATATTTATTTCAGGTATCCAAAATATTTGGACTGATAGCATAAACTTTGGATATGTTAACATTTTATTTCCCCCAATAATTTACCTCAACAAGCTGTTTCTATCCTTCAATAACTCAGAATCCCGAAGCTGTTTCTTAACATTGTTTTCCCAAGGACCACCTTTAGTTTACAAAGTTACTTTAAAAACTTTTATATGAAAGATATCACTGTTTGCTGTTTCTGCTTTAGTAGACTAAATCTCACTACACCTTTACTAATTACCGTTGCTAAACTATTTTAACCTGTTTTTATGCTTGGGTTATGGTACTAATGTTGCTAAGGATTTGGGAGCTCGCACATTCCTTGGAGATATCCTCTATCAATGTGGATTGATCTCGCACTGTTTTTTAACTATTTTCTCTTCTATGTTTTATTGGGGTTCTCTCAGCGTGCGATTCTAAAATGTCGAATTCCTCCGACACTTGTGTCCAAGCAGGTTTGTTTTTTTCTCTTTTGTGTTGGTTAACAGACCTTAGACATCTGAATTGACAAGGAATCATTTTTTGGGGGGAAATATTTTTTGGTTTTTGAATCTACGAAAATTAGTTTAAAGATTTTTTTTTTTTTATATTTCCATTATTAGTTATAAGAATTCAGTTTATAGGATAAAAGAATATATCAGTAGAATAGGAATAATTTTGATTTGTATTCACCTGATACTTAATGCGGTGGAATGAGACTAAAGAGTAGTGTCCCCTCCCCCCCCCTTTTTCCACCAACAATCTTGAAGGGTTCCAGTACTGAAATTTTGCCGAAAAATCAAAAAAAAAAAAAAAAAAAACATTTATTATTATTTCCAAAAATAGTAAATAATACTAAAAATAGTAACATTAAAAAATAGTATTAATAAAATAGTAATAGTTTTAAATAATAGTAATTGTTTTTTATTATTTTAAAAAATAGTAGTAAATATATTCCTGAAAAGAATGTTTTATCTTATTTCTTCAGTGATTAGAATGGCAAGAAATTACTTGTTATTTAGATATCACTCATGGGCGTAATGCATTGAAACATCTGTTTAAAGTGCTATTTTTGAACGTTAGTGTTTTTCACAGGTGTTGCAAATTCAAATCGATATATCTCCAGGACCATTAACAATTGACTATTCAAGTTTTTGGAGCACTTAATTTGTATAGTTTTAAACATTTTCTCTTCACAGAATTTTATTTTTTAAATTCTGTTTTAAATTATAACATTTAGTTTAAAGGATAACATAAAAAAAAATTAATATTTTAACTTTGAGATTTTTTTGAATTTTTTCTTATTCACGCATTAAAATTCTGTTAAGACAATATTTTCTTTATGTAATTATGTATTACAAAAAGCTTTCACTTTGAAAAAAAAAAAATTCTTGACCTGTATCAAAATACGTAAAAATCAGTTATAGATTATTTTTTTTTAAATAAAATAAACACAATATTTAAGAAAATTTTATCTCAAATACATATAAGTAGCATCTAATACATAAGATTAATTTTTGACATAAAAATATTTATAATTAAATTTTTTTTTTTGGTACTGGACCCCTTAACAAGTATGTATAAAAAATGATTGAAAGATATTATTAAAATGACAATAGAAACATTTTACAGATGTCCAGGGTCTGGTAATGTGTAATTTTAGTTTGTTTTATGTTTATATTACATTTCAGTTCATTCTTTATATTATACTTTATTATTGGGTTAACAACTAATTACTGAATGAAACTAATATTTCCTGACTTGTTGTTAACAGTAAAATAGTTATCATGGAATTTTGAGGTAGCAAAAGTGAAGTAAAAAAAAAAAAAAAAAAAACTTATTGTTTGTTATTAGTATTAGATTATCACTCTCCTTGCTGTGCAGTTTTTATGTATGACTTACCAAATGTTATTTTCTCTTACTTCAGAAGTGTGTTGATATATGTTAAGATTAGTGAAGTTTTTTAAAAACGGAATAAGATCCTCTAGCAGTGCAGAGCTTTTCTAAAAACCATTGCCACATTTTGTTATGAATGGAAAACAGGGTCCCCACAGTCATTAAAAGTGCTTAAAATTTTTGAACTTGTTTTCCGGGCTTTGATAATGCTTAGAGGTCATTAAAAGTCCTTAATTTTTTTTATGTTGTTTGTCCAACTGCAAAATTTATAAAAATACAACTAAGGCTTCCTATCCTCGCATGACCGCTACTTATCCCCAGTGTATCGGAATTCTCTTGACATACTTGTATTACGTATGCGCCGACTTGTAACTTTTTTGGTAGAATATACTTCCTTAAAAATTCATATATAGACATGATGCCTGAGGGCAAGTTTTTAAATGTTCTTAAAAACATTATTTAGGCCCTTTAAAGTCATTGATTTTCATTCTGTGATTTGAGTGGGAACCCTGGAAAAATTGCGGATTCCCTTAAAATCAAATCAAACTGTAACAAAGTCTTTTAGTTGGCATTTATGAAGAGTAATGCTTCAGCCATTTAAAAGAGTTGGTATGACTTGTATGAAGAGCATTCTACTTTCAATATCGTACTTTGAAAGTAATATAACGTTTGGAGACCCCTTGACCTGAGTATATCAGTTACAAAAACTGTAGAACTTGTGTGTAGTAAGGGGCACAGTGTCAGCTATTATGATAGCTTTTGTAAAACTTCTGTTCAAAACAGTGGATGGAAGTCAAAAGGTCTTCAATTTATGTAGATTCATTCTCAGGTGGATTAGTAGTTCAAAAAGCCACAAGGACCAAAATGAAAAGTTGTCGCCTAGACCTTGTATCAAACAAAAGATTACAATGAAACTCATCATGAACCGTAGTTTAATTTTTTTTATGGATTTTAGGTTTCCCTGATAGTATTGCATTAATATAAAAGAAATTGAACATAAAGCTCTGTGAAATGAATAAAAAGTATGAAATTTTAACAATGCTCATTCATATTTGAGAAATATCCAGGCCAGAATAACTTGCTTACATTTTTTTATTATTTTTTTAGACAATCATTTGCTGTAATAGATTAGGATTAGATATGGGGTATAGGTTCATTTGATGGATATTTGTGTCATAGATATGCACATTTTAACTGGATGGGTTTGTAATAAGAAGAGCAAATTTGATATCATATTCGTTTTATTCTATCTTTACAAATTAATTTAATTTAACCAAAGCATCCTCAAATTAAAAAATTTCAAATCTCCTATATTTCTGAACTATCCCTAATCTGAATTTTTTTTTTCTCTCACATTAATCTTTTTCAAGAAATAGCTTTCTAATGAAAATGCAATTAGTTCTAATGTTTCCTACATTTCAAGTCTGCCAAATGATTCTTATTCTTATGAAAGGAGTTTCTTGGCTATTACCTAAGAAGGTAATATATCCATAACAGCTTGACAATCATGTCACCAATAGCTTTTGAGTTATCTTAACATCCTTCAATCCATTTCCAATGATATTGCTCTTGATCATTGATTTCTGTAGAGAAAGTATATTTTTAGTTAAATTTCCAATGTTCCATGTAATGCTCACATTTTAGTGGAAATTAAGGCAGTGTGGCACATAAGAAAACAGTGCTTGAAGTTGCAGTCATTACCTTTATTTAGTTAATAATTTGAAAGCTCAGAGAGAGATAAGTTTTACGAGTGATTAAGACAACAGATATCAATTGAATAATAATAGCGTCATGAAACACACTGGAAACTATTCGTGGGAATGGTGCTGAATTTAGCAGAAATAAAAAAATATCAAAGGTGTGTGAACTATAAAACCGTTTAATGCAAGAGCAAGCTATACTGAATATTAATTATATGACCCACTGTTAGAAAAGGCGCTAACGTAAACAAATCTCACATGAACGGGACGTTAAGCTGTAGGCCTCGGCCTGATTAGCCGTCACTGTGCATAAAAATAGGTAGTTGAGCGTACAAACCAACCAACCACTTGAATGGGTTGGCGAACGTAAAAAAAAGTGAAGGTCTTTGAAGGGATAAAAAATATAGGAATACACATTTGAAACAATGAATTAAATTAATGTTGTTACTAAAAAGATATTGCTATTGCATCCATACCTAACATGTGGGACTCAAATCATTGAGTCAGGTAAGTGAATAAAGATTGTTAACCCTTTTTCCATTCCAGAGCTTCTGCAAGAAAACTCCAAGCTGTCTAGTGAGAAGCAGACTGTTCAGAAAAGTCTTAGTAAGGAACGGCAGTCTTTCTTAGACCGCCTCCACCACATGGAGGTGGCATTGGAGGAGCTTAATGCTGAGAAGGAGGCTGTGGTGGAACAGAAATGCAGAGAGATCCAGGATCTCCGTGCCGAGATGGAAGCCATGGAGAAACAGCTAAATTCCAACAAGAAGTTCATTGATGTGAGTTTACTTTTTACACTTTGCCATTTCTCTGAGATAATGTTTTTGCAGTTATTAACATTGCTTTGAAAGAGTAATGTAAAAAGATACCCATAGATTCAGGATATCTTGGTCTGACGAACTTTATTTGGCCTGAAGTATTCACTAAACCAGTGGTTGGCCAGCTCTGACGTAAAAAAAAATAAAGCCATAGAGAACCATATTTTTTTAGGAGTTGGTTATAACTGGCTATCAGCATAAAATAAAACCATATATTATAATAATAATCTTATAGTTGACAAATTCGACAACCCTCAAATATAATATATACATAATCAATGGATATTTCTCTACGTTACACTGCAATTTCAGATGGATGTTCCATGACTGCAAAAACTTGCAGTTGCCTCTGAAGCAATGTACTGCTGGTGGCAAATGGACTGGTCATTTAATATAAGTGTCTCATTATGCAGGACTGATTGCTTACAAATCTTTTACAGGAACAGGCACAAGAGAGGGAACAGGAAAGAGAAGAGTACATTCGTGAGATGAACAGGATGCAAGACATGGTTCGTGAGAAGGAGAAGATACAGAGCAATGAGGCACAACTCACAAAAGATGTGAGTACTGGACAGGGATATAATTCCTTTTGCCAATGGGCGGATTTCCGCTGTTTTTGAATTTATTTTTTAACTTTTTACAAATTTGAAAAAAAATCACTGTTTTTCTACAATTTTCCCATTGATCTCAAGGAGATTGAAATTCCTGCATACTTTTTGACTTCCCCCCCAAACGACCGGTGGAATTACTACTTTTCCCCCGTATTTTTCTGTAATGTTATAGCCTCTATCAGCATTATTTATGTTAGTATGTGGTGGCCACCTTGCTGAGCATTACGTTGAAGAAATGGGCGCTATTCCTGTGATTATGACGAACGATATCGGCGAGAATTACGTTGCTGCATGATGCTCATTTTCGTCTGGTGTTACACTGATCTAATAGTTATTAACGCTATTTTAGAGATCTGCCCCTGTTAGACATAGTACAGTTCAGGTGATACGCAGGTTTTAGTTTTTTTTCTATTGAGATTTCGATCGTTTCTGATAGATCAATGCAAATCTGCTTTACAATTTTGTTGGGCTTGCTTGCGAGTCTGATAACCACAGAACCTGTGTACGTTCAGACTTCCCCACACCTCATGTAATACCACTTTTCTTGCTGATTGCCAGTCATTATCGCTATTATTTACATTGGTATGTAGTGGTTATTTTTGCTTATGTAAGGTCTGCTTTTTTTTTGCTTATATGTAGTCATATGTGACGTTTTTATATTCATTCCATTAATAAGAATGTGTTATAAAATTATTTTGTAACTTGTCAACTCAGAGTTAAATTATTGTTTGTTCTCTGTGTTTTGTTTATTTTTATTTTGCTTTGTGTTAAGAACTGAATGTGCAGTGGGGCTCATAATTATAAGGGCAGTCATAGTTTCCCTGAAATAGCAATAAAGGAACTTTGAATGAGCAATATGCAAACTATATGATAACTTATTGTTACTACACACTTTCAGTATATTTTTCAGCTAAATACATGAATAAATTGTTCTAATTTTTTAAACAGCTATTTATTTTTGCTAATTTTTATTGGTTCAAAATAATAAGGACACATATATTTTTCCAAGCTACCTCGCAAGCACATAATCACAGATTGATATTAAAATTTTTTAACTGTGAGTCCGAGCTTGTTATCTTCGTTCAGTACCATTTTTTACCTTACTCGATTTAGAATTCTTCATGGAAAATAATTTATTGAAATTTGGTATGCGGGGAAGTTGTGTGGAAGTGGTAAGTCTATACGTTATATTTGTAACGTTATTCAAAGATCAAAAGGTGGTGTTGAAAATGGTATTAAAATATGAATAAATAGTACAGTACAGAAGCAAACAGAAACGAAACCCAAGTTGTCTCAAAGAGATCGTAAACGAATTGTTCGCGTTGCTGTCCTAAAAAATATGCTTGCTCTCCAAATTGCAGAGGCTTTGAATAAGAAAGTTTCTAGATCAACTGTTACACATATTTTGAATAAATGTAATACAGTGAAATACATAAAAATTAATAAAAACCGTACTTGACGAAAAGGCATCCGCTTTTACTAAGAGAGGCAGTACTATAATGGCTGAGAGATAATGTGAACTGGAAAAGTATAAATTTTCAATAAGAAACATTTTAATTTAGATAGTCCTGATTTTTTTAAATGTTAATGGTATTATTTAAGATCTGAGAAAAATATCAAGTTTAGCAGGCATTTTAGGGTGGATAATTGGTGTTCTGGGGTGATATTTCTTTAAGCGGAAAGACTGATTTCGAGCATTCTCATACAGTTATGGACAGACATCTAAAAATTCTGGACATACAAGTTTTGGCATATTGAAAGCATTTTGGTGGTGAAAACTTCATATTTTATTAAAGATGATGCATCATGTCACACTTCTAATGCATAAAATAACGTGTTTGAAGAAAAAAATAATCATCAAGCCTGCAAATTCACTAGATTTAAAGGTTATAGAAAATATTTGGAGGTATCTGATAAGGTGGTTTATGCAAATGGGATGCAATATTACTCATTTCAAGGAATCTGTTACTAACTTTCACCTTAAATATGAAAATTCTTAGTTTCTTATAAATATTATTAATGGTAAAGTTTATTATTAAATTTTCTAAAAAATTTTTTTTTTTAAAGTGCGGATTCTTATATAAAACTGGTTTCTAAATATACATTTACCGGTTGGTTGGATTTCTGGTACATGGGTATCACTTGGGTCATACTTCACCGAACAAGCTAACAGATGTCAACCAACATTAAATTGATTAAAAAAAATTGTGAAGTTCAATAAAAAGAAAGTAATACTCAAATTAAATGATAAAAACCAATTTTTAATAAATAGTTAAAAAGATTTTTATGAGGGGGCGAGTTTAAAAGTGATGACAATGAAGCATATTAAAAAGCATACACGTATGAGATTAAAATCGGGACATTCTGTTAAAATATGTAGAAAATAACTCCACAGGTATTACATGAGGGGGCACATTCTGCCAGCAGAAGGTGCACATGGGTGAAGTGAGTGTGGCCTATTTTTATCGAGTTAGGAGCACTTCTTTTTTCTGGAATTGCTGTATTGGGACATATCCGGGTACTAGGGGCTGAAACGAATGCAGCTTGTTAGCTGTCTGTGCATCCCACATGGTCTGCCATGTGAAAGCCTGAGCAGTGTTGCAAGGTTTAATTACATTGTCAGGGCAGAGCCAAGTGCTTCTAGGTCCACTTGCAGATCGTGCAATTGTATATGCACGTTTGTTACCCATGTTCCCCTACATGACCTGGGATCCAACAAAAAAGAGCATTAAAATCTCTCTAAAAGTGTTGTATGAATCTTTAAAATATCTAAAATGAAGGATGGGTTTGGCTTAGTGGATTATTTAATGCATCCAATCTGTGTAAATAATCCACTGACCATGACCTTGCTGTAAATTTTTTTTTAACTGTCTAACAATTTACTGAATGTACAAACTTAAGTTGGATACTTCTCCTGACACAATGAGAACAATTCTTTGCTTTTTTATTTAAATAAAATACAGTCAAACCCGTTAATGCGAAATCACCTAACATGAAATCCTGTATAACGTGAAGTTAAAGCAGTTCTTTGTACTTAAAACTTTAATTTATTCGTTTAAGTGGAGTTTAAACCTTTTGAAGGCAACAAAAGAGCTTTTTTGCGTTAGATATGCTTTAAAATACTGTGTACTGGCTATTTTTAATAAATATTTTTTATACATCATAATATTCATTTTCTTCTTGAAAAACAATAAATATCTTAAGCATAAGTATGTTTTCTTAAAGATATCAAGGGGAACGTAATGATGGAAAATTTAGAAAAAAAAACTGAATACCAGTTACCCTCAATATTAAAAAAATGTTATTGTCCCTTTAAAAAAATTTATGGGCATACACGTGATAGTTTTACATTCTCTAAACTAGGAATTAAGAATATAGATGACAAGTTTTTTTTATGAAATAACATTTATAGTCAGAAAAACATTTTAAAATTTCAATTTTCCTTTTTATATAAAAGTACTTTTTATATTGTATTAAGGATGATTCTGCTTTAAAGAATTAACCCATAAATTAGCTTTTATTTGAAATATTAATGCTAAGTTTATTCTAGAAACTTAATAAAAATATCTTGTGGGTAACTGTGTTCATTTTTTTTCTTTTTCATTCTTTTAACTTTACATTTCTCTTGATAACTTTTTTTAAAAACATACTTATGACTAAAATAATAATTGTTTTTTAAGAAGGAAACATTTTACCATATAAAAATGTTATATATATATCAATTAAAAATATAAAGTACATTTTATTTTAAAGCATATTGAACATTATGCAAAAAAAGCTGTTTTTGTTGCCATCAAAAGGTTTAAACTCCCCTTAACATGAAGTTCAGTTGATTGACTTCGCGTTAACGGGGTTCGACTGTATCAAAGTGTTTTACTTTATTTAACAAATATTTAATTGAATAATAATTGCGTTAATTTCAGATCGAGTCCCTTGAGCAGCTCTTACGTGCAAGGATCGAAGACCATCAAAGTGTTGTGAAAAAGAAGGAGGGCGTAGAAAATGAATTGCGTCAGTCTGTGGATAAAATAAGAGATTTGCATGAAGTCATAGAAGAGCTGGAAACGCAACTGGATATGAAGTGTAAAATAGAGACCGAACTGCGGCAGGTTTGTGGGAAAGAATTAGTTTATTTTAAATTTTACAATGCGTTTTAAATACTGGTTCTTTCAAAGGTATACTTTGACATTTAATTACTAAGGGAAATTCAATTGACATGCGGAAGGGCCATGGCAAAGAACGTTCAGAGTCGAATTTTTTCGAAATCGAGGTTTTCCCACCATCTGCAAGATTATAGCAGATAGTATAATCATGCGGAGTCCTCTGGCAAATCAATATCATGGTATGAAAAATTTTTAGCAACTATTTACCTCAACCTCGATACAAGCCCCGAAACTTGAAACTTTAAATAAACTTTTCTGGTGAATTGAGAAAAATGAACTCTGACCTTTCTTTGCGTAGCCCTTCATATCTTGTGAAATTAATTTTATTAAAATTAGTGTTTCATAATTCATTTGATATCTTGATTTTTAATAAGAAATCGACAGTCTTTATTTGCAAGTGTTATGTCTTAAGTTTTCATTCATTAAGATTTCATTAGTACTGCCTTGTTATTTCTGTGTCTTTAAATTTTCGTATTAATTGAAAATTATGTATATTAAGCACTTCATATTGATAAATGTGATAAATCATTCTTAATTGAATTTTCTGAACATTTTAATAGATTGTATTGTAAATTTGATAATTAACTGTACTTGACTGATGCATTATCAAACCATTGTTTTAAAGAGATTCATTTCTTATAACCTCAGAATGGTATTAACGAAATTTAAGAAATCCAATATTCTCGTGCAAATTCTTTTATTGGTTTTAAAGTTTTATTAGTATCAAACAGGCCAAATTGAACTGCAAAGTAATCATAATTTATTTTCATTCAAAACTTTGGAATTCTGGCATAATAACTAATCATCTGAGCAATTGCTTTACTCAGATGATTAGTGATAATGTATAATTGCTACTCAGCAATGCATCCTATTAATAACACACAATCTTTTCAGAAACTAACTGGTTTGAATGAGTCTATTAGTACGCAGGAGAAGATCCATTTTGCCTTGGGCGAAGAGTCGGCCAAGCCTAGGAACGGCCACGTGAATGGCGAATCCATGGAGCAAATGGAAAACTTAAAGGAGCAGCTGGCCTCACAAAGCCAAGAAATTGAGCAAATGTCCCAAAGCCAGACACTACTACACGAGCTTAGGGGACAGGTAAAACTATTGTTTTAATCTAAATGTTTGTAAAAAAGTTTTTGAAAACAGTTTGATTTTTGTTATAATTGTCATTATGGAATCTTAATAGGAAGTCCTAGTAAGGACCATTCCCTATACTCGCTATGTTACAATCTTGTAACCATATGCATTCTAGTCCGAGAGGTGACTGCAATTTTTGGACCTCATCGAACATCATTCTGAATTTTTTATAGAGATTGGAGAAAAGTGAGTAGATTAGGGAATCCACTGGTCTGCCATGGCAAAAATAGCCGAAACTAATAAAAAATTGACTGGAAAAATGAGTTGAACTAAAATCCGAATGCCAAATATGTCATAACTTGCCAAAAAGAGAACAATTTTGATTTTCAATGAAAAAAAGCGCAAACGATTTCTGATCTCTGGCTCGGTAAAACTTGTATCTTTTAAAAGTAAGCCAAATTGGCGACATCAGTTACGTCATCAGTGACGTAATGTTTATTGCCAACTTGGCTCCCTTTTAATAGATGCAAGTAGACCGTTGCCAGATATATGAATCGTCTGCAACCTTCTTAATTGAAAATTAAAATGCGAGGGTTACCAAATAAAAAAAAAAGCTCATTATTTGTCAAGTTATGGCGCATTTGGCAAATGGATTTAGTTCAACTTATTAAAAGTCAATTTTTGACCAGTTTCGGCCATTTTTGCCACAGCAGACCAGTGGATTCGTAATCTAATCACTTTTCTCCAATTTCTATAAAAAATTCAGAATGATGTTCGATGGGGTCCAAAAATTGCAGTCGCCTCTCAGTCTATATTGTCTTAATTAATCTAAATATTTGTAAAAAAGTTTTTGAAAACATTTTGATTTTTGTTATAATTGTCATTCTGGAATCTTAATAGGAAGTCCTAGTAAGGACCATTCCCTATACTCGCTATGTTGCAATCTTGTAACCCTATGCATTCAGAAACTACTTCTTATTGTACCTTGAAATTTGGTGAGTAGTTACGAAAAAGGTCAATGAAATGCCATATATTGTTTTTATTTAATGTCAATCTATTATAAATGAAAATTAAAATAACAAAAGACTGTTGCATGTGGAGCCTTAATTTTCGAGTTCTTAATTTATGTCATTTCATGAAGTGATCTTTTTCGTACCTACCGGCCAAATGTTAAGGTTTTATAGAAAGTAGTTTCTGAATACACTGGGCTAAAAGATTGTAACACAACGAGTATAGGACATGATCCTTACTAGAACTTTCTCTTAAGTTTACCAAACCCATGGTTCAGAAGCAAAGATGTTGTCTAGCACTAGATTTGCAGTTTACTGAAATTCTGAGATTTCAACTGTCACAAATGAGACATGATCATAATTGTGACCAGTAGTTTTGCTGGTTGTTGTCTGCTTGGAATCTATATTGTATTTTTACATAAAATATTTTATCTGATATAAGAACTTCTAGAAAGGTAATTGATGCATTCTGAAGGGATGTGGGTTTTCTTATCACTAAATGTAGTAAGGAGTTAGAAAAATTAGAATGGAAAATGATTATTTTTACTATAAGTGCTGTCTTGTAGTGAATTTGGTTCAGAAGACATTCTTTACAGTAAAATCATTTGATGAAAAGAAGTAAAAGCGTAAATTGTTTTGATTTCATTTTGAATTTTAAGATATTAATTTTATGTGATTAGAATTAAAATTATTTAATATTGGATTGCCTTTAATATTGGGTTGTCACCTATCTGAAATATTAGAAAAATCCTGTGATTATTTGGAATAATTGAATATCTGCTTAAATTTCTTAAAGAAGTGAGTGAATCATTTTGCTACACACTGAAGAAGCAAAACACAAAAGAAGCCTGATATTTTAATTCTGTCCAGAAGTGCTAATTAGCAAGAAACAATAAATTTTTCTAATTATCAGAACAATGAAACCAATTTTTGATAAAAAATAATTAATCATTACAAACTATTAGCATAATTATAGTTTTTGGAATGATCTTTTGATATAATTTCAAAATTGATCTGGGTAAATTCCACAAATAAATTCTTCATTATTTTAAATAGCTACCCTGTTATAAAAATATCTACTTGAATAAAATAAATTGAATAAAAATAAAATTCAAAATTAAACTAAAGAAGAAAAATCACTCTCAAAATCTTCCCTACAGATTCACTTTCTAGAAGCAAAAGTGGAGCAGCGAGCCCGACTCCTAGAAAGCATGCACCTGGCATCATCACCCATCCCGAGTGATGATAACTCACCGGGAGGCTCCCAGGGAAGTGAACAGCTACAGCTGCAAGATGGCTATGAGATGTCTCCGCGCTCGATCCACTGGCTAGAAGTGAGGCGGCTGGAGGAGAAAATAGGACGACTCATCCATGTAGACGAGGAGATAAGCCGGAAGAACAAGGAGTTGGAGGGGCAGATGCGAAGAATGAAGAGTCAACAGAATGTGAGTCGGCAAATTTCATTTTTAAAGGCTAAACTAAACTCAGTGATGTAACGGCCCTTTTTAAAGGCTATGCTATGTGTATATTTTCGCATAAGTTATAGTTCAGAGTGGCCACAGAACTTGGAATTCAGCGAAATATCAGGGAACTTTACAATTCTGCAAGGAAGAGGGAAATGGTAGGGAATTTTTTAAAAACTTCATGAAATCAGGGAAATTTTCTATTGTTTTGAAGGTACGTTTCCTCATTCATCAATATTTTGGTGCCATTTACCCAAAATATTGTGGTTATCATTAGAAGCTTCATGTTAGGGTATAATTTAAACTTTTTGTTACTTCCAAACTATTTAAAAAAAAAAAAATTCCTTGCATATTATCTTTTTGGCATAAATGTTTTGTTTGATCTACACATTTGGAAAAATTGGGGTAGTTTGAAAAAAGCTTACTGTAAAATCAGGGAATTTTTAAAGAATTTGCAAGGAAATCAGGGGATCCCTTAAATTTGTCAATGTTACAGAATATGAAAACAAGAAATTCTTTTCACTGTTGTTAGAATTACTTGTGAAAACATGCAAAAAATCAATGACCATTATCAAAGTCTGTTTATAAAGTAAAATGCAAATTGTGCATGAAATATTTTGATATTAACGCTCTGAGAAAAGCATCCGTAAAGTTGCACATGATGCATGAGAACAAATTTTTCGAAGGTCCTTAATGGTATTTGAAAAGGATTGATTTTCAATCTCAGATTTCAGTGAGAACCCTGTTTAATCTCTGCATAGCTTGGATACCTGAATCATTTACTATTTAATTACAATTTTAACTATAAGTTTTATATTCTGTATTTTTGTTAATACTAGAATTGCTTTGTAATTAAAACCAAAGGCCAATTGTTGATAATTCAAGTTTTCTTTCAACAGGAATTGCAGCATGAGAATGCTGCCCTTCAGGAAAGACTATCGGAACAGTTGTTGCAGATCTCAATTTTAAAGTCGCACATTGATGAGGAAAAACATCGTTGTAACACTCCTCAGAAGTCTCAGGCTGTAAACGACAAAATCGAAGAACTGCACGAAGCATACGAAGAGGAACTAGAGAACAACAAAAAACTCATATCTGAGGTTTTTGCAATTTTTATTTCTTGTAACGTATTCATCATGAATACTTCATCGATTGATTAAAAATTGCACCGCTTCTTTTCATAGAAGAACTAAATGTGTTTTTTTTAAACTGGCTTAAATAGAAATTTGAACTAGAATTAAAAACTAAAAAATTATGCCTAAAAAAAATAATAAGATTAATATGCAAAGTGAAAATTAGATCAAATTTAAAAGCTTGCCAGGTTTGAAATTCTGAAAATACAAACAAACCAACTCTTTGTTTTTCAATAAATGACCCAAAATTTGTATGTTTTCCATGCATTGACAATATATCAGTTTCCTTGTCCTTCTGCATCCTAAGATATATACAGTAACAGACCCTTTAACTGGCAAGCTCGGGACCAACATCATCCCGGATTTCGGATCCTTTCAAGAAAAATCTTGTATTCATTCATTCATGTATCTCATATTCATTCATTGTAATGTGAGTATTGGGAATTGGTAAATCGTAAAAAAAAAAAAAAACTACAAAAACTGTGGGAAATCCCTATAAAAGTTGACATCTGCATGTATTTGATTTTTTTAATTAAAAGTTCTTTTCTAAATGTTTCAGATGCAAGAAATGCAAGGAGATTTGAATATGCTCAAAGAAGAAATTCAAAAAAGAGACAACTTGATTGCCATACTACAGAAAAGTTTAGATGCTTTCAAAAAAGAAAAGCTTGTTGATACCGAACAGAGTGCTAAGGTATGTTTTATCTATCCATAATTGTAAAACTAATAAACTCATTTAAATTTCATCAAAATATGTATAGTGTTTCAGTTGTATTTTGTACTTTTCTTCCCATTCTTTGCAAAATGCAGTAAACCATTGTATTTTAATCTGGGGAAGATATCAATTACTAAAACAGGTTTTCTATTGGTTCCGAATGTCCCCAAAGTCCTGAAAATATGCCGCAAACAGGAAACTGGTTCTGAAAATTGTGTAATCATAAATTTTTTCCTGAAAATTTATCTCTTCTAAGGATGTGGTTCCTTCCATTATACCGACAGATTTCCCAAAATTTTGATCCTGCCTGAGATTTGCACTGCTGGAATGACTGCATACAGAATGATGTTAAAACAACAATGGTATGTCAAGTCTACGACTAAAGGACATATCAGCATCACCAGGAAAATTCATGATCCTACTCTTCTGATGCCTTCAGTCACCCTGGAGAGGACATACGTATATGAAAGACCATTTGAGGTGGTTATACCCACTAGAGATTAATATAATGAGTACAAAACAAACAATGATCTTATCTGGTTCACAGATGGATCAAAGAAAGACAACCTCTCAGGACTGGGAGTACATGGTGCATCACCAAGAATTAACTTCTTTAGAGGTCTTGGGAAGTATGCCACTATTTTCCAGGCAGAGGTTCTTACTATCATTGATTGTCTATGGATAAATATGAGAAAAGGCTACTGGGGTAAGCGGATTCTCATTTATAGTGATAGTCAAGCAGCCTTAAAGGCTCTTAAGTTCATTCCAAATCAATTCAAGGGCTGTTCTAGAATGTAGAAACCTTCTAGGAGAACTGGCAATCGAAAATAAGGTAACTCTTATCTGGGTGCCAGGACACAGGGGTATAGAAGGTAATGAAAAGGCAGATGAACTTGCAATACAGGGATCGTCTTATAATCCAATAGGTGCGGAACCCTTCTGTGGGATCAATTTGAAGACTGTAAAAGGAGTTCTCCTTAAATGGGAAAAACAGGAGATGAATGAAATGTGGCGCAGCTCCTCTGGACGAAACACGCTAAAAGCATGATCATCTGCGAAGGTTGCCCCTGAAATTCTTAGACACCCAAGATTGAAGATGCAAGCAATTGTAGGCTTCATTACAGGGTACTACCATTTCAGAAAACACCTTCATACAATGGGACTTTTTCATCAAGACCCCATATGTAGGAAATGTCATAAACAAGGAAACGGCTTATCATGTTATATACGAATGTTATGCTCTTGCCTAGCCTCACTACTTTTGCCTTACTACTTTAGGTTTCACCAACACTAAAGAGTTACACCTTAGTTCTATCAAAGGCTTGTCAGACTTAACTATCAAAGTGGGCGACTCAATTAAATGGAGCTAAGAAATATTGGGTTTGGAGTATGATACAAAATGCTACCCTAAAGCAGAGGTGCAGCATATCTGACTAACCCAAATATAAAGAAGAAGAGAATATTACAGTCTATATCGGCATTATCTATATATTTAATAGGCAATACGTTTTTTGGGGTTAGTCCGTCCACCTAAACTGCTCAACCAATTTCAATGATCAAGGTGTCATTTTAAAGGAAATAAGCTGTAGATTTGCCAAAACGTGTCAAAATAATTTATTAACACTTTATTAATTAGTTAAATTTCAATATTTTTCATCATTGAGCTACTACAAAGCCTCAATGATTTTGAATATAAGAATGGCAACATCCTTAAGTAAACAAACCCGCTGCTCGGGGGTTCAACCAACCAACCAACCAACCTTTGCTAATTTTAAAGCTATCCTTACGTATGTAAACAACAAACCCGTTGCTAATTTTAAAGCTCTTTTTAAACTCTTCGTTTCAAAGTAGATTTTTTCTGTTTTTCTGAAGCATTTTTGTATTAGAGTAATTATTATTTTGAAGTATTTCTATCCAGAAAATGCCTCGCGTTGGACGTCGTTCTCTAACGGGGCGACTTATCAGAATAAATAAAAGATATTGGGACTTCAATGTAAGGGCATAACTAATGAAGTTTTAAATCAGAATGTTGGCGGATAGTATATTTAACTTTCTATTATGAAACTTGCAATTTGGGTGTTTTCTCTATTAGGCCTTACATAAAAGTTATAAAAATTTGGTTACATTTTTTATGGCTGGCAAACCTATTCGAGCGCAGCAAGATGTTTTAACTACAAATTCGAGCGGCAAAGCCGCTCAATCTGAGCGCAGCGAGGTGTTTGGGGGTTGGCGAGCGTTAGCGAGCAGGGGCGAAGCCCCCTAGTTTACATTTAATGTGGTGGCCATTTTGCTGAATGTTACAGTGATGAAATGGCCGGTATTTTCATGATTATGGCGAGCAATATCATTGAGAATTATATTTTGCGTGATGCTCGCCTTTGTCAGATGTTATGCCAATATAATATACACTGACGCTACTGCAAAAATTGCACCTGTCAGACATGGTACCAGTCAGCTTCAATGTAGATTTCTTTTTTTTTACTGAAATGTCAATCATTCCTGTGATTGATAAAAATCTACCTTAAAATTTTATTGGGCTTACTTGAAAGTCTGACAAGTGATTCAGAACACAGTTATATGTAATACACAGTAATAATTCAGACATTAAAAAAGTAAACAAAAAATCTGATGCTTTCAGAACAGTGTCTGATACTCCACTGATCTGGCAATTCCATTTTTCGCCTCCTTTTTAGTCTAACAACAGAAATTTCTAGCAAAATCCAATCAACCAATCACACGATGGAAATGCCTAAAAATTTCTCGATTGATTTCGATGCCACCGCCTTTTTTCTAACCTGTATTATTGCCATTGACAAATTCAGTAAAATAAAATTGAACTTTTAGTAAATACTTAAATTCAGACTTCTTGAAAACTCCCATGTAATGACGACTTGGAGATTGCCAGCCACTATCACAATTATTTACATTGGTGTGATGGTGGTTACTTTTGCAGAACATTAGGCTGATGTAAGGGCTGCTATTGCCAATGTTTGCACTATTATAAATATATAGATTCCGCCTGCATAGAATAAATTATGCTCCAATTAAATTATAATTATCTTAAATAAGAAAATATTTTCAAATCATTGATATTTATTGGAGCTATTTTGTGATACCATGGTTCGTACATTTTTTTAAAAAAAAGTGTTTGAAAATGAAAAATGTTTATTTTCAAGTGCTTGAAAACCTTGAATTTTTTGAAAATTTGTTTAAAGTGCTTGAATTTAATTTTATTTTCTAAAAATATCATCTCTTGAAAAATTTTGGTTAGTAAAATGAGCAAAATCCTTTGAATTTACTTAAGCCAATCAGCGACCTGGAAACAAAAAGAGCATCTGAAATTGCTTCATTCCTTCCTGCTTTCACCCTTCGTATTGCTGCGTGTGTTGTGAACGAACATTACGACGCAACTTGTCTGAAAATTGATTTACTCTGATCGAATCTAGTGATCCCTAATTTGTTTTTGTGCACTGTTTAAAAATGCAGGAAAATGCATTTTTAATTCCAGCTTATTAGAAAAACTGGAACGTAATTCATGATTCCTAAGTGTTGGATTTGCATTTGGCACGATGTACTTTGTGTTGCCAAAACTTGTGTCACAGTATCAATGGGAAAGATAGTGCTCTAAAAAGCCAAGCGAAGAGCAAAAATCACATGGATTAGGTTGTATAAGAAGTTCACTGAGAATTGTTAGAAATATTTCTAATAATAAAAAATACCACGAAAGCAGGTATTGTCCGGAACAATCAAGTCGTCATCGATATCATCATTGGCAAGTTGGAGGTACGTTAAAGTTTAAAACAAAGTTTTAGATGCTGAAATACTATGGATATTGAAAATAAAAATAATCATCGCTTTTATAAATCAAATGAAAACACTGATATAAATTATTTCATCACATGTTCGTCGATAGCGCGATTCAATTTAAATTTTCATGTGGTGAAAAAAAAATATGCTGTATTTGGAACCAAGCCTTATCTACAAAGTGTATTAGAAGACAGATTAATCACTGACAATTTTGTTCTGTTATTTGACAAAAGTTTCAATATGATGAAAAAGAAAAAAAGAAATGGATATTGACTTCCGAAATTGGTGCAATAAGTAACCAAGAGAGTGCTACCTACTTTACTTCTGTTTTTAAGGGACATAATACAGTATCCCCTCGATGTATCTTTTTGTCGGAAGACAAGCTAAATGCGCGATATATCGGGCAAAATGATTAAATGTAAAAATAAAAAATCAGAAAAAAATGCGAGTCAAAGCAAAAGCGCGATATATCCGAATGCTTGATATAACGAGGGGTTACTGTACTACTTCTGATATACTCGGAAGATTTTTTTTCTTCTATTGTAACCTTAAAATTTTCTTCTATTAAAACCTAAAAAATATTTTTTGCATTTACTCAATTTGAACATGCACTGTTTAACGGGAAAAAAATGAATTTTTTTTAATTGTATATTTGTATTGATGGAAAAGTCCTTTAAAAAGTCCTTGAATTCTTTTTCCTCTTAAAGTGTACGAACCATGGATACAATGTTGTAAAACTAATTTATATTTTTAAGAAAATCATTTTCATTAAATGCAAATTTAGTAGAGTAAATCAAGAAAGACTTGAATTTTATTTGTAAAAAATTATTTCCAACCATTACCTTATATTATTATTTGTTCATATATTATTATTATTTGACGTAGATTCTTTCTGCACTTTTTCTAACAAGTTATTTTCATTTATGAGGTATTCGAGTACGGGAATTTTTGTTGTTGCTTAACTTTGAAAGCAAATGTGCAATGCATAATTTATTTTTCCACACAACTAATGACAAATCTTTGTTTGAATTTACTTATAATTATCTGAAATTAAAAAAAAATAATTAATTATGTTTGTTTCTGCTTTGCTTTTGCACTCAGCACTCCTCTACTGCACTCTCTGATTCAAATGAAAATCTTGCTTGCTATAAATTAATGTTGCTTGAAAAGAATGAAGAAGTTATCATTAAAAACCAAGAAATTGAATTCTTGCAAAATGAGTTAGACAAACTAAGAAGGATTTCTGAGGATTCATCGGTGAGAAAATGTTTTATTCTAAAGTTCTAAGCTATTACTATTAACTTTATCTATTTCTTTTTAAAGAAATAATTTTTATAGTGATTTGGCAAAGTTTGCATGGAAGTATTTACTGTTAGATAGTGATAATTTCACATATGATTATTATAACCTTTCTATTTTAAATAATTGTTTCCTATTTAAAAAGTGTTCACACATTCATCGTACACAATTTTAAAGTTCTAGTCATAAAAGAATGCTTTTTTGTCCATTAAAGTTGTTAAAGCTCTTGTATGCTTATTATATTGTTATGAAATTTTCACCAAGTAAATGATGACACAGTTTTACTAAATAAAAACTATCATTTATTCTTCCTTCGAAGGCTCATAAAACTTCTCCGAACAACAGAACGATTGCTATCAAGCTTTGATTCTCACAACTATGAAAACAGTGATAATTCAGGCACAACAAAAGTAAACAAAAGATCAAATACTTTCCAAATGGCATCCAATACTCCACTGATCTGGCGATTCTATTTTGCGCCTCCTTTTTGTTTCGTGGCAGAAATTTTTAACAAAATCCTGTCAACCATCAAATGTTGGAAACGCCTCGAAATTTCTCGATTGAGTTAGATGCTGCCACCTTTTTTCTAACCTGCATTATCGCAGTTGATTAAATTAAATAGAACTTAAAAGAAAATATGTCACTGTTTACAATTATATTCAGAAAATTTGTGTAGCAATATGTTATTGGAATGAAATTTTAATTCTTTTCCACTTTTTGCTCAGTTGCATAATGAAGAACTAGAAAGGAACGTTAAAATTGCAGTTGAGCTTGAAAAAGAAAACACCCAATTAAAATCTGAGATAGAACAACTGAATGCTGAAGTTGCACATCTAAAAGAGTGCCTTACAAGGGCAAAGGAACAGGTAGAAATGGAACAAGCACAAGTGGAAACCCTGTGTGAGGAAATGGCGAATCTCTCGCAAAATTCTGTGAGTTCCAATTTTAAGATTTTCAAAATTTGAAATCTGTTCTTTTCAGATTGAACCTTTTAAAACCTGATGTTATATATTTTTTAAACAATTCCAGGTTGTTTTAAAGGTAAGGTGGTTTTGTTAAGGTTAATGGGTGATATTTTTTTTTTTTTACGTTATTCTGCTGTGCATTTTTTACATGAAATTAATCATTTTTGTATAAATTTATTGCTGTTTTTTAGTTTAATCAATTAGTATTATGTTTTTTTTTATATGCTTTCATTTTAACCCGATGTCTGAAGTAAGTAATGTTTGCTAAAATGTATATTTTGGTAATTACTAACTTTCTCAATTTTGTTTATTTTGAGAGGTTAAAGTGTATTTAACTTTGACCGTATTGTGTCAGCTCATACATGAGGCGACTTAACATGTATTTGGCTGTCATAAGCAAAACAGCAAATTAGAGAAATATTGATTAACTTTAGCAGAAAATGCCATTGTTTTTTAAGTGTACTTTACCCAGGTATTTGGATTGTGAAAATTATGTGATGTTTTGCAATGAACAAAATACCCTACTACTATAAAGTAGGATGTTATTTTCTGTTGCTTGATTGTGTATTAAAACCTTGGTAGAAAAGGGGGGTGTCTTTAAGAACAATTTAGTTTTCAGTACAATACTTAAAATAAGACTAAGATTTTTAAAAAAGCTTCTCTCTTGTTAATAATGAATGGACAGCATAAGTAATCCCTAGAAATAATACTTTTTTTTTCCTGAAATATTTTTTAGTATATATTTAATTGTAATATAAGTAAAAAACATTTTTACATGATTTTGAAATGATGCTATTTATTGGGGTAAAATTATTTATTTTTATCACTTTACAATTTTCTTAGATTAATTAAATTGATATAACTCCTGTTTTTTATGGCATTATTTTGTTCTATTAATTGTATTGATATATAAACAAATAATAGGAATAAATCTTTTTCTATACATCACGACCCTTCCCCATCTCATTTATAAAAAATATTCTCAATAGCATGATGATAATCTTGTTTTTCTTGGATAGAAAATTTTTTCCCCATCTCTATACACTTGAATGTTGAAATATTCTGATTCAAGAAGGTGGATGTTTGCTACTTTTTCTCTTCTTGTTTTGAAATATTTGATGAATTAAATAGGATGGATTCTTTGAGGTTCGTCCCTTTTCTATCATGTTGCTCTTCCAATCCTAGCTATAAAACATTTCTGTACCGCAGATTGAAGATGTCCCTAAATCTGATCGCAGTGTGAATAGCCTCGAGCGAGAGAACACATCTCTGGCCCGCAGACTGAACATTCGCGAAACTCAGTTAAAGGAAAAGGTTGCCGAGATATCGGCACTGAGCGCTAATGTTATGAGGCTGGAACTGTCGTTGAAGGCAAGCGAGAAGGAGGTGGAGCTAGAGCAGGTACAGGTGGAGACACTCATGCAAGAACTAGGCAGCCTAACTGGTTATCAGGTACTTGGTGGAGGGAAGCTTTTACTGCAGCATGGGTCGCATGAAACCTGTCTCAGCCCCTTCTCTCTGGAGCTAGCTTCTGGCAGCAGATTGATTGTGTTTTCTGGGATCTTAGGTTAATAAACAGGGCTGTCACGCCACACGAAATCTCACGTAATAAAATTCTACTTAAGACGGAAAAAAATTTGTTTTTAACCACCCTTTTTTTCTTTAGATGAAACCTTGTAATGTTTCCTAATAGAGTACAGGGTTCCCACAGTCATTGAAAGTCATTAAAAGTGCTTAATATTTGTGAACTTGTTTTCAAGGCCTTGAAAATGCTTAGAGGTGCTTAAAAGTCCTTGAAAATGCTTAGAGATCCTTAAAAGTCCTTAATTTTTGCAGATGTGTGCCCAACTGCAAAATTTATAAAAATACCACTCAGACTGTCTATTCCTGAGTGACCACCACTTATCTGCACTGTATCAGAATTCTCCGACATATTTGTATTGCTCATCCACCAGCTTGTAACTTTTTTGGTAGAATATACTTTATTAAAAATTTATATATAGACATGATGCCTGAAAACAAATTTTAAAGGTCCTTAAAAACATTATTTAGGTGCTTAAAAGTCATTGATTTTCATTCTGTGATTTGAGTGGGAACCCTGGAGTAGTACAAATGCCTCATGTGCTTTAAATAATTTAGAAGAGAGAGAAACGTTTTTAAATTTTTTTTTATTAAAAACTTAAAGCAAAAATCAATAACGGATTTCTTTAAGTAATAAGTTATTGGTAAATACATTTACTTTTTGGCTTCTAATGGATATTTAATTAAATTATTGTACTAAATATAAGCCCTGCAATGTAAATGCTCTAAAAACATCGGTATTAAATATATATGTAGCAAATAGTTTAAATCTGCATTAATTAGATGAAAAAGTTTTTAGACGGTTAACACGAAAATGTTTGCCTCTCCCAGTTAATGGGGTTCGATTGTATGAAAATTACTTGTAAAATGTTAGAGAAAATTGAGATGATTTGTTCCAATGAAGTACAGGTGCAAACATTGCACAGCTCTCAAATACACTATACTATTGCAATGAAATTTAAATTTGGTATGAATTGGTGTAATTTAACATTTTTCGTTTTCTTATTTTCAATAATTTAAAAAAATTTCCAATTTGGTGATGTTTAATGTTTTGTTTAAAACATATTAGCAATAGCTATCAACTTTTTTCTGGTCTTATGACCACCACTTTCTTATTTAAAAAAAAGTTGAGCAAGGAAGGTCAATCCATTCAAGAATTATGCTGACCCTAGATGCAATTTTTTTTTATAGACAACTTTTTAACTCTGGGCATTCCATAATGTGTACAAATGCAAACGAATGCAATTTTTTTTTATTAGAAAATTAATATTTTTATTTATTTTTTATTAAGTGGCAGCCCTGTTCTAGTAACCTACTAAAACTGCTTTTGGGTTGTGTGTACTTGTAGGTAGGCTCACTCAATCAGGAAGTAGATGCCTTCTGAGATGTGGTAATGCATTTCAAACGAATCTGTTGCTTTCTTAGTGGATGCTTTCTATGCATGTATTCTTGAGTTTCAAACTGTGCGTGTGACTAACTTCAGTTTTAATATTTATGTCTTGGGAAAATTAATTTTCTGACTCTTTCTACTTAGCTAATATTTTTCGTCCCTTTGATTCTATCCTTTTCTTTGGGGGTTTTCAGTTGTAGTCTCAAGCAAAATATGGAATTTTCTGTTTTATTCTACTTGTCAGATAAGGATTTCTCCTATAAAAGTTTGGCACTGACTTTTGGTAATATCAGAATGTTAGTCTGCTGAGTGAAATTGTAAAATAAATTTATTTGTATTTTAAACTACAGATATGGAAACTGCTATGCCTAATCAACTATCAATCTTTCAATTAATACAGAGGTTGCATTCATCCTTAAGTTCTTGATATTCGTTAAATTTTTGTTTCTGCATAAAATTGTATTTAAATTTTCCGATATTTCCTTTAAAAAAAACCTGAATTATCACCGATTTGCCTCCAAAACCCACAAACCATAAAAAAAAACACCTTATTTCTCTAGATGAGAAAAGCAAATTTAATTAAATTTGCATGTTTGGCAAAATAGTGTAATTGTTTAATTATATAACTGTTACTTTGCTAAAAAGTTGTTTGGAGTGCAATTTTTTGAAAATTGGCAGTTTTTTGCTGGTATTGAAACAAGCTTTGAAAAGAATATGTCTGTGTTAGGAACCTATGCCCGCTTCAAAAGAAATAAATATCCCTAAATGTTTTGCATTATCCCTAAAGGTTAAAGAATTGTCCCTAAAATATTTGTAAATTGTCCCTAAAATATTTGTAAATTGTCCCTAAAATTCCCACCTAAATTTTTTTTAGAAAACTCACTGCATCCCCTGTGCTATGTGTGACCAACTGACAATCATTCAAGTAATACAACATGACTGAAAATATATAAAGTGACTAGAAGCATTATGATAAAAATTAATTTGAAGCTTTCTTAGTGTTCATTTTTTTTTTAAGGTAAAATAAGTAAAATGGATATAATATTATTTTACTCCCACATTTGCAAACTTTGTAGATATATCCTCTATAATTATCCCAAATACATTATTCTTTGAATTGTAGATATTTCAAACTAATATCAAGGGTCACATTTTCCCTAATATTCCTTAAATTCTTGCTTCTCCCTAAAATTGTACTTAAATTTTCCATAATTCCCTAAAAAAAAAAAAAAAAATTGAAAATTCCACAATTTTCCTCCAAAATTAGCGTAAAAACCCCAGAAGAGAAAATCTTTTCTGGTATTTTTAATTACTGACAAACTATTTGAAACAATGTTCTTTTTTGTGTACTTTGGATGTTGCTTAAAAATTAAATAAGTGGATTTAATAAAAAAAAAGGCATAATTGTTTGATTATATAAGTGTTGTTTTGCTAAAAAGTTGTTTGATGATAAATTTTTGGAAAATAGGCAATTTTTTACATGTATTGAAACATGCTTTGAAAAGAATATGTCTGTATTTGGAGCCTATGCCAGTTTTAAAAGTATACACCCTAATTTTTTAAAATTATTCCTAATATTTTTGGATTTATCCCTAAAATTCCTACTTAATTTATTTAAAAAACTCACTGTACCGCCTGTAATATCATCTGCTTTTAGAAATTAAAAACTGGAAAGTCCCCAAACTCTTTATCATTAAAACTGCATGTATGTTTTTATAAATTTTCTATACACTAACATTTCAAGCTGTGAACACAGAATCTTTATAATTTGTTAACTAACATTTTTTTTATCAACATCTTTTGTCTTATAGAAATGATTATTGTGGTCACAGAAGTTAAAGCTTTGACTGATAACGATTTTTAAATGTTTCATTATATATTTATGGTTTTTTTTATTAAGTTTTTTTAATGATCTGTTCAAAATGTTATGTGATACGCTATTTTATAAAAAGCAAAAAAGTTTTGATAGTATTGAAATATAATAAATACCTACTACTACTACTACTAAAGTAGTTTTTTGATTTTTTTTAAAAAAAAAAAAAAAAAAAAAAAAAAAAATGCACAACTTAATAAAGGAAATACATGAATTTTAAATATTTTTTTTTTTTTTTAAATTAGGTGCATTTCTAATCAGTTTAATCTCTATTTTATGAATGATAATTTAATTTAAACCCAGTAACAACTTTTTATTTTAAACTACTGCTTTTTACTTTAACAATGTTTGAAACATTTACTCCTGTGTTGGGATTTAAATAAGTTATTTTAACTAAACATTCCATCAATTAATTTTGAATAGTTTTACAGTATTTGCATTGACCTGATAATCCAATTAATTGAGAACAACTTGGAATTTTTTAAGTAGCTGTCATCTGTTTTTCTCGAACAATTTAGTTGTATATCATCTATTTTTCAGCAATAATGTAGGTTCATTTCTTTACAATTATAGCTTTTACAAATTCAATGTTTTTTCAAGAAAATAAGTGTGCACTGTCTGTCGTGAGACTAGCTCCCACTATGTTAACTGTTACTGTTGGAAAAAAGCTATCCTCATTTTCCATGAGAGATACCAAAAGAAAGACACTTGCATTTGCTTATAATGTAAGCAATTTTGACGCAAATTTCCTACATTTATCACCCCTATTCGAAATCAACGTCCTGTTTTTCTAACGACTCACCAATATCCAGACTGACTGGCGAGAGCTATCCTCCTGATAAACGAACAGCAGTAAATAATTATTTCTTATGTTTCTTAATTCTCTGTTTGTTTTAGAAACGACTAGAACAGGACTTCAACACCATCCAAGAAATGATGCAACAAAAAGAACGAGAATTAGCCACTTTGCACGAGGAAACTGATGCTCAGGTATATTCCGTTTACTTGTTTTTGAGGGAATTCTGGTTTGTGTTTCCTTTATGCAACACTAAACCTTTTGTATTACAGTTTTCTTCAGCAGGAGTGTTCCCCAGCACCATTTTAGTTATAAAATAAATGTACATTAGTTGGTTTTCAAATCTTTCATCAGCTTGAATCAATTTAGACACAAACTGTCTGCCTAGCATGAACAACTTATTTTGACACCTCTTCCATTCTAGTAGCAAAGTATAGTTTTAAGTACAGTCTTTAAATTCCAATAAATAAAAAATTAATGTACCATTTGATAATTTATCTCTAAGATTCAGCAATGACATGTCATATAACTATTATTGTGTTGCTGAGAAAACATGGCGGTTAATACTTAAGATTTTAAACTTAGTTCTGACTAACTGAATACCCATGCTTTTTACCATTTGTATTTTAGCTATCAAAAGACATTCATGCATTGCACATTGACCCCATCTCGACCCCGGAAAATTCATTTATCAAATTCGCAATAGCTTAATTTATGCAAGGTTGCCCTTTGTACTAAATTTCAGAGTTCTCATTTTAAATGCTTCAACCCTTTGAGCCCTTTAAATTAGTTAATCAAGGTCAGAACAACTTACTTTTTTTATACTCACCCTTGTTGACATTTTTTTCAAATTTCAGAGTTTTTACTACATTACAAGTGGTACTTTGGGTTATCATTTATTTGGAAAATGTTGACCCTTTAAAAATATTCAACATTGGAATAGCCTACTCTATCTATGCTTGCCCTTGTCAACATTTATCATAGTTGTGATACATTGTAAGTGGGGCATTTGAATATCTCTCCTTTGCAAAGTTTGGTCCTTTTTCAACCCATTAAAATTGATTAATCAACATCGGAATAATTTATTTCCCTGTGCTTGTCCTTGTTGATATTTATACCAAATATCAAAATTGGGACTGCATTGGAAGGAAGGCATTTGAATTGCCCACATTTAGAGGGTTGGACTTCTTTTTGGCCCCTTAAAGTTGGTTTTTCACTATCGAAATTTCTAACTTTTTTCTATGCTTGTCCTTGTTGACATTTGTACCAATTTTCAGAGTTATGACTATACGGGTAGTAATTCAATATCTGCTTCACATTGTCCGAAATATTTAACTCTGCAATGTCAAGGGGTATAGGGTATAATTTTAAGAGATCCAACCTCTCTCTTATTTCAAAAGTGGTGGTGTAGCTGTACATCAACTAAAATCTAACTTGCAGGGAGTGTGTTTAGATAATATATCCCATATGAAAACAATATTCTTCATCTTAATTTATTTATGGACTAAGTTCATTTTATCTTTGATTCGTAATTAAATGTAGAAGAGCACTGTCAATTAGGATCCAGATCATTATTTCACCAAAAGGATGTCTTTTTCTGATAATTGAAATTGCTTTCCCTCTGGATATGACATGACCACAATTAAGGGTAATTCAAAATAGGACAATTTGTGGAAGTCCAGTTTTTCTGCATCAATGTCTCATTATTGTGGAGGTTCTTCTTAGGGAATGATGACCAATTTCAAAGTCAGGGATGAGATTTTTCTGCCTTTTGGCAGATTTCAGCTTTTTTTTTGTTATTGCTTTTTTTGTAAAATTGTTCCTCTTTTTTGTCTTTTTACCCCTGTTCGAGGATCCGCGTTTTTCAAATCTGTATTAGTTTTTCTTGCAAAAAATATACTTCTCTTGTCTAGGTAAAATATTTTTCCACTTTGCTCCCCCCTTTCTTCGCAGTTTACTTCATAAGCACTTACCGACTAGGATACGCTTTGGTTGTGATTGGTTGAAAATGGCACTGCCCTTATATGATTGGTTATTGAAGTCATGTGACCACATGGTGTTTTGCAACCAAAAACAAATGTTGATGGAATACAAAGGGCTACAATATCGCTTTTCATCGCTTTTAACATTTCAATATTTTCTTATAAAGTATGTAATCAGAAGTACCTTACTTATTAGTATACTTTCCTTGTTTTCTCAATTACAAAGATTTGAATTTACTAGAAATGTAGTAAATGAACAAGTGTTGTTGATCCGATTGCACAACATGAATCTTGGTTACTGATATTTAGGTACTGAAGCACTTTCCTTATAAATATAATGCTTCATTCTGATTGAATTGTACTTTTTCTGAAAAGCGTTGTCTAACATTGCTAAGTTTAAATGTAAAGGTTATTATGGGGAGGGGGAGGGGGGGGGTGCAATATTTGGCACATATTAATTTCTTCCCAAATATTTTAAACATAATTATTATTAGTGTGAAAATTTTCACTGCATCTTTAGAATTGGTGAATCATCTCTTCCACATGCTTTTTTTTTGTCGAATTTTCGGATATTGTCCCTTCTGCAAGCTTTTTTGGATATCATGCCTTCAGCCTGCTTTTTTGACGAATTTTTGGGTTACCTCCTTTTTTACTCTCTGATTAATCTCATAATTTTTCTTAAAACATCTTTCATGTATAAATTATGGTAAATATTTTTAGCTCGCATAAATTATGGTAAAAATTTGTATGATTTAGTCTTTTTACTTTTTTGCCACTCTCATCTCTGCAATGTTTAAGACGCAATCCCTCAAAAAAATATACTCCCTTTTCATATCCAACAGATGCGACTGGAAGCCGAGTTGGAAACCTTAGAGAAAGAATTGGAAGAGCGTCAATCAAAAGAAGAGGAACTGCAGCAGGTGATACAGCAAATGCAGATGGATTCTGAAGGCTCCAGGAAAGACCTCAATCTGCAGATTGAACAGTGGAGAACAAAGTGGGAGGACATGCAGAAAAACCACTTTGAGGAGGTGGGAGATTTGAGGAGGCAGATACAAATACTGTGCAGGCAGCTGGAGAGAGGAGACGTAGAGGATATTGATATAGCAGATGTTCAAAGAGAAATAATGGTATGTATATTCAAGAGCAATCACCGAAATTGCTTGTCAACCAAAAATTATTACAACTGGAACGTATTTCATACGATTTAAAACATGCTAAGATTGGTTTGTTTGCTTGTTGAGCGATTTGTGTGTTGAAGCCTAATATCTATATTCAAGGGGTGTTTTGCAAAAAAAAAATTTTAAAAAAAATTTAAAGTTTAAAAGTATTTAATAGTTCTGTTTTTGTGAGTTTTTAAATGATTTTGTGAAAAAATTAAATTTTCAAATAATCGGAAAATCTAAAATAGACTTGCAATAAAATCTGGAGAGTTATGTCAAAGAAAGGAATTTTTGTTGCATGACAATATCAATTTAACAAAATTTATAAATATCTATCATCAGTTTAAAGGATCCTCTTTTTAGAATAATGTTTAGTAAAGACTTAGAAGCAGGTTGCAAAGGCTTTTACGCATTTTTTTTTTTAAAACATACCATTGATATCAGAAAAATATTTCTGATGACTGCAACTTATGAAGTATGAGGTAATACAAGAGAAAAAAAGTTATTGTGAAGCTAGTAATTTAAGTTCTTACCAGAAAACTATGCAGAGGAAATGCACAAACATGGATTTAGAAAACATCATGCAAAAAATATAACAACATTTTGAATTTTTTACCGTAAAGTTTGAGGTCTGTCATTTGTTTGGTCTCCCCCCCCCCCCCCCCCCCTCCTGTCTCTTCGCTTTTACCATTTAAATTATTCCAGGCAAATAAATAGGTTATGGCAATTAAAGTGTATTTATTATGATTGTATTATTAAAATGTATTTATCTTTCTAAGCAATAGTTTGTAAAAAGAGTTATTGTCTTGCTATTTATAAATATGGGTAAACTACAAAATATAAATAACTAAAAATACAGGGCATCATATCAAATAAATAAAATTTTAATTAGTATGCATTAACCTAATTGCACTAATCCTTAATTTTCTAAATTCTTTGGATCTAACAATTCGTTTGCTACTTTTAATTTTTATTCTTTTGAGTAGTGTGTGGTACATGTGGCATATTAATCCGTTTTATTCAGTTAACTAAAACTATAATACATTCTTATCAAATTTTCATAGGAAGCTTCCAATTCTTTTGGTGCGGATGACAGTGAAACCTATGGAAACCTTGTGTACTCTTTAGTAAAGAAAGCCGTTGATTCAAAGCTGAGTCAAATGGCAAGGAAGCACGAAGCTCTCGTTAACAAGATCAACGAAACATGGGAGCAAAAAATAAAATCCGAACTAAGCCACAAACGGCAATTCAAAAACCACTGTGAGAAGCTCCAAAAGGAAAACTTCTTATTACGTGAAACGTTTGACGAGCAGAACCAACGACTGTCTTCCGAGAAAGACGCACACTGGGATGCAAAACTCAGCAGCATTGAAAATACAAAGCACGAATTAAAGATAAAGTATGAAGAGGAGATGAATCGTCTCAAGCTCAGCTTGGAGAAGATTTCTTCTGAGAAGTCGGCTGCAGAAAAAAAACTGTTGGATCTGAGTCGCCAAATTAAAGATCTGAAGAAGAAGTCACAAACCACAAAGAATGAAATGCTGAAGGAGTTTGAGGACAAGATTGCCTCAGTGGAAAAGCAACTGATGGATAAACAGCAAGTGGAAATGGTGCAGAGACAAACTATAGAGAGACTACGCGAAGACTTGGAATCCCAGCTGAAGAGAGAAAAAATACTCGAAGATAGGCACAAGGAAGAGATGTCCAATCTGAACGAGCTCTTTGAAAAGCGATGGTTTACCGAGATGAAGAAGATTCAAGTGATGCAAGTGGAAGAGTTAAAAAAGCTGAAGGACAGCAAGGAGAAGACAGTTGAGGCGCTGTGCAATCACCTTTTTAACAAGTATGAGGAGAAGTTGAAGGGATTACAGGACGAGTATGCTCTTAAGATAGAGGAGGAAAGAGGGGAAGAAGTGCAAAGGCATAAAGAAGAGCTGAAAGATCTGCAGCTTATGTTGGAAAGGAGGTTTGAAAAAGAGAAGAAGCAGATTGTGGAGATGAAGGATAAAGAGTCAAGGAGGATTGTGGAGACTTTAGAGAAGAGGTGAGTGAAAAGCATACTACAAGGGGTTTTCTTGCAATATGCTTTTACAAACAAGTTTTGCTTCTTCTCAGTAAGTTTTTATTTTTTTATGCAAAATGGAATGAGAATTATTGTAGGGTAATGGTCTTTCTCTCACCTTATAAAGATAATAGGCATCCTCCTAATGGAACAAAAATTCTAATATAATCGGCAATTCGTATATAATCAGCAAATAAAAATAAATTTCCGAATGTTAAAACTCAATTTTATGATAAAATTCCCTTTATAAATGTGCATGCAAGCAGAAAACATTGCATAAAATTGCATTGAATGCCCTGTACAAACAGGTATAGTTGTTTGCAGGCGATTTGTCTTGAGGCAAGAGCTTCGTGAGTGCAACAGTTTTAGTTTAGTTAGAAGTTTTTTAACCGATTGATACTTTTGGCACTTAGGACTTGGACATTTGAGTATATTTTTATTTATCTTTATCTTTTACTATGGACCCAGCTATTTTTGAAAGACAGGAGAAATGTATTGCCTAACATGCCATAAGTCTAAGACCTTATAAATTCTGTGTACTTTTTTACTTTTGCTTGTAAAAATAGGACAATATGTAAATTAAAATTTTATTGAAGTATTTGTAATTATGCATCTTATTCAAACTAAGATACAATATTTATAGATGCATGTTTTTTAAAAAAGAAAAATGTCACTTAGTGTATTCATTTTATGTTATGCTTGATATAAATATTTTTCAATTTGCGTGGCCCTGTCTTACATTATCAATCCTACAATACCCTCAGGTACAACAAGAAGATCTCTGAGCTTCGTCGCAGTGGATCTTCTACAGAGCGCAGGAGTTCTTCGGATGGCACGAGTCGTTTGGAAGAAGAGCGGTTGCGACTGTCTGCGTCTCACAAGAGAGAGGTTTCTGAACTCAGAAGAGAGCTGGAAACAAAGTACGAAGAAAAGCTGCAGTCACAGCTGAGAGCTTTTGAAGCACAAAAGAGAAGGCTAGAGGAAGCAAATGAACTTATGAGAGGTGGGTAATAGTCTATTCTATCTATTGGGGATTTTGTGAGGTTGCTTTTAAATTTATTTAATGAATATACTTACATTTAATAGTTGTTTATAAAGTCATCTGCATAGTCCTTCTGAAATAGTAACTATATAAACTTGAATAGCACTAAGTGGTACAGATGGTTATCAAAATAATGGAAACACCTATGAATAAAATTAACATTTTAGAAAATGCTTCATAAGCATTAAAATATCCTAGCTCCCAGATTTTCTTAATATAAAAAGTATATATCATGATACGTACAAGAGGTAGCTTTAGTGAAGTTGTATATGTTTGGGATTTTTTTCCAAAAACGTAAAATGTCAGATCTTACAGACATTCAAAGAGGCCAAATTGTAGGAGCCCGACTAGCTGATAACAGTATACATACAACGCTGCAAGACAAGTTCTGTAAAGCAAACTAGTAGACTGTAGGAGAAGCTGAGTAAAAGAGACCGACAAGTTTTGAAACAGATTGTAATGTCTAAAAAGAAATAAAGAATGGTACAATATTTCTATAAACACTATTTAGCACTTGTATGATTTGATTCCCGGGCTACTCCAAGCTGTATTACATGCCAAAGGCAGTCCTGTTAGTTAACCGGATTCCTTAATAAATCCAGGGTGTTTTCATTATTTTGATAACCACCTGTAGATAAAGTTGACATTTAATAAGAATAACAATAATTTTGTATACAGTTACTCAGAGTGTAACAGTTCTCACAATTCAAAATAGAATTTACTGTTCTTCTAATATGACATTGTTCTTATATTTATGTTAAGAGAAGAATTTACTGTTATTATTTGAGTTAGCTGTTATCTTAATTTCAGCAATGAGGTTGAACAAAGTGTTAGTGTAATCAAGGGTTTATGCAGAAGGAAATTTGGGTCCTTTTAAGGACCCTTCACAAAATGTCATGTCCAAAAAACGAACCCTTCACAAAATTCCATATCAACAAATGGACCCTTTACAAAATTCCATGTGCATCAAACTAACCTTTCACAAAATTCCATGTCAAAAAAGCAAAACCTCTATAATATTTCCAATTTAAAAACGAACCAATTACAAAATCGCAAAGTTTATTTTATGCCTAAGGGCGAAAAAAGCTCGCTTGCCAACATGTTGCTTTTAAGGAAGTGACGTCATGGACGCCAAACCATATTCTCAAACTATATAAAATTGGAAGTTTTTTTACAAAATAATTTTTTTTCATAAAATTAGAACCCTGTAAAAAAAAACCTGGATAGACCCCTGGTAATAAACTTTCTTTTTCAGTCAACCTTTACCTTTGGCAACTTATCAAAAGTTGGAGATTCTGTGCCAAATGTGTCAATCCATTCACAATTTTTTTTTAGGCAACTCTATTGCAGGACAAATGTTTGTTTTGTTTGTTAATATTCTGTACTATTTAAATAGCAAATTAGTTTTCAACACAGCATGGTTATGCCATCTTGTATTTAGCGATTTAGTTATGAGTTATTTTTGAGCAAAATTTGACCATTAAGTAAGTTTTTCAACACAATGTTTTCAGATTGGAATTTCAATGTTTTCACAATGTTCATCTTGGATTCAGTGTCTCAGTGTTTTGACATAATTTTGGATTTGGCAATGTTTTTTTTAAAAGTTGCCAAGGGGGACCTTAGGATAAAACTTTACCTCTTTTCCTTCTGTCTTATCCTGCATCTTTGTTTGGGTAACTGTCACTTGATTTCTATTTTATTTTCCTTAGAATCCAGACGTGCAGTGTCCATTAGCTGCCCCTCAGATTCTGGTTCCAACCGGACGACCACTCCTTCTTCCGAGATGACATCATCCGACGAAGCTTCGGGATCTTGTCTAGAAGACATGATGCCAGGGAATCAGCATCTTTTGGTCAGGAAGATAACACAGGGGGGGAAGCGGGTAAGTGAGATTGTTTTGTATACAAAATTGACCACCCACTGCCATACTCATAGATCATTTAAGTTCGTGCTCTTTACAAACCTCTAGTACATATTCAGCTGCCATTTACTGCAGAAGAGCAGGTGTCACATTTGATCTAAAATTCCTAATATTCCTTAAATTTTTGTTTTCCCCTTAAAATTCCTAAAATTGTAATTACAATTTTCAATAATTCCTAAAAAAAAATAAATTAAAACCTAAAAAATTCCACGATTTTCCTCCAAAACCCTAAAAAAACTCCAGACAATCATCCAGATGAGAAAATCATTTTTGAGATTTCAATTATTAATTATTCTCTGCGGTATTAAAACATGCTTTGAAAATAATGTCTACGGTTAGGAGTTGGCTTTAAAATAAATGTCCCTAAATTTTTAAAATTATCACTAAACTTTTGGGAATTACCCCTAAAATTTTTAGGAATTATTCCTAAAATGTTTCTGAATTTTTAGGAATTATCCCTAAAATTCCTACCTAATTTTTTTTAGAAAACTCACTGTTCACCCTAGAAGAGTCATTTATCTGTCACTTGACAGTAAAATAATATTTCCTGATTTCATAAAATTAAATTAAGATTTGTACATATCCATGACTTGCTCTACCACTTGTATTGTACTTCTTGAAATCACATTATTTAATAAATTTAAATAACAGAATCAAATCCTGTTTATTGGCGCAGTATGGCCCATGTGTTGCCCTTGCGACGTTAAACTTTAACCAACCAACCATATCCTGTCTATACTCTTTTTCTAATGCATTTAGATTTAAATTCCGCAATGTAGTCTATAAAGGATTTTCCTATATCATTTTTATAACCCTTGAGTATATTTTTTATTTAATGAATTTCATTTCTAGTATCAAAAGAAATATTTTATGACTGGCTTATTACAGTTTATTAAATCAGATCAATGATACAATCTCTCTACTGTAAAAACTTTCATTTAGTTTACTTTCTCAAATGAATTCACATTCTTTGATAATAAGATGAAACTTGATTTCTTTCAGATTTTGTCTTTAGTTGAATCTTCACAAGTTCCAACTTCAGCAGAGCGTGAGGCTCGTTTATGGTTAGAGGAACGCAATTGGATCATCTGTAAAATATCGAGCTTAACTCCAGAAATCGTAAGCATCCTATTGCAGGGTGGCCACAGAACCGGGAAATCAGGGAAATTGTCAGGGAACTTTCTGATTCTGGAAATGTCAGGAAACTTAAAAAAATTTCATGAAAATCAGGGAAATTTTGTATTGTTTAAAGCACGTTCATCCAAAGTTTAGCGCTATTTACATGGAGATTTGTAGTGGTAAGCCATTGGAAGTTTAATGTTATGGAATAATTTAAACTTTTCATTACCAGCAAAACTACTTTTTAAAAAATTGCATATTATCTCTTTAGCATACGTGTTCTATTTGAGCAGGGTGTCTAGGCATCTGAAAAACCTAAGAAAATTGGAGTGATTTAAAAAAAAAGTTTACGTTAAAATCAGGGAATTTTTTAGAAATCTGTCAGGGAATTATCAGGGAGTTGTTTTTTTCCTGAATTTTGTGGCCACCCTGTATTGTACCTATTCCATTTTCAATGTCTCTTCAAATTTTTTGAGTGATAAAACTATTCTACAGTTCATCGTATAACATCTTTATACATTTGACCTCATTCCTTTACAAAGAATATATGTGCCATTCTCTGTAAAATGCACAAAAGCTTGTTGCAGCAATTTTTTTCACCACTAGATAAGTTGTTTATTTTTTAATTAATTCATATATATAATATATATAATCATGTACGTGGACATATTTTTTTTAGTGTATATATATATATATATATATATATATATACACTAAAAAAATATGTTCACGTACATGATTTTTCCTGTCTGTATACTGTCACAACCTCAGGGTTGCTTGCTTTATCAGTATTTTAATTTCCCTTCATATTTCCTTGATGTCTATATTTTTTTAGACATAATGTATGTTAGGCAATGTTATGCCTATTTATAAAGCTTTTATCAGTAGTAATTTCATTGCAATTAATGCAATAACTCTTGTCGTAAGGTTGGCGCATCATATCAGTAGACAGCACTTTTTAGCTGTTTAACAGCCCACCAAGTGACACAAGTTAACTGTGATACTTGAAAGAAGTTTAATGTAACCATTTTGGTTCCAATACACATTGTGTATTCTATTTTTCCATACAAGAATCATATTTTATTATGTACATGTGAAATAGGTGCAATTGTTAAGACCATAACATTACGTCTGTGGTCAAGATAAAATTAATTAAGAATATATAAATATTTATTATTAATTATTTATTTAATAGTATTAGTTGTACTGATATCAATTTTGTAATCTCATGTTTATAAATCTAATGATCCATTCAGAACTAAACAATAACAAGGAAATTGTCATGTCCGTGGACACCACTCAATGGTATTTCTATGGGTGATCCCTATATATTATCAGATGATATCTGCCATTGTCATAATTGGATTGTAATTGCTAAATTATATTGGAGAAATATTCTATGCATTTAATGATTTAAAAAAAAAAATCTCTCCTGCTGCTGAAATAGTGCGTTCTGTGGAGAATGACTCATATATAATGTATTTTAATTTTTTCTTATGGAGGTTTAATTATTTTTTAAGAAAAATCTTCTCAAGATAATTTGTTTTTATCCAGTAGGACTTCAATTATCCTTATCAATTGAGACTAAGACTCATAATTGGATAATTCTCGAAAAATATATATTTCTTTGTAAAAAAATTAATTTCACTTTTTTAATACAATTTAATGGTTATGAAAATAATTTTCTGTATATTTTGTATGTGCATACTGTAGTAAAATGTAACATTATGCTTGTGGATTATTATAATCAAATCAGTGCAAGTTATTAGTAGTTGATCAGGTTAAATTTTTATTTAAGGGATTTTTAACGTTTGTAGCATTGTTTAAAGCAAGAGTCTTGATATAAAAATCATATTCACTGATAAGAAACTTTTTCAATACATATTTGCTTTTATTCTTTAAGCATTCAGGGTAATTAGGTAATCTTTATAACTAGCCTTGATAATTAGAATTGTACTGTATAATTTTTTTATTTACTTTTGAAATGAGTGTTATTGTTATGGATGTAAAGTATCTTCTTGAAAGGCATGTTTTTTGTTTTTTTGTTTTTTTTTAAACTCATATTAAAACTGTCCTTTCTTATGAGTAAATAAATTCAATTATGTATGTATTTAATTGTTAGTGTTATTTTTTTTTTAAATAATGATATTTTTCAATCTTTTAAGATTTACTTTCTGCTCCCCCTCCTTCCCAATGACTTTTTCAATGAAAAAATATTTTCTAATTTAATATAGATACATTTTATATTTTTTGCATACTTAACTAAAATTTTAATAAATACATAATTAATTCAATTCAAATTTGTTCAATTCTAAAATATTTAATAAAATATTTTTGAGTTGAAAATTTTATTCTTTTCAAAATATAGTAGAAAACCAATTATGTTAATACCAATCAACTGAAACCGTTACAGTCTGGAAATTCAAAATTTTGGCATTCTTTTTGTAAACTGTAGGGTTTAACTTAAAATAATGCTATTTGTAAGATGTGATACGAAAGATATACAATTTTGTGTTTAATATCTATTTATCAGAACACTCTCAGTCTCCAATTGTTTTGAATAATTGGTTTTATTTTTAGTAAAAATACCATTTGTAAGTATAATTGCTTTAAAACCAGTTCCTATTTACTGAACTTAAATGCAAACAAGGAAAAGTATTTTAGCTGAAATTACTGTGTTTTTACATTATTGTTCCTAATTATTTGGCTAAAATTGGTTTTGTTGAAAATTGGTTATGTTCTAGGCCTGTTAGAAGTCGCTGTGTAAAAAATAATGAAATAATATTGAATAACATAACATATACTAAACAATAATGTAAACATCACAGTAATTTCAGTAAGCACATGTTAAATTGAAGTTTGTTCTGTGTTGAGTTAGAATTCTCTGTAAAATTAACCTCTCTTGCTATTTATTTTCAGGTTGAAAACCAAGCCAATTTAAAACTAGTCATAAGTAATTTAGTTGAAGAATTACTTAATACAAGACAAAAACTAATATTTTCAAATGATGAAATAAATAAAATTAGAGAAAGATGTTCAAAGCTCGAAGATCAGCTGAATTTTGAACGTAAGTTTTGATCTTATGATTTCCTAATCAATCTCTAATTATCTTACTATTGCCACTGAAAGTGGTTTTACAAGTTTTATTTGTCTAAGTTTCTGTAATTAGAACGTCCGTAAATGGTATATAGAACACAATCGCTACCTCTCCTACATTACTTTTTAAGTTTTGATGCTTTTTGTAAAATTAGATTCTATAGTTTATAAAAGTTGTAGACATTTTAAAAGTCTCATAGCAATTTATGGGTCTAGTGTTCATGGTATACAAAGACACGAGGCTCATATTGAAGTTGGTTAACCACCACAATCCCTAAATTTACATCTTTTTAGTATTCGGCATAAGCCCATCTGATGATACTTACTGGTAAAATGTATGTTGCATTAAGTCTGCAGGGATCTATCTAATGTTGTTTACAGCCTATAATTTTTTTTATGAATTTGTAAAAAACCATTCAATTTCCATATAATGTTGTGATAAAAACCTTTTAAGTGTAAACAGTAAGTACAGGGCTGCCACAGGCAACTAAAGTGACTATTTTCGAGGCAAGGCTACTATGGTGACTTTTTTTGACAAAATTGGCATAAAAGCTACCTTTTCAGCTAATATTGTTACTTTTTGAAATAATCGGTGACTATTTTTGGAAGAAAATCGGTATTTTTATTTACAAGTAAAACGCAGGAGAAGCACGAGTTTGGTCATGACGTTAAAAGTAGGCGGTCTTTGTGTTTTAGGCCTGTGGCTTCCACCAATGATGTCCCACTTATAGAGCTTGATTGAATCTGAACTAGGAAGGATTGAACGTTTTCCTTCAATAAAACTTCTTCTGTTTTCGGCTTTTATTGGTCGTGTGGTGAATCACTGTAACTTTTGCGATGCATATTTCAGAAGGTTACATGAACAGCGTTCTGATCAAACCAATACTTAACGATCACATGACCCTCTTACGCCGACACACTCCTCTGGCTTTGTGACGGAAGTGATTTTTTTATATAACTTCGAAGTCGAAATCAGAATTGTTTGTCAAGTGACTTTGTCTTTTATTCTGATATTGTGCGGCAAAAGACAAGCACCACATTTTTTGTTTCTCGACATGGGAGGGGCTCTAATATTAAGGATTTATATAGCAATTAATCTCTTAGAGAGTGAAACGATCTTATGCTTGTGCAACAATGAACCTTTTAGCAAGCGAAGCGAGTATGTTATTCAATATTATATCATTAATTTTTTACATAGCGACTTCTAACAGGCCAATTTTCAACAAAACTAGTTTTAACCTGCTAATTAGGAACAATAATGAAAAAATTTTATACTGTTTTATTTTTTCCCTTTTGTTAATTAATTTTTTACTCTGCGACTTCTAATAGACGTACAACTCCGAAATTTTCATGCGAAGTGTCAAAAGCTGGGACTTATATACAATGACGGGTTTCCGCAACGCACCTAGTTCAAAATATAGTTTTTCAGAATTGTCACGTTATTAGTTTTAGTATTTGGGGATACTGTTTTGGCTACTGTTTTTTACATCTGAGGCTACTAAAGCAACTATTTCCAATTCTATTAAGCTGTGGCAGCCCTGGAAGTATGGCAAAGAAGAACACTTTTTGCAGGAATATGTGCAATCCAATATATTTATTTTAATATTCTATATATTAATTCAAGTTATTTATTCAATGTTACTTTTAAAGGATCTTTTTTGAAAACTTGGGTTTTATTAAAGGTCTTTTATTGGGATGCGGATTTTTGTGAAGGGTCCTTTTACTCAAAATTCAATTTTGTGAGGATCAGGTAAAAGGACCCAAACTCCCCTGATATGACATAACTTATTTTTATTCATGTATAAAAGTCAACCAAAAACCAATTTTTTTTTACATGATAAGAAATATCTGAATTAGCATATTTACTTCTCAGTTTTCTTAAGGTTGGCTTTAAAGAGCTCATAATAATGCAATGTGTCCATAAATTTTCTCCTGGATTAAACAACCTGATTTAAAAATCATTTTAGATAATATCACTTAATTTGCTGTTTTGATTTAACTAAAAGATTTTCTTATAATAGTTTAAAGAATGATATTTCTTCATAAGAACCGTTCACATGTTTTTAATCTAATAAATGTTCTTCTAAGTTTCTATACAATTGCAGGTAGTCAATATTAAGTTCTTTGGTATTTCCTAGACATTGCTTCAGCTATCATTTAGTCAAATGTTGAGTTGGTGTACCTTAATGAATTTCAAATCTTACCCTTAACTACCAAAACTCAACATCATATATTGTCTTTATCATTTGCGGATACCATTTTTGCTGTAATGCTAAACTAAATAACTTTTTTAATCATGATACTTGCATGTGGGAAAACATTTTTTTGAGTTGAAATAAATTGCAGCATGCCTTTTTGTGAACATCTTCTGGTTATATATATTTTTTTAATGAAATTTCAATATCAAATGAAAATGTTATAGTTACTTTTCTGTTAGATTGTAAATATATTGCCATTTGAAATAGAGATAAATCTGATATTATTTTTTTTAAGAAATTTTAGTCATATTCAATCTTACTAAACTTATGCTCTAAATTTTCTTTAGAATGAATTTTCTTTAAAAACAAAGAAATTATACTCCAATTTATGTGAGAATGTATCAATGAGAAATCATGAACATATAATTTCATCTTGTTACGATGAATAAAACCAATCATACATGTTTTACATTTAAATTTTCCATTCATACTATGTTTCTCTTTCCTATTCCTTTTCATGTCAATGATTATTTTTACTCTGTAGGTTCCAAAATGCACATTCTTGTTACCAACCTAAATGATCAATCACAGCTAGTGAAAGAGTTTCAAGCCCAATTGGATTATAAATCGAATGAAGTGATGGAGTTAAAAAAAACTCTAGTTAATGAAAATAGGTATTGTGATATTTTGCTTTTTTTAATACAAATTCAAATAATTTTTTTAGTGAATAAAATTTTTACTTTTTTCTAAATGGATCAAAGCAATCCATTGGTTGAGTTATGAACTACTTCAACTGCAAAAAGGTTTGATGTAAGAGTTCAAACTTTTTTAATCATTCAGGGAGCAACGAGTAATATTTTCAAAGCTATTCTTATAAAGATGCATTAAAGTAAATTTTAGCTTAAACCAATTATTTTCTAACTGTTCATATGTTATATTTACTCATAATTTATGGAATGTACACACATGAAGGGGCACACATGAACCCCTGCCAGATAACTTGGTTCTTACATCCTCGGAAATTCACTCCATTAGAAAGAAACGTGTACAGCTGGACTGGATTGTCCCCCCGGTGCACACCTGGTACTCTGGGGAAAAGCCGGGACACTCTTTGACCTTCAGAGGAGATAGAGGTGATCAGACTGCGTACACAAGATTTATCAGTGGTCACCTAAGGTGTATGAGATATGAACATAAAAGAAAGGTCTATCCAACTTGCAATAAGTGTTTCACCGGTGCAGCTAGCCTGGCTCACCTCCTTAGCTGCATGCATTTTGAAAAAGAAGATTTCCTGCGTGACCCAGTCTTGTTCTTCGACTTCCTGAGGGTGTGTGGACTCATGGACCTGGTCTAGCTCCGCTAGACCAGTTGGGATAAGAAACAACAACTCATAATTTATATGTCAACATCCTCTGGATTTCACTTTATAAACACTAAATAATAAAAAAAAATACATATAAATGTTTTTATTATAAATCCTTTATATGAATCGCCAACTTTTATTTCCAATTGAAACTTATTTAAGCAATTTTGAGTTCAGACTGAGTTTTCGTAGTATTTGATCACTATGAAGAAAACCATGAATTCTGTGTCAGTGACTTTTTTCTTCTTCTAAAAACTTGATAAAATGCATTGTCATTGACAATGAGTTTACCTCCTCAGTTTCAACGTGATAGGATGACTGCAAGTGAATTGATTTGCTCTCCGAAGATTTTATCTTCCACAAACATATTAATATAATGGATTTAAAAACTACAAAATTGCTTTTTTTTTTATCATATTTTCAATGTAAACAGGGAAAGGTTTCAGTCATTAAATATATTTTCAAATGGAATTGCTTGATATTAGATTGGTATCTGGATCTGTACAGTAACACAAACTTCTGTAAAAGCAGCCTTTTAGTGACAGCTCTCAAAACTTGACAGAATACATTGTCATCTGCATAAAGTCCATCTGCCAAGTTTCAGGTCAATTGTATGACATCAAGTGGGTCAATTTGTCCTCTAAAAATTTGCCTGCTATAAACTAAATTGAAGTTAATATAAGGAATTAAAAAAAAAAAAAGACATACAATAAAAAGTTTATTAGGTTATGAAATAGGTTTTAGGATTTATAACTCATTATTTTTTTAAGATCATCAATTTACTTTACAGATTATTCCACTTAAAATCTGCTGAAAAGGATTCTACCCAGGTAAATTGCTATTGTAATATATTTATATTTTTATCTAAATTTGAATGTAAGAAAATAATTTATTACTTTGAATTTTAGCTTCATAGTCAAAACTTAACTTCCTCTTCTTATGAGGTTGAGTGTCTGAGAAGTGCTAATGAGCAAGGGTAAGCATTACATTTTATGTTGCTTTCAATGATATGTCAATATTTATGCTTCTTTCCCTATGCATGAACTTTTTAATGGTTTGCATTTTAAATAGAAATATTTTTTTATAATAATTTTACACATTACAATATTTCTTTTTTCTCTTTTTTGATATTTTGGATTTCAGTCATAATTTTAACTTTGGGCCAATAGTTCTTTCTTTGTAAATAAGCTCACTAAAAATTTCTTATATTTTGCACACTACAAAGTCAAACGGCCGGCTTGATTACTTTAAAATAGTTGTATTGAAAACATATAATGAGTGAGGATACTAATAGCTTTTTACATATAGTGTTTTAATGGGAGTAGTTTGATTCATCAAACCTTTTTTGAAATCAGTATCTAAAGACCGATAGCAAAACGTTTATTACGTTGTTATGTAAAAGATTTTTTTGCGCAAGCTCACATAACAAGCTTCAAAATTTCAGGCATCTCCTATTTTAGAAATATTTGGGAAAATAAATGTTAAAATCCAATTTGTCCAAAAATTTAAAGTAAAGTTAGTTTTATCATGATGGTTTATGCATAAGTTTGTAACTAGAAAAGTTTTTAAACTATTTTTTAAAGAGACAAAATACCAACCCAGATTCATGTGGACCAATGAGGCAAAAGAAAAAAATGCCGAATGAAATGTAAATTATGAAAGGATTCTGAATTTGGCAGTGAAAAAAGTTATAGAGAGATCTGTCAAGGATTTTAGAAAATATAAACTGAAGCTATATTATGAAAATATCTGGCAATAAAAAAGGGATTCCCAAGGATCATGCATGACTGAATTAAAAACCCTGTTCTGCACCAGATATTCTAGAGCTTTAATAGTAAAGGAGCGTTGGAGTGTTGGAAAATAACAGGTGTAGGGTGCTAGAAAGTCTCTATTTGAAGGGTTTGGATCATGGGCAAGGCAGATTCTGTCAGTGAAAGAAGTGCGGGATGGGAAAAAAACAGTGTCTATAGGGGGATAAAAATTGCAATTTAACCGCAGAGGTTGGTTTTGAAGAATGACTTGAGCTATGGGGGTAGTTTAAAAGAGTCTAAAGGCTCCTTCTCAGTACATGGCTTGTGTGGGGATGATTGCCTTGTTGCTTAGCAGGTGACCAAAGTAAGGGGACTTACCGGTGGCATGAATAAAAACACTGTTGTGAAGGGTTATTACTTGTAGGCTGCTGACATCAGGGTTTGCGAGGAGTAGTACTTGTCAACATTTATCTGCCTACTTCAGCATTGTGAGTAGTGAGTTCAGGAGGCAAGAATGGGACTTGCATACCTAATTGTTTGCCCCTTTTAGATATATATATTTTTAATGTCATAAAACTATATGCTTCTCTCTCATATTAAACTCTACAGGGCACTAGGCCATGCAGCTAGTAATATATATGCTTATCCTTCTTAGTTTGCCATTCAACAACAGAAAGACTAGTACATATATTGTATACGATTCCAATGACTTTTCCTGTATCTAATTTCTTCTATTTGCAAGATATAAATATTTAGGTATAACTGAATATTTTGCTGAATGTTTTCCATTTGACTGTATAATTTAGTGTGTATTTTTCTTGAATCATTTCCATAAATTAAATTCTTTGTAGGTCTGCTGAACGCTTCTCCATGTTCCTCCCAGAGATTGATAGTATGAGCTTGCCTAAAACAGTAGAAGAAATTGAAGTAAGTTTACATTTTTTTTCCAGAAGTTAATTTTTTCTAGTTTTGTATTATATTGTGTCATTTCAAACTCTTTGAAACCAACTTAAATTCTTACCACAAAATTTTAATTCAAGTTCAATTCTACATAAATATCTTTTAAAATCATTAAAAAAAAAAATCGGAAATATTAACTTCTACTTGCATTGTGTTATTTCTCCCTCAAAATTAATTTTCATTCTTACCTTAAAAGTGAAAACATTTATCCACATAATCTAAGTTCTTTAATAAATTGGGATACAATGAATTCTAATAACATGTGATTTTGACAGCAATTCCTTTTGGTGAGAAATAATTTATTATGCCAATTCTATTTAGATTCTATTTTTGACTATCATCATTTGAAAATTTTTTATCCTCAGATTTCCCAAGACTTCACTCCTCCCCCACGATTAATAGATTCAGATTTCCCAGATGCCCCTGTCGGTGCAGATAGTGTTTTCTATGAATCAAAGAACATTTCCAGCGTGAGAGAAGAATTGATGGAAAAGCTCAGTGATACGAGACACAACACATCGTATGATGCTAAAGTGAGTCAACTTGATTTTTACAACACAAATTTCATGATTGTTATTTAAATCAAGAGTGGCCATAGATCTTGAAAATCAGGGAAATATCAGGGAATTTTATTAAAATTTTACAAAAATCACGGACGTTTTCTCTTGTTTTGAAGCTACATTTTCTCGTTCATCCGTTGTTTGGCGCCATTTACCTGAAGAATTGTGGTGGTAAGCATTGGAAGTTTAATGTTACGGAATAATTTAAACTTGTCATTGCCACCAAATCTGTTTTTAAAAAATTGATGTATCTCTTTAACATACATTTTCTGTTTGATCAGGTTATTTACACATCTGGAAAAGTTGAAAGAAATTTGGAAAAAAAAGTTTGCCATAAAAACCGGAAATTTTTTAGAAATCTGTCGGGGGAATCATCAGCGAATTTTTTTTCCTGAATTTTGTTGCCAGTCTGTAAATGATCTACAAATGTCCATATTATTAATTATTTTTGTAGTCTGATGTTTTTCTGTAAAACTGTTTTTTAATTAGTATTTAAAAAAGCAAAGATTAATTGGTTGTTGGATTGTCCTTTATTAAGATATTGTATAGTCAAGTAATGTAATAAATAGACATAGAGTCAGAGTTTCTATTTTACTTGTTGAAGTTTATAAGTTGAAATAGTGGGTATTTAATCAAAATTAATTTAAAATCAGCATGTGAAAAATATTGCTGTTTTACCTTGAATTTAAAGATAAAAATTTTATGATAGAATTTTTAAAAATAAATGCTAACTTTAATGAAATGCATATCTATATGATCAGAGGGGAAAAGTAATTTTTATGAATAATTTGCAAACCTTAGGATTTGTTGCAAAATGGCAGCAAAAGTTGAGGACAAAATTTTTAGAATATGAAGATTTAAGGAAATTTATATTGCCTGTAATGCTGTTGTTATAACTTAAACTTATACATATAATGTTTCTAATTTGGTTAGCAATTTGATTTTAATTTGTTTTAATAGTAGCCATTCAAATAAATATAATTTAATGAAAATTACCATTTGTGATTTTTATTTTATAATATTTATATTTATTTGAATATATCTGATATTTAATAAATACATTTCTTTTATAAAAAAAATTACAATTTTGTTTAAAAAAAATATATAAAATTTGCTTCAATTTTTTTCAAAAATGAAAAAAATCACAAAATTTTAGATGGTAAATCTTTTTAAATCAAAAACTAAGCCCTTTTCATGACACTCTACATTCTTGCAGCTTCACGGCCTCTACTGGGTGTACAAGCGTAGCCTTAGCTACAACAAGTCTCTCGTTTACCAGAAGAAGTATCTTCTCACTCTCCTAAAGGGTTTCCAGGTGACTGAGACTGCAACTCTGGCTTGGCTGAGCCACCTCAACAACGACTCGCCCAAGAATGACACCACCCGGATGAGAGGACGTCGTCTCTTTAGATCAGCTGGATTTGTAGTTGTTGCTCTTCAAAGGATGAGGTAATGCCATCATTCACTTGGTGCCTAAATAAGCTCACACTTAAGGCAGAGAATTGAAAGTTGTTAAAACAATTAAAGGGTATATTCCACTTGGGAATATATTTGAAGGGTTGACAATACAGACCATGTCAAAAATTTTGTTGGATGTCCTAGCATGCAGGTTCATAAGCTTTATTGCAATAGGAGAAGGGCTTTTACCTAATCATCAAAAAGAAACCCAAAGTACCTCCTAGAATATCTATGGGATCAAAACTTTTAGCTCATTTTTTAAAGAATGAACATGATGGACTTTGAACTGTTTGCATTTCAGCCCTCCATTTTAAAATCAATTTTTTAAAGTATGAACGTAAATCCAATTATTTAAATCCAGAATATTACAAACCAGTCTTTATCAATCCTTGCCTATGTCTAATTTTCACTAGTTTTAAGGGATATTTGTTGTATTAAAAAAAAATTATATTGTTGGTTTGGAAAGGGCATACTATAATTCAAAATGTTTAGTTTTTGTTTTTGAAACACTTTTAAAGGTCCCATTGTCAAATGAGTGTATGCTTGAGAGAAAATTTAATCTAATAGAAACTTGCAATCTTTAATAGTTTTCCAGCAAATAAATCTTTTTCCAAATAAACAATGTACAAATTTACAAGAAATGTTCATCATTCTCATTATACACCCTAACCAATGAATTTGAAGGCCATGAAAATGTTTGCAAATGTGCGTCACTGGTGTGGTTATGCATAATACTTATGTTGAAACATTTTGTTTATCGACTGTAAGCGAAATACTTTCTTCTTACGATATAAAAAAGTAACTTGATAAAGTACTTCTATAAATATCTGCAGGGAAAAACTTTTGCCATTTTTTTACTATAACAAAATGATGTGCATTTCCATTGTACAAACAACAGGAACTTATTTTTTAGAGGGCACCATTTAACTTAAGTCATTATTACCTAGGCACAATTACTTCTCCAATTCCCTGCAACTGTAATTTATAATATGTATTAAAAAGTATATACAGGGTGTTCAGCGAAGGACTCCCTGATTTTAAAATTAAATAACTCAAAACAAAGATCGATAGAATAATGAAACAGAAAGCGTAGTTATTTTGAAAGCTGTAAAAATCTGATGCTAAATTTTCAAAATTAGTTACAAATGTTGCCAACAGGTGGCGCTGTACACTTAGTGCTTATGAATAAAGAGTGCTTTGAAGCTCAGAGTGATCAGTCTTCTGGCAGTTCGGCTGTTTAAACGTGAACAGGGTGGCTACAGAACCTAGAATTCAGGGAAATGTCAGGGAATTTCACTCTTCTGGAAAAATCAGGGAATTTTGTAACATTACCCCTTAATTGGGGAATTTCGAAATTTTCGAGTTTCCCTTTTCGCACGACCCATGCGGATATCTATCTCGGCTCGCGTCACATGAAGTGAATGCTGTGACGTCATCGTGATAAATACAGTTATTTTTTTCTTGTACTTTTATTAAGTCTGTCTAAAAATCCTTCAATGTCTGGCTACTTGGCCGATTTGGGAGAATGACGATTCCGAACTTTTTCTACTCTCGGCAACTAAGCCAAACCATCGAAATCCCGCCCACAACCACCTGTTGATATTCCGCTTTTTCTTCTTTTTTTTGTTATCTGGAATCATTATTATACCTGGAACAATTATTTACATATTATTTTTCTTAGATGTCTGATGATCATATAACTTAGCAGCGCCGCCTCCGTCTGGTGCCTTATTGTTAAAAAAATCTTCAAACTACAATCTAACTGCCTCCTTTACAGACATGATTATTTTTTTTCTAGTCTTGCGTTTTTTGTCAACACAATATATTGGAACCTTAATTATTTACGTATTATTTCTGTAAGCTTTTTAGTTATCCTATAGCTTAGAAGCACGGCCGCCTGTAGCCTTATTGTTAAAAGAAAATCCTCAAACTTCAATCTGACTGCATCCTTTACAGAAATGATTATTTTTCTTCTTGCTTTGCGTTTTTTGTCAACAGACTATATTAGAACCCTAAATTCCTTAGTATTTCAAATTGATTCCATCAGATTTTTTCGTTTTTATTAACCCTTACAGTGCCGTGTTACAAATGTGGAAAAAATCTATAGGCATTCATAACTGAGAAAGTTTTGATCATGTGCTTGATTTTTTTTACATTCATTTTGACATTTTATTAAACGCAATTAACTGAAAGTTATATGTGTTTTTGATTTATATATTTAATATAAATCAAATAAAGAATTGAAATATCCTTCTCTAAAAAAATATCTGAATGCGCTATTGCATCCAAGTAAAGGGACAATGGAATTTTTTAAAAAAATCATTGCATTTTTTTTCTGCCAAAACAGTATGAACCCTGGGCTAGTCGTGTTTTATGAAAACGATTTTTTGCCTCACTTAATATGTACTTTTGCGGTTTAAGATAATATTTTTATTGTAGAAAATTTTATTTCTATACATCTATGAGTAATTAATTTTATAAGAATCTGTTAATTTCAGGCCTTTTCTTTCATACATTATATGTTGTTTATCTTTAGTCGACTTCAAAAGGCATAATTTTTCTTGAAAGATATGTATCTATTGAAATTTGTGACAGAATACAAAAATGCTGATTATTTAAGTTTTATGCTCATGTATGCCCAAGTTCAATAAATATTTAGGACAGTGTTTTAAATTTATGCTATGAACAGGAATCAGCATGTGTCATAGATTAAAGAAAATAACATGTTTTATTTGTGTTATTTTTTAAATCTGTGTTATTATTGAATTTAGAAAAGTATTGTACTGATTTTGCTTTACCTTGAAGTTAGCAAGTATGGCTCTAGTTGGTGAATTTTGTATTTTTTAATTAATGTTTTTCATTCTTTTTCATGCTCTAGGTCTAAAGATGCTTTTTTTTTTAACCGTAAATTTATTATGACGCAATTATACTTTTACTATTTAAAATTAAATTTACTTATAAATTTTTGTATTTTTAAATTCTCCATTATTTTGCTTTTTGAATTATAGTGCCCATCAGGGAATTTTTGAAGAAATCTTCTGGAAATCAGGGAAATGTCAAGGAATTTTGTTTCCCAAATTCTGTAGCCACCCTGGTGAAAGGAAACTAGCTTGATTGCAAAAATTGATTGCAGAGAACAAATTTATACCATATTTCTGCAATTTTGCAATTACATCACCATCTGTTGGCAACATTTGTCGCTAATTTTGAAACTTCTGTTTCAGATTTTTATAGGCTTTCAAAATAACTATGCTTTTTGTTTTATTCTTCTCTTTGTTTTTGAGTTATTTAATTTTAAAATCAGGGAGTCGTTTTCTGGACACCCTGTATGAAAAAGCAATTCCTTGTGTCTGATGGGTAAATAAAAACTGCAATATTAACAGCTTTCTTCCCTACAGGTACTTTGTTAGACGTTGGAGGCAGCTGGCGAGGATTCCTTCTGCTCGTACTGTGGAGACCGAAGTTAGGAGTGTCTTCACGAGTCATGTATCGCCAACTATGACGCCTGGTATGATTCAGAACCTTTTTACTCTTTTGATGAATTGCACTCCCTTTTTCGTATAAAACTTTTTCCTTCATGAAATTAAATATTTTAAATTCAAAATGTTCTAATAGTAACGTTCGATTAAGTTTTTTTTTTTTTTAATTCTGTGAATTTATTATGTTTAGTTATCTCTGCTTATTTTTATTGGCAACCGGCTGATTTTCTTGTTGTGGCAAGACTTGTGTTACAAGGGTGCAATCATTACCCTACTGCTACAATTAGTTAACTGTAAAACTGCAGTTTTGAGAAAAATGCATTTTAAATTTTTCAAAACATTGAAATCGTATTACAGCCGCATTGCTTTTATATAAATAGAACATCTTCTTATCAAGGACTATAGGGTCTAAGGCACCTCTGCTTCTTTTAAGCATTTTGTACCAACCCCATATCCAATACAGAACTGTAGTGAGCAGTACTGCACATGATGTAAGCATACACTCGCTCGTGAGAGGGAGTGCGCAAGTCTACCTATAACCACCAAAGAGTTCATTTCTACCTCTTTTCGGTAGCTACTTGGTAGATGGCAGCACTACCAACCGTATGTGGAACTTCCTAATTTAAAGGCATTACCTAGCATTAGACTAGGCATTACCTAGCAGAAGGCTTGGCTTTGCTACCCCCAGAGGTATTGATTTGTATGGGAACTTGGAGAACTATGCGACCACGACTGATTTAACGTGCCCCAGTTACCATTAGAGAACACGTCGGTCTTTAGTCGGTCCCAGACCCAAACAAGGGAACGATACTCTCCCGACTGGGCTATGCGGCCCTTTAAATAGAGCATAATAAGACCTCCTACAGTTATCCACTTGTAGCATACAGTAAAGGCTGTGACTCATCCTGCACATATTGAAGAAATGGCAACTTTGGAGTTGTAGCATTGAGGTGAAGATATTATAAAGTCATATATCTGTCTATTCTTTTCTGTCCAATAAAATTGAACAAAAGATGGCCAAAATCATTGAACAAAATGGTGCTTTTGTGATTCAATGAAATTTCTTAAGAAGTCTGAAGTTAAGAAGTCTGTCTACTTTAGATGCATGAAAAAAAAGGTGATTTTTATTAATTTTTTTTTTTTTTAAAGAAAGCTGTTATGTTTATTGATATAAAGCTTACACCTACCTACTTTTTAAGGACTCCTGTTTACCTGTCATTTTCCCTCTAAAAAAGTTGTTAAAATCAATATTTTTTTTTTTTTTTTGTACTTTACAAATGTTTTTGTTAAGCCTAAGAAGTATTATATCACTAAACATATCAGAATTAAAAAAAAAAAAAATAATAAAAATTGTGTTTTTTTTCCATGCATCCAAAGTAGACAGAGCCCTTGATCATAAAAAAAGGCAGAACTTTTTGAATGACCCAATAGTTACTTTAATGAGCAACAAAAATCGTAATACTTTGAATCGACAGACATGGAAAGAATTTAGTTAATTTTTCCCTTAAAGCTTAGGAACATCAAGTGTACCTATTTAAAATTCAATCTAAAAAAAGGAATAATTTCCAAATTGTATTTTCACTAAAAGTGTTGAATTCAGAAGCAACATATTATTATGAATTTCTGTATGTTTGTAAATATTTCGTAGTATTAATTATATAAAAAGAAAAATGTAAGTACGTTTCGCATAAGGCAGTGCAAGAGTTTGTTTTTACTTCGCTTTCCTGCAATTCGTTCCTTAATGCTGGAAAACGAGTTTTACAAAAATAGGCCATTTAACATTATGGTTAATGGCAATCTCAAACCATTGGCGAGATAGAGCCATATTGAAGACGGTTTTGGCGAGAAATCGCCACATGTCGCCAAACTTGGTAACACTTTCGGTCCCCATGTACCTGTATAGGGCTTTTTGACTGTGATCTGGAAAATTCTCCAAATTTCTATCTCTAGAAGATGCGTGACGGATTAACTTTCCTATATAAGGCCAAGAGAGTGGGTGATCTAGTTAGTTAGATAGTTGTCTCTCAGCGAACATTCAGAGTAGTTCCGAACTGTATTGCATTGTCTTTTGCGTCGATTTTAGCAGTTGTATATCTAGTTTTTAACTGCTGTTTGTGCTCCATTGTTGTGTAAAGAGGTGTATTGAGTCTATTAGAATGGAAAGTTCTGGAGTTGTAAAAGGATCTGCGAAGAGTTAGATCGGAATAAATTTCTTCAAGTTTTAATCTGCTTTGGCTTTAAGTCTTTCGAACCCATCCACGCAACAATATGTTGAGCAAACTATAATAATTTACTTTTGCATATTTGGGGTCGTTCAAATATTACGTGTAAGCATGTTTTTGGTAATTTTTGACCCCCTCTCCCCCCTTGTCAACAAAAATAAGCAAATCGCATACCCCCCCCCCCCCCCCGCTCTATAATTACTTAAGCATACGGTAACCCCCCCTGCTCCTGATTTTTTTTTTTTTTTAACATTAATAATTTAAAAAAAATCAATGCAAATAATGAACTTTAACTCGTCTTAAAAGGGGAAAAAATATATATTTTTAATTTTTTTTAAATCTTAAGTTTATCACAATTTTAATGGCACATAAATGTAATTTTCATAATCAATTAAGTCTATCTAATCAGATGTTATCCAGGGTTGCTCTAGCCAGTTTTTAATGTCTGAAATTATAGGGTTTCTGACATCTGATGTTATTGCTTCATCACTTGTTTCGCACAAGGAATCTGGGCAAACTTCCTCTTCGCTTATTCACTCGGTATCTTCCATACCTTCTACATAATTGATGACGCACATCAGTTCATTTGCTCGACGAGCAGCAATTCTCATAGGCCGAACTAGGTAGGCTCTCTGGCTATTTTCGCCATGAACAATTTTCTTATGACGAATTGTCGATTTTAGTGAAGCGTGGTACAAACCGCATTTCCCACAAGTCCTTGCAGACAATTGTGATTGATGACAAAAATAGTCATATGGCATTTTTAAAAATCCCCCGAGGGGGACATGCAGGTTCAAGCTTAGCCGGAGACTTAATTCCAGGAATTCCCCTTCTTCACTTGTTATTAAATCATGTGGTGTTTGGGCTATTTTGATAAGTGGAGTTATAAAGCGTTCTTTTAAAATGCAAAATAATCCACTACGAGCAGGAGAGCAACACTGCTTTTCTTCGCATTTTACAATTTGTAGAAAGTATTGACTCTCTTGCACGTGCTTCGAATACCAGTTCATATCACAGGTTTTTTTTAGAAATCAAGGGATTATTAAATGCTTACGTAAGCATCACTCATACCCCCCCCCCCTTGTCAGCAAAAATAAGCAAATCGCTAACCCCCTCCCCCCCAGGTGCTTACGTAATACTTGAACGGCCCCTTTCCTGACATTTGCATTCGATATAATTGGCAGTGAAACATTGTTTTTTATAGGTTAACACAGCAGACATTGCAATATAACTTTCTTTTGCAATGCATTGCCCAATGATAAGAAATAGAATAAGCACCACTAAATAGAAATTATGCCTTTGTTTTCAATTTCAGTGCAACTTTACCGGATAATATACCTATTGACAAATCCAATTAAAGCCACTTTCTACATATATTAATAAAAATCCTTTTCCCAATCATTAAAACATTTCTTTATATAGTTTTTAAGCAGTGTGTTTAAGAAAAAAAAATTATCCCTAAATAATTGTTTATAGTTAAGCTGTCTTTCTTGTACCAATTTAAAAAAAATGTAAATGTATGTAATTTTTAAATTGTTTTGTAAGCTAGCAGACTATCTCCTTCCCTTCAAAAGAAAACAGTAAAGAATAAAAGAAAAATGTACCCCCCCCCCCCTGTATGTGTTACTTCTCAATGGTGTCACATCTAAAACGACTCTCATACTTTTGAAACTATACGAATATGTAATGAAAATTATACTCAATCTTTCATACTTATAAATTTCTAAAACCTATATCCTATAACTGAAACACATATCCTATCTAATCCATACTAGCATGTTTAAAAAAGTAACTTAAACTTTTGTTTAATTTTATAGGTGATTGCCATTTATCATCTCTTTCATTATCATCCAAATCAACTTCCATTGGTCATGGTGAACCAATGACCAACAGCCAAACTTTGATCAATTCAAGGTAAGCTATTTTTCATTTATGTTTTACCCAATACCTTTGCAATTGAAATCAGGCTTAACCCTTGGTTAGCTATGCAACCTTTTGTCTCATGGTTAGTCAAGTGGGGGATAAATGTCACCTAAATTCAATTTTTTGTGCATATCATTAAATTCGTGACCAAATATCGAAATAAGTGGGTGTTTAAATTAAAAACACAATATTATTGAACAAAACAAAGCAAAAATTAAAAAAAAAAAATTCAAATAACTTGAAAAAAACTGTAAGAAGGCTTTGATCGTGGGCTGTCATCTATTGAGAAATTGACTGTGGGGATTTCCTTGGGGGGTGTGGGGATACTTTTTCAACTTCATACCAAAGTATTGATGGGCAGCATTTTAAGTCACAAACATTCTGGGAATCCAGCAGCGGTTGTAGTGAACAGCAGATGTCAATGAGCTGCCATCTTTTAAGGTTGCTTGCAACTAGAGTTTCTGAATGTAAAATAACTAGTGTTCAGCTATTATAGTTCTCTTGCAAACTTTATTTTGGATGGACAATATTAAAAGTGCTATTTAAACACTCAAAAATATAGTTTTGTTATCCAGCCTATTCAATTTTGTAAACCTAATATAAATTCTCTTTCAGATCTGACAGCAAAACCAGTGTAAAAATGGTGAATACTGACACATCCTTGCTTGACTGTGTGCATAGGTTAAAAATGCTTCAAAAGCAGCTGGGATTAGATCAGAACTTTAGATGATAACTATTTTACTGTACATAAACACACAAGTCACAAACATTATTTTGTTTACTCATGCCAAAGAAATGTAAAGTATCTTCTATGTTCTCTAATATTTATTGAAATTATTTTTAATATACAAGAGAATTTTTAAAAGCTGTAAAAATCTGTAAATGTTACATTTTTATAAGTGTAAACAATGTTTGATCTGTTGTCTATTTGTGCCTTAAATATTTAATATGCAAAGTCTTAAGCTATCGACTTGCAAAATCTCTTTGCTTTTATGTATGACGGGAGATTCTTGTGATCATTTCCCTTTGTTTTAAAAAAGATCATATTTTATTATATCAATTTCTTTTATCATCCTCATAAGTGTGTGTAGAGTCATATTGTTATAAAATAAACTATTTGTTCCTTTCAATTCTTTGCTTGTTTTTAAAAAACAAACATACTTGTTTCTTGAATTATTAAAAATGGAGATAAAGTGCCAAATTGTAAATAACAGAATGCATGGCAATGAACTTTCCAGCGAGCGTAACAAGCCTGTATCAATGAACGTTTTAGTGTGCTTGTATTTGTATAGCCATGAACCTTTTAGTGCGCCTTTGCTTGCATAGTGTTGGACAAACAGTTTCTGTGATTTACTTGTCTTCATAAGTTTTTGCAATGTATTTTCATACAGTTTACCTTTTTCAATTGAAGTAGACCTGAGTGTAGTTGTTTGTTACAACTTGAAAGCTTGAATTATAACATTTGTGTTGGTTTATTTATTTTTCTTATGATTGATCAACTGCCTCTACACTTTGGTTTTCTTGAATATAATATTCAACTTAAAAATAACACAACCTTGCGAAAGAATAATTTAATCAAATTGCAAAATAAACTGGAGTATTAAAGGATGCCTATAACATCGTGGGCCCAGTAAATTGAACTTTGTAAACTGCACTCTCCCAAAACACAATTTTGCCTTCAAATATGTTATAAAAAATCTCTCATTCATACTGTATTGTTGAGGATGTAGTATTTGAAACTTTCTTAAATTCAAGTAATAAATTAAAAAAATAACGTTTACAACAAATCTAATAGTTCACATAGTCGATCGCCAATATAAAAGTTTGTCGTCGAAGGGATAGTAATTGTAAGCTATGCACATGATCTTACAGCCTTTTCGAGTGGGAAAGACATCATACATTAAATAAATTACAATTTTTTTGACAACAGGAAATAAATTCAACAATTAGCAAAAAGGTCAACAGGATAATACAAAAGTAGCAGAGAAAACAACCTGAAGGTTTCTTAATAATTTTACCCGTAAAAACAGTTTTTAAAAAATCCTTTAAATGCATTGTCAATTTTTACATTCATTAACACAGCGCCGATATAAATATTTCTATCAGCAAAATGTGCGACAAACTATGTTTCAAAATTTATTTATTAAAAATGAACATGAATTTATGCTCTCGCATCCAAATACCATTTATTTATTCTGAATAAAGTAATATCATTATTTATTAAAAGAAAATTTGGCAACAAGAAAGAGTTTCAGCAAAGGTCGGTTCAATGCTATTTTAATGCAATTGGATGACGGCAAGTTGGTTAATTAAAATTCCATAAAAGCGACCTTTTAGTGACAGTACCAGCCCCAAAATTCGATAGAATACATTGAACCTATTTGCCAAGTTTCAGACGGCAGATGGGTTAATTAAGCCTCCGCAAATTCTGCCCCCATCGACAAACATACACGCGAACTCGAAGTTAATGTAAAAGATTTAAAAATTAAATTTGTTAAACATTAAGAGTGCCGTAAAACCGATCCCTTTTAATATTTTTAGTTCAGGCAATTTGTGATTGAACATGGAAAAAATTGCAACAGAAGCTTTTGTAATTGCTTTTTAATCAGTTATCATTGCTGAACAACACATCCAAAATCGGACAAAATTGATCATTGGGAAAACCCCAAAAATCTGATTTCAAAATGGCGGATATCATGCCATATGATGGAGTTGCCTAAGTGAAGTTTTTCCCGCTCAGCACCTCCTCAACCATATTTTAATCACGGATGTTAGCTTTAACACAACAAAATGGTAGGTTATTTTGCTTAGAATTGCATGTAGTTTTTAAAAAAAGGAGAACATTACATTTCACTGGTTAGAAGGTGTACAGGTGTACTTGATATATTTTAAACAACATACATATCTTAAACAGTACATATCTCAAACAGTACATATCTTGCATTGTTGCTTAACAGTTTGTTTAATGTCAGGGAAAAAAAACCTTTAATCGTTTTTATCACTTTCATTATATTAATAGCTGTTGTGGTTTTCACATCCATTGATTTGGCACGTTCCATAAGCTGTTGAACAGGGCCAGCCATTACTCTTACACCCACATCGTAATGTAGCACAGTTTTTTGTGCAGGAGCATCGTATCATGTTGAGTGAATAATCTTAAATTGGTAAGTCTCAGAGTATTTGGAAGTACGAGTTATTTTTTACATACCAACCCAATTCTTCTGGTTTCTTTCTTTATTATCTTTCCATATATTTATTTGTATGTTCGATAGCTATGATATTTTGTTGAAAAATTGGTCAAGGACAGACGTTAAAGTGCAGCAAATGATTTTGCTGTGTCTACCTTCGCTACCAACATTTGAAGGCCCAGTTGGTCTGTGCAATCTAAAAACCAGCAGTCGTACAAAAGAAGCATTGATTTTTTACAAGCAACAGTTATATCTGAATGTTGGCTTGAATTAAAACAAAATATTTTTGCAACAGACTCTGTCTCTTTCATCATTTTGGCAACTGCTGAGGATTTCCCAATTGAAAAAATTCTGGATGTGATATCGCAGCCTTTGAAAACATGTAGAAACAACAACAAATTGTACCTTTCACAACCTAATATAGACTGTATGATGTGGATACCATATACTGGATTTGGAGTTGATCCATGTCTTATATCACTTCGATATTATAGCTTGAATCCCTTATCCTTGATGTGGTACAGAAGCAGAATAAGCAGATCGATATCTTCCCGCTGACCCATTTTTTTTAAAAAAATAGAGAAATTTTGAAATTGCACTTTTTTTAGTCAACTTTTAAACTACTTCCCATTTCGTGGATGTTATAAATTTGGAATTGAAGAATGACCTGCAATTTCGGTTAAGGACAGGAAAAGTGTTATATAGTCCTATTCTGACCAAATGTGGCTCCAAAAAAAATTTCGTAAATTTTTCATTTTTTCGACATTTTTCAAAGGGCTTAGCCTTACGACAAAAAATCAGTTTTTTTAGAAATTGACTCAAAGGGCTCCCACTTGTGGTTTTGGAATGAAAAAGTCATTTTTTGTCACTACTATCCCTTTATAGCCGTCTAAACTGGTAAAATTCAGATATTTTAAAATTGGGTCAACTTTTGGGCCGATTTACTTAAAAATGTGAATTTGAGTTGGAAATGTGTTTTATAGTCATTTTATGTCACCACTGTTACCTTACAGCCCTCTCATTAGGTAAAATTCAGAAATTTTAAAACTGTCCTCCTGTCTGTCATCCTATCTTGTCCTCTTATCTTGTCTTGTCCTCCTATCTTGTCTTGTCCTCCTATCTAGTCCTCTCATCAGTCCTCCTATCTGGTCCTCCAGAAATTGGTTCTATTGGCTCCCACTTGTGGATTTGGAGTAGAAAAGTTATTTTTTGTCACTAGTGTCCCCTTATAGCCCTCTAATCAGGTAAAATTCAAATTTTTTTAAACGGTCTTCCTATCGGTCCAACTATCTTGTCCTCCTAAGTTGACCACCTATCAGTCCTCCTACAGGGTGTCCAGCAGCCTTAAAAGTCGGGAAATGTACTTGAATTTTTTGCACCTCGGGAAAGTCGGGAATTATGCTTGGAATTTTCGGTCTGCGTCGGGAAATTATCTCTACTCTTATTTATCGAAAAAATCTTTAAGGATATTTTAAAAAAAATTAAAATGTTTTCCAAGAGATGCGATTCTTTCGCCGATCGACGGATTTCTGCTCTCTCTCTCTCTTTCTGTAATGCCATAGCTTCTATCGGCATTATTTACGTTCATACGTGATGACCATTTTGCTGAACGTTACAGTCATGTAATTGCATCTACTCTCGTGATTATGTTAGGCGCTATGGCCGAAAATTAGGTTGTTGCGTGATAATTTTCGTCGAATGCTATTACTGCTCCGATATAACAGTCACTGACTCTATCGCAGACATTTGCAACTGACAGACATGGTAAAATTCAGACATAAAAGCGGATTTCCGTTTTTTACTGAAATTTTTACCATTTCTGAGATAGATACAAATTTGCATTACAATTTTATTGGGTTTGCTTGGAAGTTTGACAGCCAAGGAACCTGCTTACTTCAGAGTTCCTCCTACTAGATTTTATTACAATTGGTACTGCGACCATAATGAAGGATTGACCCAACTTAACCAATACCTATAATTGATATTGACTTAACTCAATGTTCCGGCAAATCGCTCATCATTTGGGATCGGATAGAGCTCCGATATCTGAAACAAAGCCATACATCTATTTACGCAAAAGCTAATCAACCTTTTCCCCCAATGTGAAAGTGTTAAATTAGTAGAAATTCTATTGAATGCTCAGAAAGAATAACAATAGTATCCAAATAAAGAGTCAATGGAACTAATTTACTTCTTTTTGGTAAGTTTGCACTTTTTTTTTTATACAATCGATCTTTTCCTTGAAATGTAAGTTTTGAAGACAGCTGACAGAGATTTTCGCGCTCTTTATTTCCAACTGAAGTAGACGTTGAAATTCTTTTATCTTTTCTGGGTCTTGAAAACCTTTCAATCTTTAGGTCAACCTTTGCGAGAGTTTGCACTTATTTATAAACCGCTTACAATGTGTTACGACTCTTGTTATATTGGTACCGTAAAATGGGGTGAATAGGAACAGCTGGGTGAATCGGAACGAAACTTCATGAAATTGCAAAGAAATTATTATTTTACACAAATAAAGCAGTTTTATTAATTATATATATATTTTTCATTTGGTTAACATGTTTTTAATCTGGAACATGTTCTGTGGGGCTTTCAACACTGTCCTTTTTTTAAAAAAAATTCTGAAACAGCGTGCATACAATCCAATGAGTTTTAACCTCTTCAAAACTTATCCCGTAATTAATAACATGTACCAGTTATAGACTTAACTAATATATTTTTAGATAAGTATAAACATCCACAACAGCATGCCATACTTAATTTAATTTGGTTTTAAAAACTTTTTATTTTACGAATTTTTATGTTTTGCCTCGTCTCGATTTTGAGATTTACGGGGTGAATCGGAACACTTGAAAAGTGATATTAAAAAGCTGTTTTTGGCAAGAATATGTTCCACACAAGATTCAACGACTGAATAAGAGTCTAATTACTCCCTTCAAGACAGTAATCAAGATTGCAGGCTTGAATAAATGTCAGAAGAGGAGCCTAGTTTCCGCATGGCAGAAAACCCGATTGTTCCAGTGGTTTTTTCTCTAAATGACTTCGTTATCTTTAAGTTATATGGAAAAATGTGTGAAGACTCTATGTGAGCAAAGTTTTACACCCACAAGATTATTGCTACTTAAGTGTGTTTTACAAAAAGCGCTTATGAACGAAGAGATTTTCTGAAACAAATGACGATGCTTTTCTCCTTTCTCAAGATATTTTAAAGAATTTGCAGTCATACGACACGCAAACAAAGTAGATTAAAAAGTATTTTTAATTTTAAAGACTATTTGGATGAGTTATAGGAGAGTTATATAAGAGTTGATACGCTTTCAAACATATGATTTGTTTTGACAATAATTGACAAACACAAATTTTATCCGTCATATTAAACGATTTTTTTCATGATAATTTTGTGTTCCTATTCACCACAATGCATTATTATTTGCTTTTTCTCCCCCTGTAAACATTTAAATAAGATCAGACATAAATTGTAACGAGTGTTCCGATTCACCCCGCAGAAAGGGGTGAATCGGAACACCATGAAAAAATTCAAAATAAATTAAAGTCCTAGTTTTTACAAAAATTTTTGGGTTGATTCTCAAAGAAGAAGGTAAAACCCAAGTTTCTATGTCAAAAATGTGTTCCTTAACGATCTTATTACAACCGATTATTACCTTGAAAGTTGAAAAGTGTTCCGATTCACCCCATTTTACGGTAAATGAAAAAAAAAACTTTTCAAATAGTATATTTTTAAACGCGCCGTTTTCCAAACTCATGTGAAAGTTAAAGAGTTCTTTCTTTTCTCATTTAGAACCTCGAGGGATGGATTGTCTACCAAATTACTTTTGGTCGGAAAATTCCTCTGCATTGTTCAGAAACTTAAGGCCTTTTGACCATAAATCGCGTTGGAGAAATTTATTTGGTTGCAATCTTCGGGATGCCATATCAACAATATTTTGCTTTAATGCATTGACCAAGGTGTGTGTCTATGCTATCGCCGATATTTACATTGGATTAAGGATAATTTTCAACTTGGTTTAAGCCGTTTCAATAGAAGCTATTGTCGAGATTTGGGATGCCGTTTTGATGTCATACGCTTCCCCTGATGTAATAGCCGACCAAATGGTATAGTGGTTAGCGTGCTAACTTCTAGACCGCGAGGTTGCGGGTTCGAGTCCCGTGTTAGGCATGGGTGTTTGTAAATGTATTTTGGCATGTCAGATGACGAATGTTTCGGCGCATTATTGCCCTCGTGTTGCTGACGGCGCCAGATAATCTGAAAACAACCAACCCCTGATGTAATAGCCGCTATTTTCCGTGATTAGTGTTTGTATGAAGATCGGTTTCGCCGTTTGGTTTGAATCGATGCAGAAGTTCTAGAATTTCGATTTAATTTTGTGTAAGAAAGTATCCCCAATTTTTCTGTTTATCCTTTTTTTAAATTGTAATTTTAACTGTTATTGTATGTTAAATTAATTATTTTAGCTTGAAAAACAATTTTACATTTTAGCTATAATGGATAATAGTTTAAAAGTTAAAGCAATTTTTTATATAATAGTTTAAAATTAATAAACTTGTGCAACTGTGTGAAAATTTGAAGTTTTTTTGCTTTGGCCATGTCAGTTACATGCCCTCCCTTAATTCTTAACAACAGAAATGTTTGTGACAAGCAATCTTGCTTAAAGTAAACTATTAAACTACACGCCTAGGTTCATTCCTTTTTCTTTTTATCTGCTAAGGTTTTGACCTTCATATTTATGTATCACTTGTTAAACAATTTTATGTCTTCTTTTCTCGCCTTTAAACAAAAACAAAAAATTATCTTCCTATTTTCAAAGTACATAATCTAATTTTTACATGATGATTAGATATTTTTTAATTTCAAAATTTTTGTAATTTGTAAAATTAGTTCAACATACTACTTGGTGGGGGTATACTTTGGAAAATTAATGTGGTGGTACAGTACCCCCCAAAAAAACCAGAACGATGGCTATATCTTTTGTTCTAATTGTTGAAATAACAAACAAAAGGTACCGTTGTAAATCGTGAAAGGTTTTTAATAATTGTATGTAGGTTTTTTTTATCATGATGGGTCATCTACATATTAAAACAGAACCAAACTTTAAAAAGTTCAATAGCAACCTCATAATATTATTCCATATTTGGATTCAGCATTAAAAAAGAATGCGAAATACAAAAATTCGTAATTTTCTAATGAAGGGTTTGTAATTTAAATGATAAAAAGAAAATGATAAATTAATGTTAAATAAAAAAGTTGGTTTTTTGGCCATAAATACTTAAATAATTAATATATTTCAGTAATTTTTTTTTTTCAAAAGGTAGTTTATAAATGGCCAAACATAAATAGCAATCAGCTTTTGAATCAATTTCTTTTTTAATAATTAATTATTAATTAATAAAGCAATTAAAAAAAATTTAATAGAAACATATATTTTTTTTGCTTTCATTAGATTTACCATAGTCTAAAACCCCCCCATAATTTTTTTCCTTTCCATTTTGACTATTAGTTCTCGATTTTTTAGAGAAAATGTAAAAAACGCTCACTTTAAGGGACCGTATAGTAGACGACTTTTGAAAACTATCAAAGATTAATTCAAGGTAAACTAGACGTGTGGAAAATCGCATTACCTTCAATTATCGTATAACCAATAGTTTAAAAACTAAGAAACAAGTTTTAATAGGAAAGTGAACTAAAAAGTAGAAGATAATTTTAAATAAGTTTGAAATAAGAATAGAGTGATTAACAAGAAATATTTATTTTATCGTAAAAAAGCTTGGGGTGCTTGATGTCAATTTTTGTAAATATTTAATGACAAATATTGGTAAAAGTAGAGCTATTATGAAAATATCTTAAAAAGCACCCCACGCTTTTTTACGATAAAATAAATATTTCTTGTTAATCACTCTATTCTTATTTCAAAATTATTTAAAATTATCTTCTACTTTTTAGTTCACTTTTCTATTAAAGCGTGTTTCTTAGTTTTTTAATCTATTGATTATTTTCTACTTTTTAGTTTGATTTTCTATTAAAGCGTGTTTTTTAGTTTTTTAAATTATTAATTATTTTTTCTGTAAACTATAATTTATTTTTTTTAATTTGCTTTTTTAAATTCCATTTATTTAAAACAACATTTTTTAAGCAATTTCAATAAGTTATCCTTTAAAAATTTTACTGAATAATGTGACTTTTTCATTTTATAAATAATTTCAACGATCTACCCAGATAGCATGCAAGCTTACGAAAACCTTGTCATATGCTTGTCATTAGACTTGCAGTTCTAAGCTTGCCGAGTAACCCTCTAATAAAAGGGTTTGAAAAGGGCAGCCGTGAAAAGCTTGGAAAGTAACACCTTTCGAAAAGGATATGTAAAGGGTCGAATTCCAGGGCATCAGCAACCCCCCCTTTTCGAAAGGGTAGGTAAAGAGTCGAATTCCAAAGGCTGCAGTCTTTCCCCTCTAATAAAAGGGTTTGAAATGGGCAGCCGTGAAAAGCTTGGAAAGTAACACCTTTCGAAAAGGATATGTAAAGGGTCGAATTCCAGGGCATCAGCAACCCCCCCTTTTCGAAAGGGTAGGTAAAGGGTCGAATTCCAAAGGCTGCAGTCTTTCCCCTCCCCTTACCGCAGATCAGATAAGATCTCCCCCGTAAAACGTGTGTGTGACTCGACGTATCTTGCAACCGGTTTTGAGTTTGGCATTCGAATGTTGGTTAAAGAGCTTGACCAAGAGCTTGACGGACACGGAAGATGAAATACTTTCATCTTTAATTCCCGCTGTAAAAACCGGTACGTACGTTGTTTTATATTTATAATTAATTAATTTTTTATCAATCTGCAATAATATTATTAAAACGGAAGCGTTGGAACGTTTATCAAATTCTTAAAGAAATATTCTTAATTAGTTGTTGACACATAGTAACGCAGCCTAGAAAACATTAACAATTTTTTCATAGACAAGTAACTTTTTTGTTTCTTCGAAAAGTTTTATGGGCCCAAAAAAAAATCAGCTATTTTTGTGGCGAAAAGTTATTGAATTGCGTTGGGGTAGAATTTTTTAAATAGTACATGCTTTGTTATAAACAATAGCTTAATTCCATAATTCACTCTGAGCGTAATTTTTACCTCGTAACACGTTTTTACGATACTACAATTTATAAATCTGTACTTAAGATAAACTACCAGGAGTGCAATGTTAAACACTAAATTGCATTTATGGGATCCCGCATTTTATGATAGTTTACTTCTGAGGTACAGAAATGTTCCTTATGTGCTGTAAGTTTAACATAATGAAATGAAATTTAGCCGTGTTTCACCAACATTCCCTTAAATACAGACAGGGCAGCCGACAGGATTTTCGGCCCCTATGCAAATGTAACTCGGGCCCAATTACCCTCCCTCGCCCATATACACATATTAGCGTCGATACTAAAAAGATAATATCTCCACAGTTATTATAACCACATGCATTCAGGACATTTAACCTAAGAATAAGATGAAGCAATAAATGATTATACATTTTTTCATTGTTTGGGTAAACAAATACTAAACTTGCTGCATATTCTCAAACCAGAAATATAGAGAAAACGAGAAAAAACAAAGATAAATTAGAGGAGTAAGATGAACTGATAGCACTGTTCTCAAATACCAACTTAAAGTTAGCGGCCCCCTGGTACCTTCCCAGTCAAAATACAGAGCAATCAGAATGCGCTATATGAGTGCGCCCATGATGCGTCACAATTCCAATTGCATCGAGCTTTTGTTGACGTTCGTTGTTCTCTTGTCTCCGACTGAGGTAGACGGCAAATTTTGCTGTAAAATTTTACACATGCGCGTGTTGCTAAAACGACCTTTGCTTTTTATACACTTGATTGGAAAAACCCGAGTTCGATTTCATCCAAAACGAAGAAAAAAATTGATGTGAAAAATCGAGAATTTAAAAAAGAATGAACTAAATCGTATGCGTTAATTAACACCAAATTTGGACAGCTGACTTGTCTCATTCAGGCCCGTAGCCAGCCAAAGTTTGTAGGACGGGCAAAAATTTTCCCAGGAGGGGCAGAAATATAAATTACTTAATTGGTTTTCAATTAATTTTTACAATTGAAATTTTTACAATTATTACAAATTTATACAATTTTTACAATTCGTAAAAGAGTATTTATCAGAGCACTTTGTGAAGTACATATACAAAAAAATATTTAAAAAAAGAAACATTGTTAATGTATTTTTGATGTAATTTTATTTTTATTAATTCTTTTAAAGATTCTACACCAGAAATTTTTTTGATAAAAACAAAACTTTCAATTAAAAATTTTTTAAAGTATATTTAATACAATTCTATTCCTTTAAAATATTCTATGCTTGTCCATCTCTTAATTTTTCACACATTTCAACTTAAGAATATCTACTTTAAAAATAATTACAAATATAAAAATTAGTAAAAGTTACTTTTACATAAAAAGTTTTTTTAACATAAAAAGTTTTTTCGAAGTTCTGTTCTTACATTTCTATTTAAAAATATATATTGTTAAACAAATTACATTTTTCTATCATTGGTCTTGTGGAACTGCTACATAACTCTTTAACAAACTTTTCATTTAAGAAATTCTTTCAGCAATAAAAAGTTATTTAAATTTTTATATAAAAACTATATCTTTAATTAATATATATATATATATATATATATACATATACATTACTAATAGAATTGCATTTTCCTTTATTTTCTCCTATCATTTTCAATACTCTGAAAAATTTATCAGATACTATTATAATATAAAAACCCTTTTTCTATTTATTTGCATATTTTATTAATTATAATAAAAATAATAGAAATTCATTTTTCTATTCTTGGTCTTATATTAAACATTTTGAAACTTTTTAAAATACATAGCGTAACAAAAAAATCTAAAATAAAATGATAAATGTTAGTATAATAGCAATTTCCTATCTTTACACCATATTAAACAATTTCAAAACTCTTATCTCTACTTCAAATGCCCAAAACACTAGATTTGCCATCCTTTCGTGGCCCATTGACAATCTTTAGGGACAATTTATGGCCGTCAAAGTGGAAAAGGTAGATTCGCAAGTTGCTGTGCTACAACCGAAGGTATCAACAGCAGCAAAATGTTCGTTTCAATTCAATCATAGATATAAAGGTTTACAAATGATTGGGATAAAATTTTCCAGGACAGGCGAAGATTTTTCCAGGTCTTGCCCCACTCTGGCTACAGGCCTGGTCTCATCTGCCATGATTTTTATACTATAAAAATGTTCGTTGTTAAAAACTCGTATTTCCGCTCTTTAAATGTACTGCGATTCTGATGATTATTGAATGTTTGGCTCTTTGCACAGAAACGTCTGCCGAACCCTGGTAAATGTAAAAAAGGTTTTGGTAATAGAAATAGTACACCAGCGTTAATTGGGTGCTCTCATGATATGTTTTGGCTTTATAAAATACTGTAATACAGCCTCTAAAAAAAATTATCTCAATAATATTCATTTCTAAACATTAAAATACAAGAATTAAAATAAATTATTGTTTTAATTTTTTCGTTTCAATAAAAGTTAAAATGGCTGATTTTTAAGAAAATAGTTTGTTAAAACATCTTGTGAAATGCATATCGGCTTCCATTTATTTATTCCTAGTAAGAGGTTATATTTTTCGAAAGCTATTTTATTGGCTTATTTAGGTAGAAAAATGAAGAGGCCCATACGCTAGAAAATATTTCCAACTGGTAGTTTTTGTAAGAAAGAAAAGCAACGAACAGACATTTTGGAAACTTTCGAAAACAGCATTTTAGATTATGTGACCTTTATTTAAACGGTTTAAGGTCTCAATTAAATTCATTTCATGGTATTCGAGGTTATTGCATATTCAACATAATAGGCCAAGAAATACATATAAACTTATAAATCAGCATACTAAAATATCGTATTTTCTAGACAAACTAGAAAGGATAGGACAAAAACAATATAAAGATTTTTTTTTAAAAGTTTTAAATTTTAAAATAAAATTTCAATTATAAAAGTTTGCTGTCGATTAATCGAGTACTACAATTTTACAGAATTTTCTGATATTTTAGAAAAACTTATTAAATAACTAATGATTATTAGATAATTTTTATCTCAAGGCAAAATTTTCAAACAGATCAATGTATTGGATTTCAAAACAATTACGTATTTACCATTTTAACAATTTTACGGACATTTTTAAAAAAAGCAGTATATAAAAAAAAAAGATTTTTTTTTCTTTCTTTCTCCCCCCCCCCCCCCCCCATAGTATTACTTAAGGGTAAAATAATATCATAAGGGCCTAACATTTTACAAAACGTTGCCTGCAAATTGAACCAGGTAGTTCTCAAATATTAAAAAATTTCTACATAAATTACAAACACAATGAATTAATAATCATTTTAGATATGCATTAATTTCTGGTGATACGTTCTTACATAAGTAATGAATTTATCATTTCCTTATTGCTTGGTTGTTTTCAGATTATCTGGCGCCTTCAGCAACACGAGGGCTATAATGCGCCGAAACATTCGTCATTAGACAAGCCAACATACATTTACCAACACCCATGCCTAACACGGGACTCAAACAAGCAACCTCGCGGTCTATAAGCTTGCACTCTAAACACTATACCGTTTGGTTGGCCATTTCCTTTTTAAATCAATGAATAATATAAATACCATTTACCCAAATAACAAATGCTTTTGAGAATGTAAACTTGGTATTTTGAAAAATAATTATTTAAACTTTAAATAAATAAATCTTTAAACAAATTACTTTTATTGGTATCGATAGCTAGCTTTTGAAATTAGTTTTAAAAAAATTCAATTTTAAATGTATAAATTCTAAATCTTGACACACATACTAAAATTAAATGTTACTCTGAACTCATACATTCTTATCAATCGTATATTGCAAGCCCACTTTAAGGACACTCCGGTGCATCCCCAAGGCATGTCTGGTCTTTTGTCAAAGAGCAGACATGCAGCATGTGTGGCCAATTAACCAATTTCCCAAGGCTATAACGCTGTTGAATGGTATTGACAGATACACCGAGCCCAAGTGCTTCTTGGTTTGCGGGGCGGGGATTAGAAATAGAGGAGGTGCTTTTCTCCATCTGAAGTTAAAAAAAAAATTCGGTACCTTTTGTCTTTTTGTTTTGTTGTATGGATCCAATAAATTTTAAAATGTTTTAGTAAAACAAGATATCGCGGGTTCTTCTTGACAAGCCCTTCTTTGTTTTTATTTAAATTTTATTTTAGTTACTGTGTTTTTAATTTTGGCGAATTTTCTAATCGCCAAATGCCCAATGTCCCTTTCAAACTCTGTTTAAAATACATTTTCCAATATTTCTCAGAAAATTTGCGTTCCACAACTCAAAAGATCTGACTGCAAAATGCTGAAACCCAACTCAAAGCTATCTCCTGAAGTTTGAGGTAAGCTTTTTTTTTTTTTAACTTTTGTAATTTTTAATCAAATGTGCGTAGTGTTAAAAACAATGAATTCTTCTGCTAGTCGCTTTTCTGGTAACCTTGTTGACCAGCTCTTCAAGAACTACTTCATTATTTTCTGTTGTTTATTTTATTACTTTTTCATATTTTTTTAGTATTATGGAGTGAAATTATAATTTTTCTAATGTTTATTTTTATTTAGTCACCATTTTTTTTAGTGTGTTTATAGGCTATTTTCTTGTAGAGCAGTCTCAATCTTTAAAATTTTATTTTATTATTTCATTTGATTATTAATTTTTTGCAGTCACATTTTAGAATTGGAGGATCAGTACTTCTACTACACTTTTTTAGTAGTATTATAGTTACTCACTATTTAGTTTTTTTCTTTGGTTTTCTGAAAGAAAAAAAAGACTTTTGTCTGCTCTTGCCATATTCATGTAACGCCTTAAAAACTGAACATTTGATCATAATAGGAAAGAGGGTTGGGCAGCTAATATTAAAAAATAATAAAACTAGTTATAAATTAAAATTACTCACTTTTTAACATAATGAAAGGAAATTTAAAACTGCAGTGTTTCACAACTATTCTGTTAAGGTATTGAAAAACATATAATTTTACAATTCTACATTATAACGAAAAGAACATTTAATAAACATTAGTGCCGTTTCTAAAACACAACTTAAGCATGTGTTATTAAAAAAACGTAAGCATGAATGTTATAAATAAAATCAATGTAAACACATAATACAAGCAACGCAAGAAGTAACATGTTAAAAAGTCAACGCTGGTGTATACAGTGAAATTTATTAAATGTTAAATATTGTTATGATATAATGTAAACACTGTTTATTGGTGTATTCTAAATCCCCTAAACAATTCAATTTCATTGGCTACCGAAACCAAATTTTTATGTTGTTGTGAATTGACAAAAAGTGCCAGTCTGTTCAACCTTGTTTTGCTCATAGAATTTCTTAATATGATGTTAATGATCACAAAGTTGAAAGCTCAGAAGTTTCAATTGAAACTGGTAAAATACATTTTTTTTTTTTTTAATAAGGGACGTATATTCGGAAATATGTCTACAGAACATTCTGCGAAAGCATCAAGAAAACCTTTCTACAGGGTTACTACAAAAGAATCATTCATTTTCAAAACAAGATTTATTCAAAAGTATTATACTTTTGAATAAATCGGGTAAACTTGAGCACCACCTGGAGCATAAAACTTAAATATTTTGCGGTTGTTTTCTTGTACCAATCGTATTTGTAAGTATAATACTTTTGAATAAGTCGGGTTTTGAAAGTGAATGATTCTTTTCTAGTAACCCTGTATTTTGTTTTCCATATTTCCTAATCTGCTTCGATGATGTTTTGAAAACCAAGAAAACCTCTTTCATAAAATTTTACCAGATTTTCTATGGCAGATTTGTATTATTGGTATCAGGAGGGAGAAGTCTTGTGTCTACGCATGCTCTTTCAGGGAATCAGTAAGTTTTCTCTGCTCTGACCATCTGAAGGACGTCATGACCCCAGCATATAGAAATGAGAAAGAAATGTAAAATCGGAAGAGTTTGAAATGAAATAGATGTGCTTGTATTTTTTTGTTCATTTCTCGTTGTTATAATTATTTTGAAAAAATGACTGACTCGAAAAGTTAGTTAAATGAGGATATTAAGTATTAACTATTTACAAAAATTGTTACATTACACTTGGAAATATAATTTTTCTCAATTTTCAGGGAGTTGTAGCCCTATCAGCCTCCTCCCTGTATACGCCACGGACTTCATATGGCTAAGCAATCCTACGTAAGTAGAATCCTTTATTTGTTCTGATCTTCAATACCAAATTATTAATCGTGGTGAAACAGGGAGTGTTAAATTTTTATCGAGCGAGGGGAGTACTTTCATTTCACCTAAAATTATAAAATAGCATCTAAGAAAAATCGAATATTTCAATAACGTACGTATTAGAGGCATTAAAGTTTCAATAAAGGATGTATTTTGAATTCTTTAAATTAACTTCGATTTTATGTGAGTGTCGATAGAGTGCAAGTCTGCGGATGCTTAATTAACCCACCTTGCCGTCATCCAAGCGGGCTGAAAGTTGGTAGATAGATTCGATGTCGATGGTAATACATTCTTTCACATTTTGGGGCTGTTATTGTCACTAAAAAGTTGCTTATACGGAATACTAATAAACTAACTTGCCTTCATCCAATCGCGCTAAAATAGCAGTAAGCCGATCATTGTTGAAACTCTTTGATATTGCCAAATTTTTTTTAAATAAATAAATAATAAAATTGTTTTAATCAAAATAAAAAAAAAAGATGTTTGGATGTGAATGCATAAATGCACGTTCATTTCTAATAAATACATTTTGAAACGTAGTTTGCAACACATTTTGCTGATATAAATGTGTTTGATATTTAAAATTAGATACAAGCACCAAGCACACGCTGTTAACAGAATCGGCGATGTATATAAAGGATTAATATTTAAAACTTTGTTTTCATGGGTTATATAATTATGTCTCGCGAAAAAAAAAAAGAATAACGTCATTTGAAAATGAGTAAAAAATTCACAAATATTTGAGTTCGCAGTTGTATGCGACTAAAACAATTTATAGAGGGATCTGTCTTGACGAAATAATTAATTTCTTCAAGAAGTTTAGCTAAATATTATAATTTTATTTAACAATATCAATAGCATGGTTTATTTCATATGTATTTAAAGTTTTGCGAACCAAAACGCAAATTATTTTGTAAAACTTGGCAATTCTCTAGTAAAAGTTCCCGCGCGGAAAGAGTTTCTACTAAATGTCCCATGCAAAAGAAAGAAAAAAAAAATTCGCCACAAGACTCTGCTTCTCGGAGTTGACAGGAGTGAACTGCCCCCTATAAATCAACACCACAGGAGGTGAGGAAGCTGACCCGACCCCCCAAACCTCGAAGATCGCAAAACGCCCAAAACCGCCCGAGAATCCTCTGCAGAACAAATAGTTCTCTGGCTCTGTAGGTTTCAGGGGGTTAAGATTATTTTAACACATATTTGTGGAAAGCAAAATTAGAAAGCCAAAACTATTTATGTTGAAACTTTCAAAGCTCTAGGCCTATTAGAAGTCGCTTTTTGTTAAAAAAATAAAATAATAATTCAAAGAATCAATCGAAAATTAAATTAAAATTTTAACATTCTGTTTGTCAATAGTCCAATTAGAATGCGAAAACTACTTGTATTGAAAATTTCAGAACTGTAGCCCAAATAGAAATCGTTTTGTAAAATATTTTTTAATTAATTAAAAAAGAACTAAATAAAAATGTAAAATTATGTTTTTCAAACGTCCAATTAGGAGGGCACAACTACTTATGTTGAAAATTTCAGAGCTGCAGCTCTATTAGATATCGTTTTGTTAAATATATATTAATAAATTAAAAAAAAAAAAAATAATAATTAAAAAGGAACTAAATAAAAATTTGAAACTCTGTTTTTCAAAAAAAGGCCAAATAAAAGACAAAACTACTTATGTTGAAAATTTCAGAGCTGTAGGAATATTGGATATCATTTTGTAGAATAGTTATTAATTAATTAAAAAGAACTAAATAAAAATTTAAAATTCCGTTTTTTAAAAGTCCAATTAGAAGGCTAAATCTACTTATGTTGAAAATTTCAGAGCTGTAGCTCTATTAGAAACCGTTTTGTAAAATATTTATTAATTAATTAAAGAAAAAACTAACAACAAATTTAAAATTCTTTTTTTCAATAGTTCAATAAGAAGGCCAAAATTACTTATGTTGAAAATTTCAGAGCTGTATCTCTATTTGAAGTCACTTTGTAAAATAAAAGTTAGTTAAAATATTAATTAAAAAAGAACTAATTAAAATTTTACATTCTGTTTGACATTCATAAATTAGAAGGTCAAAACTTCTTGTGTTGAAAATTTCAGAGCTCTACTCCAATTTTAAGTAGGTTTCTATAACAGATCCATAAACAGACAGACACACAGCTTGTTTTATTATTATAGATTTTAAATTTGTTTATTTTTTTCAGATAGAAATGAATGGGATTCACTTTAGTTTTCCTCAAGAATCTTCCAGAAACTTCTTGTCAGATGCAGCAAATAAATGAAGAAATATATGTAGTATATATTTAAAATCATGTTTAAATTATATTCTTTGTATAAAATGAAAAAGCAACTCATTTGTGTTTGTTTACTTCAAAATAAAGAATTATCTAAAAAAGAATTATCAGTAAAAATGCATTTTTAGTTGTATATGTTTCTAATAATAAAACTATAAGTAGCTTGGATTAACCCTTTAAAACAAATTTTAATGCAATTTAAATTGTCTAACGCAACCTACTAAGATCTCAATGCATTTTTTTAATAATATATACATAATTTTTTATTGAATTTTGAATCTTTATTTTTTTTTTTAAATTCTTTAAAAAAAAAAGTAAATTATGTTTATTATTCTAGTAAGTTCTACCTAGCAAATAAATTAAAATTTATCAATAAATTGGGTTATGATTGATACCATTAAAGGCAAATTGTAATTAAATTCCTATAGAATAAATATTAATTTTTCATTAGCCACTAAATTTAAAGCATTTTCCGACAATATTGGAACTCTCCCAATTAAGTGCTTCTTATTGAACACAAAAGATAAATGATACTTTATAAAGGAAAGTTTTTGCAACCTTTCCTATATCTACAGGGTGGGAACCTCAGAGTGAAAAGGTTTACACACCCTTTACAGTGAAAACCTTTTGGCAAGCCTATTATGAAAAGGCTTATACAACCCTTACGGCAAAAACCGTGTGGCAGGCTTATCACGAAAAGGTTTACACACCCTTTACGGCGAAAACCTTGTGGCAAGCTCATCCCGAAAAGGTTTACATACCCTTTACGGCGAAAGCCTTGTGGCAAGGGGGGTCATGAAATGGTTACCAAAAGCTTGACGTCTGGAGACTAGGACCCTTCCTTCAAGGTTTTATGATGGTTACTCCCTTGTCATCTGAACCTTACTCCCTTTTCGCTTGAGAGGTTTAGACAAGGGTTTTAAAAGGATAAAATGCTATCTGGGCTAGTTACATTTGTGTTTATAGTGAAATATTTCTGTAAAATATTCATGCTTTGCTAAATACTGTTTACTAATACCTACATTTAATATTTATTCATTTTCTAATTATCAGTAGTATTCGTTATATTTCTGCAATTACAGTTTTCGATATTTTATTTATTTCGTGTGAAGAATGCACATCTTTAATGTTGTAAATAAATTATGTTAATTTTGCGTTTACTTGCTATTTTTGTATTAATCTTAAACATGACACTATAAATCCAAGTACTTTCTATGCAATTTTAGACTAATACTTGTATTTTTTAATCTTCGTGAAATGCGCCACATTAACAGTTCGATTTCTCCCGCCGTGAAGAACCTTAAAAATACCTTTCGTTTTATGGAAATTCTCCCTGAAGATCGGTCAAAAAATGGTCGAAATATTTTCGCTCATAAGTGACGTGTTTTTCAACATAATGCATTGAAATTTGGTATATAGGGTAAATGATGTATTCTGAATCGAATGAAATGATAAAAAATAAGGGTTCGTATTGAAATTTTCGAAGATATCGTTACTTTTACTTAGTAAACGGTCCCTCAAGAAAAAAAAATCGAATCAGATATATAGAAAATCGTAAGCAAAACATTTTGGTGCAAACCGTAAGATTCTACGATAATTAGAACCGAAGATATAGCCATCGTTCTGTGTTTTTTTTGGGGGGGGGGGGGGTACTGTACTTAAATGGTTGCTAGAGGGATCCTTTAAAATTTTTGGGATGAGCCTTGAAATTCTTGAAATATGCTTGAATTTTTATCAGAAATTTTGCTGGATACCCTGTCTTATCTGGTCCTCCTATCCGGTCCTCTTATCTGATCCTCCTATCTAGTCCTCTTATTGGTCCTCCAGAAATTGGTTCTATTGGCTCCCACTTGTGGATTTGGAGTAGAAAAGTTATTTTTTGTCACTAGTGTCCCCTTATATAGCACTCTAATCAGGTAAAATTCAAAAATTTTTAAACAGTCTTCCTATCGGTCCAACTATCCGGCCCTCCTAAGTTGACCACCTATCAGTCCTCCTATCTGGTCCTCCTATCCGGTCCTCTTATCTGATCCTCCTATCTAGTCCTCTTATTGGTCCTCCAGAAATTGGTTCTATTGGCTCCCACTTGTGGATTTGGAGTAGAAAAGTTATTTTTTGTCACTAGTGTCTCCTTATAGCCCTCTAATCAGGTAGAATTCAAAAAAAATTTAAGTCTTCCTATCGGTCCAACTATCCGGCCCTCCTATCTTGTCCTCCTAAGTTGACCACCTATCAGTCCTCCTATCTGGTCCTCCTATCTGGTCCTCCTATCCGGTCCTCTTATCTGATCCTCCTATCTAGTCCTCTTATTGGTCCTCCAGAAATTGGTTCTATTGGCTCCCACTTGTGGATTTGAAGTAGAAAAGTTATTTTTTGTCACTAGTGTCCTCTTATAGCCCTCTAATCAGGTAAAATTCAAAAAATTTTAAACAGTCTTCCTATCGGTCCAACTATCCGGCCCTCCTATCTTGTCCTCCTAAGTTGACCACCTATCAGTCCTCCTATCTGGTCCTCTTATCTGATCCTCCTATCTAGTCCTCTTATTGGTCCTCCAGAAATTGGTTCTATTGGCTCCCACTTGTGGATTTGGAGAAGAAAAGTTATTTTTTGTCACTAGTGTCACCTTATAGCCCTCTAATCAGGTAAAATTCAAATTTTTTTAAAACGGTCTTCTTATCGGTCCAACTATCCGGCCCTCCGATCTTGTCCTCCCTTCCGGTCCTCCTAAGTTGACCACCTATCGGTCTTCCTATCTGGTCCTCTTATCGATCCACCTAATAGGTGAAATTGAGTAATTTTAAAATTGTCCTTTTTTGGGCCAACTTTTGATCCACTTCCCTTTTCGTGGATGATATAAATTTCGTTTTTAAGAATCTCCAAAATTTGGACTTGAATGTTTTCAAGTCGCAACATCGTGCTCCTGAAAAGCACACCTAGCAACTCATCGTTAACTTCTACTGTCAACTATTTCGTCTGCTACACGATAGTCTGGTAACCATATTCGAGCGCTCCTATACGAGAACTACTTAGCGCGGGCTTTGGCAATTTGTACACTTTCGTAATAGCTATTTCTCTTTCTTCTACGTTGATCCGCAGATCAGATATTGCCTGAGATTTTCTCGTGATAATTTTGAAGATCAGTAATTTTACATTAAGATTTACAAATGGTTTGCCCTGAGTTAATGTCAAGAGCGCATAAAGCGCTGTTGATATTCAACATTTTAACCTTGGCTGAAGGCTTAAAAAGCCAGAAAAAAAAGACTTGGGCCAAACAATGAATTTTAAGAAGAAACAAATTCGGCTGCTATGAAAATTTCATGAGGGAATTGGCATTTGAAGTAAGTATGAAAAACAACTCTATTTATTCAAAAACTTGACTTCGTAATATTTTTTTCCTATTTTTATTTTTTTTAAACTGATGCACATATAAACTATGATTTATCTTACAGAGTTAATAAGGGAGTTGGTAGTCTAAAATTTATAAATAATCGATTTTGAGTTTTTTGTTGTGTATAAAAATTAAATTTTCCCCTTTAAAAGGATACCTCATTTGTAATAATACCTCAACTAGAAGTATTTTTTAATAATTTTTTGAAGACACAATTGCTAACTATTGATGTAAGGAAAGTTTTCTTTAAAATGCGTTTTTCTCAAAACCACATTTTTTAATATACATTTACCTTTTTATCAGAAACTACATAAACTATCTTCCTAAAATTTTTACCACATGCTAATTCCTTTTATGTATCTGTATATACTGAAGTGAGATTTTGTTATTTTAAAAATATTTTTTCTTTCGACAAAAAAATCTTGAGATTTCTAATAAATGTGACTTTCACGAAAAATCATTTACAAAAAAAGTAAATGAATTACAATCAAAAGCTAACTGCAGTCGTATAACAAGTGTCTGCTAAATGCACTGAAAAAAAATTTAGTCTTCTATGTCAATTACTTTCTGAGAAAAAGGTACATGAAATATGCCAAATTATTATAACAGACATGCCAACCTGATGGCTTTGGGGTTAGCGCTCTGGCCTTGCATGCCAAAGGTGCCAGGTTCAAACCTTGGGTTAGGCATGGATGTTCGTTGTGGTTCAGAATCCACGTTAAGCTGTAGGTCCTGGCCTTATTATGCACAGAAATAGGTCGTTCAGCATACAAACCAATATTACAGGTATAGAGGGTACCAACTCCCTTACAAAGAATCGCAAGTTATATATGATTTTGAAAGGTAAATTCAATCTGATTGTTGTTTCTGTAGATGTTATGATGATAATTTTTTATTCATACTTCAAGCTTTTTTTTTTTTTTTTTTTTTTTTTGTCAAGGAAATTTATGTGTGCGCTTGTTACCTTATATTTAATATTTTAATGAAGGATCCTGAAGAATATAGAAGCTACATGAGGATGGACACGGATGCTTTTGAAGTGCTTCTCTCCTATATATCAACAGATATTTCTAAAAGAAATACGGTTTTGAGAGAAGCAATTCCTGATGCTGAGAGATTGGCCCTTACACTTCGATTTCTAGCTACAGGCTACAGGTAAACACATTGAAATTACTTTTATGATGGCAGTTTTGCAGATTATTATTTGTTTTAAAGTTTTCAGATTTGGCATATTTTTATTTTTTCACTATTATTTATGCTTTTATTGAATAGTATGTTGAATTATTAGCTTACAAACTTATTATTTTTATTCATTGTTGCAAACTTAAAATTATTTATTATATTATCCTAAATCCCAACAATGATATTTAAGATTTAGTCGGACTTGAGATGTAATAATAAAGTTTTAGTTGCCTCCCTTCTTATCAATTAATGATTTCAAACTACATCTCTTAGTGAAAAATATATACTATTTTTATAGGACATCCAAGTAACATTTTTGTACTCAAAATTATGATGATTAATGCCTTTTGTATTGTACCTTTGTATGCCTATTTTCCATTCTAGTCTATGGCTCATTTTTAATTGAAGAGGCCCAAGGAATGAAAATATTTTTAAAAAAACATGCAATGTTATTATTCAGTGGATTATGAACTTATAATTATTTATAATTGCAAATTTATAATATCCTAAATCCCAATAATGCTATTTAAGATTAAATCAGACCTGTACCGAGTTTTGTATAACAATATTGCCTTTGCTTTAGATGTTTCTTTTAGAGGCGTTAAGCCTATGTCACACTTTTTGGGCTTCCTACGAGTTTATCGGTTTTCTCCCGATCAAGATGAGCAAATTTGATGGTTGCCAGTTTAGTGATTTTTCCGAAAAAGTAAAAGATGCCAAGTTTTTATTCTGACAAGATTTGGATGTTATAGTTCAGAATTCACGATAAGCTGCAGGTCCTAGCCTGTTTTGTTATTTTTAAGCACATACAAAGGTTTTCAAGGAGACGAAAGACCTAATAAATCACTTAAGCTCAAACACCCGAGTAGTATAATGATTTTTTGTGTCAGTAAAAAGATAAATCTTCTAAGCCCATGACTCTTCTTTTAATTGAATTACTTTTTTTCTTGCAGGTGAAACTCAAATGTCTTTTCATTATCAGTTCAGAATTGGACAGAGCAATATCTGGAATTATTCTTGAGGTATGCTCAGCGATTTACAAAAATATGAAATCGGTTGTGATGACAACACCCTCTAATGAAAGAGAATGGAAGGAAGTTGCCAGTTGCTTTTGGACCTTGTGGAATTTCCCTAATTGCATAGGTGCCATGGATGGAAAGCATATCAGTTTATTATAATTATAAAGGAGATTTCAGTATTGTGCTACTTCAAGTAGTTGATGCCACATTGGAATTTTTGTAAGTTGATGTTGGGAACAATGGAAGGGTTAGTGATGGTGATGTGTGGGAAAAATGCAATTTGAATGCAGCTTTGAATTGCAATTGCCTTCAAAAACCTGAGGCTGCTGCATTACCGGGTACTAAAATTAAAGTTCCCTATGTAATTGTAGCAGATGATGCCTTTCCCTTGACAACCACCATCATGAAGCCTTGTCCTGGTAGGGGTATGAGTCCCGAACAAAGGATATTCAATTATACATTATCCCGAGCACAGAGGGTTTCAGATAATGCTCTTGGGATTTTAGCCTTAAGTTTCCGCCTCTTTCACACTAGCATCCTGGGCATACCCTCAAAAGTAAAAATGTATGTCTTGGCATCATGTTGTCACCATAACTTTCTAAGAGCTATATCAATTGAGAAGGAAGGCATGTCTTCTTTGTAAGGGGAAGCTCTTATGGAAGCTGTGGAGGAAAGTCAATGACAAGGCCAAGCTGCTGCCTTTAGGCCTCTATACGAAGAAGGAAATGGAAGGGAAACCAAGAGGTGAAAATTGTTCTACACACTCTGTGCGATTATTTCAACCCAACTGAGGTGGTTCCTTTTCAGAACAAAACGAGCCACCTCCACTAGTGCTGCTTCAAAATGTTAGTTTTGAATAACATAGCAGGACATAGATGTAAACTTAAATTAGTCATAAATAAACTTATTTTTTAAATGTCTTGAGTAATATATTTTCTATTAATCATCATATCACTGATTTATTATTGTGGGATAACAATTTATTTTATTCATATTGGATTCATTAAGAAAAGATTTTTAAAAAAATTTAGCTACTACTGCAAAGAATTTATTTGTATGGGAACTAGCTATACACTTGTACTCTATTAAAAAAACTAGGTTTTACTATATTCATTGTCAAATAATAGTGTTGTACATAAAAAAAATCTACCTTTTTGGTTACTACATTTAAAATCACTAATTAGTATGAATTAAATTTAGTTCCTTTAATTCAGGATTTAACATTTTAATAGTCAGTTTAATAATTTGTCAAGATTATATTTCAAATTCTAGATTAAATTTGAAGAATGAGCAAATGCTAGAGGACAAAAAATTAACAATGTAATTAATTAAGAACAACCGCTAGAGTGTCTTGTTCTTTCTATAGCATCCATACAACAAATCTTCACAAATGTTATATTTTAGATGAAAAACAGTTTATAAACCATTAACAAACTTATTATAAATATGAAAAACACTACAAAAATGAATATTTACTCAACTACCTTTTAATTTCTTGAATATGCTTTACCAACTGACAAAGAATAACAGTGTGAGCCCGGTAGCAGAAAATGCGAGACGGAAGACGGACAAGTCGCAGATTTTCCAGCAGCCTGCAGATTATTTTACAAATCTGACTTTAAATATATATATATTTAGTTTGATTTCTAAGTTGGGTGATTTGAGTTAACGCACATGCGCGATACTTCACTTCATGACAAAGGAATCGGAATCGTGATGCTCTCCATGCTTGACTTTAAGGAGATTGTATAGAAACATAATGAGTTCTATGTGCTTTTACAAATTGGTGTGTAGTAGTTAGCTTCGCTAAAAGTTACGCTGATGTAAGGACCGCTGTTGTCGAGAATCACGTTGCTAAGTCGGGAGATATCGCCGATATTTACGCCGTTACGATGTTTCTTTTCGGCGAGTGTTACGCCGATATAATAATCACTATTTCGAAGGTTTGCGCCTCAATAATTGTCACCATCTCCAAGATTTAAGTGGTTAAGATAGTCAACTTTGTTGAGTGTTACGTCAATAGTGTAATCGTCTCTATTGCATAAAATTTCAGATTTCTACCGATATATTAGGCGCTAACGCCGATACTTACGTTGGTATAATGGTCGTTTTTGCGGATTGTAACTTTGATGTAATTGCTGAGATTTGCGCCGGTAAGGTGGTCGATATTTGCGTTGGAGTAGTGGTAATTTTCACGTAAGTTTTAGTAGCAGCTATCGGAGAAAATTGCGATGCCGTTTTGGTGTCATTCGCGTAGGCTTGAGCTGATGTGACGGCCGTTATGTCCTTGATTAATGTGAAGATCGCTTTCGCCATTTGGTTAGAATTTATACAGAATGATTAGAATTTTAATTTAAGATACAATAATTTTAAATATTTCCGTTTTAATATTTAATTTATTTGGCCAAATTTCTATGTTTATGTAAAACAGGAATTTTTGGTACAATTGACAAATAAGGTGCTTATGTATGTAATGCAAACTTAAAAAAAAAAAATAATTTCACTGTAGATTATTTTTTAATATCCAAATTAGTGTCGCAGACTGGCAGAAAAGTTTCTGCTAATGGGAGTGTGAGACATTTCAACTATGAGAGCACAAAACATTGAAATATTAACATTGAAAATATGTACTAAATTGTTGCAAATTTTTTTCCTGCTTACATCTGGGTATTCGTTGAAAATTTCCTTGCCGCGTGCGCGTCATGGTTGAAATTTCATGAAAATTATTTCTTCCAAATAATTTTCTTTATACTACCCAAGCAACACACTCATGTTGTTTCTATGTGGTTTTTTGGTGGATACGTTGAAAGTGAGAAAGGCACATTGTAACCACATTGTATCAATGTGCAATTCCAATGCATTTTTAAGGAAGCTGATATTTTATAACAGATATTAGAAGAAATCAATTTATTTCGTATAATTTTTAGGGGTTTTAATTATGTAGTACGAATAAAGTCAGAATTTCGTTTTCTTTACTTTTCTAATGTGATATCACAATGTTGTTTCAATATGATATTTCAACCAGACATGAAACAAGTGTCTTCTTTGGTTTTTGGAAAGCCCCAATCCTGTCCAAGAATCATATTAATTGAAAACTTTGGTAAAAGCAATTTATAAAAGCAAAAAATAAAAATCCGTTTACTCAATGTGGTTTTTTAATATGGCTTCAATGTGATAATTCAACATTACACCACTGATCCACGATTTGTATCATCCTACGCATGCGCAATACGCTTTTACTTTCAGTGATGACGTAGTTGGCATCACTTTTGAAGTTGATTTGAAACTTGACGATGTCTGTTGACGATTGGATTTATGCCTTTTCTGGTAAGTTTTCTTCATTACATTATTAAATTATACTCTATTATTTGCCGGTTTTCTAAATTAGATGTATTTCTATTTATAAATGAAATTAGATAATGATGTTCTTATCAGTGAGGTTTGTTGATTTTTTGGGACACACGTGTGACATAAATAAAAAAACCTATTGTATATTTCACGTATTTTTATGAACTATAAAACTGAATGGGCTATCTTGTAGAAGTATGTTTTTCTAAAACGATTGATCACTGAGAATTAAACATGCTGTATAAATATTATTTCTATACTTGTTGAAAGAATTTTTGCCGTAATTAAATGAACTAATTCAGTTAAAAAAAACCTCCACCGTAATATTATAAATTGTCAACAGGGCCGGGAATTTATTTCAGGTGGAATACAGATGTAGTATAGAATATTTCTTAATGTTATATAATATAATTGAAAGTTATGTGATTTTCCACACCCGTAGTCTCTTTAACATGTTTAATTCGATCACACATCTGGAAAAGTTCAGGAAATTTGAAGAAAACTTGCTGTAAAATCATAGAATTTTTAAAAATCTATCAGGGTATTATCAGAAAACTTTATTTCCTGAATTTTGTGGCCACTCTGTGTAATGTGTTGTTTTAATTAATGTAAAATTAAGTGTTTATTTAAAAACATAGCTGCAAAATGAACTGATGTTTTGTGTGCAAAAAATGAATTTCTTTCGTTAATTTTCTTTTTCAAGCAGTGATGGATAACAAATTGAGAATTTCTCCCTATCCCACTTGGTAATCAAATCGATATTTCAAAGTAAGGTTTAAAAAAGACGTCATCAGTGTAAATATATACATGTGCATAAGGATGATACATTTTATAATAGTTATCATATTTTCAGTTTACTGCCACCATGTACAACACTGTGGAATGCGGAACAGGTATAGTGCCTGGAATCTGATCGCTGGCTCCTAACAACTGAAACCTATCCTTTTCAGGTACTGTGGTAAATTGAAAAGATGCAGTACAGTATAGGATATTTCGCTATTTAAAAATTTACAAAAAGAACTTTCGAAAAAACTAAAATTAGAAAGTGGAATTCTGTTCTTTTGCAAAAAATATATATATATATTTTTTTAAATCTCCCTTTTATGTTATACAGTCGAACAGGGTTGGCATGGTTTAAACCAAATAGTTTTTTCTCTTTTTAAAGATTAATTTAAAATTGCACTTTTTTTGTGTGTTTATTTATAATTAGTGTTGTAAATAACTTTTTTAAATAAATCTTATAGTGAAAGTCTATAGAACTTTTTTTTTATAAGTATCAAAAATAACTTTTTATATTGATCTAAGTGTTTTATTACTGTTTTATAATAATATTCAAAATTATTAATTAAAATTAAATTATATGCTGCATTTTAAACTTGTTTGTGAAATAGAGATTTTGTGCTTAAATAACTTATTTCTAAACCTTAAAAATATAATTATGTATAACTTATCACCATTACTGATGAATCTAAGAGCAACATTCCATGTAGAAGTAGTAAACAATTACTATTGTATTATATAGTTTCCATTGGATTTAAAAAAACATATCTCTAAATATAATATTAAAATTTAATGATTTAATTGTTCACATAAGTAGCAATTGTTTATTTACTTAGTGTAAATGATTTTCAGAAGAAATATTATTTGTTATTTAAACATTTATTATTCTAGTTAATGTAAAATTTTATTTATAAATATGCATACATTTAAATTAGAAAAGGATTTAAAAAAAAAAACAACTTTTAAACAAAAAAAAAACCATTTTTGGGGGGGGGGGGGTCCAACTCTGCGGCTAAACTTCATTAACACGAAGTCGATGGGGCCGCTGAAATTGTTTGTGCTAACTGAATAAATTAACGCTAAGTTTTAAGTACGAAGAACTGCTTTTACTTTGCGTTAAACTGGAGTTCAGGTTAACGGATTTCGCATTAACAGGGTTTGACTGTAATTAGATTTGGGAATACTTTTTAGAATAAATTTACTTATTGTATTAGAATTGAACATTCTTCTTTTTTTTTTCAGTGTTCAGTGGACTTGCTTATACAGCTGTTGTACTTAAACAGTGTGGCTACAGAACCTGGAAATCAAGAAACTTTTCGATTGTGGAAAAAATCAGGGAATTTTTTTAATATTCAGGAAAATTTACTGTTACTGTTTAGAGTATGTTTTTCCATTATCCCTATTTTGGTACCATTTTCCTGATGATTTGCTGTGATAATCATTAGAAGTTTTAATGTTATGGAATAATTTTAACTTTTAACTACCACCAAACCTATTTTTAAAAAATTGGCATATTATCTCTTTAGCATACAAGTTCTATTCGATAAATGTGTCAACATATCTGGAAAAATTGGGGGAATTTGGAAAAAGTTTGCAAGAAGGGAATTTTTTTTAAATCTGTCGGGGAACTTTTTACCTAAATTTTGTGGCCATCATGTTAAATGACACTGATAGTTCTTTTGATAATCCTCTATAATTTATATATTAAGTATAATTTTTTTATTTTTAAATTAGTTTTGCTGTTGTGAACATGTCTGAATTATGGCAGTATTATAACAAGGCTGCTAGTGGTGTTTACTAAAGTGACTATTTTAGCCTCCAGAAAACTTTTTTTGGTAAGAAAAATATCGGTACTTACGTATTAACGCCACTGCAGCTACAGATTTGACGGTTTTTCAGTGCCACCAATAAAGAGCAATCTTGTTGTTCGCACGCAGTTATCTTTTGGATTCCTTGTAAGTATAAAACTATAATTCCTTGTAAGTAATTAAAAACCGCCAAATCTGTAACTGTGGTGGCGTTAATACGTAGGTACCAAAATTTCCTAATTGACTATTTTAACCTCCAGGCGACTATGTAATGAAAAATGAGTTCCTGACTTTGAACTGGAAACCAATAGAGAGCATGGCTTCAACTTGGTTGCAGCAGCTCATTTAATTTATCCTCAAAGTAGTAAAGAGTGTTTTTGAATTTAAAGCAAAATTTGTATGATACAGTAAATTTTTCTAAAAGTATACCGAAGAGTAAAAGGCAACTAAGTTGTTAGAATCTAGAATTTTCAAAAATTATAATTGGTTTCCTATTGAAATATAACATTAATAAAAACCTATATTATACGTTTTTCCTGTAAATTTTTCTACTCTTCATTTTAGTTTTCAAATACTGGGGTGGGAGTAGGCAACATTGGTATTCTGCATCTGCCTTCGAATTTTTTTTACATAATCTACTTTTGATTAAACTATATTGTGTATCGTCATTGCATGATATTCTGAAATAAGTCTGTTATTGCCTTAAATGGTCATGTGATCTTTGGTCAGTCCAATGTGCACACCATAATATGAAGGGTGCTTCCGCATACTGGCATTGACTTAAAACCATCCAAAACAAGGGGATAGCTTTCAACACGAGAGAGGGATTTTTTTAAGTCATAAAAAAGGGATATTATTTTGATTAATATATTCAATCTTTGAATTTGGTTGGCGATTTAAGTAGCAGAGTTGGATTTGAGCATTTTTACACGTCGTATTTCTTTATTATTATTTTTGGCATGGTGTCTACTTTTAAAAATTGAAAAACAGTTATATCTATATAAATATATGTTTGAATGGTTTTTGTATTAAATAAAGGTAATTTTATTTTAGAGATTATGAAAACAACCAATGAGGAGGCGAAAGAAGCTCGTGGAGTGACATTAAGGCTGCTGATGGTGACAGAGATGTGGAATATTTTTGGGAATGATATTGAGGATTGTAAACATGGTTTATAACATATGGTTCATAAACTTAAATAATTATTTTGTATCTCCTTTCTTATTTTACTGTTATTAAATGGGGTCTTGAAGTTAAGATCCTACTGTTGCTCTGAATGGGATATGTCATTAAAAATTAGCACATATATATTTAATCATCTTATAATTTTTCATTTGCTGGTTTAAAGTGTGAACTTAAAAACAATTTGAAAGGTATTTGTACCTATGTAATTGTGTTAGGACCATGTGTGTTACTGTTACATGTAATTATTAATATTTGTTTTATTAACATTTGTTTTAATGTTATGCGTGCTATTTTTGAAATAAAATTATTTTGAACGTTATGTAATGATTTATTTTTATAGTTAAAAAATATATATATATATATAATTTTTATTCAAATTCGATTAGTTCAGAGATAATTAAGTAGCAGATATTATAAGTAATTTTAATTGTGGTTCATTGGAGCAAAATTAAATTTTTGTACAGAATAATCCTCTGCATATAAAAGGAAAGTTTAATTTTTCACAAAATGATATTCTACCTACTAAAAGATGATACATAGTGTAACAGTAGTTGGAAACTCGTAAAGCCAATACTTGGAAAATATTCTAGTTTTAACTTTTTCTTTTCATTAAATGAGTTTCTATAATGCATATACTCTTAAACTTTACAGTGTTAATAAAACTAAACACATTCATGTGAAAAAAAAAAATGTGTCAAAACAAGCGCTTAGAAAAGTAGGCAGGATACATTCGCTTCCAAATTTTTTCTGTTATCTATTAAAATACAAAAATCAATAATTTGTTTTGCTTAAAATTGCAACTTTAAATGGTATTTTGAATTTGAATTTCATAACCCCTTCCGAAAAATATGAGCAATGTGAATATGAAAAATATGAGCAATACTGTTTTAACATGGGTGTTCCACATTGTTACCACATGATAGTGTTCACTTTTACCAATGTTGTTTAAATATGAATCTTCCACACGAGTGTTCAATCTTGATTCTTGCCAATGTTGTTTCAAGACATACTTTCCAGAAAAACTGTTTCTACAGCACTAGTTCTTGGGCTCAAGAACTATAGTGCTGTAAAAACAGCATTATGGGATGTGTGTCTTGAAACAACATTGGTAAGATTCAATATTGAATACTCATGTGGAAGATTCATGTTTAAACAACATTGGTAAAAGTGAACACTATCATGGTGGTAACAATGGGATGCATCCATGTTGAAACAACATTGACATTCAACGTGGAAACCACATGGGCAAAAATGAACACTCTCACGTGGAAACAATGTGACAAATCCACGTTGAAACAATATTGACATTCAACATTGAAACCACGTGATATATCTACGTTGAAACAACGTTGGCACACAACATTGCATCCACGCTCCTTTAAGTGAACACTTCCACTTGAAAACAACGTTGCAGTTCCACGTTGAAACAACATTGTGCATGTTGGTATTTAACGTTGACACCACATTGAAACAACATGGTTGCGTTGCTTGGGTAGTGTGGCGATTACTAAATGTGGGATGAAGTTAACTTTATAAGTATAAGGTTGACAATATTCGGGCATGAAAACAAGTTAATTCGTGATCAGACAACAATGTGTCAAAAAATTCACAAATTGCGTTTACTTAATAATTTATTTATTTTTAATAAATGCAAGTACTTATGGTTAAGGTGATTTAATCCAAAATGTCAAAAAATTAAAAACCAATTTAAAATTCACTCATTCTACAAATAATATGAAGAAAAAAAAAAAGATTTTCTTCTAAGGTTTGTTGTATATTACAACATTTAATTTACCTAACCTATTTTGAGAAATCCAAATCAAACAAAAAAAATTCATGTCTAGTTCCGCTGACCATCTTTCAAGAATGCAACTTAGCTCTAATTTCTTCTTAGTCAACGATAGAGCAATTACTTTTTGAAGATAAAGATTAAGTTTTCCTCATAAAGAGTACTTTAAACCTCTCCAACTCCATCTCATCCCTTTTGCTCTGGACTACCATCATAGTATACAACAATTTTGTTTGAAAATTTAACAAAATTATTTAAACCTAAATCTTGGGTTACCTTTCTCCCAATTTATCTCTTGTATATTTTTACAATAATATGAATATTATCATTGGTAATGTCACATGGACAGACTTGTCCTGAATGCTTTAACTTTATTTATAAATTCATGTAATTAAAAAAGGATTTTACACACAAAAAAAACCCAGTGTAAACCAAAAAATACCTGGCTTAAACAAAAAACAACAACAAAAATGTTTTTTTTTTTTTTAAACTGAGTATTTTCAACCCTGAGGGCAGCATGTTTTAAAGTTTGCGGGGTTCTAAACTCTTAATTGAGTTATTTTTTGACCTTCGTTTTGTATACAGTAAATCAGGACGCTCTTTGAAATTTTTTATACTTACTATGAAGGGAGATAAAATCAAGTGTAATAACACTACTATCATAGTAATTGAGTTGAAAAATAAGATTTTTTTATAAATATTAAAAAAATAATGTCCAAATATATGACCTAAGGCAGTGATTCTCGACCTTTTTTTTGTCGCGGCACACTTTTAACGATTTTAAAATTTGGCAGCACACAAAGAAAAAGATCCCCCAACTCGAACGGCTCTCACGAATCAAGCAAATGCTGCAAGGCGCAATGAACAACCCATGACGCAAGATGTTCCAAGGCTTAACTCGATTGAAGGGGGAATAAGGCTGTGACAATGGCTGATTTCGCGACGACCAACCTACGAGATAAATTTTCTACTTGGACAGCGCCAATCCGGGGTAGTGGCGAAAATCGTAACCATCAATCAAAACAAACCTCTTCGGTGTACTTGAAAAAGGATTTCTTCCCTTCCATGAGTGTTTAATTTTAATGATTTCAGAATTCTTATAGCCTAGGTATATGCTTACACCTAGAAAAAATCTTCCCTAATGATTTATTTAACTCAATTTCTTATTAATATTTAAGTTAGTTTTCTACTTTAATTTTTTCTTGTTCATAATAAAAAATTTTACTAAACATATATTTTATTCAATTCAGTGTGAAAAGTAATTTTGATATTTACAAGGATAGTGATCTGGAAATTTTCCTGCTTAACTTGGACCAGACCAATGCTTTTCTCTTTTAACAGACAATTTGATCTGATTTTTTGAATTTTTCAGGAAATAAAACAATTTAGTAGTTGACCATTTTGGTCATTTACTAAAAGTATAACACTTAGCCTGATCAGTAATTAACCATCTGTTATTCATAATTTGTTTATTGGTTTAAAGAAAAATTACTTGTATATTAATATAAAACAAACATAAATGATCTACATACATTATTTGTATTAAATCATTTAGAAATTATTCATGTTGATGCTAAAAAATCACAAAAGCTAAACCACCCTTTACTAATGGTGTCAGTCACTCTTACGAGACCCTGTGATATACCTCTGTGTTTGTTAATTTTTATCATCCAATTGGAAGCTTGGCTACCCCTATAACTTGGCAGTGGCTTTCATTAGTTATTGGATATATTTTAACCAATAAAAATTAGAATACCATCACAACAATCCTTGTTTACTTCCTTTTTGTGTTATTTTCGTCAACTACTAGCATGTGGTCAATTACTGGAGAATCACTCTATATATGTAAAAAGCATTTATAGTATTAGTGTTATAATGCAAAGATATCTAAAGCAAATTTCTAAGCAATACTGATAATATAAGTTAATATGCAGCTACGGGTCCCCAGTGGGTCATTTTTCATTAATTTTAATTTGCCTACTCTGACCCACTTATTATCACAAAAGAGTGAGGGTATCATTCCAGCCACGGAACTCATTGTAGCCCGTATGCAAGCAAATTTGCTAAAAACAATAAAAACATGATGTCCATTTTTGTTAATGTACTAAAATTACAAATAGCCTGTCGAGGGACAAAGAAATGGGTACAACCCGCATATGGGAGACCCCACACAGATACATAAGGAGGCGATCTTCCATTCATAGATTCCCGTTTATAGGGTAGATCTACATTCATACAGATACCCGTTTATAGGGTAGATCTACATTCATACAGATACCCGTTTATAGGGTAGATCTACATTCATACAGATACACCCGTCTATAGAGCATTATCTTTCACATACACAGATGCAACCCGTCTAATGTTTCTTTATCACAACTTAAGTCCTAGGCCAGTAATTAGAGATAAATGGATTTGAGCTGTCACAAGTTGGAATACAATTTATCAGACGCATACAGCGGTCTCTTCAAAAAAAGTACTCGACTCATAGATTACAACAATTCCAAATCTATATATATAAAAGAAAGTCGTGTTAGTTACACCACTTATAACTCAAGAACGGCAGAACAGATTTGGGTGAAAATTGGTATGGAGGTAGCTTAGAGCCAGGAGACGGACATAAGATACTTTTTATCCCGTTCGACAGCGTTCCCGTGTGACTTGACAACAAAACGCAAATGATAGCTATGTAATTGACGTATAATGACAGCTATGTAATGACGTATAGATGACAATTTGATATTTATAAAACTCGGTATGGTTGAAAATTTGAGTTTTGAAATAAATTTTTAGGTGAATTGAAGTGAAGTGAAGTTTAATTAATAATGCCGCGAGCAAGACGATCGAATCTTTCCCGGCAAAGCCGTAATGCAAGAAGAATACGAAATACTGCAAATGAAAGGACTGAAGAAGAACAAGAAATTGCACGTGAACAGCGCCGCGATAGTATGGCTCGACTTCGTGCTTCTCAATCACGAGAGCAAAGTGAAGCAGCCCGTGAAACAGCTCGGTTGGCAATGCGGAATCGTCGAGCGAACAACAGAGGTCAACAAATAGATAATTTGCGACGCAGAACAAGATATTTATCAAGTGCTGATTTGAATCGAGCAGCGTTTCGATACTATTGCAGCAATGATTACAGCTTGCATCCTAGCGTTTGTATTGGGCAAATGGACGTTGTTTGTGAGTATTGTGGTGCATTAAAGTTTTCCGGAGAAACGGCTGGATTATGCTGCCTTAATGGTAAAGTGAAATTACCGTTGTTGACTCCGCCACATGAGCCATTGTATTCATTGCTTTGAATATTTGTTTTTAAAATAGAAGCTGGAGCTGCACTATAGACACCAGGCATATTTTATTGAGTATGTTCACCGGTGTTTTGTACGTATTAAAAAAATATATACAAAATTTTTAATGGTTAAATTTTTCTAGCTAGCTTTTTTAACCCTTTACACTCGAGGCCACATGATTGGATGCCGCAACTCGAGAAGACCACTAGGTTTGATGCGGAAATTCGATGCAAGGCCAATGACTGTTTAGTTTCTATGAAGCTAATCCCTAAACTCGGATTGAACCAAAAATCCCGCGAAACGTCTCAAGTTGCTGGTACCTCAGCGCGAAAAAGGCCTCGAGTGCAAAGGGTTAAAATTATGAATCTAACTTTATTTAATGAGAGTGAGTCAAAACATACATAGAATCTGGCATAGCAAAGGATTATTTAGACTCAATTTGACTTCACACTTGCAACCTAAAACGTAGATTCAGCGAAGATTAATGAAATTCACTGAAAACTTTCAAATCATTTCGACATTTGCCACCAAAGAGAAGAATGAATATAGATTCAAAATATAAAGCATCTGCGGCCAAGAGAACTAGGGCATCACCGCTGTAAAAACAGCATCAACTGGAGAATGACAGAGCTCACTATTACAAAATGAACCAAAACATGAAACTGTTATTGTACTTTGGAAGCTGATCACCAACAACAATTAATCCGAAGAAATTCCGCGTCTATGTAACACAGAACAGAGAGATATCCTTCAGCGGGTCCCCAGCAGCGCGGGGCCACACAGCTAGTACATAATAAATGGAGATAGTAGCAACTTAACACAGTAAGTATTTAAAGAGAAAATATTATACCAGTTAAAATTATCATCATATGAAGAACTAGCTAACACAACAGCTTAATAACACATTTGCAGCTTCATTATCTAAAAAGGGAGAAGATGCTCTCAATTTCTTACTTCGGAGACTTAGATTCCCTTTTTGTTTACGTTTTAGAACTCTACGTTCGCTCTTCTGGGGAATCAATTTGTAAGTAGGATATCCATTAAACACGGTTGGGATCGATCCTTTTTTTAAACATCTCCTTGTAGGGAACTGCAAAAAAATCTGAATCCTTAAAGTGATACGCACATACTTTAGATGAGTTAGAAATATCGTTAGGCGAAAAATCCTTACGCGAAATGGCTTTCAGCCAAACACGTTTCAGTTCTGAATCAGCTGGGAATTCGTGAAAAGATATTTTATCGAGATTACTATTTGACTTACATAAAGGTACACAGCAATAGATAGGCATGCTGTATTGTTTTGGGAATTAAAAGAGTAAATAATTACAAAAATCACTTACGAAACGGTAGCACACCACATTACAGAAGGCTAGTCAAGGCAAAATGATTCAAAAACTATCCTACTAGACCAATGCCATCTAGTGGTAAACGGTCAAACTAAGGTGGTATTTGAAATCCTTTGATCTTTACCGCACTGTCATAGCCGCGTAGAATCCAGTTTAGCCGTGGATGTTCACGTCGCAGCGAAGCCAACGGCGCTAAAATTTAAAGGTGGTAGCCCACACATCAGCGGTGACTTCACAGCCAGCAGGTTATCAACATGGGTTGAAAATACGGGGCAAAACTTATCATGAATTCGACACTCTGGTCGCGAATTATGATCAAAGTGCTGAAACATTTAGCTATAACACACAAACGGGCTTTACTACATACTTCTTGTCGTATTCTATGGATTTTTGATAGCGAAAAGACAACAGAGCAGATTGCCAATATTAAGGGAGTCTACCTATTCCTTATGAATTGGTGTAAAAAAAAAGAAACCATAAATAATATATAAAGCTTTGTAGAAAAATGTTTGCATTTGTTTTGGAACTACCGACTGTCTATTTCTGCCACTTATACAGTGCAAAGAAAAATGTTTAAAATCCTCACATATGAAAACACCATTTTATTTCAGCACAGCTGGCTGGTATCGAGCAATTCTAGTTATCAGCAGCATATATTCAACATAAGGATTATTTTTGTGATGTCGCAATCAACTACTGCTGGAAAGTTTCTCTATTAATATGCAACCGAAAAATGCTTAAGTACGCAATTTTAAGCATATAATTGAAATTAGTGCACATATTCTTTTTAAGGGTTTTATTTCTATTTTTATTAAGTTTATTTGCTAATAGCGATTCTAGATCGGAACTCGGAATATCGATGACTCGGAACACTAGTGTTTTTGTTTTGGAACCTGCCAGCACGAGGCCAAAGAACTTAAAACTATAAGAAGGCAAGCTTCGCCGATACGTAAGTGCTGCCATCTCGCGGATTTTCCAAGTTGAGAGCACAAAACTTTCGCCAAATTGTTCCGATTTCCAGACATGCGCAGAGCTTTGCTCTTACTTTGGCGATCGTGCTTTTTAAACAAACAAATAAGAACATCAGATTTATTTCGTCGAATTCGTGGGAGATTTAAATAGCAGAACAAAAATGAAGGATTCTACTTTGCAAAGTAACATGTTATTTATTCAAGTTTGTTCAAATTGTTCGCTTTTGTGCACAATAAATTGCGGTAATGTTCTGAAGATTATAGAATTTTCCAAAGAGAATTTTAACAGGATATTTTTTGCAGTGTTGATGGTTGTAATGAAACTTGATGGTTAGGTGTTCTTAATCGTTTGTTTTTATTTTTTCGTCTCATTCATCAGGCTAGTTTTTATGTTAAATATAGTTGCTTTTTTCATGAACTTTTCTTTTTTTATTACTTTGACATCGCTTGAAAGAATGTTTATCATTTGTTAGTTGCATAAATGCACGCAATTATTATGTGTTTATTATGATTTTTTGAAATTTGACGCCAATCTCAATTACCATTGCGGTTTTTTATTTTATGAATTAATAAAGCTAAATGATTATTGTCAACTGTTAGTAAATTCTTCTAAACTAGTACATGCTAAATGATATTGGTTTTTGTAGTTGCAAGTCATTTTTAAATTCTTGCACTCAATAACTAGATATTTTTTAGTTTCCTAATGTACTGCTTCGAAGAATGCATGGAAACTTTATCGAAATCACTTTCTTCTAGAATGTGTTTCAATAATTTTGTAATTAGTAATTTTGTTAATTCTTGATGTTCATATTTCTTACGAAAACTTACTAAAAGTTCACCAATATTGGAATATGATGTAAAAACCCCAAATCTAATATTAGGATTCGTATTGCATTACAGGATGGAACTTTTGCTGTAGTGGTTCAGTATAATATTAATATTGTTTAAAAAAGTATTCAATTATTTTAGTTAAAAATATAAATTTAAAAAAATTTGGTTGGGTGTGTAAATTTTTTAAGTGAAAGTTTAATGAACTAGGCAGATTTGTTCTTTTTTTGGATAAAAGATTTCTGGGAAACCATAAAATGTAATCGCCAAGTGAAACCAAAAAGAGCGATAAGCTTGCCAATGTAGAAACCCTGCAATGACGTCATGTGCTCTCAAGTATTTTACATTATCTCTATGGAAGCTTGCCATCTTTAACCCGAAGGGTTATTATAGTATCTTTGACGAGGCCACGAGCACGTGTCCTGCTGAGTCAAGCCACCACTAATACAAGAAATGGTTATTATTTAGATGACATTTCTGATACAAATAATGCGGCATCCTGAAATAACATCAAGCAACTGTTTCTTTACTTTATAAAGTAAGTACTTTTAAAAATAAAAATTCCTAAAAGATTATGTTGTTGATGAAATTTGAACTTAAAACCATTCATTGCGCCTAAAAAAAGTTTAGTTATAATTTATTAAAACATTTCTAGGACCAGATGTAGTGTAGGACATTTGACAATTTTTTTTATTTGGTATTTAGAAAAAAAGCCACAATTAAAAACTCAATAACTGAAATAAAATTAAAATATAAATAATAAACTAAATTGAAATATAACTTAAAATAAAACCCTTTGCCAGAAACAGCTTTTATTTGAAAAAAAAAAAGAAATGGCAAATAAAATCGCACAAAGAAATGCTATATATATACTATGACATCTATACCCTCAAAATAGAATAAAGGTTTCTCAAATCATAATGTAAATTAAAATTTTAAAAATAAAAAGCTTTTCCTAATGCCAAATTAATAAAACCAGATATTTGAAAAACTTTTTATATTCTTAAAATCCTTTGGATACTCAATTGTTTTATCCCGGGTAAAATTTCCAAAGTAACAAAATATTATTTTGTATACTCTTAGCAGTTCAATGCAAGCAATCTTATATATTTTAAAAAACCGTCATTGTTAAAAATCTAGACTTTTGAACATTAATTACTAGTTAATTCTAGTTATTGTCAAATTTTATTTATAAATATGTATACATGTAATTAGAAATGAATTTTAAAACAAAAACCCTGTTTAAACCAAAAAAACTGGTTTTTGGTGGGTTTTCCAACCCTGATACAAAGCAATCTTAACATGGGATAACATTTTATCTGGATCCCGTATTCTTATTTTCTTGATTATCAATTAACATTGCATTTTTCTTGTTTGTTTAAATTCAATTAGAGAAAGAATAATATTTTAGGTAAACACTAATAGCATTCTGATTTTACTGTATATATATGGCATTGTAAATACTTGGGTATGTAGAACTTGGAACACTATAACAAGAACAACATTTGAAAAATGGAAAACTCCATATTTTTTCAATGCTTTGACACAACACTTAATATTGGACTTAAGTAGTCAAAATATAATGCATAATAATTTTTTATGCTAAAAGATTAGAAAATCTGTTATTTATTTCAAAGTTCTTGGACCTAATAGAGCTATTTTATTGTGGCAGGCATCAAATACATTAAAAATGTATTTGTTTGTTGAAATTATTTTCAATTTTCTTTTTTAATGGTAACAAAACAGAGATGTTTGGGATGCACCAAATAGTGATTTTGGCCGAATAATGAATATTCGGCCAGTTTACCAGTCAAATACTTAGGCTTGCCAGATTTCTGAAATGTTCAACCGGGACATCAGCCCAGGTTTTGCCCTTGCGCCAATAAAAACGAAACAACCACCCATTATTTAATAGCAGACCATCACTCTTCTATAGTTTTCACTTTTCATGCAGTACAGAAATAAATAACAAAGTAATTATCCTAAATAATCCTTCACAGTTAATTATTTTTAGACTTTTTTGGTCATCTAAAAAATCAAAGTTAATTTTTACCGGGACGTGAAGTAAACTGGCCGGGACACCAGGATTTTTTCTGAAAACCGGGACGTCTGGCAAGCGTACAAATACTGATTATACGGCTGGCCGAATATCTGATGTATTGTTTCCTACTAGTACGTAGCCGATCAAACGGTATAGTGGTTAGCGTGCTAGCTTCTAGACCTCAAGGTTGCGGGTTTGAGTCCCATGTATGGCATGGGTGTTTGTAAATATATGTTGGCTTGTCAAATGATGAATGTTTTGGCGCATTATAGCCCTCGTGTTGCTGACGGCGCCAGATAATCTGAAAACAACCAACCTACTAGTACTTATAATTAAAAATAGGTTAATTTTTATTATAAAAACATAGATGACTGGAATTAATGACAATTGTCTTTGCACGGAAATAACTGTTCTCATATCTTTAAAACTATTCAAAAGGACACATCTTATGTCGTAGGCAAATTTAAGGGCCCTGGCACTCCTTTAAATTCATAAAAAAGAAAAAACAACATTTTAAAATTGCTGTTGATATGCCTTATAATTTTGACATTTTTTAAATATTGTATAAGAAAAATAAAATCGTATTTCTATCGAGTGGTATTTGGCAATAAATAGAGAAAAATGTATTCGGCCACCGAATGTCCAGATATTCGGCAAAACCAAATAGAGACTGAATATTCGGTGCATCCCTAAATTCTAGGGGGAGGGGGATTGTGTGCCTGCACCTTTGACACACAAATTACTCTCGGAAGTCCACTTCTTGGTCTTGCAATATTCTTGCTTTGTATAGCCATTGTCTTGTAACTGCACATAACGGATATTTACAAAAATGCACGCTTTTACTTTGTGATCATTAGAATTATATCTCTACTAATTGCCTGCCTCAGAATTACATCCCCTTTAATTTAAAAGTTTTGAAACTTGAATTAATTTTGAAGTTATGTTTTCCGGAATAGAAAAAAAAATCTAAAAATATATTTTTAATTTTAAGGAGAATTCTGAATCTAGAAAGCTTTGGTTTTAAAAGTTTTACTACAAATGAAGGGGGAAATAGGGCTCCCAGCCACGTTGAAATGGAGCATGATTTAATTACAGAAAGTTCCTTTCCATTTTCAGAGGTAAGTACTATTTAAATATAAATTTTTCCTCATTTTTATTTATGCAGTTTACCTGAATTACAGTAAAATATCCGAAATCTGGACCTCCAAAATTCAGAAATATCTAAAAACCGGACCTTTTCTCGCACTTCTATCTTGAAAAAATAAAATTGGAAGATTGTCCGTATCCGAAAGAGATGACAGCGAAAACGAAGTGGTTGAGGATAAAATTCCCAAGGACCAGTTAAGTATTAGGCACTGCAATTAAAGGATTAGAGCAAAGAGACATTTTCAGAATCGGAAGTATTCAAAAAACAGGATACAAGTTTAGTCAAAAGTATTAAAACAGCTAAGTTTAAAACACGTGTCTTTCAAAACCACATATAGTTAAAAATGTTTTTTCTTAGTTTATTCTATTTATATATTTTATTTCATTGATTTTGTGTATAAATAATGATATGTTCTAAAATCCAGAATTTTACGATTAATGGTGATTCGGGATTTGAGATCTGTAATTTAAGCATCAATAAAACCTTATCTTACTAAGGTGCTTGGTCAAAAGAAGGGATGGAAAGGCTAATTCATTTTGAAATGAAACACTTCCTCTGATTTTTTTAAGATTGTTGTTATTTAAATTCCTATAAGTATTCAAACACATGATATTTTAGCTTCTGAGGATATTACCTCCTAAACCATCATCTCAATGACGATTCCAGAAATCAACATAAAAAAAAGTTTTCTTTGCTAAAAAACTATTTTTAAAACAAATTTCGTTTGTAAACATGTAGAAATGGAAATATTTTGTACACCAAAATAATAAAATATTTTGTACAATTTGTAAATATTTTGTACAATTTGTAAATATTTTGTACAATTCCCATTTTATAATTATTTAAAATATTTTATAACATAACCAAATTTACTAATTTTTTTTTTTAGTTAAAAGACCACTAATTACTTGATGTAACAACTATTCAATTACTCTGACTACATTCAAATAATTATTTTTAAATACATAATTTTTTATTTTCACAAAATTTGGAATGTTCTTTTGCTGCACATGTTAAGTAAGCTCATTTATGCAACTTTAAACTTGATTTCTAACCTTAATTTTATAATTTCCCTAAAAAAAATATGAATCTGTTTTGATAATTAGGAAAATGAGGAACTCAAAAGTTGGAACCTAGATACCTGAAACATATATGTATGACTATCATAAATTTGGATTTCTTACCAATAATAATTTAATTTTCTCAATAAATGTATCACTATATTTTCTTTCCTTCAGTTTTCTTTTTGTCTTTTCTTCTCTCAATTGTCAGTCAATTTCAAATTTCAGCCCACTTACCTCAGTTTCCTTATTAAGGTTGAATAAATCTTTAACAAGTGTTTTAGTTTTACTAAAAGAAAAATTATTCAAATCATTCTTGGCTATTTCTGAGTAGTGATAATGCATACAACTTGTGAATGCTAGCTCTAAGTTGGTATCTCTCCATAACTAGAAATAAATTATATTTTAATATATTTATTGATTTAATCTTATACAGTCAAACCCCTTTAATGCAAAATTGCTTAACATGAAATCCTGTTTAACAGGAAGTAAAAGCTTTTCTCCATTCTTAAAACTTAACTTTAATTTATTTTTTTAATATGAAATTCGGTTAATACAAACAATTTCGGCTGCCCCTTTCACTTCGCATTAACGGGGTTTGGCTGTATAGTGTATTTTTAATATAATATAATTCTGCATGTAAATTCTAATGTAAATACTATACTGATGTTCATTATGTTAAAAAACCACATATTTTTTTGTTAGAATTTTATGGCCTGGCCTAAAGCTAGGGAAAATATTTAATTTTTAATCACAGCCTTTATTCTAATAAACAGGCCGTATTTTTCTACTCTGTAGATTTAGACTAGAAGGTGTATATTTTCTACTTAAACCTGTAAACTCTTACAAAAATTTCTTACCAAACTTCAGGGTTTTAAAGCTTAAAAAGTTATTTTAATTTTATATTGTAATATATTAAAGAGCAAGACAAATTGCTGTATGCAACACTCAATAGAAAAATACATGTTGACAACATTCTAAATCCTAAAACATTTCATGTTTAATACCACCTAATTTTATTTATTTTGCATTAGGTATTTTGTACACTTATAAAAAAATAATTTTTACTCTATTTTGTTGGCTGCAGAAACGATCGAGAAATAGAAATTAGTTTATACAGAAAATGTTATTGTAGGTTATTTGTGCTAGGGAATTTTAGTTTGTTAGTCTTATGCTGAGAATATTTTGAAACTATACTATAATCTGCAATACTTCTACTGATTTTACTTTAATAATTTTTTTAACAATTCATTTTAAAACAATACATTTCAATTTGTAACTTAACCGATAATTTGATGATTTTAAATACATATAATTTCAGGACCTAAAATTGCGCTGTTTGGGCAAAAGTATACACCACACATCCATCGCAAGTGACATATTAACACATTCCGAAGACAAGATACTCTTCGAAGAACGTCCTTTGTGTTGTGTAAGTCCCGAATCTCTGACTGACAGTGAGTGCAAGACTGAATACGCCATGACGGACTCGGAACTGAACAGTCGGAAAACGTCCTTTGACATGGCGAGGCCTCTTCAAAACAATTTTTGTGTTAAATGCGAGAAGTACTATGAGCTTGTAAGGGAGAAATATGATAACTACATGCGCATTTTCAAAGTTGCTCTGGAAAGCAGCTTGATCATCAAAAAGGCAGAAGCAGTCAAGAATTTGGAATCTGCAATAAAAAAACTGAAAAGGATTGACGATAATTGTGAGCAGATTAAGCTGCTTTGTCAGGAACAAGAGTTAAAAATTCAGCTCTTGAGGTAGGAGTGCAGAGTTATATTTAAATAGTTTGATTTTTTATGAAACCTTTGAAAATATTATGTTTTGTAGTGCAAATCAAATCGTATGTTAAATTGTATATTTTTACGGATGTAGCAAAGTTTTTTTTATATACATATGAGGTTACATTTCAGACTTCCCCTCACAGGAAATGATTTGCCTAAGAAGAAAGATAATAAGTCCTATAATGTCCAAGTGTCCAGTAAGGCAAGTAAACATAAATTTGTAATACATAATGAATTGTGAATGCTCTTCCTATGTTTTTTTCTGTAAAATTAATATGTCTATTTTATTTATTTCCTAATGCTGTTGTTTCTAAAAATGTTCTTCTAGTAAAAACATAAAAGCAAATAATTGTATATTTCAATCATTTGATAATAATATTGTATCTATTAACATTATATTTATCCTTTTTTTCCCCTTCTTACTACTCTTTAGTTTGTTTTCTATGTAAATTTCTGAAACTTTGAATTACATTGCGACTGAGCAATGCTTTTGTGCTTAGCATCTATGAAAGTCGGAACTTATTCAATTGTTTCAAGTAAAAAAATATCTCCAGTGAGTACAAACCTGCGATATATGTGTGATGTATAATGCTATAATGAAAGAGAATTGACTTATGGTATGCTCTAAAGTTACTTTGTAAACCTGATTTTCTTAAATGTGTTTTGTTTTAGCCTAAACAAGAAGTTCATTGTTGAGAGTTTACTTTAAGGGGGATGTTTTCTCTTTCATATTTCTCTGAGTGAGTGTTTACAGTTATTGTCGTCGTTCTGAATGTATAAAAATGACAATTTAGTGAGAATGTCTTGGTTTGATGGACTTTGTTTGGTCTAAAGTATTCACTTGACCAAGGTATATTTATTAAGTTATGTCTGTCTATTGCTATTTGTTTGTCCTGAAGCACATGCTAGACTGCAACCTCCTAAAATTAAGATGCCTTCAAATATTAGACACATTCCAAGGGCATAACAGACAGTGTATAGCAACCATACTTAAATATGTTGTCAAACTAATATAAAATTGGATCTTTTAATCAACTGGTATAAGTACTGGTATTTTTATTGTCTATTTAGATCTCAGTTAAAATCTGTAGAATCCACTTAGTAGTGCCCTCTATAAGTTGCCTATTTTTCATCCAAATCAAAAGACCTTGTTTATAATTGGCTGTAACCTAACCAATATATACATCAACTGTCTGTATTTTTCCGTTTAACATGGGAATTTCCGATTTATGTTCTATGACTGCAAAAACTTGCAGTGGCATTCCAAATGAAACTTTGTCTTCTGAAACTTTGTGCAAGATAAGGGTTTGTTCAATTGTGATACATTATACTTTTTGATTGAATAATGGTTGTGTTTGTGTTTAGATCAAAGTCCCTCAGAATGTTGTGAAAAAGAAGGAAGGCATCGAAAACGAATTGCACCAGTCTGCAGATCAAATTAGAGATCTGCAAGAAGTCATAGAAGAACTACACATTCAACTGAATAAAACATGTAAAAAGATCAAAGTGTGGCTGGTTCGTGAGAAAAACTTTTTGCTTATGATACAATTACATTCTACAATGCTCTGTGCATTTCAAATACACCTCTTTCAAAATATTCCTTCGATGTTTCCTTCCGTATATACGGGCTTCACATCCTTGAGGTGCACTAGTGAGCTTCCCTTTCATTTTTCTCCTCCCTTCTTTCCTCTTGGCTTTCACTCCCCCCCCCCCCTCCCTTATTGTAGCTACCTTTTTGGTGATAAAGGCTCTCTTTGAGAAACTCTTCGTCAAGTTTTACTTCTCGTAAAGATCAAGCAACTGTTTGCTGTACGTGGCCATACACGTGTCCCAGAAAATAGGAATCCTGGTAGTTCAATGGGGTGACATACTGCTTTAGGCTCCTGCTTCAGATAAATAGGATATTCAAACCTGCAGTGGTTGTATTTGCCCTAAAATTCCTAATATTCTTTAAATTTTTGTTTCTTCCTAAAATTGTACTTACATTTTTTGATAATTCCTAAAAAAAAATTAAAAACTCAAAATTTCCCAGATTTTTTTACAAAATTCGCAAAACATTTCTCATTGAAAAAGAAAGTTACCAGACAAAAAAGTGTATACACTTTTTGGCAAGTTATGACATACTTGGCAATCAGATTTAGTTCAACTCACTCAAAGTCGATTTTTGATCTGTTTCGGCCATTTTTGCCATGGCAGACCAGAGGATTTGTAATCTACTCACTTTTCTCTACATTCTATAAGAAATTCAGAATGATGTTCGATAGGGTACCTAAACTTACATTCTTCTCTCAGACTAGTAGTGATGGTAATGAAAAAGCAAATTCAGATGCAAATATACAGTATACCTAACTGATACAGCTGTTTCTTTATGTGCTGCTTTTAACACTATGATACATTCTTAAACCAGATCTTGGCAAGATTTGTTACATAATCAACAATAACAAATTACACTATTCAACAGTTAAGAAAAGAGGTTGCAGAGTTTATAAATGAAATTGAAAGCATGAAGTATATTTGGCACATCTTAGTCGACACAGTTCTTGTACCATTAAATTTTATTCAACCTACCAGATCTTTCAAAAATATATTTTTAAATTTAATTTAATTAATCCAAAAAACATAAAAGTTCCTCATTATAAGAAATGATAATTTTTCTCCCACCAGTACATCCCGATTTACTCGCACACGAGCCAATGAGATCAATTCACAAATACAGCCAACGTTTGAAAATTCTGGGCTGCTTATTGCCACATTAGCTTGGGGGAAAGATTCCATACTAGCAATGGGTGTCATGGCAACAGTTCATCTTATCTGAAACTTCTCTATATGGCTGTAGTTGGCTCAATGATCGTCATATTTTATTGATTTGTAGAATCTTCCCCCCCCCCCCCTCAATTGTCATTACGCAACAGGTTTATTATTTATCGAAGCTTTTTTTTAATGACTGTAGAAATTCCATCTTCATTTGCGTTCTAATCTATATTTAAGAAAATTAGTAAAATAAATAATCAATGTTGACTAGTAATTAGTAAATTTTAATTTTGAACTAATAATTTAGGTGTAGCCCAACTGTACCCCACGCGCCGCCACTGATATCTTGCAATAACCTCCCAATTTATCGGATTTCTAAGATTTCGACTTTTATAAATGGTACCTGCCCGCAATCATGCTAATTGTCTGCCTGTTGGGAATCTAAATGGGTTACCCACCTCTGCATAGTAATGGAAGGTATATACAGCTTTGCACAGGGTCTTCCAGAAAGGACTCCCTAGCTTTGAAATGACAACTGTGAAACAGTAAGAGACTGAAAGAAGAGACAAGTGTTGTACACTCGTTTGCAAGATTATTTACAATATTGAAATTTAGCAACACATTGTTGTGAAATCTGAATACAGCGGAATGTGTTTATCGGGTTTCCCTCAGGAAAAATTATCCCTTTACTAGATAGTGCAGACCAAACAGTTGTTTTTTCAGAATGCAGTAAGTAGTTTTGCAAGACACACAGACAGGTTTTTAGTATCCCATCTTCATCAGTTTTGTTTATTGAGGAATCTGTCAAAATAAAAATAGACCTTGTCGGTAAACCAATAAGGCCATCTTCAGATTCACTTCGAACAATCATTTTTGAAATCCATTGTATTTAAAATTCCACACCTGTCTATCCAACACACCACTTGTCTCTTGCTTCTATCTCTCACTGTTTCGCAGTTATATAATTTAAAAGTTTGAGATTCTGCACTAAAAGACCCTTAGTATGCTATTCAGCACAAAATATTCTTTTCTTATTTCAGAGTGTAACCCTAATGGCTGTCTAGATTTATAACAAATGCAGTATCAGACAAATCATTATTATGTTTTTGCATAAAAATTTTATCTGGTGTAAGGTCTCTAGAAAGTATTTGGTGCATTTGCAGAGAAATTATTACTTTCTATTCTTAAATGTTATATCCTAATGAATTTGGTCTAGAGCTGTGCTATGTCTTGAAAAAGAGTAATGAGGAAACTTGAATGGAAAGTACAAAATCAAAGCTATCTGTGAATATGCAGTCTGATTTGAAGCAACTCCATTCGGCTAATTCATGAGAAACTATAAAATTCTTTCAATTAAAGTAATTTAAAATCGCTTTAAAGGGATACAAAATTTTAAGAAAAAAATTAAATTTAGGATAAAATTTTCTTCCAAACACATGATTAGATACCTGAATCGTTTGTCATTTTATTGCTTATAAATTTTTAATTAAGTGTTATAGTCTTTATTTTCATAAATATGGAGACTTCTTTGTAATTGAAAGCAAGGGCCAGTGGTGATGATGCAAGTTTTCTTTCAACAGGAATCGCAGCATGAGAAGGCTGTCCTTCACGAAAGTCTGTCAGAGCAGTTAGAGCAGAATTCCTTGCTGAAGATACACTTTGACAAAGAGAAGTACTATTGGAACACGGCCCGAGAGTCGCAGGCCTTAACCGACGAAATTGTGAAACTACATGAAGCATTGGAAAAACAGCTAGAGAACAACAAAAAACTTAGATTCAAGGTTCATTGCAATTTACTGCTACTTTTGATTTAATTCTTGTGTTGGCAAAATTATTATTAAAATTAGCTTAATTGAAAATTTATTGAATTTGAAGACTAAAAAATTATGGGTAAAATAACGTGAAAAAGTTTATAAATTGAAATGAATGAGAAAAGGGGTTTATTTCAAAATTAGGAAGGTTAATAAGTGTGAAGGACCGATAATACTAACAGAACAAGTATTTTGTTTGTTTTTCCAAAAATAATCAAAAGGTTTTTTTTCCCCCCATGTATCAAAACAGTGACACTATATTTGTTTCTTCATTTGATAGATTTGTGAAAGCATTTTTCTTACGTCTACTATGGATAAGTTCGTCCTGCTACCTCTTGGATATAGAATAGGGAGGTTCCGAATAGTGATTTTGATCGAATATCTTGTTTCCTATAAAACTGGTCTTAATCACTACTTGTAATAAGAAATTAGATTTTTTTATATTATAAAAAACATAGATGACTGGACCTTCGTAAATGACTATTATCTTGGCACGGAAAGGTTACTTATCAAAAATAACTTTTCATATCTTTAAAACTATTCAAAAGGACACATGTCGTATGCAAATTGAAGGGGCCCTTGTCTGAAAATCATAAAAAAGAAAAAAACATTTAAAAATTGCTGTGGATGCACCTTATAAGGTTTGACATTTTTAAAATATTGTATAAGGAAAGTAAAATCATCCTTCTACAAAGTGGTATTCTGCAATAATAATAAATTGGCTATAAATAAAAAATTAAAAAAAAAAAAAAAAAGAATTCAGCAACCGAATATCCAGATGTACGGCCAAACCGAATATTTGGTGCATCCTTAATATAGAATCCGAATAATTTTTTTTCCCAAGTGGCAATACTTTTATTATTCTTTATTACATGTAGGATAATTGAAAGTAAAAATAAAACACTTAATTTCTCTTCAAAATTTACTGACTGTCATTTATTACTATTGTTATACATGGTAAAAAAATAATTTTTTTACAGCATTAGTTTAGCTGGCAATGCAAACAAATAGGTAAATAAATCTAATGGCTTATTGGACAGAGATAGGTTGAAAATTCCACTTAATACGTTAGAATTAAGATTATAATTTTCATTTAAATTTTAATTTATTGTTACCTTCATTATTATTGCATGCATGACCTAAAAATACATATATTTGATGTAATATTTAATTAAATTTGAATGAACATTGCATAGCTCTTGTATTTTTAAAATATCACTTTCAAATTATAAATTTTTATTACCCTCATCTTTATGTTTAAAATAGAGTATCACTTGAATATATTTGATATTTTTAACTTATAAATTTAACTTTTTTTTCTATTGCTTTAGATGCAAGGAGATTCAAATATGCTCAAAGAAAAAATTAAAAAAAAGGATAGCTTTATTATGATCCTGCAGAAACGTTTAGTTGCTTTAAAAAAAGAAGAACTTGTTGATATAGAACTGAATGATAAGGTATGCCTTATCTATCTGTAGTTGTAAAATAAGGTTGTTACAAAATAAGTTTTGTGTTTTAATTTTTAAATGTTTATCGTATATTCTCCCCCCCCCCCCAAGAAAATGCAGTGAAATAATCTAGGGAAGAGCATTTTAAAACCAAAACTAGATTTTTACCTCATGATTGAGGTTACATGAATTTTTAATAACTTTTTAGACACATAGATTTTAATTGGTATATATTATTTAGTAAAATATAATTATATTTTTGTACAGAAATTACTTCAGTTTTAAAATTACCTTTTACAAATATAACTCAACATTTGATGTGCCACTTTAATTTGAGCTATAAAATAGAAATGTATTTTGAATAAATATAAATTTACCTGGTTTGATAAAATGTTATGTATTATTGAAGCTGTTTTTAAAATAAAAATTATACAATCTGAAATATAGCATTGATTATTCAAGTACATTCTTCCTGTCTAGCATTAATTGCACATTCTTCAAATAAATTATAACTATTCTAAATGAGGAAATATTTATTTTGTAATTATTGGTATTTGTTAAAATTATTTTATGATATGCTTTTTAAAATGTAATTATAAGGATGTAAGTTTATAAGGATAAAACATCATTATTTAAAGTGATACCTGGAATACTCTCATTTAACGTATACACTTTTTCTCACTATTTGTATTAATAAAGGTAATCAAGAAACTTGAATTTTCAGTGGCTGAACTTTGAAAGCAAATGTGCAACATATTATTCTTTAACTGCACAAGTGATGATAGGTCTTTGTTTAAATTTATTTTTAATTATTTGAAATTAAAAAAAAATAAAAAAATACTTGTTTCTGTTTTGATTTTTCTCTCAGCATTCCTCTACTGTCCCCTCTGATTCAAATGAGAATCGTGCTTGCTATAAATTAATGCTCCTTGAAAAGAATGAAGAAGTTATCATTAAAAACCAAGAAATTGATTTCTTGCAAAATGAGTCAGACAAACTAAGAAGGATTTCTGAGGATTCATCGGTGAGATAATATTTTATTTTAAAGTTCTACTTTAGTATTACTAAAACTTCAAATATTATTTTTCTTTTTAATCTACTCCATTTGCAGATTGAACAATGGAGGACAAAGTGGGAGGACATGCAGAAAAACCATATTGAGGAGGTAGGAGATTTGAGGACACAGATAAATATACTATGCAGACAGTTGAAAAGTGGAGAGATAGAAGACAATGATATAGTAGCTCTTCATAGAGAAATAATGGTATGTGTATTCAAGGAAAGTGAAATCCTCAAAACTGCACATTAAGTGAAAATTATTACAACTAGGACTAGTTTTATTCTATTTAGAACATGCTGTGGTTTGTTGTTTGGCTTGTTGAGTACTTTGTGTGTTAAAGTCTTTAACCATATTTAGAGAGTTGTTTAAAAAAAGTTACGGGACTTCCTGTTTTTGTAAAGAAAAGTTACATTTTTGAATAATTTTGCAAAAATTCTAAAATGCATTTACATAAGAAAACATGGGTGTATATTTTTTCAAAGACATGTAAGAAGGTAGCAAAAGACAACCAAAACCATTTTTTTTAACATTCTCCTCTCCCCCCCCCCCTATTTTTTCAGATCTAGAATTTGTGAAGGCCTGTCCTTTGCCAAAGTTAGAATTTTGTCAAGGATTAGTAAAAGAACATACATTTCTACTTAAGATTGTTGTGTTGTCGCAGTGGACTGTAAAAATTGTTATTTGTTTGTGTAATTGGAAGCATGCAAAATTTATTTAGTTTTATTGTTCTTGGAATGTCTCATTACTTTCGCAGCTAATATTCATCTGATCGTTCTTTAACAGGTCAGTCCCAGAGTGTATTAGCATTGCATAAGATATACAGTACAGACGACTATTTTTAGAAAATTTTAATCAAATTCCTCCGAGGTATGCAGGAGGAAAAAAGTATTATGAACCTATTCAATTACGTTTAAAATGGCGCAGTTGTGTTGACCATCTTAAGAAGCAAGTCATGTCCGAATAAAACTATAATTTATTTTCAGAGACGAGGAGGGTGGGGTGACGCTTGGTGAGAGGAAAAAGTGTCAAAGTGTGTGAAGCTGAACAGGATTCTTGGGCTTTTATAGATTAAATATGCGCAAAAGAACTGTTTTGAACCAGTCTAAGCTAGATCCAACCAGATACAATGTACATCTCACTAATTCTGGAAAACATTAGATAATACTAAAAAAAGAAGTGCTAATGGAAATGCATTTCATGTTCTTACCAGAAAACTGTAGAAAGGAAATGTACAAACATGTCACTAGATATTAATTTTGTAAAAAACACGAAAGAAATTATAACATTTGAAATTTTGTTTCATTTTTACTGTAAAATGTGAGGTTTTGTACTTGTTTAGTCTCTTCCTTATATTATTTAAATTATAAAAAACAAATAAAAAGCTAATAGCAATTAAAGTTTGTTATTTTATTATTAAAATGTATTTATTTTTCTTGTCAATAGTTCACAAAAAATTAATGAAGCTAGTGAGTATTAATATGGCAAAATATTTTGTCACTAGAAATTTAAATTACTATACAAATAGGACAATATCTGTCAAACAAAATTGTCGCATCTTGGTATATGTTCCTACAAACAAGGCAAGATTAAAAATAGTATTTTTTTTTCTAAAATGGTTAGTTTTAGTTTATTTGGTTATAACAAATACTAGTTTAGCGTTAATGGTTAGTTTTAGTTTATTTGGTTATAACAAATACTAGTTTAGCGAATTTATTGGTAAACTAAATTAGATAAAATTATAATTTGCTGAATTCAGTTAACTGAAACTGTAATGCATTTTTACCAAATTTTCACAGGAAACTTCCATTTCTTTTGGTACAGATGAAATCTATGGAAACCTTATTTACTCTTTAGTGAAACAAGCCTTTGAGTCAAATCTGAGCCAGATGGCAAGAAAACACGACGCTCACATCAACATGATCAACGAAACGTGGGAACAGAAAGTAAAATCTGAACTAAGCCACAAACAGCGATACAAAAACTACTGCAAAAAGATAAAAAAGGATATCGTCTTATTATGTGAACAGTTTAAGGAGGAGATCTATTGTCTCAAACACAGCTTAGAGAAGATTTCTAGTGAAAAGTCGGCGGCCGAAACAGAATTGTTGGATCTGAGTCGCCAAATTAAAGATATTGAGAGGAAGTCTGAAGCCACTAAAAGTGACATGTTGAAGGCATTTGAGAACAAGATTGCTTCAATGGAAAAGCAACTGATGGACAAGCAACAAACTATAAAAAGACTAAATGAAGGCTTAGAATCCCAACTGAAGAGAGAAAAGGTACTCGAGGATAGGCACAGAGAAGAGATGTCCAATCTGAAAAAGCTCTTTGAAAAGCGATGGTCCACCGAAATGAAGAAGATTCAGGCGATGCAAGTGGAAGAGTTGGAAAAAGTGAACGACAGCAAAGAGAAGACACTTGATGCTTTGTGCAATCACGTTTCTGCTAAGTATGGGGAGAAGTTGAAGAGTTTACGGGATAAGGATGCTCTTAAGATAGAGGAGGAAAGAGGGAAGGAGTTGCAAAGACATAAAGAAGAGCTCAACGATTTGCAGCTGATGTTGGAAAGGAGGTTTGAAAAGGAGAAGAAGCGGATTGTGGAGATGAAGGATAAGGAGTCAAGTAGGATCGTGGAGATTTTGGGGGAAAGGTGAGTGGTTTTTCTTGTAATATACTTTTGCAAACAAGTTTTATAACTTCCGAGTAAGTTATTATTCTATTCTCTTATACGAAATGTAATGAGAAATATTGTTGTGTAAGAGTCTTTCTCTCACTTTAGAGCTAATGGGCATCATCTTAATGCAGATGTGTAGTGGGACATAAAATCAGTACGGTGGTTTTAAATTTATGATGGCTCAAATTTTCAATACAATCATTAATCAAATAATTATTGATAATAATACAATAATTCAAGTAATTAATTTTAATAGTTAAATAGTCTTAATAATTAATATATTTTATTTAAATATATATATTTAATACCTAATTTCAATAATTAGTTTTATTTATTCGATTTTAATAATTGATTTGTTTTAATGATTAATTAGCCCCCCAGATTCATTGGGATTTGATTTGAATCCATTGGGCTTTTTAAAAAAACGTTAAAGGAGGCAGCTACTGTTGTTAAAAAAAAAAAATTGAACATTTTTGTTGCAGCCCCTGGCCAGCCTGGTGATTGTACGGGACAACCCTATAGCCTGTGTGCCCCTGTCCTAATGGATGATGGATAATAATCCTAATGGATGATGTTCTATTCATTTATCAGAAATAATAAGTCGTAACAACTATTATTTTTGGAAATAAAAATAAATTTCTGAATATAAAACGCAATTTGAATAAAAAAGTCATTTTATAAATGTATATGCAAGCAGAAAACATTGTATATTGTTTGTATGAATGCCTTGTACAAACAAGTTTAGTTAGTTGTATTTTATTGGTCTTGGGACAAACACTTTCATAAACAGTTTTAGTTATAACTCTTCACAATAAAAAAAAAGTTTTTTAATTGATTGACAGCTTTAATATTTAAGTAAAAAATAATGCTGCAGAATCATTTGTGAATTTCATTGTTTCGGTTTCATTTATAAAAGAGATTATATTCTAAGACTTATTTTTTTCTACAAATATTCTTTAGTTATTTGTGCACTAACTACCCAGCTATAGCAGAGTTCCCACAGTTATTAAAAGTCATTAAAAAAAACCTTCATATTTTTTTTCAGGCCTTAAAAGTACTTGAAAATGCTTATAGGTTATTAAAAGTTAATTAATTGTGCATGGCGGATTTTGATATCAACGTGCTGGGCAAAGCAACTGTAAAGTCAGACATTAAAGACTTAATGCATAAAAACAAATTTTCATAGGTCCTTAAAAACATTAATTAGGTCCTTAAAAGTCATTGATCTTCATTCTGTGATTTGAGTGGGAACCTGTTAATTTACATCTACCTTTTTATTGATAAATATTTTGATTATTATTTTTTATTGAAACTAAATTACAATATTATTAGATGCATTAAAAAAAACGTGTTTTAAGAGAGAAATTTTTTGATTTGTGCATGTTTTATTATGTGTTATACTTAACATAAATTATTTTTATCTTTGTTTGGTTCTGTTAACGTTATCAATCCTTCAATACCTTCAGGCACAACGAGAAGATCTCTGAAATAAAAAGAGAGCTGGAAATAAATTATATGGAAAAGCTGCGATCACAGCTAAGAGCTTGTGAAACACAAAAGAGAAAGCTGGAGGAGATATATGCATCACAAGTGGTGAATGAACTTATGAGAGGTGGGTAATTGTCTGTCTGTTGGAACTTAGTGAAGTTATCTTCAAATTTATTTAATGAATATAAATTACATTTAAAAGTTGTTTGTAAACTCATCCATATAGTGTATCTGAAATAAATTATGCACTAACATTTTAACTCGTAAGTAATAGATAAATGACATATAATAAAAATAACAAGCATTTATGTGTATTTGTCCCAATTTTAAACATGCACAGCACTGCTTTAATACTACACATTTTACATTAGATTACTTGCTAGGCAATGATCCTCGTCCGAATTTGTTTTTACAACTAATAGACAAACTGGTTTCACAGTATTGGTTTTACAAACTTGATATGAATGTTTTATTAAAATCTTTGTATTTTATTTTTATTTCTTTGGGGCCGACCAAACGGTATAGTGGTTAGCGTGCTAGCTTCTAGACCGCGAGGTTGCGGGTTCGAGTTCCGTGTTAGGCATGGGTGTTTGTAAATGTATACTGGCTTGTCTAATGACGAATGTTTTGGCGCATTATAGCCCAAATGTTGCTGACAGCGCCAGATAATCTGAAAACAACCAACTTATTTGTTTGGTTTGCAAAAAATGAATTTTTGGTGCTGCATAGCCAACATTGGCTCTTGTGCCGCAAAAAATATATATGAATAAAAAATATATATATTTAAAATATGTATGTTATACAACAACATGAGAATAAATATGTAACTGGTCTACCATTTAAATAGACTAACTTGATTTTACAAAATACTTTTATTAGGCATATTATTTCTACTTCACATAAAAAAGTTTGGAAAGTATAAAATATATTCCAAGCATGTAACAAACATTCTGGACGAACATAGGTATTTAATATTTTTAAAAAGCACTTTTTCTCAAAAGTTTCACCATCTGCAATTAATTTTATATTATATGTTTTTCAGAATTGAAATGTTTTTTGACTACATCAAAAGTGATTTCTCAAAAAATCTAATTTATTAAAAATCTAATCTAATTCAGTAGATTAAGTAGTTTCTTAGTTGTAAGTAATCCAATTTTTTTTCCTTTTATAAATAATATAGATAATAATATAGCTAAATAAATAACAAAGGTAAAAAGAAAAAAAAAAGAATTTTTTTTTTATTAGCTCTTGGCTAAGATTTCCGGATATTTTTTTTTTGTAAAGCATGTCGTCCATTATTTTAGAAGTTATCGAACACTTCAACTTCTTTGTGTTTTTTTACACACAGCAAACTCCTTTGAAAAGTAAATATACCAACTATGGGTATTGTTACAGAAGGTCTCGGTAAAAACAGTGCAGCAGAATTTTTGTGGGTTTTCTGCAACAAATTTTCACACTTCAAATCCTTTAATGGACAATTCCTGCATTGTTTAAAAATGAATTAGTTTACATTTATTAAGAATTTCTTTCTGATTCCAAATATTCATTCAAACAAAATTCTTTAAAAAAAATTAGTTATTTAAATATTAAGAAAAGAAAATGCCCTGAAATCCAGTCCAATCCGTTATAGCTGTGATGGTCACAAAATCCTTTCCTTTCTATGGTTATCATGAAGTTTCTGCAAAATAGTTGGTATGTGTTTGGCAATGGTGTTTGGTAGACAATTGCCATATCCTATACCGGTTGGCGTGATTTACAACAAACTTGCAAAACAAGTTTCTGCTGCTGCGTTTGAAGCCAAAATATTTTAGATGCAGTGACGTCACATTTGATTCGAGCCAAATGTGTCGTTATCCTGCTGAAATCTAACAAGCGATTTTAGGTTGCAAATTTTAAAAAAAGAAAGCGCAGTGAACAGAAAATTTTCTGTTTATGGCCTTTTTAAAACATTTAAAGTTGTATAAAAAAATGCGGGAACTGTCCATTGTTAATGTGATATATTTAATCTTGTAAATACTTTTTCAAAAACTAGTTAATTATTCAATAGAATTTCCCTTCTGCAAATTTTCTTTGTCTTGTTTGCAACTGTACAAACCTTTTGAGAGAAAAAAAATCGCTTCTTACTGTAGTAGATCCGTAGTTTTCTGCAACAATATCTCAATGCGGGAGACAATTGTTGATTGTCAGATTAAAGCTTTTAGTTTTTTTTACATAAGATATGCTAATCTGCGGTAGTTTTCCTTAGCAGGTGATCCAGAAGGAATTCTTCCTTGAAATTTGTACTCGTCAATTTTTTTTTTGGTATACTATATTCCTTGCATAACTTTTGAACCGGAAAAAATCCAATTCAAAGAAAATCTTAATCTATTATTATAAAGTATTTGTGTCGAATTTCCATCAAACTATAAAATTAATAGGGAAGTTATTCAACTTTGTTTAGAAAAAGCAATCATGAAGTGTTATATAGGTTTGTAATCAATACACTAAAAAATATAGTTTTGTTTTCTAGTACAGCTTAATCAGTTTTGTCCTAATATAAATTCTCTTTCAGATCTGACAGCAAATCCAGGTTAAAAATTGTGAAAAATGATACATCATCAGCAGCTTTACTGTATGCATAGTTAAAAATGCTTCAAAATGAGCTTGATCAGAATTTGAAACACAAACATTATTTTGTTTACTCATTCCAAAGAAATGTAAAGTATCTTTTACGTTACCTAATATTTATTGAAATCATTTAAATATACAAGAAATTTTTTAAAAGTTGTAAAAATCTGTAAATATTTCATTTTTATGAGATTGTTGTGGTCATTTGTAAAAGGATCGTATTTTATTGTATCAATCTTTTATCATCCTCATTTTATATGTGTTGAGTTAGCTAGCATATGGTTATGAAATAAACTATTTGTGCCTAGAATTCTGTGCTTTTTTTTTTTTTTTTAAACTACTATGAACACAATTGTTTTTTAAAAATATTTTTAAATACATCAAATGTTCTTGAAATGATACAAACTAATAGTTTATTTTACATTTTGTACAAATTTTTTGGGATTTTCTTCTTCAGTACAAAATAAATTACTCTTGTCAGAAATACTTTCTTCATTCAGGATGTAACATCTTTTTTCACTTTTGGAAATGGTGCTAAAAATATTTAAATATTTTTTCTAAAATTAATATATTATCAAATGCCTATTGTATATTTGCTGTTTGTAAAAAAGCCAAAATTGATAATTTTATTTTTTTTGTAAAAAAGCCAAAATTGATAATTTTATTTTAACCTTAATAGCTATTTCAGTCATTAAATGCCGACAAAGTGTACAGTAGGTAAAAAAAAATGCTTGATAGTAATATTTTCCCCTTTAGAAATCTTACAATAAAGCTATTTGCACTAACGTGTCTTGTTTACAATAATTTTTAGTTATGTAAAAGTGTTTTCTTTTCTTAATATTCTTAGAATAAAACACTTCCGTGAAAACCTATTTCCAATCGGTACTAATATTGACAGAACAAAGCTTGAACATACATCTAATTACAAAATGTTTGTCACCATAATATGACATTACACGTTTGTTAATATTGAGAAGAAAAATAATTCTGTAGAGGTAACCATAGAGATTCATTGGTATTAAATAGAGGTAAAAAAAATTTCTATTCATGAAATTTTAAAAATTGTTTCATTTGTTAATAACTAAAAATGAAGTTAAAAATTCTGAAAACTTCAAATAATTAAAACTTTACTGCATATGATAATTACTATTTAATATTACCATTGGGATTTTCTCCTCTATAAAAGTTTTTTAAAAGTTCTATTGCTTCATCTTTTCTTACACCTGGTGTGATCTAGTTAAAGAAAATTTAACATATCACTATGCATAAAGATAAGTAGAGTTAATTTACTTGAGATGAAAATTTAAAGTTAAAAATTTTAAATTTCTGAAACAAACATTCCAGCAAAATTTAAAAATAAAAGTAGTTTTTAATTGTTTTTAATTTAAAACTTTTGTTCATATTATCCATCTATTCAAAATAAAATATGTTTTTATGCACATATTAGAAAAATATTTCAGAGATATATTAATATTTGTTATAAAAATCGGAGAATCAGTTCACTAAACATACCTTCAATTCTTCTCCTTCAAAGAACACTGTGTCATTATGTACATTAAGAACAGTTCCACATCCTCCAAATCTATCATTGTTACAACCATAGGTAACATGTGATACAGCTAAGAAGCATTAAGGTCAAAACCTTTCCAACCAAATGTACACAAACATTACTAAAAATAGTTGTCAAAGACAAATGCTTAATTTAAAATAAATTCGTTTTGTGTTATTGCAGCTACCATTTTACCATAATATATATGGTTTACTCAGATGAAAATGGGACTACAGTCATATGTAAAGAAATTTAAATAACAATATCATACTTAGAGTTCATGTGAAATAATAAAAAAGTTTGTAATATAAATCCTTTATATGCATTGCCAATTTTGAGGTTGCCAACATGTTGTGCTTTGTGTTAACATCTAATTTTAAATATTAAAAACATCTCTATCAGCAAAATATGTGGTAAACTACTTTTTAAAATTTATTCATTAAAAATGAATGTGAATTTTTGCACTTGCATCCAACTATCTTTTATTTATTCCGATTAAAACAATTTAGGATGCAGAATTTTTTTTGCAATGATTTGTTAAATGCTATTTCATGCGATTGGTTGACAGCAAGCTAGTTTATTAGTATTCAGTAAAAACATCCTTTTAGTGACAGTGACAGCAGCCAAAATTTGATAGAATGCATTGTCATCGACATTGAATCTATCTGCCAAGTTTCAGCCCAATTGGATGATGGCAAGCGGGTTAATTAGGCCTCTACAGATTTTTCCGTCATACCCAGTCACACACAAAATCAAAGTTAATATAAGGGATTTAATAATAATCGATATTGAAACACTATTCTGGAAAGGAGTGGATGATTTCAGTAAAGAAACTCCTGGATTGCTGACGGATCCGGTTTTCTTCGGTGTCCTGCACTTCCTTGTCTCAGGAAAAGCTCTGACCTTATAAAGGTTTTATTTTAAAGGACCGAAGATATAAAAGTCAAATGGGGAGCTATCGAAGCTGTAAAGAGGATTTTGACGTATGACCTCCACAACCGAAATCGTGGTACTATTGGCCACAATGCCAGTTGAGTTATTGTTACCAAGTGGTTCTCTGTAATTTTTTCAACATAACGGTAAGCATGGTTGATACGTTTTTAAAAAACCTTGAAAAGTGCTTGAAAAAAACCTCGTTTTCAAGTGCTTATAAACCTTGTATTTTTTTAAAATGTGTTTTAAGTGCTTGAATTTCATTTTATTTTCTAAAAATATAGTATCTTGAAAAATTTTGATTAACAAAATGAGCAAAATCCTTCGAATTTAGTTAAGCAAATTGCATCATTCTTCCTGCTTTCCCATTTCGTAATGCGGTGCGTGTTGCAAACAAGCAATACGGCACAACATATCTGAAACCGATCGAATCACATGATCTGTGGTTTGTTTTTGAGCACAGTTTTAAAATGCATTTTCAATTAAAGCTGATTAGAAAAAATGGAATGTAGTTCATGACTCCTAAGTGTTGGATCCGCATTTTGCACGATGTACTTTGTGTTGACAAAAACTGCAGCACAGTGGGAAAGAAAATGCTCTAAAAAACCAAGCGAAGATCAAAAATCAGGTGGCTTAGGTTCTATAAAAAGTTTGATGAGCATTGTTGGAATTATTTCTAATAATAAAAATTTCCACGAAAGCAGATATTGTACGCAAGAACAACAATCAAGTCGTCATCGATATCATCTCACGCGAGCACGATGGAGATACGTTGCAGTTTAAAACAAAGTTTTAGATGCTGAAATGCTATGAACATTGAAAATCATAAAAAACCATGGCTTCTGTTAATCAAATGAAAACACTGATAAATTATTTCGTCGCATGTTCCACCAATAGTGCGATTCGATTAAAATTTTTATGTGGTGAAAAAAATATGTGCTGTTTTGTTTTTGGTTTTTCTTTTAAGTGCGAGGCTATTTTGGGTTTTTAAAAGTGCGGGATTGTTTTTCTTTTGGTATATAAATGTGGTTTGATGAAAGTCAGGTAGCAGTTTGCTATTTCTGACTGGAAAGATTGGTTGCTATTTTGATCTTATAAATGTAAGTAAATCTTTAAATATTTATATAACTTTCTGTCTTGCAGTGGGATGTGTCGGAGTTCGAGGATGGATTGGTATCTATTACTGATCCATCCTTTAGAAACACGTCCCCCAAATCCCGGCTTGGTTCGAGCCCCTTGATAACGAGATCCAGTCGGGATTTCTTAATTTAATCTTTTATTTAATGAAAATGTACAATTATCTAATTTTAAATTTGATACTTTACTTCTGTTTTTAAGGGACATGGTATAGAGTAGCCCCTCGATGTGTAGTTCTTGTCAGAAGGCAAGCAGAACGTGCGATGTATCGGGTGAAATGATAAAACGTGAAAATGGGAAATCAGAAAAAATAGTAGACAAAGCAAAAGCGCGATATAACGAGGGCTGCTTCTGATATACTCAGATTTTTTTTTATCTTCTATTGCAACCTTAAAATTTTCTTTTATTAAAACTTAAAAAACAATTTTAGTATTTACTCAATTTGAACATGCACTGTTTAAAAAAAAAATTTGATTTTTTTTTTAATATTTATCTGTATTGATACCACATCCTTGAAAAGTCTTTGAATTTTTTCCTTCTTCAAGTGTACGAACCATGGGTAAGTTTAATGGTAGTACCTCCAAACTTACCCCCCCCCCCCCGCATCTCCCTCTTTTCTCTGAAGCAAGAGATGCCATCCAAATTAAATAAAAGTGTTAAAATCTGAATGGATGTTTGTTGGGTTGAAAACTGTACCCTCTTTTCTCTTTTTTTTTTTTTACATGGATTTTACAGATGTTCTTTGAAACCTAATGTAAAGAACTACAAGAAATAAATTTTTTCAATCTTGACAATAATCAATTACCAAGATTTACGCTGTTTTTTGAGTTCGCTCTTCCCAAGATTTATGTTTTTTTTCGCTGAGTGTTACGTTGATTCATTCATTGTAACGCAAGAGCATTGGCCATGGGAAAACCGTAAAACTACTTAAGATCCGTGGGAAAGTTAACATCTCTAAAGCTACTGGCCCAGTGGATAATAATCAACAACCTAATCAATATCTATCCAAAAAGGATACAAAGGGAGCGAAGGGCGGCACAACACATGATGCAAGGCTCAACTGTCACAAACACTTCCAGTTGCTTGAAGATGTCTCTAGTGTCCTCCTTATTTTCTCGGCACCAGGACATAACCTGATCTATGCAGTTGATCTCTGCATGCCGAACTGCCTGAATGGGTGAAGTGAGCAAAAACATGTTTAAGAATTTAAAACTGTATGCAATCTTATCGAAAAAAAAACATTGTCTTATTTTATAAATGCTAGGTGAAACTGCATATATAAAATTAAAAATATTCAACTTAATGAAAAAATTGTTGTACTTAGAAATGGTTGTATACTTATCTGCTGTTTACTATATATAGCCATTGACTGTAACTTAAAGAAAAACATGCAAGTTCATGTGATTTAAGGAATCTAATCATATTTTTTCTATATACTCTAAAAATGAATAGAAATTTAAAATATATTAGCTTATTCATAATTAATTTTATCTAGAGGTTGGAACAATGTTTTTAAGATCTGTAAAGTCACATTGAGGAACGGAATAAATTGATTGCTTTAAATAATTAAAAAAAAAAAAAAAAAATTAAGGTGCAAATTTACATTTTTTGTCTCATTTATAGAATTTCTTGAAGAAGCTATCACTTGATTTTTGTATAGCATGATGCAGCCCACGGGCACCTCTCGTGCTTCAAGTCCTTCTTCTGCCTATAAAGATAATTGTTAAAACAATTTAAATAACTCTGTAGATTATGAAATACAGAAATCAGATTTATGAACAGCAAATACTTATTTATAGAATTTGCCCACATAGGGATATTAAGACAAAAAGCCAAATTTGGAGCAGATCGCTATAGTTTTTTGAGTAATATAATATATTCAATTTCAAGCAATAATTAGAAATTTTTATAAAAATATCTAACTGCTAATTGTTTTTAGAGAATAGCTTAGTCAAGTTTTAATTAAAATAAAATATATTGGGTGTACAACTTTGCTTCTGCCATTTTTTCGAGGCTTTATTGTAAAAAACTGGTTATACATTTATGATTAAAAGTATTGTCCATCACTGGCCAGTATTTTCTACCATCTTGTGGGCAGCATATGAATTCTGTGTTGAAAAAACTAGACATCTTTTGAAGCAGTCCATGAATCTTTACTTCTTTGTAAGACCGTAAGTGCTGGTTAGCCAGGCCGTGTGCTATTGATCTAACCAAGTGATGGTCAGAGGAAACAGTGTCTGGAGAATATGGCAGATGGGGTAGGACTTCCCATTTCAAGATCTTTGCCACTTTCGCAACATGGAATTGAGCAATGTCATGCTGCATATCACTTTATCGCGTCTCTTGCATGCAGAAGTTTGTCTTTCAATACTCGGCTCAAATGCATTGTGTTCGATAATGAGTGCCTGCGATTGTTTCAGTCGGTTTTAACAGTTCATTATACACTACGTCAAGAAGGTCGCATCAAATACAGAGCGTGACCTTGGAGTCTGAATATTCGGTTTGGCTGGGAAATCCCCGTGATTTTAAGTATTTGAGAGCATTCGATGAACAGACTCAGATTTCTTCATATTAAAGCATTAAATTAAAACCTCCCACAAATGACGAGAATTCGGCTCGTAAACTGACATTTTCAATCAAGAATAACTTTATGATGCAGACCCAAATCGACTAATGTTTCTATAGGGTTTTGTTGCCAGATGCCTAAATTTATTGCAAAATGTATTTTGACTAGAGAGCTTATTGAGAGCTTGTTTCCACTATAACATTTACACCAAACTTGTATTTAATGTACTTGAGTGTTAACATGTTACAATGAACATGTTGCTTGAAACATGTTACTTTTGCTGTTCCAATAAAGGGCTCTAAAGTGGCAATTCAGACGACAGTTCGGTATATTTCCATTTAGCAGACAATATAAGTTGTCAAAAATTATACAACCAACGGCCAAACAGAATATCCCCACTGGTAAACTTTTAGCACCACATTTTCAAAACAAGTCGCTGCCATTTCTTAATTAAATTAAATTAATAAATATAATCTGCTTGGCGAGGTTTGCAGCATTATTAACGCTTTTTTTAAGTATGTACTGTGTCTTGTTGCCAATGAAGCCTGTTTGGCGAGATTCGCGTCCACGAAATGGAAAAGTACCGATAGTTTAATAGCCTATTTAAGAAATCGTTGTTACATATATTTCAAATATACAAAGCTAACTGTCCCCTGTTGGTCAATCTCTCTCCTATCTGATTGTATTGAGGTGTCACCTGATTGTTATTCTAGTACCATAAGTACACAGAGTATAGATAAAAAAAAAAAACTAGACTGGAGCTGTATTGCAATGAAACATTTCGTATAATACAATTCAGCATTTTTGAGGGAGAAATATCTTCTGGAATGTTTTTGAAAGAGAAACAAACCACTCTGTGTCTTGAATAGAAGTAAACATGGGATCCACTAAACTTTATAACTCTGCTTATTGTTCAACATAATGCCAAAATAAGATGTTATTAAGGTGCAGTTGGGTTTTCAACAATTAAAATTTGCTGAGCAATAACCCATTATTTCGAATGAATTGGTACTGGGTTGAATTTGCATTATTGACTAAATAGTAGTTCAGTACTCATTGATCAGATATTCGGAATGAATAATTTTTTTTTTTTTGCAAATGGATTCTTCCTATCAAACCCAATTAACATGAAGTAACTTAATAAATTATTTACCTAACCAGATTATTTTATAAAATATCTGCTTAAGTATATGCGTTTCAAAATAAACAAAATTTAAGTTCTTCACAGATGTATTTAAAAAAAGAACGTATTGAATATTGCATTCATTGGATTTAAAAATGAGTATTTTGAAATTTAAACCCTTTAATTTCATTCTCTAAACAGTTTTATTTCAACCATAATGTTGTTTAGCGTTAATATTTTAGCTCTATTAAAAGATACCAAAAATCATCTGGTCCGTAAAATCCATTAGCATCCGAAATTAAACCGCAGAAAACATATTAAGCACGAAAATAAGACATAAACTGTGAGTAAAATCTTACTAAGCAAAATGCAAGATCCATTTGAAAGTCTTGGATTTCTTTAATCATACATCATTCTTTTTATTTTTCATACAATTAGGGCATTAATAATTTTTTTATAAAGAAGTAAACAAAGCCATGCCGTGCGTGCATTATCAACAAATAAAATTTTATTGCCAATTTCCAAGACAAAACTTATAATCTTATCTTTGATGATCCACAGACGAAAACGCTCAGAATATGTTGATAACGATAAGACATTTAAAGGTGAAATTAAGATTGTTTTATGTTATTTCTATAAAGGCATGGGACAATGTTTTTGAAACACGCATTTCTGTTACGTAATTTTGTCCTTGTGGACTAGTTTTGTGACTTTTGTCACAACAATCGCATTAGCCAACCAATGGTATCGCAGCTTTTGGAAGGCAAGTTCTTTTACGTCATGAATGATCAGTACGATAATGGGAATGCGACAGCGTGCTGGTTTGTTTTTTAAATACTCTTCTATGGCGTGATCCTTAATCTGTTTTGTTTACGCTTATGTAAGGTAAGGATAGAATAATAGTGAATCGAGTCATTGAAATCGAATCGACAAACGAAGCAAATCGCGCGATGATTTCTTTCAAACAAATCTACCAAAAAACTTACGAATATGTAGTCGAAAGAAAGTGTTCGTCTACAACGCAACAAGAAGTTTCGCCACCACCAGAAAATAGTGTAAACAATTCTATTTTGGATACCCCCTTTGAGAAGTTCTTTCGAACTATAGTGAGACTTGTTATATGGGATAAGCCGTATTTAAGTGCTGTTGCGTTTGTGACTCTCAATATTTTTTATTGGTAAGTTTCGAATTTGTTACATTATTATTTTTTTTAATCAAATAATTAGGTTGACAAAAACTAGGTTCTTTTGTTCAAACCCAAATTCAATTAAGTTGACGATATTTTCGCTATATAACTATAAATAAATTATTTTCTCTCTTGCAATTTTTGTTTTGAAATACTTTTGTTATGTTTTCTGGTTACATGTATTTTTTGGAATAAGAACATTTGGCAGTTTTGTTTCGGTTGGCGTTCAGAAAATTCGCCAAAATTAAAAACACAGTTGCTAAAATAAAATTCAAATTAAGCAATAAGCTAAATTAAAATATGATTTAAAATAAAACTGTTGCCAGAAACAGCATTTATCTGAGGGAAAATGCCAAATAAAATCATAGGTACCAAAGAAATGTCCTAATATTACATCTGTACCGTATTTTTAGCTTGCCTCATAGTTACAAATATCGGAGTTTAACAAATATGATAACTTTTTTCAATACATTTCAAGCTGAATGATTGAATTTATCAATTCTAATGCCAATCACATCTAATCAGTATTTCTAGAGTCGTTCTGCCAGTGTGTCTTCTAAGGAAAATCTGGAATTTGTGTTACTGGTATTTATTATAAAAAGTATACAAAAATAATTTTATAGATATAAACAATGTATGACTGATATAATTAATTGCAGTTTTAAATTGCGATAATATAGTTTGATTATTATTCAAATTTTATTTCCAAACAGGGAATGTCATCCATGGACTAACATTATTTACCATTTTGATTTTTTCCAGAGTAATATTGAATAAGTTAAACACACTTAAAATTCTTTATACTGCACTTTCATGTTAAGAAAATGGGTCTATTCCTAGTTGACGTTAAAATATCGCCAAGCCGATTTGGCGCTGTTTTGTAGGCAATACAGTTTTAAATTTGGCAACCCCATTTTTTTTATTGACGCGTTTTGGCTTCAACCTTTCTATACCACAAATCCTGATTCATTTCTCAATTTTTATTATTGGAATTCCGAATTGGTGACATTCTGGCTTTGTCGCCAACTTTTCAAAAGTGCGCCAACCCATAAACGTGAACTAGGAATTTACCAGAAAATGTAATAAGTAAGGACGTAAGTTTTATGTTCATTTTATTTCAAGTTTTTTGCAGCTGTAACCAGGGCAATAGGTCACGTTTGTGGACGTTATAAAAATTCTCATTAAATCCATGCAGTTTCCTGTAATAAACTGTTTTGATAAAGAAATCAGCTGTTAGGCATATATATTGTGCAGATGCAAAGAACAAACTGGGTCATTCTTCCAAAACAGGAAATTTTTCATTTTTAAGAATTTTTTGAAAAAGGATGATGTAATTGTATGTTATATATTTTTTATTATTATTTAGGCTTTATGCAACAAGAAATAAATACCAGCAGTGCAAAAAAATTTTAATTGTCAGTAAGAATATATTTTAAAAATGTCTTAATGCTAAGACAAGGGCTCAAAATAGGACAGTTTTTTAATTGAAGTGATTTAAAAAAAGTGCTAATTAAAATAACAAAAAAAAATTCAAATTTAAGTACTGTACTAGTGGAATACTGTTAAACTTATATAAATTTTAATTGTATTTTGAATAAATAACGAGCATAATTATGCTGGTTTGCTGTTATTGCGTTCTTTATATGACAGGACAATGATATAATTAGAAGCTGACACATTCTATTTAAAATTTTTAAAGTTTATATGTATATTTTCTAAAAGGTGACTGTTACATATTCTATATAGCAGTATATATATATTTTTTTATTTAATTATTATTTTTTGTAGATGCCTGGAAAATAATGCGATTTAAACACAACTTTGATGGAATAGAACTTCAAAATTCTGTAAATAAATGGTGCCAACTGAGAATAATTAATCACACAGCTCTTACTAAAGAAATAAAAGTTCTTGGAATAGGCACAAAAAATAGAATGCAGCTGTTGGACAAGGATTCTTTGTTCAGTGACATGCATTTTAGTAATTTTTTAAGTAAGAAAAAAAAATGTATAAAAATAAATATTTTCAAAACACTTTGAAGTTGAAATTTCTGAAGTGTAAATTTTTAAATAAATATGATTCTAAACAAATACTTCAAAACTGGAATTGCCCCCTATTTTTTTCATTTTTTTAAACTCACTCTTCTCCTCCAAAATATCTCTTTTACGTCTATTTTTTGGGGAGGCGCAACTTAAAGTTAAGCGTGCTTTTCCGTTAGACGGATGGCACAGTTTTCGTCAAGCTTAAATGTTAATACATTTAAATTATGTGTAAATGTATCACCTAGCCTGAATGTTTACAGTTTGTTGTAGGAATTTGAAATGGTTTGGATTAGTTACTTCTGCAATTTGGTGCTTTTTATCTGGTACCCGTTTAACAAAAGAGTACCAATTTAAGTATTTGTAATAATAGAACCAAAAAAAAATAAGGCAATTTGTTTTAAATCAGGTAACATCCCACTCTGTTCTGTTTAGGTTATTTTTCAGAAATAAGTCAAAATATAGTTTCAAATATCTTACGAAAATCAAAAATATGCACTAAAATTATTATATTTTGTCAATTTTTAAAGTTATACAATATTTTATCCACTTGCAAAGGTAATGTTACTTGTATTTTATTACTTTTTATTTTAAATTTAACTTCATTAATAATTCTCTGCAGCCTTTTATACCTCACTTCACATCTGTGGTCATAAAATTTTTATAATATTTCAAAATATAAAAAGTTCATATTTTTTTTCTCAAGTACTATTATAGCATTATGACCCTTGATTATATCTTCGTTTATAGTTCTGTATCAAAATTCTCAAAAAATTTATTGTTTTTTTAAACATTTTTTTATCAAATTCCTGATTTTCTGTAGAATGACCCAGAAATGTAGATAAGTTTCCACTATGTGTCTAACTATTTCCTGTTGTACAATTATAATAATAATATTTTATCAAAATATTCTATAAAAATATGTGTGCCACAGACTGTTAAGATTTATTTCTAAAATGTTACAACTGTAACTTACTGTTTTCTAATTGAGAAGCGTTTAACATCATTTTAGGTTGCCCTACTTGAGCACATTGAATGACATTGCACTTCCGAAAGTGCACAGTTTGGTAAAAGCCAATATATAAGTGAAAATCTTGTATTGTATTATAAAATTTAACCCAGAGTTATATTAGTTTCTTAGTTGAACCAATTTTGTATTGTAGTTTTTGGCATGTTTCTTATCCAACGTCATAAAGATCAAAATAAATTGTTGAATATTTGTGCACCAACATTTTCATGTCATAATTTCCCTTGCACTCTGTGTTTTAAATTTGTTTAAAAATTTTGACCAGCAAATTTAATATGTAGCTAAAAAAAAGTTTGGTGCGGGATAAGAATTAATAAACTAAGTTCATTCAACAGTGTTATAGAACCTCTTTTAGATTGTGCCTCATCATGTAAATGCAGCAAAAGAGTATCATATCAGTCCATCAACAAATAGGCTCTAAGGTTTTGCAGATTGTGATTTTCAAAGATGGCATTGAATTGCATTTTCGTGTTAGACACAAAGCCGTTCAAAAACAATATTTGTCGTTAAACATCTGTAGGCTGCAATCATGAAAATTCTTTACAAATTTTCATCATAAATTGAAAATTACTCTGCCAAAAACAATTCCAAGTGTAAACAAATTAACTTTAAAACTATTAAAGTTAGAAGATTGTGCACAGTTCAAAGTGAACCCAGTAGCTTCAAAGAAATTCTTTTAATATTCCCATTTTTGTTTATTTACAGTAAGATAGTGCTACTTTCAAAGTAATATTTAACACTTACAGCTTCTAAATTTCTTCTCTTCACTTTTACAGTTCCTGACACTCATAAGTGAAAATACACTTTTAGTTTAGTAGCCGCTTCATCGCAGCCAGGGAGGAGATTAGGATTAAACCCTTACATTAACCAGAGGACTTAATTTTTAAAAAATTGCAGGAGTGAAAAATTGAAAAGTGGCCAGTTGATTAATTTATTTAGTAGCATAATGAAGCCACTTAATCGACCTGTGGCGAGTAGATATTTTCAGATCTAGTAAACTACTTACAAAAATTAAAAAATTTCTTTAAAATTTAATTTTTTTTTTTTTTTAAATGTTATTAAAAAGAATAGGTAAGAATATTTTTAAAATATATTACTGTGTAGTTTGTAATATATTTGAATTGAAAACTTTTAAATTACCATTGGAAAAGTCTCCCCTCTGTAGTTTCTTCTATCTTTCCATCCCCTTTATTTCAAAACTTCTTACACACCTTCTTACACACCAAAATATTTTAAATTCAAGAAAAAAATGCTTAAATTTAAATCTGATTGTAAATGTCTGCTTTTCTAAATGACTACCTATAGCTACCATTTAATGGCCATAGTAGCTCAGCTGTTAGCAGTCTGTGTTTGATTCCCTGCAATACTCTTCTGTGCTAAAAAAAAATTAAGACATTAAGTGCTGTTACTTCGGAAATAGTTATTATTGAGCAGGTGTGTATCGAGGCGGAGAGACATGGAGATGTCCCCCCCCCCACCCGAATTTTTTCTGTTTGCTATTAGAACACAAAAATCCAAGGATTTTTTTTCTTGTTTAAAAAAATAAATTTACTTAAAATGAAATGCACAGGTAAAAAAAAAAACATTTGTTATTTTAATTACTAAATACATGCGGAAGTAATAGCAAAATGGACTGTTATGATTTAAAATCCCCTTCCGAAAAAATCTCTGGCTACGCCCCTGTTACTGGGGAAATCAAAAGATCCTCTTTGCCTTGAGTAAATGAAAGAGACCAAATTTGGTCACGCAAAATTTCAACTTCTCATAGTCACCATTGTAAGAATACCGACCCTTAAGTGCTGTTCTATGACATGTTTTTAATGTATGTATTGGGCAATTTAAAATTAGGTTGCCAAAGGGACAATGACTGAAGCATCTAAAACAGAACTGTAAATGTGAACTGTTTATATAATAACAACCTGTCTGAAAGTTTGATGCAAAAAAAACCTCATTTTTTTAATGAGGAACACTGAGCATGTGATAACTTTGCTCTTGATTTTAGGCGGAATTTTTTACTTATTTTGTACAATTATACAAATGTTTTTGTCCAATTAAATAACTTAATATTGATCTTGTGTATTTCAGGTTGATTGTGGCATGGAGTAGAAGATTCATATCCATAGTGTCCATTTTTGGGATATTTATATTTTTGCATAGGACATATGCATTCTATTGTTGGCCTCTAATAGAAGGTGTGACATCTTAATATTTATTATGTTAGTTATTTCTTGCTGCAAAATGTTGTTCTTTTTTACAATTTATTTATTTATTTTTATTTCAGCACCCCTAGATAAAGAAACTGCAGAAAGGTTAGTTTGGTTTTATTGTAATTATATACTGTAAAATTTTATACTTAATACTAAATATGCAATTTTTTATAAATATAATACTAGATTGATAACATTAATTAATGCTGTGTATCTATTTGTGTTTTGTGGACAAGCAAATGTCCACAAATGTCCTGTTGGAACAGCAAATCTTTTAAGCTACTCTATGTAAGCTTGAATATTAATAGAGATTTAAGAGGGATGGTCAGTCTATCCCTCCCCTATTGTCCTATTGCTTGATATTTTTGGCCGTAATTTCTGCCAAAGGTACAGCAATAGTAATAAAAGATTATTGACAAATTAGAAGGAAATATAACTAGCGGTTTTTTATTATGCTTTAAAAAGTTTATATGAATTAGTTTCTAAAGAAATTCATTAAAAAATATAGTTATTTAAAGGGTCACATTTGGCCTAAAATTCCTGATATTCCTTAAATTTTTATTTCATCTTAAAACTCTTAGAATTGTACCTAAATTTTTCAACGATTCTGAAAAAAATAAAAAAACCTCAATAATTCTCCGATTTTCCTCCAAAACCAGTGGGAAAAAAAAAAAAAAAAAACCACAAAAAAAAAACAGTTATTCTTCCAGAGGAAAAAATAGTTTAAAATTTTCATTAACAGTTTTAAATTGTAGCAAAACTCATATTAGTCGTAAGTTTAAGTTGAAGTAATATTCTTTTTTAAGTACTTTGAATGTTGCTTAAAAACTAAATAAGTGTATTCAATTAGGAAACAGTATAATTGTTTAATTATATAGCTGTTGTTTTGCTAAAAAGTTTGCTATTCAATTTTCTGAAAATTGTGGCTGATTGCCAGTGTTGAAACTTATTTTGAAAAGAATGTCTATGTTAGGAGCCTATGTCAGCTTTAAAAGAAATATCTTAACATTTTTTAGGAAATGTTCCTGAAATATTTGGAATTGTCCCTAAAATTCCTACTTAATTTTTTTCGAAAACCCACTGCGACCCTTGTTATTTTCTTTTTAATTCTTGTTTGTGGATTTTTTTTAACTTTGTTATAGATGGTGTAAAAATTCATATATTTTAAAGCAATACTTTGACAAATATTATGGCAGAAAATGAAGCATTATGGTCTATCGGACAGGTTCCGGCTGACTATCCCTCTTAAACAGTTAAATTTATCTCAATATGAGATAAGTTCTATTAGTCTTTCCTTTCAGAACCTTGTCTTTTATTATTCTAGTTAATGAGCTTTGATTTTGATTCAGTGTTATGTTTAGAGGATGATTTTTTCCCATGTTCAGCTTAGTCTGTCGCAACAGCTGACATTCTGGGTGCGGAAAATGCATTATGTCTATTAAAGGACTGTCTTCCTTAAATGCTAAACAATTGGATATTTCAGCTGGTTACCTCCTAGATGCCATCGTAGCAGTCCAGAAATAAATGCCATCACAAATGAGACGATAGAAAAAGCGATGGCTCTTTTCAAGGATGTGTGGAAACTCAGAAAGGATAACAGAGGTTTGGTAAGTTGCTGCAAGTTTCATTTGGATTAGAAATAACTTGTATCAAATGCTGATATGAATACAAAATAAATATTGATTTCAAGTTGTTCTTCAGTTTGTTCTAAAACGTTTACGAGATTTGTCGCTTGCTTTCCAAAAAAGCATTAGGCAGTCAAGTTGGCTATAGACTATTTGAATTCAAAAATTCAGGTTTCCAGGCTTTGAAATAGTAGTTTTTAAAAGAGACTACCATTGTTCTGGAGGTATTCCTAATTCTTAAATATATTTGTGCTTCAACTACCTAAGTTTCAGGTTTACGAGTCTTATTTTCAGAGATATTTTTCGATGTACGAAGGAAATGTTAATTATATGCAAATGGCTAGAAGGATAAAAGCCTACATTCTGCAAATGAAATAATGGAATGGAGTTAACAGTAACCACATCATTCAATTTGCATTCAATAACAGCATGTTTGGCAAGCGAATATTTGAACAAAACACCAAAATTTTAGGTTGCATTTTTATTTAACTCTTCATATCACCATGTTACTCAATTTTGACTCAATTTTTACAGTTATATTTACTTAAAGTTTTATATGCATCTGTGTTCATCCTTGGTCTCTTTCGATGCTATTTTATTTATGTCTCATACTTCAAAAAATTTCATATGGTTAAAAGGGGTTCTGCTTAGCATGTTTAGCAATAAAGTTGATGTTTTTTCTCAAGATATTTTAAAATTAAAAAAATTAAAAATGTTTACATATTTTTAGGATGCAGAACAGGTTATTTAGTTCAAATATTCCTTGTAATACCTGCTATAGTGAGTCTGGTGTCAGTGTACTTTAGTAGCCAACAATGATTATTGCTATGTTTGGTAAAAAGAAATCTTGTGTGCGACAGTGGGCAAATTCTGAAAGGGAAATTGTTGATTCATTTAAATTTTAGAAATATGTTTAATGAAAGTAGGTTGTAAAAATTCATATTTTTATCTTGGAATATTGTAAATTGCTTTTTTTTTTTTTTTTTAACTATAAAAGTGTATTTCTGTTAAAAATTGTACAAAGTGTATATTGATTTCTGTTTTGAATAACATTTTCTGTCCTATTGCAGAAAGATTAGGCGAGTAGCATTTAATATGGATATCATTTTAGTATTGTAATGTAGCTTTATTTTTTATTTATGTGTTTTGTACTGGGTTTTTTGTCTGTTTTTTAAAAAAATGACAGTTAAAAATATTCATTGCAATATGAAAATAAAACAAAATAAAAAATTTTGCAAAAGTGTTTCTCCATTTCTATGTAATAGAGCTCACAAATAAGAACTATCCTTTTTTGGAAAAAGCCCCCTGTCATTTTTCATTTCTAGAATAAACTCTTTTATAATCAAATTTCTAATAATGATTTACTGTACTAAGTGTTACTTATTATTTTCTTCTTAAATATTTTTAAATAAATGTTGTTTTCTTGTAATGTGCTATTAAATCAAAGCAAGTAGACTTCATTAAAATGATTTGAAAAATTGCATTAAAATCTTGCAGTTTTGAATTTAGCCTTTTACATTAACATTACTGAAAAGACATTATATTTGTGTTCGATGTTATTAGAATAGTTAACCTATACCATTATAGTAATTCTACTTACATTAGTTAAGTAGAAAAAATTTTCTTATTAATTTACTGAAAGTATATTTTTTATTGTTGGAAACTAAATATGTGTCCAAAAAGTTATTGAATATTCTATTTGTATTATTATTTTATTTTAGTTTTGTTCTCTGATGTGTGGTTTCTTCTCCTTCCTGGCTTTCATTGGAAAAGTATTTCCTGGTGTACTAATAATTTATGGCTTTGGTAAAACAACTTTTAGTATTTGTCTCTCACTAGAACATTTAAAATTGCACTGTATGTACTATGGTTATTAAAGCATCTGCTTTCGAGGATGTTTTTATCGATAGATATGCATATAATTTGATGCAAATGTTATCGAGACCAAGCTGATATTAACTCTGAAGATAAACAAATTTTCCATTTTCCCCACCAGAAGATAAAGTGGCACATCACAGATTATCATAAAGCAGATGGCTCTAAACATTAGGAGGGTTTTCTTGTTTGCTTATAACTTTAGTTTCAACCTTATGAAGAAGATTACAAGAATACAAAATAAAGAAGAAAATGAACAACAAGACTTAAGAAACCCAAGAATTGAAGCTGATTAGGGCATTTAATCAGCTCCAATATATTGGGTTTCGTAAGTCTTGTTGTTGATTTTGTTTCTTGTAATTCCTACTATTTGGATGCTAAGTACAGAAGTAGTATTTGCATCTGAGCACAAAATGAGAAATGGAGGTTTTAGGTTTAACTTCATGTAGTTGATGTCATTTTATTAACTAACTTATTAATTTTTTTAATATTTCCCAAGTAGATACTACCATTAAACTTGACTATTATAAAAAAAAAAAAAAAAAAAAAAAAAAAATTGCAGACAACTATCTGTTAACAATAACCCAACTTGGCCAAAAGAAATGTAGATGTAGCCTTTATGCTTATCCAGGCAGTATACTTCTGTGATACATATTTGCCTTTCGGCAAAAAAAAAAAAGATAATACTGTATGCTTATTTTTCTTTTATATGAAAGTTTAGTGATAATCCTTATTCTCAGAAAACTGGTTAAAACATATAACTGCTTACATTAAAGTGCATTTTTAATTTTATGTTTTCTATGTTGTTGAACTGTCCATACTATAAAATAGTTTTAAAAAAAATAATAATGAATTCAAACAATGTTCCTAATGTGTTTTATGTATGAAAATTTACTTTCAGCTACAATTTTTACTTACTTTTCAGTGTTGATTTTGACTCTTGGCCCTGGTGTAGTATTGCATTTAATCCCAGGAACAATATTTGAACAGTTTCGAGGTTTCTTTAATGAAAGTGATAGCCAAGGTAATTATTTTTAGCATCCGATTAAAAATGTTCATGTACTATATTAAAGCAAATGTATAGCCGATTCCTTTTGATTGTTGTCATCAATCACTTATACTGAATGCATGTGTTTTAAAGCAATACTTGGGCAGATATTGCTTTCAACAGCAATGCATTCGGTCTATAGAGGCATACTGGTTGTCCCTTCTAACATTAAAAGGTATTTTTTAATTAAAAAAGCTTGCACATTTATAAAACAGCTTAAATATAGGTATCTTAACCATATCAAGTAGCAAATGTCCGAGTCGGGAAAATAAACGATCTTCATGGATATACAAGAATTTATTAGTTTTAAGAGTCGAAGAGAGCGATACAGTGACTTTTAGTGTTGTAAAATGCCAATTTGAATCTCAACCTTTAATGGGCCATTAGAACAAAAAGTATAGCATGATCTGGAAACCAGTTTAAATTGGATAGAACTGGTAGAAACCAGCCAAATTTATAGAACATCTCACTAACAGTCGGATTGAGATCAGTAACTTTAGAAAAGACTTATATGATATAAAAAGATATGGTTTATGGGGGAAAACGTTACATGTATAGACATAATTAGAACATGTGTGGGATGTAAATGTAACCAAATTAAATATACTGCACAAATTGAAAAGAAATCTTTTATTTTCACTTTTATATAATGTCAAATGAAACTATTACATAATGAAAAAACATTTTAAAAAAAGAGAAATAAATTACATTAATGAATAGTACTAATTAAATCTTACTGTAGCAATATAATATTGTTATATTTATATTTACAGTATGTTTTTTAATATTATGCAATCTCATTTCAAAATGAAAATTACAATATTAAAAATAATAATTCAGTCCCAAAATTATTTGTACAAAGCTGCAAAGTACCTTACCTAAAAACATAGTTGGTCAGGAGTAAGGAAGTCAAAAGTGGTCTGTAGAGTTATGAATTTAAGTAAAGAAAAAAATTTAATAAATCATGTCTGAATCATCATCAGATAATTCTTTTTATTTTTTCCCTCTTTGTATTTAGTTCATTTTAAACAACCAAATTTGTTTGTCTTTTCTTACTTAATAAGCCGATTTCGAATTCATCTTTGGTGTCCAACTATGTGATTGGAAACTTTGTACTTTAAATATGTATATAATAAATTTTATAGTGATCAATTTTTTTTTTGTGTAATACATAGTATATTGGATGCAAATATAGTCATGAATGATTTTAATTTTACGACATTATGCAACCAATGAAATAGTTTGAATTATATTTCTCCATGTGCTAAAATACTATGCTACTTAAAACCCAAAGAAGAAAATTAAAATTTTTTTGGTTATTTTAACTCTTTTATTTATGTTTATTTTCTTAGAATTTGCTTGAGATTTTATTTGCAAGAAAATTGTATCTTTTGACGCTTGGGGAAAAGCATTGTGATGAGTGAGGGTCCACATCTTTTATAAAGAGTGACTATTATTGAGCTGTATGAAAAAATACTTGATAACTTTTGAAACTTTGATGGGTTTAAATTAAAACTTCACCGTTGAATACAGGGCATGTTGGGATTTTTTTTTTTTTTTTTGACCTGCACACTTATTGTTGTTTATTTTTTTGTCAAAATGTCGAAATACAACATTTCTGAGCATGTATCAATCATCAATGCCTACTATTTAAGCAATGACACCCTGGTTCTGCTCAATGATTTATTTATTATTATTTTTTTTTTAATGATGAAAATTATTTACGAAGTCAATGTTTTGTTGATGGGCCTTTTCTTTTTAGACAGTTAGCCATTCTCTCTGGCATACTGCTGACTAGTTCTTTCAATTAATTAGGATAAAATTCACTCTATGCATTGTAAACTTTCTCTTCAAGCTCTGCCAATGAGTCATATTGTTTTCTGTAACATTAAATTTGGAAAATTCGCATGCCATATTAAGGGCTTGATGTGACTTATTTTTTTATATGTTAGAAGTATGGCATGATGCACCATCTTGTTGAAGTATGAATTTTTTTCCACTTAAAAGCAAACAATATCGTAAAAGCAGGGCGCCCAGCAGTCCTACTTTTGGGAAAAAAGTCCTACTTTTCCTACTTTTTCAAAGTTTCTCTTATATAATTAATATTACGTGACAAGCGCGAACCATTTTTTTTGTTGTTTTTTTTGTGTTTTTTTGTGGTTTTCCTGAAAGCTGGGTTTTGAAATTTACACACAGTAAATGTTGGGTTTTGCAATCTACACACGGTCCAGAATGTCTTCAGAAAAACGGTAAATGAATTCGGGGATGAAATTGTGGATTTCACTGTAGACTTGCACTACTTGTTTAAACATCCCCTGTCAGAGTTGAGGAATTAAAAGATTTGCAAGATGAACTTGGATTCAAGAATCTTAAGCTTGTTGAAAGTAGGTGGCTGAATCTTGGTCCTGCGTTAGACAGGCTTCTCAGTCAATGGCCCGTGGTTTCTGAATATTTTTTAAAAAGGTTGCCCAAAAGAGACCTAAATATTTCTGAAAATGCTCGTTATTTGAGGATTGTGATGTGTCTGAAAAGGTCCAATGCTACTTTGGTGAAAGTACACTTCCTTCTCTCCTTGGCAAATATCCTGCAACCTATCTTAGCTCTTTTTCAATGAGAAGAACCTTTGATACATCTTGTGTATGAAAGGATGGATTCTTTAGTAAGAAAATTGTATGGCCATTTCTTAAAGATAATGAATTTTTAAAAAAAAATGAATTTACAAGAACTGCAGTTGTTAAAGTTTCCGGCAATAGACTTTGAACTTGACGATGATGAACTTGAAATTGGTGTTCAATCTCAAAAGTATTTGACAAAGGTTAAGAAACCTCTTCAAAAAGAGTTGACAGTATTAATGCAAAAATGTCTCTAAAATGTAGCATAAGAATTACTAGAGAAAACCCTTTCACTTAATATTGTGATAAAAGAAGCAAGGTGTCTGAAGCCAGAAAATATATCCAGGTTCCGGTCTTTAAAAGCAGCTAAAAATCTTTCATTTAATGTTCACCTAAGCCCTCCGTTAAATGTTGACTTAATAGGTGATGAGTGGAGGATTTTGCAATTCGAGAACATCCCAAAAGACTGGTACACGTACGAAATTGATGATGAAGTATTTCCTAGACGGATCGATTACTTCTTTAACAACATCTTCTCTCTTAGGAATGATCTAGGACAGGAAAATAACCCGAGCTTACAAGATTGGTTAAGGTTATCCTCGTGCTTCCACATGGAAATGCAGATGTGGAAGGAGGGTTTTCCCAAACATCAAACTTCTTGACAGAACGGGTCTTACTCAAGCTTTAATAAGTGCACTACAAACGACAAAAGATGGATTAACGTTATACAATAAGTGTCATTTAGTCCGAATTCCTAGAGAATTTATAAAAAAGGGTGAAACAGCATATAAATCATATATGGAAAGAATTGAAGAAGATAAGAGGATTGCATCTGAACTAAAAAAAAAAAAAAAAAAAAAGATGCAACAAAAGGAAGGAGACCAGAAAGAGCTTGAAAGATAGAAGGCAGATATGGAGAAGAAAACACTAACTGCTAAGGAAGCAATTCGTAAAGAAAGTTCATTAGAAAAAGTAGAAATGGAAGCAACAATTGAGAAGGACACTTACAAAACATTAGTTGATGAAGTGTGAATGAAAGAATAACTAGGGGTGTGGAACATCGCACAACTTTCAATTACATTATATTACTGATGTGAATTTGTGTCATTTACCGTTTTTACATTTCCATCATTCGTTTAGAAAAAATAGTCAGTTTGACGATATACTTTTTGATAATTCTTATATTATCCTTAGATCAGGATGTTCCAAAACGTATAGGGAAAAAAAAAAATTTGTTGACCGAATCTTATACTTTTATTACCCTTACATATGGGTAATTGAAAGTAAAAAATCAGGATTTAAAGGGTGTGAAAATTGGACAAACAATGCTGGAGGTTGCTTGCAAAACAGTTTAGGAAGGGATTTACTTTTAAACCAAATCAGAAATGAGCAAAAGGTAATTGAAAAGACTAAAATAACAATGAACAATGTTGTAGACTTTTTTTGCTCTAGTCAAAGTTAAAAGCAAAAGAAGTGAAAATAACATTTTTATTGTTTGACTAGCTGAATACCTGTGCTTCGCTACGAAATTTTAACATGTGCAAAAGTTTAGTTAGCTATGAGGCCTCGCGTTGTAGAAATCCATCATTGGTGTATAGGATCCAGTTTTTGGAGCTTCGCTCGCAGGAAGGTTCATGGCAACGCAAAATCGAGCTCGGTTCGTTCGCTGAAAAGTTCATTGACACATAAGTACAGGCTTACTTTACTCGCTGAAAGGTTCCTTACTATGCAAGAATAGGCTTGCTTCTCTCGCTGAAAAGTTCATTGTTGCGTAAGCATAAGCTCGCTTCACTCACTAAAATCTATAATTGCTACGTAAAGCCTTAATATTATAATCCTCTACCCTGTCGAGACATAAAAAAAATCCCCCCGTTAATACTATAATACAACACCCCTTTAAGATTATTTTAACACGTGTTTGTGAAAAGCAAAATTTGAAGGCCAAAACACTAAGGCCAAACTTCCAGACCACTAGGCCTATTAGAAGTCGCTTTTTGTGAAAATATTAATTAAAAATATTAATCAAATTAAAATTTTAACATTTTTTTTGTCAATAGTCTAAGTAGAATGCCAAAACTACTTGTGTTTAAAATTTCAGAACTGTAGCTCAAGTGAAAATCGTTTTGTAAAATATTTGTTAATTAATTAAAAAAGAACTAATTAAATATTTGAAATTCTGTTTTTCAAAAGTCCAATCAGGAGGCTAAAACTACTTATGTTGAAATTTTCAGAGCTGCATCTCTATTTGAAGTCACTTTGTAAAAAAAAAATTAATTAAAATATTAACTAAAAAAGAACTAATTAAAATTTTAACATTCTGTTTGCCATACATAAAATTAGAAAGCCAAAACTTCTTGTGTTGAAAATTTCAGAGCTCTACTCCAATTTTAAGTAGGTTTCTATAGATCCACAGACAGACACAGCTTGTTTTATTGTTATAGACTGGCTAAATACTTTTGCTTCGCCACGATATTTTACCATGTGCAATAGTTTAGCCAGCTGTGAAGCCCTGCATTGCGGAAATCCATCATTAGTGTATAGGCCCCAATTTTTGGTGCTTCGCTCGCAGGAAGGTTCATCGCAACGCAAAATCGAGTCGCTTCGCTCGCTGAAAAAGTCATTGACACATAAGCCCAGGCTTACTTAACTCGTTGAAAGGTTCATTGCTATGCAAACATGAGCTCGCTTTGCCTGATAAAAGGTTCATTGCTGCATAAATGTAACACACTAAAAACTAATTGTTACGTAAAGCCTTAATATTAGAAGTCCCTCCCGTGTCGAGAAACAATAAAAAAATTCCCTGTTAATAACTATAATACAACATCCCTTTAAGAATATTTTAACACGTGATGTATGTAAAAAGCAAAATTAGAAGGTCAAAACTACTTATGTTGAAACTTTCAGAGTTCTAGGCCAATTAGAAGTCGCTTTTTGTAAAAATATTAAAAATTCATCAAAAAACAAATTCAAATTTTACCGTTCTTTTTGTCAAAAATCCAATTAGAAGACCAAAACTATTTGTGTTGAAAATTTCAGAAATATAGCCCAATTCGAAATCATTTTGTAAAATATTTGTTAAATAATTAATTAAAACACTAATAGAATTTGAAAATTCTGTTTTTCAAAAGTCCAATTAGAAGGCCAAAACTACTTATGTTGAAAATTTCAGATATGTATCCCTATTAGAAATTGTTTTGTAAAATATTTATTAATTAAAAAAATTAATCAAAAAAGAACTAAATAAAAATTTAAAATTCTGTTTTTCAAAAGTCCAATTTGAAGGCCGAAACTACTTATGTTCAAAATTATAGAGCCTTATTAGAAATCATTTTGTAAAATAATTAATTAAAAAAGAACTAAATAAAAATTTAAAATTCTGTTTTTCAAAATGCAATTAGAAGGTCAAAACTACTTACGTTGAAAATTTCAGAACAGTAGCCCTATTAGAAATCGTTTCGTAAAATATATACTAATAAATTTAAAAAAAAAAATTAAAAAGGAACTAAATAAAAGTTTAAAATTCTGTTTTTCAAAAGTCTAATTAAAAGGTCAAAACTACTTTTGTTGAAATTTTCAGAGCTGTAGCATTATTAGAAATCGTTTTGTAAAATATTTATTAATTAATTAAATAAAAAAAATAATAAAAAAAGAACTAAATAAAAATTTAAAATTCTATTTTTTGAAAGTCCAATTAGAAGGCTTAAACTACTTATGTTGAAAATTTCAGAACTGTAGCCCTATTAGAAGTCATTTTGTAAAAAAAATTGTTAATTAATTAAAAAAATTAATTAAAAATGAACTAAATAAAAATTTAATATTCTGTATTTTAAAAGTCGAATTAGAAGGCTAAAACTACTTATGTTGAAGATTTCAGAGCTGTATCTATATTTGAAGTCACTTTGTAAAAAATAAATTAATTAAAAAATATAATTAAAATTTTAAAATTCTGTTTGACATACATAAAATTAGAAAGCCAAAACTTCTTATGTTGAAAATTTCAGAGCTCTACTCCAATTTTAAGTAGGTTTTTATAGATCCACAGACAGACACACAGCTTGTTTTATTATTATAGATTACTAATGGTTTGCTTTGCTTTAAATGGTTCCTTCAGAAGTGATCCATGCCTGTTTTTTATTTTTAAGCTTAATTTATATTTAACCAGTATAATCTATTCAACTGGTCCCGAACCGGCGCTTTTGAGACGAGATTTGCATTTAATTCTTTTTTAAATATTATTTTTAATATACATTTCACTTGAATTCTAGAATTTTCATTTTAAAATAAAAATATTGTCCACAAATTAGTATACATTTGAAATAAACGTTTTTGTTTTTTTCCTACTTTAAGGAAAACAAATCCTACTTTTCAGCAAAAATGTCCTACTTTTCCTACTTTTTAAACTTCAAAATCCACTGGGAGGCTTGTAAAAGCTATACATCCAGGATTTCAAGATATGTTAGTGTGTTCATAGTTGTAGAAACAAGCACTAAATCGGTCTTTCCACTAGAAGAAATAGCACCCCAAAACATCAAAGACCTACCTTTAAACACTTGCTTCATCTGATACTTTTATCAGACCTTAAATCATGCCAATAGCATTTTAAACCGTTGGGATCATCTAAATTGAAACGTTTCTCATCAGAAAACATGACACTTTTCCAGTTCACATTATCTTTCATCTATTTATAGTATTGCCTCTCTCCGCAAAAGCTGATGTTTTTTTGTCAAATATGGTTTTTATTCATTTTTAAGTATTTAACTGTATTGCCTTTATTCAAAACATAACAGTTGACCTAGAAATCTTCTTACTCAAAGCATCTGCAATCCAGCTAAGACATAGTTTTTTTGATATCCTTCGTCTCTGATCTCTTTGTGACAACCTCGACTTTGCCCCTGTTTGTTTCTGTACTGAATCATTTATTCCTCTTTTGATAACATTTTCAACAGCACCTTTTGATCTTTGAATAACATTACTAATATAACATATAGACTTACCACTTCCACACATTTAGAATTTCAGTTTCAGTAAGTTCTTTTCCACGAAGATTAAATCACGTCAGTACTAAACAAAAATAACAACAAGCTTAGACCCGCAATTAAAAAATTTGAATATCGATATCCGCTTGTGTGGCAGCTATGGTCAGGTATATATCAGGTGGCTTTATAATTATGAACCATTAAAATTTTATAAAAATGTATAGCTATTTAAAAAGAATATAATAGTTTATTCATTCAATTTGCTGAAAAGTATGCTGAAAGTGAGTAATAACTAAAAATTATCATTTTGTTCATTTGAAGTTCTTTAGTCGCTGTTACGGTGAAAGCACGACTGTCCTTTTAATTATGAATCACACTGGATTAGAATGGTTTTACTGTTTTATTTGATAGTTCCCTTCTGTTTTCAGCCTCCCCTGCTACCACTGGCCCTTCTGATCGAGACAGTGACCTTGAAGAATTTGTGCCCGAGCTTTCTCCCGAGACACTCCGGCAGCTCTCACTCAAAGAAGACACTCCTGAAGGACAGAGTATGGGCTCTATGGAAAGTCAGGAAGAAAGTCTGCCTGCATTCGGAGATGAGAGCTATGTCAATGAGAGTGAGTTTTAAACACCTGAATTTTATATTGTATGTATACTTTTCTAACTTGCGGCTTGGGGGCAAGCATATGGGAAGACTCGGATCGGCAGCATTTTTAGCTCTGCTCTTAAAAATAAGACATCGCAGGGATTGCAACCGATTGTATATTTTTGAACTGTGTAGTGGGAGTTTCTCTGGGTTTTCTTCCATTAGAGATGTTAATGCAGGCAGTATCCCGTAAAAGTCTTACTCAAAAAGTATCTCTTCCACCTAGATATGGATCAGTCAATATTTTAGACATGATATTTTAGCTTTAATAGCCTTTTTGTAGCAATCTTGCCAGAAGGTATACTTAATTTGATATCTGTATATTTCTGTTTTCTTTTAAGCCTTTTTCTCTTTAATTCAAATAATATTGAACAGATTTCAATGCTGTGTTTTGATCTTGTGATAATTCTAAATAGGAGGCATCTGTCTAAGTACCATTTAGAGAATGTTCAATCCTTTGTTGAGGAGAACAATTTTCATTAAGGCTGTTATTATAAAGCATCACCTAATAACAGTATCATTAAAATTTATGTGAGCTGTTGTATGGTGTCTTAATATTTGTTGCATAAATTTTAAATATATATTAGTTTTTCTTTAATTATTTTTAATGGATTGTCTTTGATATCTGAATTTAAAACTAAAGAGACATTTTGAGAAAATGATCAATTAAAAAATAAAAACAAAGTGTACTGTGTTTTAGGTGCCTCCTTGTGAAATATTAAATAAAGGAAAGAGTGGATATTTAGTAAGGAATGTGATTAGCAATATCAGCGTTAGCATTGCACAATATTCCATTACTTACCATGAGGTTATTTGTATAGTCTGGGTACAGTGTTGTCTGTTTTTCCTTTTAAATTGTTAAGACTGTTCATGGGTCAACAAAACATTTTAAAATGCAATTGCTATAATTTTATGACTTTGAAATTATAATACTTTTTAGATTGATAATATTGATTATAATTTTGTTGAAACTTTTATTTATCTTCATCCTTAATTTTTATTTTCGCTCCTGAGCATTTGTAATATCAATAATTGAAGAACCTATATTTAAATTAGGCCAAACCCGAGATAAACCAGCCAAATTCGCAATATTTTGTTCTGTGTGCCTAACCGAGTATATTCCCCCAATGTCTGGCATTGATACATGCAACATTTTCATACAAATATGTATTACCAAGTGTAACATTGCTAATTTTTACTAGTTTATTTAAGATTGACCAGACCTCTCATTTACATCTTAAGCCTCGTCATACTTTCCTCCACTATCCCTTCGTTATTTAAAACAACAATCTACCTACAGGTGACGACTTTTCTCTATACCAAGGGCTCGGCGCCTTCCCGAGCGTCGAAGAGGAAAATGAGAGCGATCTCGACGACTCAGACAAAATAGTCGTTGCTCCGACCGAAAAAACAACAGAAATGCATTTTGACCCAAAGCACTTCAAAGAAGACAGCAGCTCTGGTTCAGAGGACCCCTTCACAGAAGGACTTTCTTTTGAAAAGAAGACGGACGGTCCTCCCTCCGACGTCAAAGTTGAAGGAGGAATAACCACCAGAGGTCTGTCGTTGAGCGACGAAGATGAGCTAGAGGACTTTGAGATACTAGAAGAGAGTGACATTCCCACTTGATGTGGGTCGGGATGGGTGATATATCTTGTTGATAGATTTTTAGCGTTTAAGCACGTCTTGTAGCCTTGTTTTACTTTTTTGAAATGCTTCAGTTAAAATGTTTTTAGGTGTATTTCTTTTATTGTGATAATGATTGTAATTATATTTGTTTTCACATATATTTCTGAATTTTTTTTTTACTCAAAAGAGATTTTAAATTTTAGAAACAAAGCTAAAGAGAATGAAGCTTAGAACTCTGAGTATTATTTTTTTCCCTTCAAAAATTGGGAATCAACCTAAAGAGCTATCCTACTCTGAATTCGTTCGAAGAATTTAAAAGTCATCTTATTTGAATTCAGGCATACTGATTTGAAATATGTCATTGAGCAATATTTTTAATGTGACAACTTTAAATATTTATCTTGTAATTACTTTCCAAAACATATTAATATTCATGCAAACAAATGTTTTTAGATTTAATAATTAGGGTTTAACAAAATTGAATATATACATAACATATATATGCAGTAACTCACCATTAAAAAAAGTTCCTACTTGTTTAAAAAATCATTACAAAATTGTATTCTTCCTAAAATACAATTTTGACTACGGGTACACAGCTTATTGATTAGGTTACTTTACAAATTTTGTCACTAAATAAGCCAATACTATTTTAAAAATGGTCTTTGTTATATCTCCATCCAAAATTAATGCTTTTTAAAATAATTAAAAAACAAATATTGTAATTACAGTTATTTTTAGAGTTAATATTCTAATTTAATGTGCTGCAATTATCTTTTAAAGAACTACATTTTACTTAGATTTTTAAATGTGTGACAATTTTTAAATCTCCCTTTTTTTTTTTAAAGTTTCTAAATGTTGTGTTTAACTTTTAAACCTGAAATTTTATTGGATTTTTTACTTCTACATTGATTTCACTCATTTCAAAAAGTTTCTTATACATTTTTGCATTAAAACTTAACTAGTTTTGTAATTGTTTTGGGGAAAGAAATGCTAGGAACCGCTCTGAAAAGAAATACTAGGAACCGTTGAATGGCTGCATGCTCTAGAGTGCCCTTTACAGAAATGCTCTCTGTAAAGGGCACTCTAGAGCATGCAGCATTCAACAACAAATTTATAATAAACAAATAAATTTATTTGCTTACAGGTATTGTAACTATTAGGAAAAGACCACTAAATAAATTGAAGTTATACTTTTTTTAAAAATTGTTTTAAGTTTTGCAAATGATTTTTTACGAACTACTAACTCTCAAAAGATATTCAACTTTATAATATATTCTATTTTTTTTTTTTATCTAAAAGTCTTTTCATTCTCGGTAATATAAACCCTTTATGCAACAAATTTCCTTCTGGTGTCAAAAATGTTACTGTTATTTTTTTTTTTTGCCAAATTCTTGCATATAATTTCCTTGTAGTTACAATAGCATGTGCCAAATTTATGGAGATTTGTTTGTTATAACTGGCTCTATATGACTCTTAACAAGTGTACCTTGATCATAACCAACTTATACTACTTTTAACTGTGAACATTATTTAGTTTCTTTGTCTTTCCTGCAAAGCATATTTGACATTTTGTGATTCCCAGCTTTATGGTTTTTGTTATTGTTGAAAGCTTTCATATATTTTATGATTGTAAATTAAACAACTATGAAATAAAAGTATAGTTAGTTTTTTTTTGTTTTTTTTTTAAAAGAAGAAAAAAGCAATTTTAAAATTTATGTACGATATAATTTTTTGTGTATGTTTTGAAGTTTGATGTATTTGTTATAATTAAAAATTTTATCTTAACAAACAACATTCTTATTAACTTTTCAAAGTTGAACTATAAAAAATTGTTCAAAAGACAAAACTTTATAGTAAGTTAAGTACTATTTAATTTGCATTCAAACATCAAATATTTATTTGCCTAACTTTTTAATAAAAATTTATGATCAAACTCTGACAGGGATGTCAAAAACAATGATATAATTAATATAGACTAATTTTTTAAGAATGTTATTGGAATTAATTTCTGGTATTACATTTAATATAGAATTGCAATTGTGATAGCTATTGAACTGTGTGTTTAGTAGTGCATTTCTAAGCATAGTCACTTACTAACATGGATTTCCTAATGATTTCCAAATATGGCCCTGATTGCTATTTATTCAAACATTGTAGAGTAATCCGTTTGTGTAAACCTATGGTAGAAGTTGATATTTAACCTGCACCTAATCAGCACTTTTTATAGCAATCGAATTAAAAGATTTTAGAAAAAGTTATTTTAGTCTATTAAGAATTTACTAAGCACTTTGACCCAGTGCTATGCTTATTTGTATAAGCCAGTAATAGCTTCCTTATCAGAATTTCAAAGTAAATTGTAAAATTGGGTTGAAACTTAAATTAATTTTTACAACATTTGCTCCTTTAAAGTATGTGAATTGCAGTGTACATCACTCAGGGTTAGATAAATCTGAATTTCCACAACAAACCCTGTCAGGCATGTTGTGTTTTATAGAAGGTATGCATTCACGGTAAAGGGCATGTTGATGCATTTGCTCTCACATTTCTCATCTTTAACTTGAAAGTTGATCTGCGGTCTTGATTTTCCACCATTATGCGGCTTTCAATATCAGACTGAAAGTCTTTCCAGAACAGTTCTGCAATAGTGAGTGAATAATAAATGAAAACTTTTCTATGCTTGGCCGAGCATGTAGTAACAAATAGTGCATGCCTGATTAGAATTTGTACATGCCCCAGACATGTCAGACAAAGATTTATCAAACCCCGACATCACTAAATATTTGCCTTAAAATATCTTATTTTTTTATTTATAGTAAATACTAATTTGTATCAACCAGTAAATTACTTTTCTATTTATTTTTAATACATTTTTTGTAGAGCATAGATAGTGGATAGTTAAAGCCAAGAAAAGTGTCAAAATGTATTCTGTTGGAAACTAGTTGAGTAAATCTTCTGTGGATTTTTTTACCAACTTGGCTCAGTTTTAAAAGAAGACATGATTTAACATGGGAGAAATAAAGTCATATGTCCTCTTCCTCAATATAAATAACAGAATGGCAAGTTCAGACAAAAAGGGTTGCTATTCTTTGATTAATTATGTTGCATTTGACTTTCGGTTTTAGTTCAATTCAAAATTTATTTTTTGCACAGTTTCAGCCATTTCTTTCCTGGCAGACCAATATATTCTAAAGCTACTAGTATTTCCAGAAGGGGTTATTCAATGAGGTACTAAAATGTCCAGATGCCTCTGCAAAATTTTGATTTGGCTTTTATTTCCTTTTAATTCATTTGTAATTAGCACTTTTATTTCTACCCCACTTTCTTATTTTTAAAAAAACACTGTTTCTGAAATTTTTTGAAATGCCCAAGAACAATTGTGATTCGTGTTAGCCCAATCTTGATAGTTTTTCTCCTCTATCCCAAAGGTTAGATCAATGGCAAAATGAGTCAAGAAAGTTCTGGATTCATAAGAATTTATAACTTTTATTTTTTAATATTGTGATATAGTCATATTTTTAGAATGTGAATAACTAATGCAAACTGTGATGTAAAATGTGTCATATTTTGTAGTTTAATTTTTGTAACACATCTTGATGGCTTAGTATTTGAAACAGACAACATATTTAGCAAGATGTCAGTTTTTTCTTTGACTCCACTTATCACTTTGCACCTATTCAATTTTGAACAAACATGTGATGCATAACTTTTAAGTAGTTAGCAGTATTTTATCTAAGAGTGACTTTATCCTGTTTCTTACATACATATCTTACACTTGTATAGACAATAGGTACAAATATTTTTTTTAGATTTTGCTGTGTATTTTTTTTTTCTTCTTCTTTTCTCTTGGCTTCTAGCTTTGAAGAAATATAAATCTGGGCCAGTTCAGTTTTGTATTCACTATAAATAAATCATTCTTCATGTGTTTTGAGAAAACTTTCATTTCAGTATTCATTTCACACACTTTACATTATTTTTTTATAACTTTCAACTTTATTTTACAACCTATAAATTGGTTTCTTTATTTATTCTTGAATATATATCTTTAGTTGAATTTTTTTTTTTATCGATTTTGGATTTGGTAATTCTTTATACTTAATAATTTTCGTATCCCGATTCTAATACTTATATTTGGTGCTTATATTATTGCTGTGGTTATAACTTGCACTGTGTATTAAGTATTTTTTTAATTTGTGGAGCGATTCTATGGCTGACACCAAGTATACTTATAACAAACGAACTAATTAAGAAAAATCTCGAAAATTTTTTCGATATTCCCACTGGTTGAAATTTTACAGCACTTTAAAATTTATGAATTTGTCAAATTTGGGATTCCTGAAGTTTTTGAAGAAAAAGGTATATTGAGGAAATTTTTTTTTCTCAATAACTACTGATTATATTTTTATGAAATCATCAGAGGCAAGCTTTGATTGATATGTCCGAAGTAAAAAGTGTTTTGTCATTTTTAATCCTTATCCATGCAAATATGTTCTAAATATATATTATTTTTAATTTGCAGATCGAAAACTATTTTTCCCCCCAAAATACTCTTTAGATGCAATAATTTTGATTCAGTATTTGAGCTAATAGCAATGCGACTTTTAGTTTAAAGATTTTTAAATATTCATTTTAATTAAAAAAATTTAGATTTTAAACACAACCCTTCCTATTATTAAAATGTCAATTTATGCCTCATATATGAGTGACAAAAAGTTGACTACCACACAATGAAATGGATATGTGCCCCCCTGTAAATCCAAACACTAACTGAATGCAGGTAGCAAACCTCAAAGTGAAACACTTTTCATTTTTTAAAAGAACAAAAAATGCAGAATGTAGTGAAATTACTGTTCAAGTTAAAAAGAATCAACAAATAGCATAGTTGATAATGGGAAAAAAAATACCAACAATATGAAAAATAATTTTTAAAATTTCAAACTTTTAATGAATTTATGATTTATTAAAAAAAAAATGAAAAATGTTTAGTTATAATAAATAACAGAGTGGCCACAGAACCGGGAAAACCTGGAAATCAGAGAAATGTCAAGGAGCTTTCTGATTCTGGAAAAAATCAGGGAAATGTCAGGGAACTTTTTAAAATTTAATGAAAACCAGGAAAATTTTGTATTTTTAAAGGCACGTTTATCCATATTTTGGCGCTATTTACATGGAGATTTGTAGTGGTAAGCCATTAGAAGTTTATTTTATGGAATAATTTACACTTTTCATTACCAGCAAAACTATTTTTTAAAAAATTGCATATTATCTCTTTAGCATACATGTTCTATTTGATCAAGGTGTCTAGATATCTGGAAAACCTAAGAAAATTGGGGAAATTTAAAAAAAAAAGTTTGCCCTAAAATCAGGGAATTTTTTAGAAATCTGTCAATGAAATCAGGGAACTTTTTTTCCTGGATTTTGTGGCCACCCTGAATAATGGCAAAAATTTTAACAAAGAAACGATAAGTCTGTATTAGGTGTCATGGTATGGCAAATTCAGAAACGAAAATATGGAAGAGTGCAATATAAATATTATGAAATACATATATATTCCTAATATTTAGAAAAAAACATATTTCAAAGTTTATGGAAGTTTCTTTAATGTTTATTTTTAGCAGATGTTCGAAATATTTTGCCACTCGTCCTATTTTGTTTACTGCTCCTGGAAAAGTTTTTCAAAATATTGTTTTCATGTATTTTCAGGGATGAGAGTTTTCCTCTTTTTTTTTTGTTTTTTATGTAGCATTCCTTCTCTTTGTCCCTGTTTCAAGGATCTGCATTTTTCTTAACCAAACCAGTTTTTCCTGCAAAAAGTATATTTTTCCTCATATCTAAACAAAAGATTTTCTCTCTTAGCTCCCCTTTCCTCGCAGATTACTTCACAAACTCCTAATATTTTGAATGTAATTATTATATACTATGAGAAATATCATTGTATCTTTAAAATTATTGAATCATCCTTCCTGCATACTTTTTTGTTGAATTTTTGTGTATTCCTTCCGAAAGCTTTTTTAAAGAATTTTTGGATTTCCTCCTTTCTGCTCTCTGATCACTCTCATCCCTGTATTTTGCAATTATATCATATTTTTCTTCTTCTCTTTTTCTTATCAAGGAGTATGGGGACTAAGGCACCTCAGCTTAAGCATTTTGTACTAACCCCATATCCCGTACAGATCGGTAGTGGGCAGTACTGCACAGGATGTAAGCGCACACTCGTGAGAGGGAGTGCGCAAGTCTACCTATAGCCACCGAAGAGTTCATTTCTGCCTCATTTCGGTGGCTACCCGATAGATGGCAGCACTACTGACCGTATGTGCAACTTCTTAATTTTAGAGGCAATACCAAGCAGAAGATTCCAGCAGAAGGCTTGGTTTTGCCGCCCCCAGAGGTATTGATTTGCATGGGAACTTGGAGGACTTTGCGCCCACGACTGATTTAACGTGCTCCAGTCACCATTAGCGAACACAGCGGTCTTTAATTGGTCCCAGGCCCGAACTCGCAACCTTCTAGTTGCAAGAACGATACTCTCACGACTGGGTTACGCTGCCCATCATATCCTTTCTATTTCCATGTTTTAAAATCATTTTCCTGCTGCGTTGCTGTATTCCACAAGCTGCCACTGTGAGAAAGCAGGTGACGATTAAAATCACTTCTTCGAGCAAAACTTTTGCTACACAATTCGCAAGTATGTGGTTTTTCTCCAGTGTGACTGAGAATATGATCTCTAAGGTGTCCACTTTGAGCAAATGTTTTAAAGCAAAATTTACAAGAATGTGGTTTTTTTCCCGAGTGAGTGAGGAGGTGTAGTTTAAGGTGGCCGATTTGAGCAAAGGTTTTACTACACAAGTCACAAGAATGTGGCTTTTCTCCTGTGTGAGTGAGGAGGTGAATTTTAAGATCCTTGCTTCGTGTAAATGTTTTGCTACACACTTCACAAGAATGTGGCTTTTCTCCAGTGTGAATAAGGAAATGTGTTTTAAGGCGCCCAATTTGAGCAAATGTTTTGCTACACACTTCACAAGAATATGGCTTTTCTACAGTGTGAGAGAGGATATGTAAATTAAGGAGTTCGATTCTAGAAAAGGTTTTGCTACACACTTCACAAGAATGTGGTTTTTCTCCAGTGTGAGTGAGGACGTGCCGTTTCACACTCTCACTTCGAACAAATGTCTTGCCACACACTTCACAAGAATGTGGCTTTTCTCCAGTGTGAATGAGGATATGCTGTTTAAGATGTCCGATTCGAGAAAAGGTTTTGCCACACATTTCACAAGAATGTGGTTTTTCACCAGTGTGAGTGAGGAGGTGCTGTTTCACACTCTCACTTCGAGCAAATGTTTTGCCACACACTTCACAAGAATGTGGCTTTTCTCCAGTGTGAGAAAGGAAATGTGTTTCAAGTTGCTGGACACGAGCAAATGTTTTGTTACACACTCCACAAGAATGTGGCTTTCTTCCAGCGTGAACAAGAAGATGTCGTTTAAGATTCTGACTTCGAGTAAATGTTTTGCCGCACAACTCACAAAAGAAGGGCTTTTCTCTAGAGTGTGTGAATAGATGTTCTTTAAGGGCTTCGAGTCCAGAAAATGCCTCGCTGCACACCTCGCAACAATGTGGCTTTTCTTCAGTGTGTGTGAGGTGTTGTTGTTCAAGACTCATTTTGAGAAAATGTTTTGCTTCACTTTTCACAACAAAAAGGTTTCTTTTCAGAGGATTGTTGCACAAAGCAAACAGAAAATGTTTTCTTAGGAGAGTAAGTATATGCCTGCAAATTTTCCTCTCGGTAGTTCACATTCGTTTTTTCATTTGTGTCAATAACTCTTTTGTGGTTTTCATCTGGACAGTAGGAAGAAACATTGATGACTCTTCATATGCTTGAACATTTCCCCTTGCCTGCAATCAAGAAATACTTCTTTAGAAACATTCAAGCAATTATATTTGAGTTGTCACATGTAAAATCAGTTATTTTGCTTTTCAAGTGATCACTTGCAAGAGAAATCATTTTATAACAAGGTAGAAGAATTGAAAAATTAGAGCTGTTAGATAAACAGCTTATTTAACTTACTTGTTAATGTACCTGTCTTCATACTTTTTCCCAACCTGTGCCATGAGTGAACCGCCCACTTTTCAAAACTATTGTTTACCTTTTGCTTCAGCTAAAGTTTTAAGTTGAGTTGTATGGCTTCTTCCTTGAAAGTTTAATAATATTTGTGTTGGGTGTTTCTGAATTTTGATTGGTCAACTGTGGTATTTTTTCCGGCATGCATTTCTTTGTAATATGCAAATTTATTTCTTATATAAGAAAAAGTTTCTTGTGAAACAGGGCAGATGGTTTCTGACTGCCAGTGAGGTAGTAGTATTGATTATGTTATAAATAAACTTTTAACATTTTTGTTTCAACCCCTTGTCCTCAGTTTATTTTTCACTGCATTTATTTTATGAGATAAATTAAAGTATAATCTCTATTTTTTAAATCTTATGAGATTATATTAAGAGCCAATGAGGAACTTGCACAAGTGAGGAAAATGAATATTTTTTGTATTTTCTAGTGTTATCCAACAATATTTCAATCAATATTTGAGCAGTGCAATTATTTTTTTTCTTTATGCTTTCAATTAATCAAAAATCGAGTTTGAAATTAGCCGAAATCAAAGCAAAAGTCCTGTGACCAAAAACGCATAAAAAAACCGTGACATGGCTACGCAGAGATAAAGTCGCAAAACGAAGGTGAAACCTCACTCATTCCTCGTCTAAAACAGGTTTTAGACTGGTTCATTATCTGCGCGTTGACGTTTCACGCAAAAGTGGCTTTTTCTCGCCAAATTGCAAAGTGAAAAACTAAATATTTTTTAACTATCTATCCGAGCTCAAATTTTTGAAAGAATTGTATTGTTTTTCATGAATTTTTCTCTATTTTTAATTAAAAATAAAACCAAAAAACGTGAAAGTTCCTCATTGGTGTTTTCTAGTCAGGTTCGGATTTTTTGAACACAGTGTTTGATTGTATTGCTTTTCAATCGGGAGCTAACATTAGCGACTAAATTATGAAATAGTTAACAAGTTATATTTATGCATAAGTTCATGACAATGAGAAATATTCTGTTTTGGGTATCAGAGTGACAAAGAACCTGCATTTATAAATACAGGGGATGAATTTAATTTTTGCTCTTATTTTCTAACTTTCATTCGGTTCCATTATTCCACAACTGAGTAAATCCTAAGTTTGTAAGGAACATTCTATTAATTAACAACTTTTATAAAACAAGTATAACCACTTGTATCTTATTTACAATTGGTTGGTCATTTAAACTGATTATCAGAACTAATGCAAAAAATTGCTGAAGTACACAACATTTTTTAAATATATATATATATTGTAATTTTTTCAAACAGATATAAATTGCAATAGAAAGAGATATAACATTTTAAAACTAATTACGTGTATATACTGCATTTTAGAGAGAGTTATTGAGCACATTTTTCACAAAAGTGGTTTTTAGTGAGAAAAATAGTTTGGTAGGTACAATAAAACAAATTATTTCATAAAAGTAAAAATTACAAGTTTGCTTATCTTGTCGCGGAGCCAATCTGCGGAGTTCGCCATTGTTCACGTTTTGCGGAAATTGCCAAGTGCCACCACACGACGCATTTTTTCCTTTTAACCAAAATACTTCCTTATACTCTTATGTACTTGATTTAGCTTTTTTGTTACACTTTCTACAAAACTTGCAAAATCCTCATTTTTACTATCTCAAGAATAGTCATCAACCTAAAAGCATAAACTGAAGAGCAAAAAGTATTCTTTTTAATCCTATTTCGTATAAAATAGCTTTTTACAATGAAAGTTCACAAGATTTGGTAATCAATAAAGAATCTTAGTAATGGTGCTAAAATGCAGATCAAAAATGCTCCAAGAAAAAATAAAAAAGAATACCTTAACAACTTCTGCAGCATTTGCGTTTTTAGAAAGTTTTCTCTACAACTATTTAAATTTAAGGAAATAACAATAGTTAGGTAGGTCATGTAGACGACAAAAATTTAGTTTTCCTTTTCCTTCTGCATGAATGCCAAGATGCCAACTACTAAAAAGAACTACTCCTGCTTATAGAGGGCAATAAGATTTATGCTGGTGACGTCAGAGTCAACTACATATTATTTTATAAGATCGTTCACAAACTTAGGTCTTACCTTTTTTAAGGAATCAACTTTTGAGAAAATACACTTTAAAGTTTTTTATTTGAATTAAATTTTAGGAAAATTATTTGTTGCTTAAATACTAACCACCGAAATAAAGTTATCACTAGTTTGCATAAAATGTAATATAAATAAGAAACTTTAAAATGTATTTTCTCAAAAATTAAGAAATGTCGCTTAGACCCCTTTGCTTTTTAGTCCCTCAATTTATGTCTGATCTTATTTAAACGTTTACAGGGTGTTGAAAAAACAAGTATTAATGCACTCTAGTGAATAAACAAAATTGCAACGTTGTAGTGATAACACAAAATTATCATACAAAAATCCTTTAATGTGACAGACAAAATTGTTGTTATCAAATATTGTCAAAACAAATTTGTTTCGCATCCAAATAGTAAATCTACTTTATGTTTGTGCGCCGTATGACTACAAATTCTTTAAAAGATCTTGTGAAAGGCAAAAGGCATCCTCATCATTTGTTCCAGAAAATCCCTTCATCAATATGGGCGCTTTTTGTAAAACACGCTTGTATACCAATAATCTTGTGGATGTAAAACATTGCTCACAAAGAGTCTTTCATACATATAGATTGCGTTTTACCATATACCTTGAAGATAACTAAGTCATCTGGAGAAAAACAACTGGGTTTTCTGCCACGCGGAAACTATAGGCTCATCTTCTAACATTTATTCAAGCCTGCAATTTTGATTACTATCTTGAAGGGAGTACTTAGACTCTTCTTCAGTCATTGAATCTAGTGTGGAACATAATCTTGCCAAAAACCACTTTTTAATACCTCTTTCATGTGTTCCGATTCACTCCGTACATCTCAAAATTGAGACAAGATAAAACATAAATTTCGTTTAGTAAAAAGTTTTTAAAATCAAGTTAAATTAAGTATGGCATGCTGTTGTGGATGTCTATACGCCGTATCTGAAAATATATTAGTCAAGTCTATAAAAAAGTACCTGTTAGTAATTACGGGATAAGTTTTGGGGAGGTTAAAACTTACTGGATTGTATGTACGTTGTTTAAATATTAAAAAAAAAAAAAAAAAAAAAACAGCGTTGAAAACCACATAAAATGTTCCAAGATTCCAAACACGTTAGCCAAATAAAAAGTATATATGATTAATAAAACTGCTTTATTTGTATAAAATAATGTCTTTGTAATTTCATGAAGTTTCGTTCCGATTCAGCCCATTTTACGGTACACAAGTCGTCGGATGGAGTCAACTGGAAACTCTTATTTCGCGCATGTTAATGGTCTGTAACTACTTTATGTCAACATGGATGGCCACCATCCACCTTCACTTACAGTTAGATTTTCAAATTTAAATTTAAAAAAAAAACTTTCAAAATTTCTTTCGAGTTTTTTTACATCGCGTAAATTTTGCAACCACTTTTTAATTCTCAGGAAGCATTTTTGTCAGGATGATATGCAATGACAAACCTATTTTAGTATAATCTTTTCATCTAATTTTTCTTTCCAAAACACAGGTCTTCTCTTTATAATCTTGACGTTCAATCAATATAACTTTCCCACATTTCACCTTCTTGTGAGAGTTTTGTTCATATCAGAGCTTTTCCATCTGTAATCCATTGCTATCTGCTCCATGTACCTCCCCCTAGTAATTTAATAAATAATTTCAGAGACTGCCACTTAAGACTTTTTCTTCACACACTGCTAACTTTTACAAATGATTTGAACATTTCATTCATACTGTGCAAGTTGCACGTTTCAAAAAGAAAGGATAGCCACATGGAACTAAAGTGAAGATCTAGTTGTGCATGGATATTTTGACAAATGTAAAAACGTATCACCTAAGTAATATAAAACTCTAGTATCACCAAGCCATGAAGTTCGAAAACAATATAAAAGCAATAAAATTAATGAAATAATTGAATATTAAACTATTATACTTAGCTACAAAAAAAAAAAAAAAAAATAGTAATAACAACTTGAGCAGTTAACCACAAACCGGTAAATATAACAGATAATATGCCTGCAAAAGAAAAAGTATCTGCAAAGTAAAAGTTGACGATGATTGTGCTGAGGCTCACAAATTTAACTCAATATGATGATGGCCAACAACCAATTCTACAGGAGGAATTATTTAAACTGGCTAAAAGTTGTTGCCAGCTAGGGGTGGCCCAAGGTAAGTTTTATACCTGTGCAAATTTTTTTTTGGCTCCCTTGATTCCCCCCTCCCACCCAAAAAAAAAAAAAAAAAATTGGACAAAATCCCGCAAATTTTAAATACATTAGCCACAGAACAATTTTGATTCCTCCATAATTTGCTATAAAATTTAGTGTACCTTTTTTTCTAAGTGTTAATAAAACTTGCATAATAAATTAAATTTACGAGAAAATGCGTTACATTGACATTCCTGGATATAAAAACCGCATTGACTTACCTTTTTTTTTATAGTAGTTTCATGTGATACTTAATTCTATAACTATAATAAGAATAATATCAAAAATTTGTTTTTTTAGAAATCGAATGATACAATATACCCGCTTACAAAGAATTTCAACAGGACACACCTTAAGGATAAAAGTGATTATGTATAACGGAATGAAAAATTGTATCTCTTGCATAACATTCATTTGAAGGGAAAAAAACATTTACTGAAAAATCAAGGTAAATATACAAACTTTCCAAAAAGATAAAACCAACTGCCATATCCAAAATGTACAAAAGTAAATCAAAATCCTATACAAGTAATCATTTAAGAAAATTACTATAAATTTATAATATTATAAGTCAGTTATTTAAAATAAATAAATTAAAATGCAACTTTTTGAGCAAAATACGAAACATAGACAACAAATACTATAGATATGGAACATATATAATCATAGAACAAAATATCACAAGTATAATTTCACTAAATGTTACTGTACTAAAAATATTTCATTTATTGTACTAATAATCATTTATTGTACTAAAAATAACTGTAGAAAATATATACTGCAAGAAAAATACTGTACAAGAAATAACAAATCATTTACAAATATAATAATAATTTTTGATCCTGAACATTAACAATAAAAAAAATTAGAATAGAACTTTCCTAGCTTTTTTTTCTGAAAAATCTTTGATAACGGTTTGGGGGTGTCAATATCTTGCCAGTCCAACTAAATGTTCGTGGGACATTGTTGACCTTAAATAGTTTTTAATTAATTTTAATTTTGAAAAACTTTTTTTCCCGGTAGCGATGCTTCCTGTTAGAGTCGGTAATTCTTAAGGCAATTATGAAGTTGGGAAAGTTTTTACGCAGACTATTAGTTGTTAAATATTTCAACATCTCAAACGGCCCTTTCGGATACTTAGCAAGCAATAATGAAAGAAGGACCAAAAGTTCTTGATACAATTGTAAGCCGTCAATATCAGAAGAAGCTCCATCTGTCAAAGCAATTTGTAAGTCAGATCATTTCTTTAAAAGATCGTTTTTTTCATTTGAAGAAGTTTCGATCGACGTTAAATTGTATACAAATCCAAATATATCATTGTGTGCATTTAGTTGAGAAAATCGTTCCTCCAATGAACTTAATATTTGATCCAATATGCAAAAAAAGAAGTTAATTTTGAAGGCCTCTTTTGAATCTAGAATGCCATTGCCGGCAGACTCGTAGTTGAACTGGCGAGTATGTTTTCTTGGACGAATTTCGATTTCCGTTGAAAATATTGGCTCGGTTTCTATTATTTCCGCCATTTCTATGGCATCAACAATCATCTTTTCAAACCCCTTTTCAGTTCTCATTTTCTGAAACACAAAATGCTCTCTTACACTTATACGTAAAAAGGGACATATATCACTCACTCACTAATCGAAATCTGAGCAAATGAAATTCCAACATCAAGAATTTGTTCCGGGATTAATGATATTTATAGTTTCAGTCAAGTGAAAAACTGTGAAAATCTACCAGTGAAATGATTAAAGAACTTTAGTTTTAAAAAAAAAATCAAAATTGGTCAAAAAAAATAAATCAAAATTTGCCAAAACGCAAAAAAAAAAAAAAAAAAATGCTAAAAAAAAAAAAATAATAAAAAAAAATTGACGCTCTAGCGGGCGCTGGCGCCCAGTGCGGTTGCACAGTTTGCACGTCCTTTAAGCCGCCCCTGTTGCCAGCACTCAAAATATATTAAAATCATACATTGAGAATATAAAATATGTTTTCATGATCAAGTAAAATAATTTTATAATAATTTTGTTTCAAATAATATTTTTATTTTGTGTGTCAAGTAATGAAATATCATTTGGGTGACGTGTTGCTGTATTGTTATTTATGCAATTAGTTGGGATTTATGCAACTAGTAATAGTTTTTCAAACAAAGCAAATAGCTTATTTGACGAGTGCGATAGTACGAGTCAAAGCGAATTTTTATAATGTTTGACCACTAAGAACAAAAGATTCATTCTGAACTATTTACTGTCTTCTTTTTTGTACTCAAAACTTGATTAAATACATTGTCTCTATTTGTTAAGATTCAGCTGGATTGGATGACAGAATGTGAGTTAAGTAACGAAGATTTTGCCTTGTTAACTTTAATAGGGAGAAGGTTTCAGTCATAATATATTGCCAAATTGAATATGTTTGAATTCAGCTTGGTATCTGGATAAAAGAACGTTAGTAAAAGTTGATAGACTATGGCAATACAAATATGTGTAAAAGCAGCTTTGGCATGGCAGTCCCAAAACTTGATAGAGAGCACTGTTGACGAAAACAAGCGTACCAAACAAGTTTCTAAGTTTCAGTTCAATTGGATGATGGCCAATTTAGTTTATTAGTATTCCAAAGCAACAAGCGGCCTTTTGATGACAGCTCCTAAAACTTGGTATAATTCAACCTCATCGACATTGAATCTATTTGCTAAGGTTCAACCCGATTTGATAACGATAAGTGGGTTAATTAGGCCTCCGCATATTTGCGCGGCAGGAACAAACATACACACCCACACAAAATCGAAGTTAATAAAAAGATTTTAAAAATGGAACTGCTTCTTCAAATACTGGAGACTTGTTTGTAAAAAATAATTTACTATTAATTCAAAACATCATGTCAACATTTTTTACATGTGAGAAAGCAGGTGCCTATTACAATCACTTCTTCGAGCAAAAGTTTTGCAACAAAATTCACAAGTATATGGTCTTTCTCCAGTATGCGAGAGTAGATGATCATTAAGGTGCCCGATTTGTGCAAATGTTTTACTGCACAATTCACAAGAGTATGGCTTTTCACCAGAGTGAGTGAGGAGATGTAGTTTAAGATGCCCGATTTGAGCAAATGTTTTACTACACACGTCACATGAATGTGGCTTTTCTCCAGTGTGAGTGAGGAGGTGAAGTTGAAGATTTTTATTTCGAACAAATGTTTTGCTACACACTTCACAAGAATATGGTTTTTCTCCAGTGTGAGTGAGGAGGTGTTGTTTAAGATCCCAAATTCGAGCAAATGTTTTGCTACACATTGCACAAGAATGCGGCTTTTCTCCAGTGTGAGTGAGGAGATGTGCTTTAAGATTCTGACTTCGAACAAATGTTCTGCTACACACTTCACAAGAATGTTGCTTTTCTCCAGTATGAGTGAGAAGATGCTGTTTAAGGTACCGGATTTGAGCAAATGTTTTGCTACACACTGCACAACAATGTGACTTTTCTCCAGTGTGAATGAGGACATGTTGTTTAAGAATATCACTTTGTGTAAATGTTTTGCTACACATTCTACAACCATGTGGCTTCTTTTCAGTGGATGTCATAATTTAATTAAGATTAATTGTTGTTCAAATCAAAGAGAATAAATAATTAGGAAAGCAAGTACGCGTCAGCAATTTTTTTTCTTTCAGTAGTTCACATTCATTCACTTTAAATGCAAGTTGATTTCTTCCAATATACTTGATTTTTTTTTTGTTTAAAGAAAGCCTTCACCATTTGTGTGATGCAACAATTTGTTGTTTTTGTCTGGACAATAGAAATAAACATGGATGACTCTTCATACACAAGGACATTTCCATTCTCCTGCAATCAAGAAATATATATTTAGAGCATTGATGCATTTATGTTGAGTTGTCACTAGAAAAACCAGTTATTTTGTTTTTCAACTGAACACATTCAAGAGAAATCCTTTTTTGACAAGGTTATAAATTTATATAACGTACGAACCATGATATAGCAATATATTTTTTCCTTACACATTTAGTATTTTTTGTAGATGCCAGAAAAATGACACGAATTAAATATAACTCTGAGAAAATAGAATTTCAAACTATTATATGAAAAAAAAAAAAAAAAAATGTGCCAACACAGGCCAACAATTTTTTTTTTTTTTTTTTTTTTTTTTGTGCCCAAGATTTTAGAACTGATTTTAGCTATATTTGGGGTGCTTAATCTAAATATGAAATCAGTGTTTCTCTATCAGCTCTACTTTTTTAGATCAGTGCTTTTTTAACACACAATTCTATATGAAATGGGCAATTCTAACTTCATTTTGTGAAGTCCTCAATCACATATACAAAGGTTGGCTATTATTTCTGTTTAGTATATATTACTGGAATCAATCGAAACAACTGTGGCAAGTGGACTTATCCTAATTTAGTCTATGCAAGACGCCTGGTCCTTCATTAAGAGGAAGTGCCGATACCAAAGTTTCACCGGCTATCAAAGCTCTGCAAGGGCAAGTCCCTCTGATCACCCTTCTGATATTAATGAAGGTGATAGTGATTATGATGGGATATCTTCAATTCCTCAACATATCAACCAGGATGAATTAAAGGACCTCACCAGAGACCTCAACCTTTCAAAATGAGACCTCTGAATTACTGGTATTCAGGTTGAAAGAAAAATAAATACTGGAACAGGAGCCAAAATTAGTTTTTACAGTACAAGAGAAACGGATCTACTGGTCTTCTTCTCTCAAGAAGACAATCTTGGTAGTTTGTCATGAAATTAGAGACCTCCTAGAAAAAATTGGTTCTGAATATTTTCCAGATAAGTGGTACTTATTCATTGACAGCTCAAAGCAAAGTTTGAAATATGTCCTTCCTTTTACACAATGAGAACAAATGTGGTTCAATACTAATTGCTCACTCAACAAAAATAAATGAAGAATATAACACTATAGATTTGGTATTATTAGAGAAGATAAAGTGTGGACTTAAAAATGGTAAATTGTCTCCTTGGACAGCAAAGTGGCTTCACAATATATCCTTGCTTCTTGTGCTTCTGGGATAACAGAGATAGAACACACCACTGGGTTAAAAAAAGAGTGGCCAAACAGAGAAAACATGGACGTTGGGGGGAAAAAGTCAAACGATTCCTTAGTTCAATGGGAGAAAATCATATTTCCTCCACTATATATTAAGCTGGGCCATATGAAGCAATTTGTAAAGACTCTTGATAAGAACGAACCAAGCTTAACATAAGTAGGGAGGGAGGGAGGGAGGGAGGAGGGTGGTCTCAGTTGAGAACGGAAAAAAACTAAAGCAGGAATATTTCACAGAACACAAATAATACAACTTATTAAAGAGTCTGCATTCGTAAATTTGATGAAAGAGACTGAGCGAAAAGCCTAAACTTCATTTGTTGCAGTTGTCGAAAATTTTCTGGGCAAACGCAAAGCTGAAATTATGTTAACTGGTAAACAAGTTGCTTAACAATTTCAAATCCCTTGGTTGTAACATGAGTATAAAGGTTGTTGAGGTTGGTTGAGTTGAGTTAAGGTTACAGTCACTTCAACCGTTTTCCTAAAAATTTAGAAGACATCAGTGAGGAACAAGATTAAATATTTTACCAGCATATAAAAACTATGGAGGACCGCTACCAAGGAAGATAAGATACGCACAATATGGCAGATTACTGCTGGAGTTCAAAAACGGACTGTTCCAAAATACATCCAAGAATGTCACAGAAAATAAACTTCTGAAGTGTTCAGGGACTATAGTTAGTTTCATCATTGACTTTTCCCTCTATCTTTGTATATAATAGTATTTCTATAATATGATAATAAAAATTACGTGTTTAGTTTTTTGTTTGATACATTGATTTAACACAAATAATGCAATGTATATTTGGGAAATTCTCTGCTGTGCACATTTGGTTCTTTTTTCTACTCGGACACAAATTAGAATTCTAAAATTATGATGAATCAAACAGTTATGTTTTTGTCTTATATAACTCTACTTAGTGAAAAAGTTATATTAAAAAATAATTATTTTAATTAGGTCAAATCTACATTTAAAATCCACCAACTCACGGTACACGTCTATGTCCTGTGTGATGGTGGATTATAAATGCATATTTGATCTAGTTAAAGTTATCATTTTTCCTTATAACTTTGTCCCCATGGAATTAGGGATGAGCTTAACAGTTATTGTTAAATAACTGCAGTTACATTAAAATTATTAGGAAATAACGAAATATTATAACCGTTATCCGTTATTTTTAAAGTAAAAGGTAAATAAAAATAAATACATGGAATAAATAAAACATACCTGTTTTTCTACAACATTCTCTTTAGATATCAGTTAATCGATTTTAAATTAGAACATCTTTCAATATAAATTTGTAAAAATATCAAAATAAAAGAAATCATTTATAGTTTTGAGGTTATTTTATAAGAATTTTGTTTTTTTATTTTTATGATTTAACAATAAATTGGAGAAAGAATTTACAATACAACATAATTCATAACTGATACATATAAAATGAAAGTGATTTTTAAATGAAAACACATTTTGAAACATTTTACGTGCACAGGCTTTAAAATTATTACTTACATATAAATTTTATGTAATATTGTGAGAAAAATGTACATTTTCTGAGGAATCTTTGAAGTATAAAAAATATATGTTTTAAATATAGGGATATTATTATTATTTCAATAACTATATTTTTGAAATTATTGTAAATTAATTATGGCACGTTAAAACTATTTACAGAAATTATGTATTTTATAAATAACTAGCTGTGTGGCCCCGCGCTGCTGGGGACCCGCTGAAGGATATCTATCTGTTCTGTGTTACATAGACGCGGAATTTCTTCGGATTAATTGTTGTTGGTGATCAGCTTCCAAAGTACAATAACAGTTACATGTTTTGGTTCATTTTGTAATAGCGAGCTCTGTCATTCTCCAGTTGATGCTGTTTTTACAGCGGTGATGCCCTAGTTCTCTTGGCCGCAGATGCTTTATATTTTGAATCTATATTCATTCCTTCTCTTTGGTGGCAAATGTCGAAATAATTTGAAAGTTTTCAGTGAATTTCATTAATCTTCGCTGAATCTACGTTTTAGGTTGCAAGTGTGAAGTCAAATTGAGTCTAAATAATCCTTTGCTATGCCAGATTCTATGTATGTTTTGACTCACTCTCATTAAATAAAGTTAGATTCATAATTTTAACCCTTTGCACTCGAGGCCTTTTTCGCGCTGAGGTACCAGCAACTTGAGACGTTTCGCGGGATTTTTGGTTCAATCCGAGGTTAGGGATTAGCTTCATAGAAACTAAACAGTCATTGGCCTTGCATCGAATTTCCGCATCAAACCTAGTGGTCTTCTCGAGTTGCGGCATCCAATCATGTGGCCTCGAGTGTAAAGGGTTAAAAAAGCCAGCTAGAAAAATTTAACCATTAAAAATTTTGTAAACGTAGAAATAATATTACTGCTATTGCTTAAAAGAATTTTGTATATATTTTTTTAATACGTACAAAACACCGGTGAACATACTCAATAAAATATGCCTGGTGTCTATAGTGCAGCTCCAGCTTCTATTTTAAAAACAAATATTCAAAGCAATGAATACAATGGCTCATGTGGCGGAGTCAACAACGGTAATTTCACTTTACCATTAAGGCAGCATAATCCAGCCGTTTCTCCGGAAAACTTTAATGCACCACAATACTCACAAACAACGTCCATTTGCCCAATACAAACGCTAGGATGCAAGCTGTAATCATTGCTGCAATCGTATCGAAACGCTGCTCGATTCAAATCAGCACTTGATAAATATCTTGTTCTGCGTCGCAAATTATCTATTTGTTGACCTCTGTTGTTCGCTCGACGATTCCGCATTGCCAACCGAGCTGTTTCACGGGCTGCTTCACTTTGCTCTCGTGATTGAGAAGCACGAAGTCGAGCCATACTATCGCGGCGCTGTTCACGTGCAATTTCTTGTTCTTCTTCAGTCCTTTCATTTGCAGTATTTCGTATTCTTCTTGCATTACGGCTTTGTCGGGAAAGATTCGATCGTCTTGCTCGCGGCATTATTAATTAAACTTCACTTCACTTCAATTCACCTAAAAATTTATTTCAAAACTCAAATTTTCAACCATACCGAGTTTTATAAATATCAAATTGTCATCTATACGTCATTACATAGCTGTCATTATACGTCAATTACATAGATATCATTTGCGTTTTGTTGTCAAGTCACACGGGAACGCTGTCGAACGGGATAAAAAGTATCTTATGTCCGTCTCCTGGCTCTAAGCTACCTCCATACCAATTTTCACCCAAATCTGTTCTGCCGTTCTTGAGTTATAAGTGGTGTAACTAACACGACTTTCTTTTATATATATAGATTGTGCCGTCACGACCACATTTATGTATACATAAATTCATGAAATAAAAATTTATAAACAAAAATTATAAATTTAAGTTACGATATTAAACCTGAATAAAAATATTTTTAATAAAAAAATTTGAAGTAAAATTCAAATATTATAAAGTTAATCAAACTAAAAAAGATGAATGTCATGTTTATTTAAAAAATTCAATTCATAATTAATCAAGAAAAGCAATTTTAAAAATAATAAATTCCCTTTATTTAGTTCAAATTGAAAAATGATCATAAAAAAATTAAAAACCTCTCAGGTAATGCGTTAAATATAAAAAATATATGCATAAACAAATTTTTGTTTAACATTAAAACCTATTTAACTACGCTCCAAATTTACTACACAATCTTTTGATTATATCGATTTGAAATTAGAAGCTTGCTTTACAAGGAAAAGAACATAATTTATTTTCTATCAAAAGGAAAAACTCAAATCCTACGCTCTCTTTATTTTTTATATATAGTATCATTTTCTTATTCCAAAACAATAGCGAAAAATTTTCTTACCTCCAACCAATACGAAAGAAACACAGCGAGTCTTTAAAAGTCTCATAAGAAGACTGAAATGAAATGCGAACGAACGTTCAAAACCTCTCCCACCAAAGGAATTCTTGTAACATAAAAAAAAAGAGCCTTCCGCAAAAACACGCATGCATTTCTTCCTAAATCCTTAATCCTAATCCCCCACCTTCTTTCCCCCATCTCTGTCATTTAAACCCAAAGAATGTTGCGTCAGTTACTCCCCCCCCCCCCCACGCACATTCCTCTTCACCCTACCACTCATAATGTGCATCAAATCATAACGAACTAACAAAAATCAACGAAAAAAAAAAAATCAAAACAAAATTTAAAATACCATCTTGAAAAGCAGCGCTAACAAAGAATGGTCCAAAAGTTATTCCAATACAAAAACTTCTGTCAATATCTTATAACAGTTATATCTACTTTTATTGAAAATTATGTCAATATCAACTGATACCAATCGGACACGTTATAATCCATTCAGACAAGTTATTTCGATGGATACAGTTAGTTATTCCAGGAATAACGACCAGGATCCTAATATCAGAATCACGATAAAAAAAAATATTTTTCCGTTCACCGTTATTAGAAAAATATATTTTTCCGAATCACCGTTATTAGAAAAATATATTTTTATTTTGTGATTCTGACATTATGATCTTCAATAACAGAAATATATGGACATACTAGCGCCATCTATTGCATTTATAATAAATGAATAACTGTTACTTAGAAAATTAGGTAACTGTTAATTCGCGTGAGTTTAAGTATCAATAACTTTTAACTGTTATTAAAATATGGCTCATCCCTACATGGAATATTATATCAAATAAAAACATAACTATTAGATTCATCATAATTTTATAATTCTTATCTGTTTACGAGTAGAAAAAAGTGCCAAATTGTCCCATGTGTCAGCCTGAGAATTGCCCATTTCATTAAAATGTTTTATCTTAGAAATTCGAGCTCCAAGACAAAAACTAATACCATATTTGAAATCAGGGCATTAAATTCATATGAAATCACCTCCAAATACCCCATCACCAAAACAACTGCTGGCCTGTGTCATTTACACAGCTTACCAAAGAAATAAAAGTTCTTGAAATTGGTACAAAAAATAGAATGCAGCTGCCTTCTGTAGTAAAAATATTGAATATAACGCAATATGTTAGGACAATATTGCTTTGTTCAGTGACATACATTTTAGTAATTTAAAAAAAAAGGAAAATAGCAAAATAATTTTAAATTATTTTCCATTGCTATTGCACATTATTATAAATGCCTCTAATCGTTGGAAAATTAGTTTTATTATTAATTTATTTAACAGCATAAATGGCTCTAGTGACAAGTTAAGGTAATGACTTTGGAGGTTTGATATATTTTTAAATACATTTATATAAGAAAAATTCAATATGCTATTAATGACAAAGTTAGCCTGGAACATGGAAAAGTTATTAAAAGGCATTTAATTAGTTTCGTACTTGTTTTTAAAGTGGTAGAAAGTTGTGACATGCATTTTTGCTGTTTTGGGAGAATGACCCATATTTCTCAGTTTCTGTGCGTTAATCTATAAAGTAACTACAGGAGAAAAGTAGTAAGGTAGAGACAACCGAGTTATTCTACGACTCCATTATACAATAAAACAAATTGTACACCTTTAGGAATAAGTTTTAGAATTGGATGTATTTTGACCTAATGAGAATTTTCTAATGCAAGGCAATATAACTCAAACAAAAGTTTAAAATAAAAAACACTCATCTGTTAACATTGAAATTGTGGCCAACAATGCTTTGTTTCGGAAGAAATTGTCTAGTCATAAATATTCATTTGGTGTAAATTATACACTTACCCGAATTTTTGCCAAAATGAAACACCTATATGTCTTCACAGGTACTTAAGTAACGTGGATCCAAGCAACAGCTACTACATAAATAAAATAGGAAAACAATTATCATATTATTTAGATAAAAAAACATTCTTCGAACCCAAGTAAACAATCGAATGTAGGAATTAGGCGGGATCCCAATTAGGCTGTGGATGCTTATTTAGCAAAATGCTAAAAAAAAAACCTTCCTTATACTGTAAAAGTACAACACTTGATTTAACATTTTTGTTAAAACACTTAGCAACAAAATTTGCAAAATTCCCATTTTTATTATCTGAAGATTAGTTATCAAACTAAAAGTACAAACTGAAGTCAAAAAGTATTTTTCTAGTCTTAGTTGGTAAAAAATATAGCTTTTTAAAATGAAGGTTCACAAGGATTTTAGAATGAGAAGTTTCTTAATTATCGGATTAAATATTAAGAAAATGAAATTTGCTTTTAAAAACTTTGACTTTAGCTTTTTTTGTTATAGAAATTTTGTACTCCATCTTAAACACTAGAATACTTAAAAAAATCTCTCTACGGCCATTTAAATTTAACAATTGTTAGATTATAAAAAGATAAACATCGGGTTCTTCTTTTTGTAATTGTACGAATGCCAACTGCTAAAAAGAAATATGGAGGCAAATAGGATTTATGCATGTGACGTTTTAGTCAACTACTAGATATCATTTTATGAAAGGTTTGTTGGCAGCTACGATAAAGATCTTTCAAGCTTCTTTGGAATTTCTGTTTGTAAATTATGTTATATTTACTATTTAATGGCACAAAGGCAACACGTGAGCCCTACTGCGCTAATATTAACTATTAAGAACTGATGCTGTTGATAAATTGTACAATTTATAGTAATCCATTAATGAGGAATTGTTTAGGGTAAACTTCAACAAACTTAAGTTCGCTTTGAAGTATCGGCATTTGTAATGTTAGATCGACATTTTATTTTTGGACAAACAATAACATGTGACACAATTTAGCAGTAAAATTTCTGTAATATTTTAAAGAATTCTTTAACTGAACGGCATATTTAAACTGAACCAAACTTTGAAAAGTTCAATGGCAACCCCATAATATTATACCATATTTAAATTTAGCATCCAAAAAAACCGACAAAATACAAAATTTCCCAATGATTGGTTAGAAATTTAAATGAGGTCAAAGAATTGACAAATTAATACTAGAAGGAAAAATTATTGTTTTGACTACAAATTCTTTTAAATAATTAATATATTTTAGTAATTACTTTCAATTACCCATATGTAATACATAGGGTGAGGTGATGAAAGTATAGTATTCGATAAAAAAAAATTCGATTTTTTTTTTGTATATCTTCACGTTTTGGAACATCCTGATCTTAAAAAATTTATCCAGAAAAAATCTATGTCTATATGTGTGTACGTGGTCAGCATAACTCCCGAACAAACTGTTCCACGATGTTCAAATTTGGCGTGAGGGTTGGTGATGGCACAAGGACCAATCATTAAGGTTTTCGTCAAAATCGAGCATGCGCATAAGGTAGCTGCCATTGAAAAAATCATGTTTTTCAGTGATTGCTAAAAAACGACTAGAACGATTTTGTTCAAAATCGCTGTGGTTAATACCTCTTAAGGCGTTCTAAATATCCCACCTCCGAAATTCCCGTAAAAATGCTTTAATTGCGTAAAAAATTGAAAATCGAATGCCTTCAACACATAGTTCTCTTTCTTTGAGCATACCTCATCAACAATCGTTTTTTCTTCTCTCCTCAGTTTCACTTATAAGAAAGGATAATATAAGAATTATAGAAAAATATATGGATGATTTTTTTTTTAAAAACCCCACACAAGAATAATCGCAAAAAATATCGCCAAACTGGCCATTTTTGCTAAATGAATGATGAAAATATAAAAACAGCAAACGACACAAATCCACGTCAGTATTATAGTGTAATTGAAAGTTGTGCGATGTTCCACACCTCAGTGGCGGCTCATGCACTACAGCCCGACTCCTTCCAAATTTATTAGTTCAAAACTAAAATTATATACTTTACAATGCTCTAAAATGATGGTCCAATTTCTACGGTAAGTGAAAAAAAAAAACGATAAACGACTATCTTCCTTCCAGAATAACTCAGGAGAAAAAAAAAACGCTTCCAAACAAAAAGATCATCCTCCAAACACAGCAGCCGTGTGCTTCTGAAACGTGTTTCGGGCAGCCACATTTCCATTAAATTTCCATTAATGGAAAGCAATAGAAGCCTTTCCACCATGCAATATATAACAATGCTGCTGATCATGAATTTATTTTGTCTTAGGCTGCCCTTGAGAATTCGAAGAGCTGATTGGTTCTGCTTGAAAATCAGCTCGAGTAAAAGAGGAATTAAATGGTTTCTAGAAATCGACTGTCATTTTGAGACATTGAGGAGTGATGGCCACGGGTCGCCACTATCACACACCTAGTTTTTTTGTTGTTTTTTGCTTTCATTAGATTTATCATGGTCGAAAACCCATCCGGAATTTTTGGCATTCCATTTTGACTTTTGGTTTTCAATATTTTAGCAAAAATGTGAAAAAGTGTTCCCTTTAAGGGACCGTGTAATTGATTATGTCTTGAAGCCCGCAAACGTTCGGTTCTTCCTCGCTTTAAAGAGATTTGCCCTAAAGATCGACCAAAACATTTTCACTCATAAGTGACAAGTTTCTAAACATAATGAACTGAAATTTAGTATTTAGGGTAAATGAAGTATTCTAAATCGAATGAAAACAAAAACAATAGGAGTTTGTGTTGAAATTTTCAAAGATAGAGTTATATTTACTTAAACAGCTACATAAAAAATAGAAAATCGTAAACAAAAAACATTTTGGTGCAAACAGCAGCCATACGTTAATTAGTACCGAAGATATAGCCATCATTCAGATTTTTTTTTTGCATACTGTACAAGTAAAAGGACCAATCTCTTTGAAAATGAATGGCCCCAGGATAATTGATGAGCCGTCAACTCGCACCACACAGTTACCTTTACAATGCAGTGGCAATGGTTCATGTGCGAATGGTTTTTCCACTGTCAATATTCTACAAGACTGAATACTGACATGCCCTTGGAGATGGAAATGAGTCTGTGCATTTCTATACCTTATCTTTTCTAATGCTATACTATTTCAACCTTATTCACAGCTTTTTGAAGGTTCAATAACTATAATCAAACTGATACTAGAAGTTACTGGATATACTCATCAAAACAATGCATAACTTTTTTTTCTTGTATAAATAAAAAGTCTTTTCTAAAGCAAAACCAAATTTATTAAGATAACATTTCATTCAATTTTGTTTTAAATTTATTTTGATAACATTTAATTAAATTTTGTTTTAAAGCAAAATTAAAAATCAGTACAAACAATAAAAAAGCAATAATAAATTAAGACAAAAAACCAAATAAAAAAAAGAGATGCTCTTTCATAAAACGGAGACTTGTTTGTTAAAAAAAAATATCCTAATTCAAAACATCCCTTCTTCAAATGTGAGAAAGCAGGTGCCGATCATAATAATTTTTTCAAGCAAGTTTTATTACACAATTTGCAAGCATGTGGTTTTTCTCCAGAGCGAGTAAGGAAATGCTATTTAAAGTTATTGATTTGAGCAAATGTTTTACTGCTGCATACTTCACAAGTATTGTGGCTTTTCGCCGGTGTGAGTAAAGAGATGCTGTTTAAGGTGTCCAATTTGAGAAAATGTTTTACCGCACACTTCACAGGAATGTGGCTTTTCTCCAGTGTGAGTGAGCAGGTGTAGTTTCACACTCGCACTTCGAGTAAATGTCTTGCTACACACTTCACAATAATATGGCTTTTCTCCAGTATGAGTGAGGAGATGCTCTTTCAGGCCCCTTATTTGAGCAAATGTTTTGTTACACACTTCACAAGAATGTAGCTTTTCTCCAGTGTGGGTAAGACGATGCTGTTTAAGGTGACCGATTTGAGAAAAGGTTTTACTGCACACTTCACAAGAATGTGGTTTTTCTCCAGTGTGAGTGAGGAGGTGTAGTTTCACACTCTTACTATGAGCAAATGTTTTGCTGCACACTTCACAAGAATGTGGCTTTTCTCCAGTGTGAGTAAGGCGATGCTGTCTAAGGTGTGCGATTTGAGTAAATGTTTTGTTGCACACTCCACAAGAATGTGGCTTTTCTCCAGTGTGAGTGCGGATGTGTCGTGTCAAATCTCCACTTTTAGCAAATGTCTTGCTGCACATTCTGCAAGAATGTGATTTTTCTCCAGTGTGAGTGAGGAGGTGTTGTTTAAGAGTTTCACTTCGAGTAAATGTTTTGCTACATACTTCACAAGAATGTGGCTTTTCCCCAGTGTGTGTGAGGAGGTGTCGTTTAAGATCCCAAATTCGAGCAAATGTTTTGCTGCACATTTCACAAGAATGTGGCTTTTCTCCAGTGTGACTAAGGAGATGCAGTTTAAGACCTTCGCTTCGAGAAAATGTTTTGCTGCACTCTTCACAAGAATATGGCTTTTCTCCAGTGTGTGTTAGGACGTGTCGTTTAAAATCGCAAATCTGGGTAAATGTTTTGCTGCACATTTCACAACTAAGTGGCTTCTTTTCAGTGGATGACATAATATGATCAAGATGAATTGTTGTACATATCAAAGAAAATAAGGTCTTCGGAGAGTAAGTAGATTCCAACAAATTTTTCTTTCAGTACTCCACACTCTCTCATTATAAATTTAAGTTGATTTCTTCCATTCTACTTCATTGAACTTTTTAAGGAAAGTTTTCATCATTTGTATGAATCAAAAACTTTGTTGTTTTTAACAGGACAATAGGAATAAACATTGATGATTCCTCTTATTTTCCACTTACCTGCAATGAAGAAATACATCTTTAGAAAAATTCATGCATTTGTATTTAAGTTGCCACTTGTAAAACCAGTTATTTTACTTTTCAAGTGATCATTCTTAATTAATAAAGATAAGAATTTATCATCGATAAAAATATCTTTTTGCAGTTTATTAAGTTAGTAGTAGTAATTTATAAGAATTGTAAAAAGTCACAATATAGTTATTTCTTATTTTCTATACTACATTTTTTTTTTTTAAATAAAGCTGGCATACATTCTTTCTCTCATATATTTAATTTATACTATGCATAACTTCCATACTAATTAAAAAAAAACTAAATTTATGATAATTTTTGGCTTTTAAACAGTAAATCAAATAGTGTCAGCCATATATTTTCTTGCAATTGCAACATAAAAAAATTATTCGTATAAAGTATGTTACTATAAAAATAGCTCCAAATCTAGTGAAATATTATTCTAGATTTATTCATGATATGGATTTTAACGTTAGAAAACTAATAACCTTACTTTTTCATTTTAAGTTATAAAACACCCTTAAAGTCATTAAAGTTTTTTCTTAAGGATACGACTAGACTTCTATTTTTTGGGAGTAGGAGGGAGAAGGGAGAGGGGGATGGAAAAATATGTTTACCCATCTACACAAAAAGTTGCTGTGAAAAACAAACCGGAATTTTCGTGGTTTTTATTGATAAATGTTCTATACACTCCATCCCTTGACATAACGATCGCCAGCCAAGGGATATAAACGGCTGCACGAAGATGGAGAGAAGATTCTGCAGAGAGATTCCAGGAGAGATTGACGATGGCAGAGTGCTTGGCCACTGACCTTCGGATCTGAGAATGCACACGAGACCGCTATCAAGGCTTAACAGCCTATCTCATAATCAACCTCATGCATTAATTAAACACAGTGAAAAGACAAACTGCCTCGTATTTGACCACAATTCATCCCCCTAGACACACCCAGCCAAAACATGGAGGCTCGTCTGGTCCTGAACTCAATTTCGTTCCGAAACCAGAAGTAACGGCCACTAAAATAAGTGAGCTTGATCAGGTCAGAATTTTCTACATCGCAGCAACAAAGTCGCGAAAAAGTGCAACAGTCATCGACAAAGGAGCAAACCCCTCCAAAAGTGTAGCAGTCATCAATATAAGAGCAACACCTTCAAAAATGCAGCAATCATCGAAAAGGAGCAATCCCTCCAAAAGTGCAGCAGTCATCGACAAGAAGCAAACCATACTCCAGTAGAACAACTCATTGCCTCATCTACAAGCAACAACACTGCTAAAACGTGAAGCAATCATCACCAAAGAAACAACAAAATCTTTGGAAGGCTAACTCAACGCATTGTAAATTTTCAACCAACAACGCCACTAAAAAGTGCAAAAATCATCACAATATTAATCTTTGCTAACCATCACTGCCATGATTAGTATAGTCTGGTGTACAAAATACTCATATAAAATTCAAGCAATAAATTTAGAGTTATGCAATACTAAAAACCTGCAATTAACACAAATTCTTTACTTATGAGCAAGTTTATTCAGTAGCTAAGTAAGTGATAAGCAAACACATTTCCTTAAAACACTCACTACAAGTGTGAGGTTGAAATCAATAATAATGATTAAAACTACAAATAACAATTATTAAAAGTATAAAATTTATCTTATCAAAACTTTCCTAGTTGGCTGAGGTTGAAGTGAATTAAAATGCCACTTACTGCTTACTGCACTCGAACGTGAGGAGGGACCATCGGGTTCATAGTATCTTTCATCACCGATCCCGGCATAAGATTGCTCAACTCCTCGAAAGTCATGTTTCAGTCCTTTCTCTCTTGATTTCCCAGTGTAAACCTTCCTGCCTCGTAATCTCCATAATTCAGCCCCCATGCGCACATTAGTAAACAGTCTGTCTGCTCATTCGTACAATCACCATTGACGTAGTCTGTGAACTCCCGAATGGCTAAGGTGTCAACCTCCATCGAATGTATTCAGAAAACTCAATCTTAACTATAAGAAAAAGGTGGCTGTATAATTGTTACTTTACCGGAGGCTCCCTTAATTAAATCGTGCAAAATGTCAGAATGAAAACAACTTATGACAATCACTACAGCAATTAGCTCAACAAAACTTTTCAACGCATCATGTACATCGAAAGTGTGGTGCTACTATTTTCAGTGATCAAGTTTCAGCCAATGGATAGCCCAAAGGCGAAGTACTACGGGCCCCAACAAATTCAACTTCACATCTACATTCATCAATTGTAAACCCTCAACAGTGGAGGTAGGATCTAAAATTTATTAATTAAAATATATAAACACGTCAAAAAGGAAGATCTCGTGAAAGTCGCTCAAGAACTAGGTGCAATTGTACAGGAAGGAGCGACATTAATTAAGTTAAAAGAACTAACTGAGTAAAATGCTATGTTCAAAAGCGAATCTGATTTCATAAAAGAACTAATTTATTTAACTGTCCAGGAAAGAAAGGCAAAGTTAATCAAAGAAAACAAAATTGAAATTGAAAAAATAAATTGGAAATCGAAAAAACTAAATTAGCACAAATTGAAAAGCAACTTGAACTTGCAACGATACTTTGGAAACAAACCAAACCGAAACTAGAAACACTAATACAGCATTTGAAACATCAGCCCCGAACATTGAGAATCTTATAAGAAGCATTAAAACACTTAGTATGCCAGTTCCAACTAAACCAGAAAACTTTAATCGATTTTTCAGTCATTAGAACGAGCTTATACAGCTAAAAATGTTCCTCATGAGGCTGCAGCCTACTTAACCTATTCAGAAATACGGCCCTGACAGTACATCTTACCAGCTGACATTTTGGCCTCTGGCAAGTAAAGGGCACTCGCCTCCATCATCGGACAACAGGGGTCTATGCAGAAGGAAATTTAGGTCCTTTTAAGGATCCTTCACAAAATTCCATGTTCAAAAAACGGACCCTTCACAAAATTCCATGTACAACAAACTGAACTTTCACAAAATTCCAAGTCAAAAATATGAAACCTTCATAATATTTCCAGTTTGAAAACGGTTTACAAAATTACAAAGTTTGTTTTATGCCAAAAGGAGAGAACGGCTCACTGGCCCACATGTTGGTTTTAAGGAAGTGACGTCATGAATGCCAAACCATATGCTCAAAATATATAAAATTGGAAATTTTTCACAAAATGTATATTTTTTCACAAAAATAGGACCCTGTAAAAAAAAACCTGGTTAGACCCCTGGACAAAAACCTATCCTTTACGCCTCCACTTTTTGCACTAAACAGGAGCACACCGTTCTCTAGTATCACAGCAGGCCTTTCCTTCATCACATCGCACCCCTCTCTTCACTTCACTTCACAGCACAGCAGTCTTAACTGATATCCATCTGATGATCCCACCAGCCTTCTCTGCCTGGCGCCACAACGTAGCTAAATACAGCGTAACATAAAAGATTTTTAATGCCTTCCCAGTTGTTTCATCATCACAATTTTTTTTATAAAGTTTTTCAAGGAGAAGGACAACAGGTCAATATGTTTAAACATTTCTTTGGGAAGTATTTTGATATGTTTAAACAAAATTCCTTCAAGTCAAGTTTCAGTTCAAATGCCAATAAAGTGTTTATAACGACAAAATGGAAAGAAGTCAATCAACCTGACTCGAGCTGAGAATCTTTAAATCTTTGACCATTAATATTTTTAAGAAATGGAAGACTTAAAATGCTATTTTGCAAATTCTGTGAAATTTTCATAGCAATCTTGAAATTCAGCAATTACATAGATTAAAAAATAAATAAGATTTGAGGTATCTTTTACTAATTCATGCAACTTTTGATTCATCTCTTTTGTGTATATGCATTTAGGAGAATGAAAGCGGATTTCCCTTTTTTTTAAACAAGAAAATTTATCATCAGAATTATTAAAGAGCAAATCTCTCGGTTTCTGAGGCATTTAATCTACCAAACAATTGCAGGAGAAAAGTAGTAAGTTTGAGACAACTGAGTTATTTCTGAGATTTCATTATACAATAAAACAAACAGTGCAATGTTAAGAATAAAATTTTAAAATACAAAATACTAATCTGTTTACATTGAAATTGTTGCTAACAATGTTTTGTTTAAGAAAAAATTGCCTAGTCATAAACATTCATATTGTGTAAATTATACACTTACCAGAATTTTTGCTAAAATTAAACATCAATGAATCCTACATCAATATGTCTTCACAGGTACTCAAGCAATGTGGATCCAAGCAGCTACTATATAAACAAAATAGGAAAACAATTATTATGTTTAGAAAGAAAAAAAAATCGTTCTTCAAACCTAAGAAAACAATTGAATGCAGTTATTCAGCTGTGGATGCTTAAGATATAGCAAAGCACAAAATAAACTTCTTTATACTCTAAAAGTAGAACATTTGACTTAGCTTTTTTTATAAAACACTTAGCTACAAAATTTGCAAAATTCCTATTTTTATTATCTGAAGATTAGACATCAATTTAAAAGTACAAACAAACTGAAGGGCAAAAAGTATTTTTCTAGTTTTATTGGGCACAAAATAGCTTTTACAATGAAAGTTCACAAGGATTTTAGAATGAGAAGTTTCTTAATAATTTAATCACATTAAATATTAAGAGTAATAGAACTTCTACTTTGCTTAGTAGAAAATTGTGACTTTAGCTTTTTGGCCACAGAAATTTTGTACTCCACCTTAAACAGGGGAGGAACTGCCCCTGTCTAAGGGTCCTAACTCTATAAGCCCCTCGGGATACTGCACTGTTAAAGATACAAAATAACCCCATAAACACACTATTGCATGTTCCTGAAAGTACTATATCATTTCTGAAGCATGCAAATGAGTAACGTAAGTAACTTTTAAATTTATATAAAAATAAATTCTTTATAAAGATAATTTTAAATTGCATAATTACAATTCTTAAAGAAGGGAATGTATATAACTTTAAAACACTAGAATGTTAAAAAATACAGAATTTTATTGAAAGGTAAAAGAACTTTTTACCCTATTCTCTTTTGGCATAACGTAAGTTATACACCTAAATCAATGAATTTTATAAATTTTAAAAATGTCATTTAAGTATTGTTATGAATTTTTCCACTGAGGCAATGATGGCACTGTTTTTAAGATAAAAACTACTATTTATTCACTCTTCAAAGGCACAAAATTTATTCAAAGACAACAGTTTAATCACCCTCAAGCTTCAGTAAGAACAACTTTGAATACAGCGATTATACAAGTTCACTCTAGTAAACAAAGCGATCAGCTCACATCGAAGTCCAAAGTCAATCTGAAAACTTTCTCGATCTCCGGTCTTTATATGGCAGGCGCGTGAGAATATTCCCGAAATTTCCAGCCAATTCATCAAAAAAGAAACATCTTGAAATTTCTCGATTGCTTTAGGTGTTGCCACCTTTTTCTAACTTGTATAATAGCTGTTAATTAAAAAAATAAGATAAAATAAATTACAATAGAATTTTAAAATAATATGTCACTATTTACACTATATACAGACAATTTGTGCAACAGTATTATTATTTGCATTCAAAATTAGGTTTTTATTAGTTGATTTAAAAAATCAAATGAGTATTTTGTTTTGAATTACTTTTTGTTATTATATTTATAAAAAGAGTTAACTGAAAGAGTCCAAATGTAAAGAAAGTTATCATGGAATGACTCTGTACACAAAATTTGAATACTATCATAGGTCAAACCATTCGGGAGTTATGCTGACCACGTACATACAGACATTTTTTTTAAATAACTTTTTTTTTAAATTTAGCACGATCTATCCTGTGTAGTAATGCATAAGAATCGCAATTTTTTCAGTTAAAATGTGCTATATGGTGGCAAAGATAATTCACAAATTCTGGGAAACTGTCAAAACTTGTTTTTTTGATGTCGTCAGCAATATTCCAGAGTCTCAATTGGTTAAAATTACTGGTGCACATAGATTAATGCCAAACACATTTTCTTTTCGCCAAAAAAACGCTAAATTTTATCTAGTGCCAGTTGATACAGTTACAAATATGGAAAACAGTGCGATTAATGTTTCTCTTTTGTCGAAAGCTAAAATTAGCTGAAGAACGATTGGTTCTATTTGGGTTACATCATAAATTTAAGTTACGTTTGGCTATTTTTTACAGGGAATGCAGAAACCATGTTTTAAAGTCTAGATTTTTAACAATGATGATTCTTTTAAAATATGAGATTACTTGCGTTGAACTGCTCGAGTATACAACTAAAATAATCTTTGGTTACTTTGGAAATTTTAGTCGGGGAAAAAAATTCATAGAATTTTTAGACATTCGCTGCCGATCATGTATCAGCACAGAATGTCTTGGTACTCCTCGGGAGTCTGTCCTGATCAGACTGTACCCAATCAGAATTTCCGTTCATGCTGGAATTAACTTAAGTAACAAAATAATGCTGTCATGTGACATAAATATTAGATACCTTGTCTTCCTTCCATTTTTAAAACACAGTTTCAGGTAAATTCAGCATGAACGGAAACTCCGCTAGGGACCAGTCAGATCAGGACAGACTACTGGGAAGTAACAAGACATTCTGTGCTGATACGCGATCGGTAGTGAATGTGTTAACGTTTAACTATATATAACCTTCCGTGAGAAGGGATAGAAGATTTAAGTGTGGATTTGATTAAGGATATCTTGTTATTATTGAAACCATATGCCAATAAAAATCTGAACTATATTTTGGTGGTCGTTTGGCCATCAAAATAGTTTATAAAGTATGAGTTTTAGGACAAGCACACCTTATTTTTTAGAGTTTTACATTACCACGTAATTAAAAAAAAGTGATTTTGGGGTCAGTTCCTTACTTTTTAGTTTTTAGCAAGTGATTAAAAATGTAAATATTGTGGAAGGGGTTTAATATTTATCATTAATGTAAAGTTTAATGAAATTTTACCGGATTTGACTCTTTTTAAACCACAAATTTTGAAGCGGGTTCGATTATACCTTTTTCACTTTCCGGTGTTGCTTTGGGTTAGCCAGTCAATTCGGAATCATGTTGTTTTTCGCCGTTTTCAGTTTGATTTAACGCCGGAGTTCGCTTGTTTACGTTTTGCGGAAAAGTTCGCAAATCGCCAAGTGCAAAAACTTAACACAAAAAAATTATATATATATATATATATATATATATATATATATATATATATATATATATATATATATATATAGGGTGATACGCCAGTAATTGACCACATGCCAGTAGTTGACCAAAATGACACAAAAAGGAAGTAAACAAGAATTGTTGTGATGGTATTCTAATTTTTATTGGTTAAAATATATCCAATAACTAATGAAAGCCCATGCCAAAAGTTATAGGGGTAAACAAGCTTCCAATTGGATGATAAAAATTAACAAACACAAAGGTATGTCACAGGGTCTCATATGAGTGACTGACACTATTAGTGAAGGGTGGTTTAGCTTCTCTTTGATTTTTTAGCATCAACATGAATAATTCCTAAATGGTTTAATACAAATAATGTATGTAGATCATTTATGTTTGTTTTATATTAATATACAAGTAGTTTTTCTTTAAACTAATAAACAAATTATGAAAAACAGATGGTCAATTACTGATCAGGCTAAGTGTTATATTTTTAGTAATTGACCAAAATGGTCAACTACTAAATTTTTATTTACTTGCATATTTTATGGGAAAAAACAAAGTGATAACAAAGGTTTATGCTTTTATTGCAATCTTCACTTACTATTTGTCCCGAAAAATTGATTTTTTCAGTAATTGACCATTGTAGTTAATTGGTGTCGATAAGGGTGTTAAGTATTAGTTTTTCAACTTTAGAATACAAAAGTAAGTCATTTTTAAACTCTAAGATGGATTTTCTTATTGCATGTGTACATTAGATCATTTTTAAATATACTAGGCTTACTTTCTTAACATAATTTTTTTTTAAAAAGTCAAGAAATGGTCAAAAGTCAATTTTAAGTATACTTCCACTTTACCCTACACAAATATTATGTAGGTTACTTACAATTTTTATTTAAACTAACACTCTGGTACATAAAATGTCTGTCAGAATTTTATAAATTGTTTTATTTCTTGAAAAATTCAAACAATCCGATCAAATGGTCTGTTGATAGAAAAGAATTGGTCAAAGATAAGCCGGAAAATTTACAGATCACTAACACCCTTGTAAATATCAAAATTACTTTTCACACCTTAAATGAATAAGATATATATTTAGTAATATTTTTTAATATGAACAGGAAAAAATTAAAGTAGAAAATTAACTTAAATATTGATAAGAAATTGAGTTAAATAAATCATTAAGGAAGTTTTTTTTATAGGTTTAAGCATATACCTAGGCTATAAGAATTCTGAAATCATTAAAATTAAACACTCATGGAAGGGAAGAAATCCTTTCTCAAGTACACCGAAGAGGTCTTGAAATCTACGCTTTTTCAAGAGAAAATATTGGGAAAATAAGAGAAACTGCCAGAAAATACAACATTCCTCATTCTACGTTGATTAATAAGCTAAAAGGGAAAACCCCAGAATTTAGAAAAATGGGCCCTCAACAATTCTTACACCCTCAGAAGAAACTCTTCTATGTAATTGGATAAATGCCAATGCAAGAAAATGATTTCCATTAGAAAAACGGATGATTTTGAAACTATTCAAGAAATAATATCCTCTACATTCGATTCTTTTCATCTAAATTTATTCAGAATTGAAAGTATAGGATTAGATAATCTTTTCTATATTATTTTGATTTTCTTGTTTTAATTTTTTGAATAAAATACGCATAATTACCTACCAGTAAAACTAACTTTGTTAACTAAAGTTTATAAAACCATCATACTATATTTTACACTGATGTTCCTGTATTTTCATGGATTAAAATTGATTATATTTATTTTTACTTTCTTTTTTTAGTTCATTTAATAGTTAATTTATGAATATTAGAGCATTTTATAACAGAATTTAACAATTAACTTTTGGTTTTATTCTGGAAATGGAAGTGGTCAATTACTAGCATGGCTGTGGTCAATTACTAGCATGGCTCTGGTCAATTACTGGCAAAATTGCTTTTGGTAAGAAATTCTGATGATATTTTAAATTGTAAAAAGGACTGGAACACCATGTTAATTTATTATTGAGCTTCATTAATCAATTGATATTTTGGGAAATTTTCATAACATTCCGTTAATAATTTTTTAAGAAAAAAAATTAAATGTGTAGAAACTTGCACTAACTGGTCAATTACTGGTAGGTTCACCCTATATATATATATATATATATATATATATATATATATATATATGAGTGATGGCCACAGTAAATTTAAGGATTTATTTTTCTTCGGAATATTGAAAAAGAATAATTTTCGTGTGAAAAGAGAGATTTTATCAAGCAGAACCAGTTCTTCCACAATTTTAAATCATATGAAATCTGATTGTTGAACAAAGGTCAACAAGAATATTAGTTTATAAAATGCCGTTCAAACTATTTTTAAGGAAAAGTAAAAAAGAATACCTTTAAAACAGTTGTAGCATTTATGTTTGAGAAAGTTTTCTCCATGGGATTATCATAACGTAAACATGTAAACAATAAAATTCCGAATTCATCTTTCTGAACGAATGCCAAAAAAAAAAAAAAAAAAAATTAAGTCTTGCAGAGACCATTAAGGATTATGCATGTGACATCAGTCAACTACTATCTCTCCTAATGTGGTAGGCAGCTCCCATGGTGATCTTTGAAGCTGCTTTGTTTGGAGTTTGTTTTTGTAAATTTGTTAAAAAAAACTGATGTTGATGATAAATTGTATGATTTATATTAATCAAATAAAGAGGAATTGTGTAGGATAAAATTCGTCTAACTTTTATTGGACTCCCTCTCTTTGGGCCTGATTCTAATTTCAAGGCCAGTTGAGGGGAATAGTCGAATATCCCTTTTGGGAGATGGAGAGTATTTTCCGCCCTGTAGAAGAAGAGTGATTCTGATCTCTGCTTTTCTCAATATAAAATTTTTTCGCACTTCCTCTTCAAAAAGCTGTGTCGTCGATTGCCCCAAGGCCTTGGGTATGATACAAGCGGCAAGCGATGAACGATTTGCTGTAGCACGACATGAGCGATAGGACAGTGAATGACGCTGACTACGATGCGAACAAAGGCGGAATTTTCTATCAGTTAGCTCCTTACATGACTCATACCAATGAATCAGGTAAGTGAATCATTTTGAGTGATTGCCCCATACAAAATTAAGTATCAAAAGCCGGAATTGTTTTATTGTGGCTAGATTATCACCAACATCATATAAAAAATAATGCAATAACACTTCAAATTATATTTCCAAATAAAACATTAGTGTAATATTAAAACACTATCATTATATTTGACATTGCACAAACATGGTTTGCATTGAACTTCTGAAATCATTGCCTCGCATTCGAGGTCCCGTAATTTTCTCTTCTAATCTTTTTTTTTTTTTTTTTTTTTTTTTTTTTTATGGATGAGAGCTTTTGTGCAACTGAAAATTTTCTGGAAGGTGAGCAAAAATTATTATTTGGAGATAGTGGTAGACGGTAAATCGCTCGTGTTCATCATTTCCAGCAGCCCCCATACTTCCGTTTTAATCAAACTAAACATAAGCGCAAGCAGGTGACAAAACAAAAGTGAAGATTCGGGCTTTTCTATGATGTATCACTTAGACCTATTTTAAATTTCTACTTGAAGGTTGAACAATTAGACCTTGAATATTGCAAAAACGGTATTTTAATATTTCTAATCTACGAAATACAAAACTCTATTGGTTATATTTTAGGACCGTATTCGGTGATGGTTGTTTGAGGTTTTTATGGCGCATTTGGCTTCCCTAGGGCCACGCTGACTCCAAACAGTGGTACGTTTTCTAAAAATTAAAATTCTTTACAATATTGAAATTAAAAACAGTTGAGCTATTAAAAATGTTAAAATGGCTAAAATTTTAAATCATACTATAAAAATTAGGGATGGAACGGATATCCGGCAAATATCCGATATCCGGCATATCCGACTGATTTTTCAATATCCGAAACCCCGTCGGATATCCGATTTGAAATACCGGACATCCGATAATTTCATTCGGATATCCGGCTATATATCCGGCCACCAGGTATCTACAAGAAATAAATTTTTGCAAAAAATAATGATCTCTTTCGGACAAAGGGGACACCGCATCTAACACTTTTTTTTTTCTTCATTTTTTTTTCTTGGACATAAATTGCAGTCAAGTTAGAAAACGAAAAAGTTCCTCCATGAGAACTAAGCATAAACCATTCCTCCAATATTTTTCCATACACATCCTTCATAAGTGTTTTGCAATATTTTCTTTTCATTCCAAGTTTATGATCTGATTAATTCCAGATGTTATATTTGAATGCTTCTCCTTAAAACACGAACCGAAATACTAATAAATGGTACTTTTTTTTCCATAACATAAGTTACTTGTTTTAGTTATTCTCACTTCCTCCTATTTTTCTGACATTTGCTAGTGAGTAAAAAGCAATAAATAGCCAATAGTGCGCAACTCCTCAATGCTTTTTTTTTTTGTTTTGTTCTATCGACGATAATACCCTACCCCTTTATGCTGTGAATGGTATGGTCTAACTTCTGATTTTTCATTGGAAGAAGTTGAAAGCTGGTATATTTTTTCTGTCGTAAAATGAAGTATTGTAATTTTTAGGTCTTTAACGCAGCGCCACAATGTGGAATTATAATTAGCTCTCTAGAATGTCTCGAATCATAGTGTTGCACAAATTGTCTGTATATATTGTAAATAGTGACGTATTATTTCAAAATTCTATTGTAATTTATTTTTATCCAATTTTATTTAGTAATTAATAGCGATTATACAAGTTAGAAAAAGGTGGCAACACCTGAAGTAATCGAGAAGTTTCGAGAAATTTCTTTCCGATGAATTGGCTGGAAATTTCGAGAATGTCTCACGCGCTTGCATATAAAAAGACGAGAGAACGGGAAAGTTTTGAGATTGACTTCGGAGTTCGTTGAAAGCTGATCGCTTTGTTTACCTATTGGAGTGCGCTTGTATAATCGCTGAATTCGAAGTTATTTTTGTTGAAGCTTGTGTTGAAGCTTGAGAGTAATTAAACTGTTGCCTGTGAATAATTTTTGTGAGTTTTCTGAAGAGAGAATAAATATTTTTATACCGTGAAAACTGTGCCATCATTGCCTCAGCGGAAAAATTCGTAACAGTGGTGTCAGAAGTGGGGTCTCGTAATTTTGAATGCCGACAACTAGAGGAATGATGGAAGACCAAATGAAGCAGTTGATGGAAATGATTGTTGGAATGAAGGCCCAACAGGAAACCACCGCCGCTGAAATAAAAGCCGGACAAGAATCAACCGCTGCTACAATCGCCGCTGGTCAAGCGCGTCAAGAAACGACAAATGCCGAACTCGCCGCTACAATCGCCGCTGGTCAAGCCCGTCAAGAAACGACAAATGCCGAACTCGCCGCTACAATCGCCGCTGGTCAAGCCCGTCAAGAAACGACAAATGCCGAACTCGCTGCTACAATCGCCGCTGGTCAAACCCGCCAAGAAACGACTAACGCTGAACTCGCCGCCGCAATCACCGCCAGCCAAGAAGCGACATCATCGGATATTAAAGCTTTAGCATCCAAGCAAGAATCATCTTCTGCGTCCGTTGATAGATTTATGGAGCGCACAGAGAGTGTTCTTCAATCAATGAAGGTGGATATTTTGGATGTCAGAGAAGATCTTAAGACAGTGAGAAATGAAGTTGAAGAAAAAGTTTCCACCGTGCAAGAAAAAGTTTCCACCATGCAAGAAAAAGTTTCCACCTTAAAGGAAGAGCAAGACAAATTCATTGACGTTGTAGAAGAAAGGCTGCGAAAAATGGAAACGCGTGAAGCTCTGGCCATAGCGTCACCTAATTGGGATAACGCTTCCATCCCCTTTATGGCGCCGCGCTCTAACATCAAAGTGGCCCCTTTTGATGGGAAGTCGTCTTGGCGCGTTTATCAAACGCAATTTGAAATGATTGCTTCTGCGAATGGTTGGGACGATACTTCGAAAGCATTCCATCTCGCAGCATCTCTTCGAGGTGAAGCTGCTGACATTTTACAGACACTACCTGAAGAGAAGCGGGGAGAATTCGTGGCGCTGGCAAGTGCTTTGGAGTTAAGGTTTGGGGAGCAGCATCTCAAGGATTACAACAGACTGCAATTGAAAGTGAGACAGCAGAAGGCCAATGAAACTCTTCAAGAATTGGCATCGGATATAGAAAGACTGTCGCTCCTCGCTTTCCCAGACTGTCCCTCGGACGTACGAGATAACCTGTCTCTTCAGTATTTCGTGGATGCCATCAAAGATCCCGACATACAGCAAGCTACCAGGATGTCAGACAGCAAAGATCTAAAGTCCACCCTCGTCTATGCCATGAGAGTAGAAGCCGCACAGCAAGCTTCTAGAAAAGACCGGCGTTTCGTACGTGGAACATTGGCAGACGATTCCTCTGAACTTTTCACGAAGAAGTTTCAAGAACTGGAAAACAAGATGGAGCGAATTATGAGAAATATTCCTGGCTCAAGGAATCGAAAAACTAGAGTCGTTTGTTGGCTCTGCAACCGGGAAGGACATTTCAGACGTGATTGCCCTGAATTGGACAGGAGGGGGGACAGACCCTCGTCCGAGCCTCAGCAGTTAAACTAAAGAGCGGCTATCTCGCGAGGCGGAGGTCGCCGTGTAGAGCAGGTGGTGCCCCACTCAGCCTCTATCACATCTCATCCCTTCAAGGAGGAAACCATGGTTTATTCGTGGAGGGCAAGATCAATGAAACTCCCTGTCGTCTAATAGTTGACTCAGGGGCAAATGTAACCATCTTACGGACGGATGTAGCCCGGCGCCTGGACAGCCAACCTCTTTACACGGCGCCTTCAGTTTCACTACAGATTGTGACTGGTGACAAAATTTCTGTGCATGGGAAATTAAATGTCAACATCTCTTTTGGATTTCACACCTACACTCACACCGTTTACGTAGCTGAAATTATTGACCCATGTATTCTGGGATTGGACTTTTTAAAGAGAAATGGAATTACTTTGAATTTCGAGAAAGGCGAGCTTCAAACGGGAAAAGAAGAAGTTCCATTGTTCGGTTTGGACTCGGAAGAGCCGTGTGCATATCGAATAGTAGCTCTTGAAGACATCACCATCCCTTCCATGACAGATTTGGTTGTAAAAGGTTCAACAGAGCTCCCGAAGGCCTTCCGATTTGGAGTAACGGACTTCCCATCATCGAATAGCGTCCCGAAAGGAGTAGTAGTAGGAGCGACGCTTGTGGATCTCTCTCAAGAGGTGGTGCATGTGAGAATGGCCAACATCGGTGATTCTAAGAGAGTTATCAAGAAAGGAGAAGAAATTGCCACTTGCACACCTGTTACAAGCATCGAACGAGGATCGAAGGAGCTTCCGACCGCACCACCCGCGGATTTAGTGGACCAGCTTCTCGAAGACTCTCGGTTGGAAAGAAGGCAAGAGAAGATTGTCGGAAACCTTATAAAAGAATTTCAAGACATTTTCTCCATGTCATCGAAAGATGTAGGAAGAACAGAGCTTACTCAACATCGAATCGATACTGGGATCCATTTACCTATTAAACAACATCCTCGAAGACTTCCTTTCGCAAAACAAGAGGAGGTCGGGGGATTGTTACATGAAATGGAAGATAATAGAGTTATCGAACCCTCCTCAAGTCCATGGGCCTCTCCAATCGTACTCGTTCGAAAGAAGGATGGTTCCACCAGGTTTTGTGTGGATTACAGGAAGCTGAACGAAATTACGAAAAAGGACAGCTACCCTCTGCCAAGAATCGATAACACTTTGGACACTCTATCGGGGAACCAGTGGTTTTCGACTTTGGATTTGAAGAGTGGATACTGGCAAGTGGAGATACATCCCGACGATCGTGAGAAGACTGCCTTCACTACCGGCCAAGGATTATGGCAGTTTCAAGTTATGCCGTTTGGCTTGTGTAATGCACCGGCTACGTTCGAGCGACTGATGGAGACTGTGCTTAGAGGACTTTCCTACGAGACCTGTCTGGTATATTTGGACGATATCATTATCACCGGGCGGAGTTTTGATCAACACTTGCAAAATGTGAAGAACGTGTTCTTGAAGCTTAGGGAAGCCCACTTGAAACTTAGCCCATCAAAATGTAAGCTCTTTAGGCGGAAAGTCAGTTATCTCGGACACATCATCTCATCCGATGGAGTAAGCACAGATCCAGCCAAGATCCATGCTGTGCAAATTTGGTCTCGACCGCAAGACGTTCATCAATTGCGAAGCTTCCTAGGCCTGTGCACGTATTACCGTAAATTCGTGAAAGGTTTCTCCAAGATCGCCAGACCCTTGCATCGACTAACAGAGAGCAAGCAGAAGTTCCTATGGACTGCCGACTGTGACGACTCCTTCAATCAACTGAAGAACGCTTTAACATCCGCGCCTGTTTTGGCTTTTCCCGATGTTAACAAGGACTTTATTTTGGATACAGATGCCAGCAATGAGGGAGTGGGCGCCGTTCTTTCCCAGAAAATTGAAGGACAGGAGAAAGTCATCGCTTATTTTAGTAAGAGCCTGTCAAGATCCGAGCGGAACTACTGCGTCACAAGAAAGGAGTTACTGGCAATAGTAAAAGCCGTTGAGCACTTTCATCATTACTTGTACGGCCGAAAATTCCTTTTAAGAACTGATCATGCGTCTCTGACTTGGTTGCTGAATTTCAAGAATACAGAGGGACAAATAGCAAGGTGGATTCAGCGCCTACAGGAATACGACATGGATATCCATCACAGAAAAGGAACGTCCCATGGGAATGCAGACGCTCTTTCTAGAAGACCATGTCCGGAGAACTGTCGATTTTGTTCCAATGCCGAGTCTAAGTTTGGGGTTAACACATCGGCCGTTCGGAAAATAACTTCCAAGTCAACTACTTCAGACGTGGATCCTTGGAGTGATCAGAATGTCCGAAAAAGTCAGGTCGAAGATCAGGACTTGAAACCTCTCATTGAATTCCTGGAAGCGGCTACCGGAAAACCCAGTTGGCAGGAAATTGCATGCTATAGCCCAACAATGAAGAGATATTGGGCTATGTGGGACTCTTTGCACTTGAAGAATGGAGTACTCTACCGTCGATGGGAGTCCGATGATGGCAAAAGCTTCCGGTGGCAATTAATCCTTCCAAGTTCTAGAGTTACCAACGTTCTGGAAGAACTTCACAGCAGTTCTACTGGAGGACATTTTGGTGTCACGAAAACTCTTCAGAAAGTCAGGGAGAGATTCTTCTGGGACAAAGCAAAATCCGACGTGGAGAAGTGGTGCAAGTCCTGTGATGCATGCAATTCACGAAAGGGACCGAAGACCCGAACTCGTGGAAAGTTGCAACGTTACAACGTAGGAGCACCATTCGAAAGAATTGCTTTAGACGTCTTAGGCCCCCTACCTCACACAACTAATGGCAACAAATACATCCTAGTTGTCATGGACTACTTTAGCAAGTGGCCAGAAGCATACGCGATTCCGGATCAGGAAGCCACAACCGTAGCAGAAGTCCTCGTACGGAATTGGATCTCCCGATTTGGCGTACCCCTGCTGATACATTCCGATCAGGGGACGAACTTCAACTCTGCCGTCTTCACTGGGCTGTGTGACTTGCTCGACATGGAAAAGACTCGTACAACTCCCCTGCACCCACAATCCGATGGAATGGTTGAACGATTTAATAGAACGATTCTGAATCATCTCTCCTTGTTTGTTTCCAAGAACCAGCAAGATTGGGATCAGAAACTTCCATTGTTCCTTTTGGCCTACAGAAGTGCTACTCACGAGACCACCGGATATACACCATCTCAAATGATTTTCGGAAGAGACCTTAGACTACCCTGCGACCTCCTCTTTGGACGACCACCGGACACCCCTTCCTCGCCTGTCCAGTATCTAGATGATCTCCAGGCACGTTTGGAAGCCGTACATCGGTTCGCCAGAGAAAGAATCAACATCATGACAGAGCGCATGAAGGTCCGCTACGATGCCAAGGCCACGGAACGTTCATTCCAGGAAGGTGGCAAGGTGTGGTTATGGAATCCTAAACGTCGGAAAGGACTCTCCCCTAAGCTCCAGGCAAACTGGGAAGGGCCGTATGTGGTCCTTAAGAAGATCAACGACGTCGTGGTAAGGATTCAACGGACACCCTCCTGTAAACCTAGAGTTGTACATAACAATAGACTAGCCCCATATTATAGTAGAAGTGATTGAATTGCCTTTCCTCTTAAGGACTTCACTGCCCGGGACGTGCAGTCTTTAAGAAGGGGGAAATGTTGCACAAATTGTCTGTATATATTGTAAATAGTGACGTATTATTTCAAAATTCTATTGTAATTTATTTTTATCCAATTTTATTTAGTAATTAATAGCGATTATACAAGTTAGAAAAAGGTGGCAACACCTGAAGTAATCGAGAAGTTTCGAGAAATTTCTTTCCGATGAATTGGCTGGAAATTTCGAGAATGTCTCACGCGCTTGTATATAAAAAGACGGGAGAACGGGAAAGTTTTGAGATTGACTTCGGAGTTCGTTGAAAGCTGATCGCTTTGTTTACCTATTGGAGTGCGCTTGTATAATCGCTGAATTCGAAGTTATTTTTGTTGAAGCTTGTGTTGAAGCTTGAGAGTAATTAAACTGTTGCCTGTGAATAAATTTTGTGAGTTTTCTGAAGAGAGAATAAATATTTTTATACCGTGAAAACTGTGCCATCATTGCCTCAGCGGAAAAATTCGTAACAATAGTTTTCTCCAATTACAATCCAATTTATAATTTTTAATAATGGCTCATTTAAAATCACCCATTTGGAAGTATTTTAAAATTAATGGAAATGACGAAATCAAAGCCTCATGTGTTACTTGCTCCACAGAATCGTTTAAAAAATATATTGTGCGCGGCAAAAGCCCAAAATCCTTTTCCACAAAACCCTTATGGAACCATTTAATAAGTGTGCATAAGGAAATTCACCGAAGCTTAAAAGACTCACTAAATGCATCAAATATTAATGAACAAGGAAAAAAAAATCATCAAAACAAGAAATGCACGCAGAATCGACATTATTTGTACCGAAATTGTGGAGTTTAGATGATCTTATAAGCAAAAGCATTAACCACAAAAATATGTAAGTACTAATTTTGTTCGTTTATATTAAATATATACATTTTAAATATGGTATAACATAATGTTGATGAATTTTGGGTTCGAAATTTTTTAAGTTTATATTTAAAGACGGAATGTTCCGATAGATCCAATTTAAGTTTTCTACGAGATTTCTTTAAATCCGTAATGTTTTAGGTGCAAAAAATATAGACTTCAATTTCATAAAATATTTAAAATAAATCTTTTGTTATTAACAAATGCATCCGGTATATTTTAATCAAATTAAATTTTTTTTTTTAAAAAATACTTAATTAAACTGACAACAAATTTGATAACACATTTGTCTTAATAAACTAGAAATAAATATCATTAGTTAATGGAATTCCATTGTTTTATTATTTTGACTTCAGTATAATTGCTGTGTGGTTTTCGGGTAAAAGCAATATAGGATATTTATGCAGACTTGAGGAAGATTATCTTATGTTTACATTACATGATACAAGGTAAGAAGAAGTTGAGTAACAATTTACAAACGTATTTCTGAAATATTTTCATCACATTGCAGAATGTTTGGTACAATTTTAAGTAACACACAAACAAAATGGTGATGAAGTTTCAGAATTGTTCAGCAAGTGTAGGTATTGGCATCACTAAAACATCGTTTCCATCAACTAGAGTTTAAATAAAAAAAATTAACTCAGTGGCGCCACAGCCCGTGTGGACCAAGGCCTGCTGGGCCCAGCTCAGCTTTCTTGACTGTGGCATTTGTGTGTCACATAGCAGATGTTCCGGTCAGATGGTCATTCTGACGCCGAACCCCAGTGTTTAGTTCCCAAGCATGCATGGTTCTCCTCAGTTTATTTCTTTCAGGTATAAATAGCTAAGTCAACCTTACCCAGTCCGCGAATCAAACCATGGACCTGTGGCATGCAGTGGGGTGCGCTAACCACTAATTATAATTTACTTGATACTTCATATCATGACCATTTTTTTCGTATAGCATATCGTATAACTATCGTTTTTAGTATATAGACCGAATATCCGGCCGGATATCCGGTGAAATCCGCTTCGGATATCCGTATCCGGTAGACATGGTACCCCGGATATCCGAAATCCGGTATCCGGCAAAACTCACATCCGTTCCATCCCTAATAAAAATCAATGTCTATTCAAAATGCATAAAGATTTCGATGAGGTGGTGATGATAAAATCGATGACAATGATGGATGATGCGTATAAAAATGTCGAAATCTGATGTTGTTAAAAGCAGGACATTCACTTAAAATGTGTAATAAGGAATAACTAACGCCACAGGAATTACATGCGGAGACTTCTTCTGTCAGCAGAAGGGGATGCACTTGAGTGAAACGATTGTGGCTTATTCTAATAAGTGCATCCCACATGGCTGAGACCATATTGGAAGCACAGGTTTGTATTCCCCCTCCCCCCCTCTTTTTTTTTTTTTGTAGTGAGGTACCACCAGAAAAATGCAAAAGTTTTTAGACTTAGCATTGATTTTTTACTATCATTTCGATCAAATGCTTTTGCAACAAATGAACTGTTGTGATGTAGTAACGGAAATAACCAGAAACAGTTTCGAAACTGAAATTGTCTACAACTACATCATATCATTGCTTCTTTTATAATACAGGGTGGTCATAAAGAAATTTTGCCGATGCTCTAGCAGCCGTTCCGTTCAACAGATCGAGATGAGATTTCAGGTATTCAGAGGTATGAGCTCAGGATACTCGAGGGGCACGTGATATAGCATAGAACCGGTCATGTATAACGATGCTAACCAAAATCAGCTGTTTTCACCGCGATTTTTTCGAAATTGGAACATTAAGAGCCATTAATACGTAAAAACTGCACTTTTAACGTAGTCAAAATATATTTTCGAATGTCTGAAATACTAAAATCCATTTAGAAGGTTTGTTGAATGAATTAGACATTTGAAACTTGATTATTTACCGTTTAATTTCAAAACACTCGCAGATTCCCATTGAAACCTATGCTCCACAAGCCAGCCTTCTGCCAACCCGAAATGTCATGGAACTGTTTTCGAATCCTCCAATAATTCTTTGTTGGTAAATATGCCCCTCGTCTATTCTTTTGAATGGCAACAAAATGGCATTCATGCTTACGATTATAGTTACTGAAACTCGAAATTTTCGAATGACAAAACCTACTTTATCATGTCGCAAAATGCTTATGGCATGTGAAAACCCTTAAGAGTGTTGGAACGGTACATGTATCACAAAAAAAAACGGACGCTTTGTGCAGTGGCGGATTTAGGATTTTCCTGGGGGGGGGGGGGGTCCAACACTGTGCCCTAGCCAAGACGAAACTGAATATTAAAAAAAGTAAAAAAAAAATAAAATCTATGCAGTGTTCAGGAAATTAACTTCAAGATAATCCATATCCATTGATTGACTCCCCCCCCCCCATTACGTCACATTGCTGAAGATGAATAGCAGACTAGTACATGGAGCAGACATTGCACCACTGTACCCATGCCTCGAATGTTTAAAAAATAAACTATTATTTTACCAACATTTTGCCATACACTTCATACCCATGTTTTATATTTTGTATGTTATATTTGCAAGTAGTAACTCAGCTAAAGTTAAAGACACATTTCAAATAAATGACTTCTATACAATTTTGTTTATATATATTCATCCCTCTGTTTATTTTTAAATTATATACATTGTAAAAATATTATGCTAAGTATTCAGCGTTGTCATTAAATGCTATTGAGAAAGTCTAAATTTTTGTTAAAATCACTGCAACAATTAAACGAAAATATAACTTTTTTTTTGTAATAAATCTACTTCATTTGAAACTAGGTGTGGAGACCATCCCACAACTTTCAATTACACTATAATATTGGTCATTGCATTCCAATTTGATATTACCGTTATTTACCGTTTTCTAAATTTTCACTCATTCAAATAAAAATGTCCAATTTGACGATATTTTTAGAAATAGTTTTTATATGGGAAAAAAAAACACCATTAAAATGGCGAAATTGGCGATGTTATTCAATAGACCTTACATTGCCCTTTCTTATGCATAAAAAAAAAATCTCTCGTTGATGGGCGAAGCTCAAGGGCAGAGAGCTCTGTGTTAATGGCACTCATTTTTCAAATGTTACGCATTTCTACGGTAATTTCGGAAGTGGGGACGATTAGAACACCTTAAGAGACATTAGCAAAGAGATTTTAATCAAAATCGTTAGAGCCGTTTCATAGCAATTGTTGAAAAAAAGGATTTTTGCATGATTTCAACCTTATGTGCATGCACGATTTTGGCGAAAACCTTAGTAGGTCTCATTCGTGGCCACCACTAACTCTCACACCGAATTTGAACATCGTAGGTCAATTTTTATGCTGATCCATTACATACAGACAGACATTTTTCTCGACCACTTTTTTGAAATTAGGATTTATTCCGAAACATAGAGAAATGAAAAAAAAAAATTCCGAATTTTTTCCCACTGCATGCTATACTTTTATTACCCTATGTAAACACGTGGGCAATTGAAAGTAAAAAGTAGTCACCTTACAAAAAGTTGGAAGTAGGAAAAGATGGAAAGTAGAAATTTGCTCCGAAAAACTTCGTTTCTAGCAAAACTGAAATTCAAATAAAAAATCATGAAATATGTAGGTTATCGATATATCGATATTTTTTTCCCATGGCAACGATACAGTATCGATATTTTTTTATCGATTTTTCCGACCACTATGTTCAATTTAACCTCTTAACTCCTCGATTAATCTAATCATTGAATAGTTTATTGTTCAACAATCAACTCCTTCAAATTTAGTTGGCCCAGAATAAACTGTTCATTGATCCTAAGCCGATTATTAAAATAATTCACAATAAAGAAGATTCTTCCTTTCTAATTAAATTCAAGTGGGAAAAGATTCATATGACATTTCAATAGTTTCTTGGATTTTTTTTTTTTTAGATTTATGTTAATCAATCATATCAATATGCAAAATTTTTGTAATCTTCAGCGGGGCTTTGAATTTTAGCTGTTTTTGTTTCATGGACATGAGCTTTTTCAACAGTAAACACCAAAACAATACTCTATACCTCGTTTTAATCAAAATCACTCGATGTAGGGACAAAATCACTCTAACCAATGAAAAGTAGTCTAGCAAGCGCTATTGAAATATATATATAATCAAGTTGAAACGCAAGTGAGCTTCGAAGGATGTAATGCTCAGCGTTATTAAGAGTGGATTTGCACCAAATGACAGCACTTGTGATTTGTTTGTGACTAATCAACTATGAGAACAAATTTAAGTATTCTCAATCTATTGAGCAATAATAATGCGTGTGACATTTCCTCCAGCACAAATGAATTGACTGTGATGTCACGTTGTCATGCATGACTTCCGTTCTAGATGAGCTTCTTATGAATTGTTACGACTTTTCGATGGTCCACTATCAAAATTGGATCCCCAGTAGAGGCGCCACGAAAAGTTGGTACGAAGCCAGCTATGGACACCTTAACATGGCTAATGTATTTTCAAAGGGTTATACAGACCTTTTTTTTTCTCCAATAATGCGGTTTTGCGAAGTAAAAATTCACTTAAATGTCGATTTGATTGTGGAAATCGATTCGGATGATAATTTCTTTTACCCTTGTTGCAAAAAGATTGTAAAATTTAGAAATGCGAAATTTTCCATACGATTTACATGGGTAAATTGATTATGAAATATTTTTAAACTGCACTTTTTGGGACAATTCTTTTCACCTACTCGTTATTTTGTGAGTGTTATAAAATTGGAGTTGGAGATTCTTCTTTATATAAACTTCCATTTCACCAAAGGAAAAAATATTGAAATTTTTTCTTTTTTTAACAATAATTCATTGAAAATCGCCCCCCCCCCCCCTCCACATGTATTTTCAAAGGGTGAATTGTCTTTTCGAGAAATTGGCTCAAGGCGTTCAAATTCTAATTTTGGGATGGAAATATGTTTCAAATTCATTCTTGTTCTAAATTTTAACTAAAAAAAAATTCTAAAAATTTAAAATAAATTTTTTCCAAAAACGTGAAATTTTTCAGATTCGAGTGTATTGGAATGGAAAATTTCATTTTGGTCAAATGGTTCCAAATTGTGTTTTTCTATTCACAAATACTCCAACTCCAATTTTATAACACACACAAAATAAAAGTGGGTCAAATGTTGGTCCCAAAATGTGCAGTTTCAAAATTTTGCATTTTCAATTTTCCCCATGTTAATCGTATAGAAAATTTCGCATTTGTAAATTTTTAAAATGTTACGATCTTTTTGCATTTGAGTTAAAGAACTCATCACCCGATTCGATTTCCACAATCAAATCGTAATAAAGGGAATTTTTACTTCGCAAAATTGCATTATTGCAAAAAAAGTTTGCATATCAGATTGAAAATACGTTAGCCATGTCAATCCTAAAAGAAATTTCAAAGTCTCAATTTTCGAAATTTAACCTTAAATTGTTGTTTCAGATCATAAAAATCATAACTCTATTTCATTTTGACCATCAATTTGCTTATAAAATGGTATATTAGCACTCAAAATCGAAGTAATGCAAAGTAAAAAAACGGCTTGAAAACAGTTTCTGATTGCTTTCATTTCAAAATTTCCACTTGTCATATAACTATTCAAAAATATTTATTGGAAAATTTTAAAATTAGTTTAATTTATCAAGTGTTTTTGATTAAAAAAAAGAAAAAAAATTTGATCCATGTGACAAAAATGAAATTTTTCGTTTTAATACTCTGCAAACTGAAAATTTTTAACGAATTTCAAAAAATTTAATTTCAGATTTTTTGAAAAATTAATTTTTTTATTTAAAATTTAGAACAAGAATAACTATAAAACATACATACATCCCAAAATCAGATTTTGAATGTCTTGAGCCAATTTCTCGAAAAGACAATTCACAAATTGAAAATACATGAGGACGATTTTCAATGAATTATTGTTAAAAAAGTTAAATTTTTAAAATTTTTTCCGTTGGGGAAATTGGTGCTGATACATAGGAAAATCTGCAAATCCAATTTTATAACACTCACAAAATAAGGAGTAGGTGAAAAAAATTGTCCCAAAAAGTGCAGTTTCAAAATATTTCGTATTCAATTTTCCCCGTGTAAATCGTATGGAAAATTTAGCATTTCTAAATTTTTGAAATTTTACGATCTTTCTGTATTTAGGGTTAAATAACTCATCACCCGAATCGATTTCCACAATCAAATCGTTATTAAAGGGAATTTTTATTTCGCAAAATTTCATTATTGCAAAAAAAAGTTTGATCCTATTGAAAATACGTTAGCTATGTTAATCCTAAGTGAAATTTCAAATTCTATATTTTCGAAATTTAACCTTAAATATTTGCATATGATCATAAAAATCATAACTCTATTTCATTTTGATCATCAATTTGCTTATAAAATGGTATATTAGCACACAAAGTCGAAGTAATGCAAAGTAAAAAAACGGCTTGAAAACAGTTTCTGATTGCTTTCATTTCAAAATTTCAACTTGTCATGTAACTATTCAGAAATACTTTTCGGCCAAATTTTGAACTTATTTTAATTTATTAAGTGTTTGTCAATAAAAAAACACAATTTGGAACCATTTGACAAAAATGAAATTTTCCTTTCCAATACACTCGAATATGAAAAATTTCACGATTTTCGAAATTTTTAATTAATGAAAAATACTTTTTTTTAATTAAAATTTTGAACAAGACTACTATAAAACATATTTCCATCCCAAAATCAGAATTTGAATTTCCTTGAGCCAATTTCTCGAAAAAACAATTCACAAATTGAAAATACATGAGGACGATTTTCAATGAATTATTGTTAAAAAAGTTAAATTTAAAAAAAAAATTCCGTAGGGGAAATTGGTGCTAATACATAGGAAAATCTCCAACTCCAATTTTATAACACTCACAAAATAAGGAGTAGGTGAAAAAAATTGTCAAAAAAAGTTCAGTTTCAAAATATTTCATATTCAATTTTCCCCATGTAAATCGTATGGAAAATTTAGCATTTCTAAATTTTTGAAATTTTACGATCTTTCTGTATTTAGGGTTAAAGAACTCATCACCCGAATCGATTTCCACAATCAAATCGTCATTAAAGGGAATTTTTACTTCGGAAAGTTGTATTATTGCAAAAAAAAGTTTGCATATCCCATTTAAAATACGTTAGCCATGTTAATCGTAAGGGAAATTTCAAATTCTCAATTTTCGAAATTTAACCTTCAATTGTTGCCTATGATCATAAAAATCATAACTCTATTTCATTTTGATCATCAATTTGCTTATAAAATGGTATTGTTGCGTTGTACGGGTTCTAAAGATTTGACGCCAAAGCAGATCAAAACTTGCAGAAATTTATTCCAAAATAACTCTTCACAGTTCTCTTACAGCTCCAGAACTTCTCGTTCTAGTAGACACAATACAGCTCTTTTTACCTCAACAGAGCACAAAACAGCAGTTAAAAACTTGACAAACAACTGCTAAATCGCCGCAAAAGACAATGCAAAACAGTTCGCTTTAGAATGCTCAGTATCTCAAGTCAGGACTACAGCTCTCACAATAAACGTTGAGAGACAACTAACTCAGGGATTCAAAATCAACTAACTCACTACAGTCGACTCACCAGTCAACTAATTCAGTCACTCAAAATCCGGACTCAGCTAACAACTAGCTCCGTGACTCAAAATCAGTCAACAACAACTAACTAACTCCACTCACGGCCGTCCTTATATAGGGGAGGCTGCGAATCTTCACGAACCTTCTAGAGATGGATGTCTGGAGAACCTTCCGGATAGTAGTCGAAAATACCTATACATGTACATACATGGGATACATGTACCGAAAATGTCGCCAAATGGTCGCCAAATTTGGCGGCATTTGGCGATTTCTCGCCAAATTTGGCGACAAAAATTAGTCGCCAAAACCATCGCCATATTGGCTCTATCTCGCCAATTTGGCGAGATTCCCATTACCATAATGTTAAATGCCCTGCCCCTCGAAACTCGCTTCCCAGAGTTACCTCTGTAAAACTCGCTATCAAACATTGAGATGCTCACTGCAGGGAAACCAATTTAACGTCCAACTATTGCACTGCCTTATGCGAAATGTACAGAAATTTATCTATTTACAAAATTAACACTACGAAATATTTACAAATATACAAAATTCTTAACAGTATATTAGCACTCAAAGTCGAAGTAATGCAAAGTAAAAAAACGTCTTGAAAACAGTTTCCGATTGTTTTCATTTCAAATTTTCAACTTGTCATATAACTATTCAAAAACACTTTTTGGCCAAATTTTGAACTTAGTTTAATTTATTAAGTGTTTGTCAATAAAAAAACACAATTTGGAACCATTTGACAAAAATGAAATTTTCCATTCCAATACACTCGAATATGAAAAATTTCACGATTTTCGAAATTCCTAATTTTTGAAAATTTCTTTTGTTTAATTAAAATTTTAAACAAGACTACTATAAAACATATTTAAATCCCAAATTCAGAATTTGAATGCCTTGAGACAATTTCTCGAAAGGACAATTCACCCCTTGAAAATACACAGGTACATTTTTCAATGAATTATTTTTAAAAAAGAAAAATTTTCAATATTTTTTCCTTTGGTGAAATGAAAGTTTATACAAAGGAGAATCTCCAACTCCAATTTTATAACACTCACAAAATAACGATTAGGTGAAAAAAATTGTCCCAAAAAGTGCAGTTTAAAAATATTTCGTATTCAATTTTCCCCATGTAAATCGTATGGAAAATTTCGTATTTCTAAATTTTTGAAATTTTACGATCTTTCTGTATTTAGGGTTAAAGAACTTATCACCCGAATCGATTTCCACAATCAAATCGTTATTAAAGGGAATTTTTCCTTTGCAAAATTTCATTATTGCAAAAAAAAGTTTGATCCTATTGAAAATACGTTAGCCATGTTAATCCTAAGGGAAATTTTAAATTCTATATTTTCAAATTTAACCTTAAATTGTTGCCTATGATCATAAAAATCATAACTCTATTTCATTTTTCTCATCAATTTGCTTATAAAATGCTATATTAGCACTCAAAGTCGAAGTAATGCAAAGTAAAAAAACGACTTGAAAACAGTTTCTGATTGCTTTCATTTCAAAATTTCAACTCGTCATATAACTATTCAAAAATACTTTTTTAACAAATTTTGAACTTAGTTTAATTTATTAAGTGTCTGTCAATAAAAAAACACAATTTGGAACCATTTGAAAAAAATGAAATTTTGCTTTCCAATACAGTCGAATATGAAAAATTTCACGATTTTCGAAATTTTTAATTAATGAAAAATACTTTTTTTTAATTAAAATTTTGAACAAGACTACTATAAAACATATTTCCATCCCAAAATCTGAATTTGAATAACTTGAGCCAATTTCACGAAAAGACAATTCACCCTTTGAAAATACCTGTTGACGATTTTTAATAAATTATTGTTAGAAAAGAAAAAAATTCCAAATTTTTTCCTTCGGTGAAATTGAAGTTTATATAAAGGAGAATCTACGATTCCAATTTTATAACACTCACAAAATAAGAAGTAGGTAAAAAAAAAATTGGAACAAAACGTGCAGTTTCAAAATATTTCATTTTCAATTTTCCCCATGTTAATCGTATAGAAAATTTCGCATTTGTAAATTTTTGAAACTTTACGATCTTTTTGCATTTGAATTAAAGAACTCATCACCCGAATCGATTTCCACAATCAAATCGTCATTAAAGGGAATTTTTATTCCGGAAAGTTGCATTATTGCAAAAAAAAGTGTGCATATCCCATTGAAAATACGTTAGCCATGTTAATCCTAAGTGAAATTTCAAATTCTATATTTTCGAAATTTAACCTTAAATTTTTGCCTATGATCATAAAAATCATAACTCTATTTCATTTTGATCATCAATTTGCTTATAAAATGGTATATGAGAACTCAAAATCGAAGTAATCAAAGTAAAAAAACGGATTGAAAACAGTTTCTGATTGCCTTCATTTCAAAATTTCCACTTGTCATATAACTATTCAAAAATATGTTTTGAAAAATTTTGAAATTAGTTTAATTTATCAAGTGTTTTTGATTAAAAAGTTTTAAGTCTTTGATTAAAAAAACGGCTTGAAAACAGTTTCTGATTGCTTTCATTTCAAAATTTCAACTTGTCATATAACTAGTCAAAAATATTTTTTGGAAAATTTTGATCTTAGTTTCAATTATTAAGTGTTTGTGAATAAAAAAACACAACTCTCGAAATTTAAGCTTAAATTTTTGCCTATGATCATAAAAATCATAACTCTATTTCATTTTGATCATCAATTTGCTTATAAAATGGTATATGAGAACTCAAAGTCGAAGTAATGCAAAGTAAAAAAACGGCTTGAAAACAATTTCCGATTGCTTTCATTTCAAAATTTCAACTTGTCATATAACTATTTAAAAATATTTTTTGGCTAAATTTTGATCTCAGTTTAATTTATTAAGTGTTTTTGAATAAAAAAAAAAAACACAATTTGGTACCATTTGACGAAAATTAAATATACCTTTCCTATACAGTCGAATTTGAAAAATTTCACGATTTTCAAAATTTTTAATTTTTGAAAAATATTTTTTTTATTTAAAATTTTGTACAAGACTACTATAAAACATATTTCCATCCCAAAATCTGAATTTGAATACCTTGAGCCAATTTCTCGAAAAGACAGTTCACCCTTTGAAAATACATGGGGACGATTTTCAATAAATTATTGTTAAAAAAGAAAAATTTCCACATTTTTTCCTTCGGTGAAATTGAAGTTTATATAAAGGAGAATCTATAATTCCAATTTTATAACACTCACAAAATAAGAAGTATGACAAAAAAATTGTCCCAAAAAGTGCAGTTTCAAAATATTTCATTTTCAATTTTCCCCATGTTAATCGTATGGAAAATTTCGCATTTGTAAATTTTGAAATTTTACGATCTTTTTGCATTTGAGTTAAAGAACTCATCACCCGAATCGATTTCCACAATCCAATCGTCATTAAAGGGAATTTTTACTCCGGAAAGTTGCATTATTGCAAAAACAACTTTGCATATCCCATTGAAAATACGTTAAACATGTTAATCCGTAAGGGAAATTTCAAATTCTCAATTTTCGAATGTAACGTTAAATTGTTGCCTAAGATAATAAAAATCATAAACCTACTTCATTTTGATCATCCATTTGCTTATAAAATGTTATAACATAGGGTATACATAGGGTCAAATCACTCAAATTCGAAGTAATGCAAAGTAAAAAAACGGCTTAAAAACAGTTTCTGTTTGCTTTCATTTCAAAATTTCATCGTGTCATATAACTATTCAAAAATATTTTTTGGTAAAATTTTGAACTTAGTTTAATTTATTAAGTGTTTGTCAATAAAAAAACACAATTTGGAACCATTTGACAAAAATGAAATTTTCCATTCCAATACACTCGAATATGAAAAATTTCACGATCTTCGAAATTTTTGATTAAAATTTTGAACAGGATTACTATAAAACATATTTCTATCCCAAAATTAGAATTTGAATGCCTTGAGACAATTTCTCGAAAGGACAATTCACCCCTTGAAAATACATGAGGACGATTTTCAATGAATTATTGTTAAAAAAGTTAAATTAAAAAAAAAAATTCCGTTGGGGAAATTGGTGCTAATACATAGGAAAATCTCCAACTCCAATTTTATAACACTCACTAAATAAGGAGTAGGTAAAAAAAATTGCCCCAAAAAGTGCAGTTTCAAAATATTTCATATTCAATTTTCCCCATGTAAGTCGTATGGAAAATTTAGCATTTCTAAATTTTTGAAATTTTACGATCTTTCTGTATTTAGGGTTAAAGAACTCATCACCCGAATCGATTTCCACAATCAAATCGTTATTAAAGGGAATTTTCACTACGCAAAATTTCATTATTACAAAAAAAAGTTTGCATATCCCATTGAAAATGCGTTAGCCATGTTAATCCTAAGTGAAATTTCAAATTCTCAATTTTTCAAATTTAACCTTAAATATTTGCCTATAATCATAAGAATCACAACTCTATTTCATTTTGATCATCAATTTGCTTATAAAATGGTATATTAGCACTCAAAGTCGAAGTAATGCAAAGTAAAAATACGGCTTGAAAACAGTTTCCGATTGCATTCATTTCAAAATTTCAACTTGTCATATAACTATTTAAAAATATTTTTTGGCTAAATTTTGATCTTAGTTTAATTTATTAAGTGTTTTTGAATAAAAAAAACACAATTTGGAACCATTTGACGAAAATTAAATATACCTTTCCTATACAGTCGAATATGAAAAATTTCACGATTTTCAAAATTTTTAAGATTTGAAAAATATTTTTTTTTATTTAAAATTTTGAACAAGACTACTATAAAACATATTTCCATCCCAAAATCTGAATTTGAATAACTTGAGCCAATTTCTCGAAAAGACAGTTCACCCTTTGAAAATACATGGGGACGATTTTCGATAAATTATTGTTAAAAAAGAAAAAATTTCCAAATTTTTTCCTTCAGTGAAATTGAAGTTTATATAAAGGAGAATCTCCAATTCCAATTTTATAACACTCACAAAATAAGAAGTAGGACAAAAAAATTGTCCCAAAAAGTGCAGTTTCAAAATATTTCATTTTCAATTTTCCCCATGTTAATCGTAATTAAAATTTCGCATTTCTAAATTTTTGAAATTTTACGATCTTTTTGCATTTAGGGTTAGAGAACTCATCACCCGAATCGATTTCCACAATCAAATCGTCATTAAAGGGAATTTTTACTCGCAAAATTGCATTATTGCAAAAAAAAGTTTGCATATCCCATTGAAAATACGTTAGCCATGTCAATCGTAAGGGAAATTTCAAATTATCAATTTTCGAAATTTAACCTTAAATTGTTGCCTAAGATCATAAAAATCATAACCCTCTTTCATTTTGATCATCCATTTGCTTATAAAATGGTATATTCACTCAAAATCGAAGTAATGCAAAGTAAAAAACGGCTTGAAAACAGGTTCTGATTGCTTTCATTTCAAAATTTCAACTTGTCATATAACTATTCAAAAATACATTTTGGCCAAATTTTGAACTTAGTTTAATTTATCAAGTGTTTTTGATTAAAAAAAAAAAATTTTGTTCCATTCGACCAAAATGAAATTTTTCGTTTTAATAATCTGCAAATTGAAAATTTTTAACGAATTTCAAAAAATTTTATTTCAGACTTTTTGAAAAATTAATTTTTTTATTTAAAATTTAGAACAAGAATAACTATAAAATATAAATACATACCAAAATCAGAATTTGAATGCCTTGAGCCAATATCTCGAAAAGACAATTCACAAATTGAAAATACGTAAGGACGATTTTCAATGAATTATTGTTAATAAAGTTAAATTTTTAAAATTTTTTCCTTTGGGAAAATTGAAGCTCTTATAAAGGAGAATCTTCAATTCCAATTTTATAACACTCACAAAATAAGAAGTAGATCAAAAAATTGTCCCAAAAAATGCAGTTTTAAAATATGTCATTTTCAATTTTCCCCATGTTAATCGTATAGAAAATTTCGCATTTCTAAATTTTTGAAATTTTACGATCTTTTTGCATTTAGGGTTACAGAACTCACCACCCGAATCGATTTCCACAATCAAATCGTCATTAAAGGGAATTTTTACTTCGCAAAATTGCATTATTGCAAAAAAAAAGTATGCATTAGGGCGTATCGAAAAAATCGAAATTTTTCAAATCTTTTAGCGGTAGTGCGGAAAATTTGTAGACACCCATCACTAATACGTGTGTGAAATTTTAAAACTCTGGGTTTATATTTTCTGTCGCCTCAATAGCTCGAAAGTTCCGAAATTTGGGCTAAATGTGATTAAAATTCAAAAATTCATAAAAAATTCAAGATTTCGCTGTAAGTTTAAGGATGGTGCTTACTAGTTACTATTTTTGACAACAACAACTATAATTTTTTTTATAATTATAGGTTAATATCTTCTGCTACCTCAGCAACACCAAATTTTTTTAAATAAAAGGTTAAATTTCAAAAAAATAAATAAAAAATACCCGTCACACTTACCTCATTTTAAAGGGATCAAAAATTTTATTGCCTTACAAATATGCAATTGACGATAGCATTACTACTTGTAATCCTTTTTTGTCTCGAATTTCGACATGTGTTTTCTGGATTCAAGAGTAGCTTTTATGAATTTATCCCTGTTTTCAGGCCCAACTGTTTTCTCGGAGGCTGCCGTGACAAGTTTCACAATACGCTCGACTGTTTGTGTATGTGAAGGAAATTGTATGAAGTGCCAGCAGGCCTTCGGCATACCGTCCTCTGTCATTTTCAAAAGATCTTGAGAACTTATCTCTCGGAGAACTGGCGGCGATGTCACGAAACAATTTTTCCAGTCAATGAGATCAATGTAGTCTTCAGCATCAAAATTGATATCAGGAATAACGAATCTGAGTACACCTCGGCTAATTTCTCTTGCCTTTATTATTCTTCGAGCTGCAATGATTCTGATATGACATTTTTCATCAGTCAACATGGACGAAAGCATGTTTTCTGGAGCAGCAAAATAAGCGTTTCAAGAAATAACTGGATCGATTACGTCACAATACTTCTTAGGCAAGTACCGAGATGAGCTTATGAAATGCCACAGATGTCTAGGACCGTCTTTTATGGAGTGATTAATCTTAATTCGGAACCATGAGGGTGAGTAGACTCTTAGAATGAATTCAACTAATGTTAGTAGCTCATTTGATGCGTCTGATGTAGATATATATAACCTTAGTATTCGATTTGCAGTTGTTAGACAGCGGGCCAAATTCAACGTTCCCTGTTCTCAGTTAGCTAGATCTAAACTACGAATGCCAGAACTAATGACAGTGCAAATGTCGAATAAGTATTTCTGATCTGAACTGAGTAATCTACTATCAATGTGTGGCAACTCGCATTTAATATTATTAAAAGCAACGACTGAAAGTTTTTCACATCCTTTAAGTTTTCGTCCAATGTCTCCAGTGTAAGATGAAGGGCCAGAAGACTTGCCGTCTATTGACTGGAATAAGTGTCGTAATGGCAACTCATTAAAATGAAGTAAGCAGACAATCCATTGGAGTGGTCTCTGAAGTTTCATTTCAAGCCTGCGAATTACACCAGTAAACATTCCTGTGTTCACCACAGTGCCGTCACACCCGACAACTGTGAGCTTGCTAAAATCATCCAAAAAAGTACTTTTACGTAGTAAATGCTGTTCGATACATGAAGACTACATCCACTTTCAGGAGTAACATGCCCCACGTACGAAGAACCAGGCTCCGATACAATACAGTAATGCGCTTCTGTAATTGTTCTTTGGAACTGCTTTCCCTCGAGTGTTTCTGATGCTAAAGTTTTGTCATGCCGGCCATCAAAATAAAGGCTAGATAGATTGGAACGATTTTCATTTAATTTTGATACCATTTGCTTGTAAACTCTTGATTTTCCCCTCCATACTTTGTTTTTGTCTGTGACGAGACTGGAATTCGATTCCGATATTAAACCCAAATTTTTCATAACACTCGATGCAATAGCAGCCGTGGCTCTGTTAGAAACACCATATCTTTGACTGACAATAATTGTGTTGTCCAATTTTACACGCATCTGAAGACTATTTGAATCCTGCTGAAGAAACGGTGAGTAGGGCGCGTCTTTAGTATCCACCTCCATCATATCTTCATTTTCCAGAGTAAAGCTTGAAACAGAAGCAGGAGTCGCCTTTTTTTTTACTTTGCACAGCATTTTGTTGTACTCGCATTTGACGTTTTTGAAGTCGTTTTGTTTCGGGTACATCAACACTTCCAATGAAAATTTTTCTTTCCATTCTTTGGTCTTTGAGGAACGCCTGCTCATTTGGCGGAACTTTGCTCTCTTTTGGACAGATACACTCCTTAAAAATAGCGCATTTACAGGAAGATATGTCGAATAGTTTCTTTGCTTCCGTTTTAAAGTTCTCAACATTTTTAAGAGCAGTCTTGCTTCTTTCCACACGTTTTATATTTTTCATGATTGAACGATATTTTTTATGGTAAGCGTGTATCATATCACAAACACGTTTATGTGAAACAGAAGGAATGGATGAATCGACGTATAAACTTTCAATTTTCAAAGCAACAGTTTCTGCAATAACAGAGAAGCATGGTTCTTTATTTCTATCAGTTTCATTACCAATACGCCATCTCTCATAGGCGCAACATCTTATGGTGTCTTCATGTGTAGGCAGCATGCGTGAAAAATCCTTCGGTGTTCCAAAAATAGGGCATTTCAGCATTTGTCGACTTGAAAACTTTGAATGCGATGATTCTTGCATTTCTAATATTTACCAATATCTTTTACTAACAAATGACTACGACACTAAGCTACGAGTAAAAAAAATTCTTAAAAAAAAACGACTACATTGCTGCAAATATGTTTGATATGAAGATCGAAACTAATTGAAAGAAAATATTCTAGAGTTAGACTAAATACTAAAAAAAATGAAAATAATCACGTGATTTATTGGGCGCTCCGATTTGTTTCTCGAGGTGAAAATAGGGGTGTTCCACTTTACTTTTCCGGCAGTACGCCAAACCCAGTGTGGAAGAAGATATTAACCAATACTTCTTGCATACTTCTTGTTGTTGGAAAAAGTAATTTTTATTACGCGCTACCTCAAAAAAATCAACGAAATCAGCGACTGCTGATTTAATATTGAATTGTATTCCTTTTTATTCAAATTTTCGGAATTTCCGGTTCACTGAGGTGACAGAAGATATTAACCTATAATTTTTAATTAAAATTATAGTTGTTGCTGTTAAACAATACTAACATTTAACCACTACCCCCAATCATTAAACGAAATATGGGAATTTTTAGGAATTTTTTAATTTTAAACATTTTTAGCACAATTTTCGGAACTTTGGGGCCATTGAGCGACAGAAGATATTAACCCAGAGTTTTAAAATTTCACACACTTATTACTGATGAGTGTCCACAAATTTTCCGCACTGCCGCTAAGAGATTTGATAAAATTCGATTTTTTCGATACGCCCTAGTATGCATATCCCATTGAAAATACGTTAGCCATGTTACAGCTAAGGGAAATTTCAAATTCTCAATTTTCGAAATTTAACCTTAAATTGTTGCCTAATATCATAAAAATCATAACCCTATTTCATTTTGATCATCTATTTGCTTATAAAGTGGTGTATTAGCACTCAAAATCGAAGTAATGCAAAGTAAAAAAAACGCCATAAAAACAGTTTCTGAGCGCTTTCGTTTCAAAATTTCAACTTGTCATATAACTATTTAAAAATATTTTTTAGCAAAATTTTGATCTTAGTTTAATTTATTAAGTGTTTGTGAATAAAAAAACACAACTTGGAACCATTTGAGGAAAATGAGATTTTCCTTTAAAATACACTCGAATATAATAAATTTCACGATTTTCGAAATTTTTAATTTTTGAAAAATATTTTTTTTTATCAAAATTTTGAACAAGACTACTATAAAACATATTTCCATCCCAAAATCAGAATTTGAATACCTTGAGCCAATTTCTCGAAAAGACAATTCACCCTTTGAAAATACATAGGGGACGATTTTCACTGAATTATTGTTGAAAACGAAAAAATTTCAACAGTTTTTCCTGTGTTGAAATTGATGCTAATACATAGGAGAATCTCTAACTCCAATTTTATAACGCTCACAAAATAATAAGTGGGTCAAATGTTTTTCCCAAGAAGTGCAGTTTCAAAATTTTGCATTTTCAATATTCAAAATTTATTCAATTATTTTCAAAATTTATTCAAAAAATTATTTTTAAAAAGGAGTATGACGATTTGAAATTTTGAAACGAAAGTGCTCAGAAACTGTTTTCAAACCGTTTTTTTTTTTACTTTGCATTCCTTCGGTTTTGATTGCTAATATACCATTTTATAAGCAAATTGATGATCAAAATGAAATAGGGTTATGATTTTTATGATCTTAGGCAACAATTTAAGGTTAAATTTCGAAAATTGAGAATTGGAAATTTCCCTTAGGATTAACATGGCTAACGGATTTTCAATGGGATATGCAAACTTTTTTTTGCAATAATGCAACTTTCCGAAGTAAAAATTCCCTTTAATGACGATTTGATTGTGGAAATCGATTCGGGTGATGAGTTCTGTAACCCTAAATTCAAAAAGATCGTAAAATTTCAAAAATTTAGAAATGCGAAATTTTCCATACGATTTACATTGGGAAAATTGAATATGAAATATTTTGAAACTGCACTTTTTGGGACAATTTTTATTACCTACTCCTTATTTTGTGAGTGTTATAAAATTGGAGTTGGAGATTTTCCTATGTATTAGCACCAATTTCCCCAACGGAATTTTTTTTTAAAATTTAACTTTTTTAACAATAATTCATTGAAAATCGTTCTCATGTATTTTCAATTTGTGAATTGTCTTTTCGAGAAATTGTTTCAAGGCATTCAAATTCTGATTTTGGTATGTATGTATGTTTTATTGTTATTCTTGTTCTAAATTTTAAATAAAAAAATTAATTTTTCAAAAAATCTGAAATTATATTTTTTGAAATTCGTTAAAAATTTCAGTTTGCAGAGTATTGAAACGAAAAATTTCATTTAGGTCAAATGGATCAAATTTTTTTTTTTTAATCAAAAACACTTGATAAATTAAACTTAGTTCAAAATTTTTTCAAAAAATATTTTTGAATAGTTATATGACAAGTGTTAAATTTTGAATTGAAAGCAATCATAAACTGTTTTCAAGCCGTTGAATGCCTTGAGCCAATTTCTCGAAAAGACAATTCACAAATTGAAAATACATGAGGACGATTTTCAAGGAATTATTGTTAAAAAAGTTAAATTTTTAAAATTTTTTCCGTTGAGGAAATTTGTGCTAATACATAGGAAAATCTCCAACTCCAATTTTATAACACTCACAAAATAAGGAGGAGGTAATAAAAATTGTCCCAAAAAGTGCAGTTTCAAAATATTTCATATTCAATTTTCCCCATGTAAATCGTATGGGAAAATTTAGCATTTCTAAATTTTTGAAATTTTACGATCTTTAGGGTTAAAGAACTCATCACCCAAATCGATTTCCACAATCAAATCGTTATTAAAGTGAATTTTTACTTCGCAAAATTTCATTATTACAAAAAAAAGTTTGCATATCCTATTGAAAATACGTTAGCCATGTTAATCCTAAGTGAAATTTCAAATTCTCAATTTTCCAAATTTAACCTTAAATATTTGCCTATAATCATAAGAATCACAACTCTATTTCATTTTGATCATCAATTTGCTTATAAAATGGTATTGTTGCGTTGTACGGGTTCGAAAGATTCGACGCCAAAGCAGATCAAAACTTACAGAAATTTATTCCAAAATAACTCTTCACAGTTTTCTTACAGCTCCAGAACTTCTCGTTCTAGTAGACACAATACAGCTCTTTTTCACCTCAATAGAGCACAAAACAGCAGTTAAAAACTTGACAAACAACTGCTAAATCGCAGCAAAAGACAATGCAAAACAGTTCGCTTCAGAATGCTCAGTATCTCAAGTCAGGAATACAGCTCTCACAATGAACGTTGAGAGACAACTCACTCAGTGATTCAAAATCAACTAACTTCAGTCAACTAACGGACTCAGCTAACAACTAGCTCCGTGACTCAAAAACAGTCAACAACAACTAACCCTTCTCACGGCCGTCCTTATATAGGAGAGGTGAACATACGTGAACTTTCCAGAGATGGACATTTGGAGAACTTTCCAGACAGTAGTCGAAAAATCCTATACATGTACATACATGGGATACATGTACCGAAAATGTCGCCAAATGGTCGCTAAGTTTGGTGACATTTGGCGATTTCTCGCCAAATTTGGCGACAAAAATTAGTCGCCAAAACCATCGCCAACTTGGCTCTATCTCGCCAATTTGGCGAGATTCCCATTACCATAATGTTAAATGACCTGCCCCTAGAAACTCGCTTCCCAGAGTTACCTCTGTAAAACCCGTTATCAAGCGATTACACACATATTGCAGGGAAACAAACCATTGCATTGCCTTATGCGAAATGTAGAGAAATTTATCTATTTACAAAATTAACACTACGAAATATTTACAAATTTACAAAAATTCGTAACATTGCCCCCCTCCCAAGGACTGCACGTCCCGGGCAGTACAGTTCCCGGAAAGAAGACTCAAGCTCTGCAATAGCAAACACTCTGTGTTCATAACTAAACTATAAAACTTACTAATTTAAAGACAGAAACATTACTGAATAAATAAATAAATAATTAAATAAATAATTAAATAAACAATAAACTTAAAAATTTATATACACATGTGACCATGGTCTTAATGACTATATACACTTTATACATTAGGGGGATTACAAACTATGGGGGTTACAAACTATGGGGATTACACACTATGGCCATAGTAAGGAGCTAACCTGTCGTAATGAAGGACTCTAGGTTTAGAATTTGGGGACTTACGTATTCGGACCACGACATCATTTAGCCGGTTGAGGACTGAGTAAGGACCATCCCAGTGAGACTGAAGTTTGGGAGAGAGTCCTTTCTGTCGTTTCGGGTTCCAGAACCAAACCTTGTCACCTTCGTGGAATTGATGTCCTGTAGCCTTCGTGTCGTATCTGGTCTTCATCTTATCCGTCGCCAAGTGGATTCGCTCTCGGGCAAAATTGTGCACATCTTCAAACCGTACCTGAAGATCCTCGACGTACTCCTCTGGCGATGAAGGTGCATCCGGAGGGCGGCCAAACAACAGATCGCAAGCCAGACGAAGGTTACGACCGAAGAGCATCTGGGATGGGGAATAGCCGGTAGTCTCGTGGACAGCACTGCGATAGGCCAGAAGAAACAAAGGTAACTTCTGATCCCAGTCCTGTTGGTTTCTCGAAACCATCAGTGAGAGGTTATTGTGCATGGTTCTGTTAAACCTCTCCACCATGCCATCCGATTGTGGGTGTAAAGGCGTCGTCTGTGTTTTGTCAATGCCAAGTAGATCACAAAGTCCTTTCATTACAGCAGAGGTAAAATTCCTTCCTTGATCAGAGTGTAACTGAAGAGGCACTCCAAATCTGGAAATCCAGCTCTGAACTATTACCTCTGCAACGGTGGTAGCCTCTTGATCAGGTAGAGGATACGCTTCGGGCCACTTCGTAAAATAATCAATGACAACAAGGATGTATCTGTTGCCGTCAGCAGATCGTGGTAGTGGTCCCAAGATGTCAAACGCAATCCGTTCGAAAGGAGCTCCCACGTTGTAACGTTGCAGTTTTCCTCGACTGCGTTTCTTCGGTCCTTTCCGGGCTGCACAGGCATCACATGATCGGCACTACTTCTCCACGTCAGCCCTCGCCTTACTCCAATAAAACCACTCTCGAACTCTTTGCAACGTCTTCATTACTCCGAAGTGGCCTCCAGTTGGACTACTATGAAGTTCTTTAAGAACGTCTGGGACTCGGGATCTTGGAAGCAATAGCTGCCATCGGGATGTCTTTCCATCATCAGATTCGAACTTCCGGTACAGCAAGCCGTTTCGAATATGGAGGGAGTCCCAGAGGGCCCAATATTGCTTTGTCGTAGGACTAAAGGTGGAAATGTCCTGCCAAGTAGTGTCGCATTCGAAGACTCCTTTAAATCGATTAAAGGCTTGATGTCAGGATCTCCCAATTGGTCTTTTCTGACTTCTCCGTCACTCCACGGGTGTCTGGATCCGATGAAGTTGAACAAGGCCTATTCTAAGGAAATTTTACGACTGCCCAAACGTCCGATCCCTCCTCCCCCCCCCCTCCTCCACATTATTACGCCAAACACAGAATGAAAAAAAAAAAAAAAAAATAGATTTATTAAAGAGCCTCATGAGGATATTTTCACCTTCTGAATGGAATCGCCCCTTGCTCGCTGTCTATATCAATAAGTCATTTATACGTTTTTTATAATTTCAGGTCATCCTGATTTTAAATTTAACTCCACAAGTTTTTACAATTTAAACCTAATTATTTAACATAAAATTCTACCAAAATCGAAGCGTTAAGTGAGCGACTCACCGCCGGAACGGTTCTTCGTTTGCAAAAAGGAGTTGGAATTATTTCGATTACGTCAGATAGTCACTGCCAATTATTGGGATGCCTGGTGAAAGTTTTTCTTGTTTTCCTCAGTTCGAGACACAAATGTGGATTAGCTTCCTTTCGAAAAGGCATTTCCCTTTGAAACGTATTTGGAACATATACATTCGGAGAAGTATGCTGCCGTCATAAGTTAAAAAGCCGTGAATCCAAAACAATTTAATTGCAAATATTTTGACACTTTCCGATTAATCCATAGAAAATAATATTTTTATTTTATTAAATGGCTCAAGTTTTTAGGTCATACAAACCTATACAACAATTTAAAAAAAATGTAATTTCAAAAGACGAACACAAAAGTATGCAATTGACTTCAAAATATGCAATTGAATTTTTTGAGATTTTGGGCTCTTTGCTAATGACTGCAATATAGCCCCCCGTATATTACTTGCTCCGAAGAAAATTAAATCTAAAACCTACCGACCAAATCCAATTTCGCTATTTGTAAAAAAAAAAAGCATTATTTTATGCCTAAAATATAACTTGAAAGAGATATTTTACACTTCTTCGGTACAGACTTTTAAGGATGTTCATTCAGAGAATTTTTTTAATTTAATTACCTAGCCGAAACCTTTATTTTGGTCTAGCACAGTTCTGTAACATTTGTGATTGAGGTTTATGAGTATTCCTATAAGATTTTCATACCCATTATTTATGTCAGCGTTCGCCACTAACTTTTAGAGGCGGGCAATATGACTTATGATGGAGCTTTTCGCGGGCCGGATACACCAATATATGTTTCGTTTATTATTATAAAACTAAAAACAAATATATATATATATATATATATATATATATATATATATATATATATATATTTTTTAAACCACAATTAATATTTGCTTTTTTTTTAATCTTCTGTGTTGCCGGCGGGCCGCAGAAAAATCTGTCGCGAGCCGCGTAGTGTTTAACGCTGATTTATGTATTTTTATTGATTCTATGAATACGAATATATCTCGATAATATTATATATTTGTAAAATAAATTTTTTAAAACACTTCTTTGAAAAATTATGAATAAGAATTGTTTTTAATTTATCCAAACTTCGTGTTATCCTTACCAGTAAATGACGAATGCCTTTTAAAGATGAGTGAATCAATGATGATATTTAAAATTGAATTTAAATTCGAAGTGAAACAATAGTTTCACTAAATACAAAATTCGATAGGTTTTATATAAAAAAAAAAACTAGTACTCTGAAGAACTAAACTATCACTTGATAATTTTTCTTCTCATCTAATTATGGTAAAATTAGAAACAAGATTTCTGATACATCGTTATACTCCTATGAGAGTTATTTTTTTTTCTATAATATGCATAAACCATTAGGTTTATTCTATAATTTTTACATAAAAAAAAGTTGGGCATACCTTTTCAATCTCGTCAATACAGAAGATACTCTTCTAGCATTGTAAAAACAATCTTTGAACAAGCCTACTGTCTCCAACCACTTGTTACCATGAGGTTGGCTGTGTTTGACATTCAAGGACACCCTTGTTAACATTTCTTTTTATGATCTCTAGGGAAGAGCAAAAAAAAAAAAAAAAAAAAAAAAAAATTCCACTCAGTTGGGGGAATCCAGTAATTCTATATAAGCTATCTCATGGCCAAAATAGAACTGTATAAGATAACATTGTTGACCTAACAACCCCTTTTAAAGACTGGGACCAAGACCCTAAAGATGATAGGGGGTGCCCTCCCATGGCTATTTCTTTTCAAACTGTGGTGGAAGGGGACCAATTAACCAAGTCCAGCTGAAGGAAAGGGGGAGGGCTATTTCCGGGGGTCATCTTCACCACGCTACTCTCTCCCCCCACCCTCCCACCCTCTCCTCCTCTTTCTACACTTTTACAAGTCAATTTTTTTCCCACTATTATGACTATCTTCGCAGATAAGAATTGGAAGGGCCTGAATGGTGATTGCAGAATGACATATTGCAGATGGTCACAGGGGATGCTTACAAGAAACTGTGGAATAACGAATTCATCTATAATAGGGTGGTCCTTTATTTTTCAATTTCCTTTTTTCTCACCACCCAATTTTTTTTTACTTTGGCTATAAAGAGAGTATTAAGTCCATTTAAAAAAAAAAAAAAAAAAAAATCAAAGTGGTTTACCCAGGCAACAACAAACTTGAAGTACGCATCCTGAAGCCGCATTTTACTGTATTGCGCTGTATCGCTGACCATTTTGCTTGTACGTTACATAAACACGGTCAACTGTCAAATATTAAGAAATTATTTCAGAATGACATAACTGCACTCAGAATAGAGTATTAAGGGAATGAATTTTACTACACTTCTGTGAGTTGAAGGAGAGTGGCAAAAATCTAGTATCCCTCGACTATTCCACACTTAATTCAGTGTAGATTTCAATTTGAAGTTGTTGTTATTCTTTGTTTCAAATATGGTGAGTAGTTTTAGAAGCAATACATGTAACACAGTTTTAATCAGTAAAGTTCATCACTATAGGTAACGAGTAACAAATTATATATAAATCAACAACTTTTGTCAGTCTTGCTGTACATCGAATTAGAGATAAAGCTAACGATCGGTGAAAGTCTTATTCGAATTAATTGCACGAGAGTGCTTAATATTTTGGTGCTCCCATAGCATTTATTACTGACTAATAGCTGATCAAATGGAACAAATGGCTGGAAAATAAATGTTGTATTTCCGTTGTAGAGTCATTACATAAGTTGTGAGTACTTAAAAATGATCTATCTCAAGTCACAAGCAGTGCAGACATCAAGCTTTAAAACATGTACTATAAAATAAAACTATATCCATAAGAAGAATTTTCAGCATGAGAAAACATTTTTAGATGAGGTTTCCAACAACAAAGAATTTGAAGAAACGCTTATTATTTTTAAAAAGAACAAGAGTAAAGCAAAATAACTCTAAAAAGGATTTTTGGGAACGCATTGGATTCTGCATAATATTTTTAGGGGAAAATGTTAACTCAAAAATAAAACCACAATGAAAACATGCTATGTGGTATTTTCCCTCACTATCAAATAATTCAGTTCACTTTCAAATTTCAGATAGATTAAAGGTAAATGAAAGAAATAGTCATGTGTGAGTTTTCGAATGCACCAATTGTTTCCGAGAGTTAACTCTGATTAGAATCACTTTATTGTATAATGGTATTTAGTAGATATTTTTTTCCTAAACCATAGCCAACTCAATTGTGCTGAGAGATGGTCGTTATTTTATATATCTGTAATATTTTAATACATTATTTGTGATGCACATTACGATTGCTTTGAAAATAAGACATTTAACTGTAATAAAGGAAATGATTTGAAATTGTAACACAAATTTGTAAGTTTTAATATTGTTATAAATAAAATACTGAAATAGATTTTTATAAATAATAAAAATCGAATTCACAGGATTAATCTTTCATATTTTTATTATTTTAGATTAGAAAATTGTCGTTTGTATCAGTCAAAAGTTTGAATCTGTTTAAGGAACTGTAACGGGATTTTTAAATGTATAGTGCCCACTTTTCTAGAAAGCTAACATTTCTTACAAACATGTCAAACATAAATTTAAAAAAAAAAAAAACGTGTAGTCAATTACACTAGAAAGAAGGCTAAAGTTAATAAAAAAAAATATTGAAAGGACTCTTATATTTAAAAAAAATAAATAAAAAAGAGAGAGGCGGTGTTTGGATGGTCGATGCAAACAGTATGCAAATGTACACAAAAATATCTCTAAAAACACCAAATTTATGCTGTATGAACATTATTTGTTAAATTGTATCAATATTTTGCATCTTTCTTATTTAAGGAAATAAACATTTTGGACTATTTTCTTTCATTTTTGCCAATTCTGTCCGCTTTTAGCATTTTCAATATCAATGTAGCAGAGGTTAATATTAACTAATTATATAATAAAATTTAATACATTGTCAAAATTAATCGAAAGGAAAAAGTTTTGGGTGTGTGTAAACAAATCCGAAGAAATTTTGTTTTTCAAAAAATTTAAATTTTTGTTAGCTTTTTTAACATTTTCAGGCTCGTTGCGGCACGGGTTAATATTAATTTATCGGAGTGAAATTTGGCACACTGCCAAGATAGGTCAAAAGGGAATAAATGAGGGGGTAATTGTTAAAATCGGATGAAATTTCATTTTTGACCCCCCCCCCCTCCCCAATCTACAATGAGGCCTCATTGTATGGAGGCAAAAGATGCAGTCTTGGTATGGCTGAATACAAAATGGCTAGTAAAAGATACTCATAAAGCCAAGTTTCAAGAATGGTACATAGGTATATTCAAAGCTGAAACTTCAGAGAAGGAAGGGTTGTATAAACAAATAAAAAAGTCATTTTAGATGTTACTATAAGCAAATTCAAGTAGATGATTAAAAATTGAAATGCAATATTTTTAATTTCCTTGTTTTCTATTTTTTACGACTGCCCAATTTCTGATTTACGACTGCCCAAATACAATTTACGACTGCCCAAATAGGCCACGACTGCCCGTTAGAATAGGCCCTGAAGTTGAAGATGTAACTTGGCGTATTACCGGATTGATCAGTCCGTAACTCGCCTCAACCCTGGAACAATATCGGCAGCTCTCTGAGCAGGGTCTCCTAGACAGGGCGTCTGCGTTTCCATGTGGTGATCCTTTCCGATGACGGATATCGATGTCATACTCTTGGAGTCTCTCTATCCATCTGGCTATCTGACCTTCAGGATTCTTGAAATATAGAAGCCAGGTCAACGATGCATGATCCGTACGGAGCAGGAATTTTCTACCGTAGACGTAATGATGGAAATGCTCTACGGCTTTAATTATGGCGAGCAACTCTTTCCTGGTGACACAGTAATTCCTCTCCGGTTTAGATAGGCACTTGCTCCAATATGCTACAACTCGTTCTTGGCCGTCTATTTCTTGGGACAAAACAGCACCGACACTCTCGTTGCTCGCATCCGTGTCAAGAATGAATCGTTTATCGGGCTGAGGATACGTCAGGATAGGTGCAGATGTTAAAGCCTCCTTCAGTTGGTCAAATGCATCCTCACAGTCTTTCGTCCACAAGAATTTCTGCTTGCTCTCTGTCAGTCTGTGAAGGGGTCTTGCGATGTAAGAAAAGTCCTTCACGAATCGTCCATAGTAGGTGCAAAGCCCCAGGAAACTCCTTAATTGATGTTCATCTTTGGGGCGTCTCCACTCTTTAACTGCCGACACTTTTTCTGGATCTGTGCATACACCCTCGGCAGAGATGACATATCCGAGGTAGGTCACTTCATGTCGGAATAACTTACATTTGGCCGGACTTAACTTCAAGTTGGCGTCTTTTAATTTCCCCAGCACCTTCCTAAAATTTTCAAGATGTTCATAGACATTCACACTCATTTTCAAGATGAAAATACATAGGGGACGATTTTCGATGAATTATTGTTAAAAACGAAAAAATGTCAACATTTTTTCCTGTGTTGAAATTGATGCTAATACATAGGAGAATCTCTAACTCCAATTTTATAACGCTCACAAAATAAGAAGTGGGTCAAATGTTTTTCCCAAAAAGTGCAGTTTCAAAATTTTGCATTTTCAATATTCAAAATTTATTCAATTATTTTCAAAATTTATTCAAAAAATTATTTTTAAAAAGGAGTATGACGATTTGAAATTTTGAAACGAAAGTGCTCAGAAACTGTTTTTAAACCGTTTTTTTTTTACTTTGCATTCCTTTAGTTTTGATTGCTAATATACCATTTTATAAGCAAATTGATGATCAAAATGAAATAGGGTTATGATTTTTATGATCTTAGGCAACAATTTAAGGTTAAATTTCGAAAATTGAGAATTTGAAATTTCCCTTAGGATTAACATGGCTAACGGATTTTCAATGGGATATGCAAACTTTTTTTTGCAATAATGCAACTTTCCGAAGTAAAAATTCCCTTTAATGACGATTTGATTGTGGAAATCGATTCGGGTGATGAGTTCTGTAACCCTAAATTCAAAAAGATCGTAAAATTTCAAAAATTTAGAAATGCGAAATTTTCCATACGATTTACATGGGGAAAATTGAATATGAAATATTTTGAAACTGCACTTTTTGGGACAATTTTTATTACCTACTCCTTATTTTGTGAGTGTTATAAAATTGGAGTTGGAGATTTTCCTATGTATTAGCACCAATTTCCCCAACGGAAAAAATTTTAAAAATTTTACTTTTTTAACAATAATTCATTGAAAATCGTTCTCATGTATTTTCAATTTGTGAATTGTCTTTTCGCGAAATTGTTTCAAGGCATTCAAATTCTGATTTTGGGATGGAAATATGTTTATAGTAGTCGTGTTCAAAATTTTAATTAAAAAAAAGTATTTTTCAAAAATTAAAATTTTCGAAAATCGTGAAATTTTTCATACTCGAGTGTATTGGAATGGAAAATTTCATTTTCGTCAAATGGTTTCAAATTGTGTTTTTTTATTCACAAACACTTAATAAATTAAACTAAGTTCCAAACTTAGCCAAAAAATATTTTTGAATAGTTATATGACAAGTTGAGATTTTGAAACGAAAGCACTCAGAAATTGTTTTTAAGCCGTTTTTTAATTTGCATTAATTCAATTTTGAGTTCTAATATACCATTTTATAAGCAAATTGATGATCAGAATGAAATAGGGTTATGATTTTTATGATCCTATCAACAAATTAAGGTTAAATTTCGAAAATTGAGAATTTGAAATTTCCCTTATGATTAACATGGCTAATGTATTTTCAATGGGATATGCAGACTTTTTTTTTGCAATAATTGGATTTAGAGTAATAAAATTTCCCTTTAATGACGATTTAATAGTGGAAATTGATTGGGGTGATGATTTCTATAACCCTAGTAATGAAAAGTTTGTAAAATTACGGATATTAAGAAATGATAAATTTTCCATATAATTAACTTGGGGAAAATTTAAAATGCAAAATTTTGAAACTGCACTTTTTGGGACCAACATTTACCCACTTCTTATTTTGTGAGTGTTATAAAATTGGAGTTGGAGATTCTCCTATGTATTGGCATCAATTTCACCAACTCGAAATTAACTTTATAAATTAAACTAAGTTCAAAATTTGACCAAAAAACTATTTTTGAATAGGTATAATACAAGTTGAAATTTTGAAACAAAAGCGCTCAATAACTGTTTTTAAGCCGTCTTTTTTACTTTGCATTAGTTCGGTTTTGAATGCTAAAATACCATTTTATAAGCAAATTGATGATCAGAATGAAATAGGGTTATGATTTTTATGATCTTAGGCAACAATTTAAGGTTAAATTTCGAAAATTGAGAATTTGATATTTCCCTTAGGGTAAACATGGCTAATGTATTTTTAATGGTATTTCCAGACTTTTTTTGCAATAATCCAATTTTTCGAAGTAAAAATATCCCCTTTAATGACGATTTGATTGTGGAATTCGATTCGGGTGATAATTTCATTAACCTTAGTTGCAAAAAGATCGTAAAATTTAGAAATGGGAAATTTTCCATACGATTAACATGGGGAAAATTGAAAATGAAATATTTTGAAACTGCACTTTTTGGGAAAATTTTTTGACCTACTTCTTATTTCCCGAATATTACAAAATTGGAATAGGAGATTCTCCTTGATATAAACTTCAATTTCACCAAAGGAAAAAATTTTGCAATTTTTTCTTTTTTAACAATAATTTATTGAAAATCGTCCCCCATGTATTTTCAAAGGGTGAATTGTCCTTTCGAGAAATTGTCTCAAGGCATTGAAATTCTTATTTTGGGATGGAAATATTTTTTACAGGCATTTTTGTTCTAAATTTTAATTAAAAGAAAAAATAATTTCTAAAAATTAAAAATTCAATTTTCGAAAATCGTGACATTTTTCAGATTTGAGTGTATTGGAATGGAAAATTTCACTTTGGTCAAATGGTTCCAAATTGTGTTTTTTTATTCACAAACGCTTTATAAATTAAACTAAGTTCAAAATTTGGCCAAAAAACTATTTTTGAATAGTTATATGACAAGTTGAAATTTTGGAACGAATCCGCTCAGAAACTGTTTTTAAGCCGTTTTTTTACTTTATATTACTTCGATTTTGAGTGCTAATATACCATGTGTTTGTAAAAAACCCTGAGATTTTAACTTTTTGAAGAATAATTCCTTTAAGGTTATCCCCATTGCTAATCCAATGGGTTGGTTGGTTGTATTCAGATTATCTGGCGCCGTCAGCAACACGAGGGCTATAATGCGCCGAAACATTTCGTCATTAGACAAGCCAACATACATTTACAAACACCCATGCCAACACGGGACTCGAACCCGCAACCTCGCGGTCTAGAAGCCAGCACGCTAACCACTATACCGTTTGGTCGGCGCTAATCCAATGGGAAACAATCACTTTACAAGAATTATTGACCCAAAAGTAACGACCACAGAATTTTGCGATTTCGCCACATTTCAGTCCATAAATAGGAGAGTCTTCAAGACCAAATTTTTAACATCCATTACATAAGAAGTGGTTCAAAAGTTGGCCCTGTAGAGTACAATATCAAAATTTATCTATTTTATCAAAAATTGGTGGGTCGACGTTGGGGTACACATTTGGATCAAGAATGACTCCACAGTTCAAAAGCCATCTGACCCCTATTCTTCAAAATTAATTTTTCTCTTTAGATCACCAGTGAGGAAAACTTTAAAGGAATTATTGGTAAAAAAGTTAAATCTCGATTTTTTTTTTTTTTTTTTTTTTTTTTTTTGATGATGAAAAAGAAGTTTGTATATGGGAGACATTACAAGATTTATTGACCAAATAGGTACAGCTGTACAAAGTTTTTATTTTGCTATAGTTAGGTCAGGAGAGTCTCCAATTACAAAATTATAACATCCAGAAAATCGGTAGTGGGTCAAAATTGACAATGCTTTTTTTTTTTTAGAGGAAGGAATGGGATCACCTTACAAGAATTATTGATCAAATAGTAACAGACGCACAATGTTTTTATTTTGTTAGATTTATGCCAATTTGTAGGAGGGGCTCCAATTCCAAATTTATAGCATCCATAAAATGGGAAGTGAATTCAAAATTGATCCAATAAAGTACAATTTCAAAATTAATCTATATTATTTAAAAAAAATAAAAAAAATAGGGGTTAGTGGAGGAGGAGGACACATTTGGTTCAAGAACAACTATAAAACACAATTCCAACCCAAAATCACAAATTAGAGTCAATTGACCATATTCTTAAAAAATCTTTTTTCCCCCTTGGATTAGAATTGGTGACAACCTTCAAAGAAATATTGTTCAAAAAATTTAAATCTCAAATTTTTTTCCTTTGATGAAATAGAAATTTGTACATAGGAGAATCATCCATTCCAAAATAATAACAACCACAAGATTGGAAACAGAGTCAAATTTAGCAATGTTTTTTTTTTTTTTTTTTTTTTTTTTTTTTGTGGGGGGGAGGGTTCAACTTACAAGAATTATTGACTAAAAAGTCTCAGCTGCACAATGTTGTAATCTTACCAGATTTAAGTCAATATATAGGAGAGTAGTTTGCTTTCAGCTAATGGTGTAGTGCCGCAACATTCTGGTCTTGTCGTCAACTTTTTAAAATCTTAAGTAAACTAGGAATTTACCCTGTACTCCATTTTTAAGGTTTCATCCACGGGGACTTCGCAATGATCACAACGTCCTCGCCGAAGAAAAAGAATCTTCATGAGTGAAGAAATATGTCGCCAATGGAATACTGGATTTTGAAGATATTTATAACGGAGCATATGCCTGGAACTTAGGACTGATGCTAACCCACACTTCACTCGTTCCGAACTGGCCGGATCCCATGGAAGCAGTAGGAATAGCACTGGCCGGATATCTCAGCATCAGGACTCTGAATGAAGAACTATCCGTTCTGAAAGTACCATCTTTACACTTCCATAAACGTGTTACTCAAAATAAAACATACGCAGATTCGTTTTAAATATTAAAACATTTCATTATGCTACAAATTAGTTTATATGAATTTTTCATCGAATTTTTAAAAAAAAAGTTGCAAATAAATTATTTCATAATGTTTAAAGAAAAAAAAAAAAATTGTAGCATTCAGTCGCTCTAGCATTATAAGATTTTGTTGTTTCCAAGTTCGCAAAATCAAACCAAATTGTTATAATATGGCGAGTGTAGATAGAATCCCCAGTGGAAAGTGGGATTTGTCTTGTTTCCGTGACAACCGACAACTCTAGACAATGTAGCGGGTGCTATTCTTGAGACATAAAGGCAGTACAGTCGCGGTTACTTCCAATAATGGCCTACGACCAAGAAGCGTATTTTTTCGACTTCAGATATGATTACCAATCGTAGAATAAAATTGACAGTCTTAATTTTCACGCAGATGGATCTATAATGTACATGATGTGTTTTAAAAAATTATATGAAATAAATAAATTTGCAAGCAATATTTAAAACAATAAAAAATCGTGGTGCATCGGGTAAAAGCACCAATTATTGAAACTTTAACGAAATTGTGTAAGTATTTTCACAATTTTTATAGATTAACCTGTTCTTTAAAAGGTTTTCAGGCTTGCCTAGGTCTCTTTCACAGAATTCGCCAAAATCATAAAAATGTTTATTTTTTAAGCCGAAAATTGATGATAAGTTAGTTAATCAATTGCTTACATGCAAAAACTAATTCTCGACTCTGAAACTAACCAATTTTTGTCAGAGCAAGAATTTTTTTAATTTGCTGCATATATCGGTACAAAATTATCACACAATAGCTTCTGAACACTTTAAAACTTTTTGCCCGTACCTAGATATCATAAAATGGTCCGAGAAAGAAAATCACTTTTACCTGACACTGCTATCCGTTAAATTCCCAGCAATGCGGTCGCCTCTTAACCTTTAACAGTTGTATGCGGTCCAACAGATCGTGATTCATTATTTGATATATTGATGTGCACCAATTTGCTTGGCGCAGAACAAACCACGTGTTGCCCTTGAGCAAAAATTGTCAACTCACCCAAACACAACAGTTAAAGGTTTAGAACATGCCAGCCATTTTTTACGTAGCCGATCATCTTTGAAAAGGCGATTTTCTTTTCGGTTCCTTAAAAGTTTAATGCTATTGCACAGTTGGTCAAAAGTAACTGGGCACTCTTCTCTTGTCAATCCAAAGAACAATTTGTTTTTCATCTTTAGTTAGAACACTTTCAGGGCCTGGCCTCCTGCTAATGAATGCTCTTTACACCAAAGTAACAAATTACCCAGCGACTCTGAGCTGCCGTTGCAACTGCAACGGCAATTTTCACTGCGTTGAGAGCTGCCGACATTAATTTTTCTATCTTTGTATTTTTTTCTTTCCAATATTGGGATCTTACTCTTCCAGAATTTCTCTTCTTACAGGAATATGTCGAAGTCAGTTGAAAAACTAAATTGTAAAATAAGAGACAACCTTACGCTTCCAGTTTACATATTTATTTATCTACCCACTAGATTGATTATGGTTCAGGTACCACCCTCTAACTCTATCCAGATAACATAGGGGTACTTATTTAAGTAGTTACGTATCTCAAATACTCTAATTTGTGATAAACGGTGGGTGTCAATAATTCGATATTCAAGCTGTCAATAACTGGTCTCCTCCAATCCAATTGTTGAGTTTACATGAAGGACAACTGCAAAGAAAGACCAGAGTCTGTTTTTCTCAATTCACCAAAAAAGCCGATTTAAAGTTTCGAGTCTCAGGACTTGTACGAGGGTTGAGGTAGATAGTTGTTCAATATCTCACGCACCATGATATTTATTTGCCAGAGGCCTTCGCGTGGTTCAACTATCTGCCATGCAGATGTCTTCTAGTGGGGTCAATTTTTGACTTGGCGTAGATCTATGATGATTCCGGGTGATGATTTTTCATGAATTAAAATCTTCTGTGTCATGTGAAATGCATGCAATCTTGCAGATGGCGGGAAAACCTTGATTTTGAAAAAATTTGGTTCAGATCGTTCTTTGCCTTTCATGTTTGTTTGCGCATTTGTTGCGCCTCCACTGGCGGTGAGATGTAAATGTGCGAGTAGTGCTGAGAGACTAAAGATAAAACTAAGAGTTAATACAGTCCACTAAAAATTGTGCGAGTTGTTAAGAGTTAGAATTATAACACGAACTAGAGACGCAACACCAATTACTGGAAAAGCATCATTCTGTTAAAAATGAAAAAAATAACTGAAGTAAGCATATAAACGAGGTATTTTATGAACCTCGGATGAAATAAACAGTTATTGACACTCGGTGTCAATTGGGGAAACTGATCATTTAGAAGATTCAATTAGTAATACCCCCTAAAAGCTGACGTTTTAATCGAAATCGACGTTTCGAAATTGTTTTCATATCTTCAGGTGCGAAAAACACTTGAAGCACATAAACATAATAGCACGAAGTTAAAGAAACAACATTGTAACTCACCTTCTTAGCGAAATCCATGAAGAACGGGTGACTAACGTGAAGTGATCAGAAAACTGCGTCTCCATGCTCTATATCACCGAACTTGGGGCCTTATTATACAGAACCATTCGAGTGGCGAACGCGCGTCACAGCTTCAATCTCTTCAACAAGCCACTCGAAGCGAAACATGCAATCCTATGGAGGTTATTATAGTGCGCCACTGCTGTGGCTAGAGGTTGCGTCTGTCACTTGTGGCACTCAGACCCTAAGTGAAACACGCAATCCTATGGAGCTTATTATACTGAATCACAGTAGTGGCCAAATCTTTAAAAAAAAATTTTTTTTTAGCCATCAATTCTTATATAGTTAATATATTTTAGCAATTTTTGTTTCAAACGATATTTTATGAAAAGCCAGACATAAATAGCATGCAACTTCTGTATTAAACAGTTTTTTAAAAAATAAATGAAACAAGTTTTAAATTTTTTTAAATAGAAACATGTTTTTTTGTTGTTTTTGTTTCCATGGTTGAAATCGCCGACCAAACGGTATAGTGGTTAGCGTGATGGCTTCTAGACTGCGAGGTTGCGGGTTCGAGTCCCGTGTTAGGCATGGGTGTTTGAAAATGTATGTTGGCTTGTCTAATGACGAATGTTTCGGCGCATTATAGCCCTCGTGTTGCTGACGGCGCCAGATAATCTGAATACAACCAACCAACCAACCATGGTTGAAATCCCTTTCAGTTTCTTTTTTTATTTTCATTCCATTTTAACTTTTGGTTATCAATAATTTAGCAAAAATGTAAAAAAGCTCATTTTAAGGGTCCGTGTAATTGATTACGTCTTGAAACATGCAAAAGTTCGGATTTTTTGGCACGCTAAACAAATTTCCCCTCAAGATCGGCCAAAACGTTTTTTTTTTTTTTTTTTTTTTCATAAGTGACGTATTTCTCAACATAATGAACTGAAATTTGGTATCTAGGGTAAACAAAGTATTCTAAATCGAATGATAACATAAAAAATAGGGGTTTGAATTGAAATTTTTAAAGATAGTTAAATTTTTCTTAGTATACAGCCCCCTAATAAAAAATGTTTGCACCAGGCATGTAGAAATTCGTAAACAAAACATTTTAGAGAAAACCACAACATTCTATGATAATTGGAACCGAAGATATAGCCATCGTTCGGATTATTTTTTTTTGCGTACAGTACCTTGCAACGAGAAGTATTGAGTTTCATATTGCACTCTTGGTGTTAGTAATTTTTTTTTTTAATTGAAAATCTCAACAAAAAAAAAATTTAAAAAAAAAACAAAAAAAAAAAAACTACCGGAGTTTTGGAAAGAGTCCCCACCTGGGCCCTGCTATCCTTGGTGGTCATTGAGCTCATGATCGGAGGGTTGTGGATTCGATCCTAAAGTCCCCACCAAGAATATGAACACAATATTCCTTATTTGACAGTATTTGGTGAAGTTATTTAGTGCGTAGCATTAAAAAGTTGCAACACAGTTTTGTCGCCAACTAGGCATTTGTGGGTTCACTACAGCAATTAAAGAAAGAGAAAACGTCTTGTCGCCAGGTGACGAGTCCCACTTGCACGCAAAACAGTGTTGTCGGGAGAGGTGAACTGCAATTTTAAACTATTTGTATCAAGAGTTTTAACAGTTTCCAAGTCCAACTGATTGTCTCATCGTGGTGGAATGGATGAAGTATGCCAGGACTACTCTAGGTGTGAAAGCCATTCCGCATGCTCAGCTGATGAAGGACCAAAGGAAGTCTTCTACCTCCTGTGCTCGTAAATAAAAAAAAAAAATTAATTGAGAAAAGGGAAGTTATTTTGTTTCTTTTGTACTAATCAACAGCTTTTTATTATATATATATATATATATATATATATATATATATATATATATATATATATATATATATATATATATATATATATATATATATATATATATATATATATATATATATATATATATATATATATATATATATATACAGGGTGTCACAAAAGGTCATGTCCAAACGGCACACATGGTTGTGTCAGGTCATGAGGAAGCAAAATTACATAGGAAAGGGGGGTCGGAAACGCGATTGTAATCCGCTAGAGGGCAATAAGCGCTAGCATACGAAAGCGCGGGCAGTCGGATTAATCGAAGCGCGAGCGTTGCAGAGAGCCGGCACAGTACCGTGGCCACCACGATCCCCGGACCTAACCCCCCTGGATTTTTACCTCTGGGGATACCTGAAGTGTCTGGTGTACGAGACACCCGTTCCATCGGACATGGACCTCATCGCACGTATCATTGAAGCGGCGGCACGTGTCCGGTAGACTACTGGCCAATTCGAACGAGTTCGCGATTCCATGCGTCGCAGATGTGAAGCATGCATCGCAGCTGATGGGGCCAATTTTGAGCACTTACTATGATTTGTAGCATTTTTCTTTTTTATTTGGCACTGTTTTGTTGTAAAATAAAGATTTTTTACACCGTTTGTTATCTTTTCTTTGCGTGACGGTTACGATGAAATTTCACTGTCAAAATTGCGTTTCTGACCCCCCTTTCCTATGTAATTCTGCTTCCTCATGACCTGACACAACCATGTGTGCCGTTTGGACATGACCTTTTGTGACACCATATATATATATATATATATATATATATATATATATATATATATATAAACAGCATTTTCCTCAGAACTATCGTTATGGTTAGTAAAAAAAAAAAAATTAAACTAAAAAGAAACTATAAATTCTGTTTTAAAATACATCCCTATTTATATTAAGATTTTATAAAGCTCAAAGGAATGAACGATTGCCCCAAGTTATTTCAAAAATTGATTAAGGGGAATTGGTACCCTAACATTTATAAATAATTGATTTCGAGTTACTTATTGTTTATCAAAATTCTAATTCTCCCCTCAACTACAAGTATTTGTAAAAAATTTTGAAAATAACACTGGTAACTATAAAAGTTTTCTTTAAAATGAGTTTTCTCAGAAACTATCTTCCTAAAATTTGTACTATAAATTCCTTTTTTGTATCTGTATACACTGAAGTGAGATTTTATTTTAAAAATATTTTTTATTTCGACTTACTTCGGCAAAAAAAATCTTGTTGATTTTTAACAAATTCGAGTGACTTTTACCGTAATTCATTAAAGAAAAGTAAATAAATTAGAATCGAAGACAAGTATCCATGTTCCGTGTGTCGATAGCTTATGAATGATATTTGTAAGTATTTATTTCTCCATATTATATTGCCATCTTGTAATATTATAGGAAATATTAACATAACAATTATAAAATTAAAATGAATCTAATAGTTACCTTGTTTACGAGTACAAAAAAAAAAAAAAAAGAAAAAAAAAAAAAAAAAAAAAAAGAGTGAGAGCCAAAATGTCCCGTGCGTCAGCCAGAGAATAGCCCCACATTATTCTGTTGCATGATAATGGCAAGATACCCTCCTGCCCTACTAAAAAGAAAATTTCCAGGTTCTGTGAGAGAAGAAAATAATAATATAAGAAATCCCTTTCGACAGAAACCACGTGCTCAAATTGCGATTATTATTGTATTTGCCGAATACATGGAACAGAATATTGAAGTATCCAGATGAATAACTCCTGCATAACGTTCCGTAAAAGAAGCCTCGAGTATGGCTGAACTAAGTATTCTTAATTTTAAAATTAAGAACTTTTATAATACACCGAACAATGGATTTCATTACTTCAAAACTCAACTGTTCTGTTATATACTCAATATATCTTTCATAAAAACTTAAAGTTCTTTTCCGAGCTTTGTATTTAGTCTTGGGCTACCATCTATAGCAGCGTCAGCCACTACGCGGCCCGGATTTGGCCCGCGAATGATTTTTCTGCGGCCCGCCAACAGCACAGAAGATTTTTAAAAAATGAAATTTCACCGCATGGACTTTTTTTTTTACATAATTGTAAATTGTCCGAAACATTATAGTATGTGTTAATTGTGTAGAATAGACATGCCCAAAGAAACTACAAAAAGAAGTTTTCATCAAGAATAAATACAGGAATAACTTAACTGAATCGGGCCAACATTCGGGCAACTTATTAAGATTGGCTGCAACAAATACTGCGGCAGACATCGATTCTCTCACAAAATAAACTTAACTTTTCGACCACCATCGGTCACAATTGATATCGATTAAAACAAAGTAATTTAGAATTACAGTTTAAATACTTTTATTAAAAGTTAGGTCAAGCCCCATTGTCACGTTGGATCATAAGATTCACTTCTCTTTTAGACTTTAATTTACTAATAATGAAAATTATTATTTTTTAATTATTTGAAGAAAAAAAAAGAATCGAATATCAATTGTAATTTGATTAAGATAAAAAAAAAATCATTTTTTTTTTCCCTTCAGTTTTCAGAAATGCTATATATTGTTGAATCGCTAATAAAAAGAAATATATTAGTGTATCCGGCCCGCGAAAAGCTCCAACATAAGTAATACGGCCCGCCTTTAAAAGTTAGTGGCGAACGCTGATCTATTGGCAATGCAAGATCAAAATTTTTTCCCCCCTCAAGTTGCACGTTATGGACAGATAGTTCTTATGAAGCTTCTAGGAAAGTTTCATATACTTCAAAAGTTATTGCAGATTTGTCAAAACATTTTGGTTGAACAAGGTTCGCGGGAAATACCTGAAATTAGAATAAATTGGTTATGGATTTCCCCAAATGCAAAATTGAGTAAACTACAAGTCAAATTTCAAACATCGTAAACTAATGAAATCGGTTGAAAATTAAGGTAAACGAAAAAAACACACCTAGGAGCGTGGAACATTGCACAACTTTTTCAATTACACTCTAATACTAACGTGGATTTGTCATTCATCGTTTACATATTTGGCCATTTTTTGTGACAATTCTTGTAGGGGTCCTATAAAAAATTACCCCGCCAAATAGGTGATTTTGGCGATGTACTTTTCGATACTAACCTGTATTATAAGTGAAACCGAGAATAAACAATCGTTGACGAGGTAATGCTCATGTAGGTCAATTTGTTCGGGAGTTATGCTAACCACTTACACATTTTTTCTAGATCAATCTTTTGAAATCGTGGTGTTCAAAGACCTGGAGAAATCCAAAAAAAGCTATACTTTCATGACCCTATGCATGCATAAGGGTTATTGAAACAAATACAATACAAATTTTAAGACCAACAACAGGCTCAAGGCCCAACAGGGTTGGTCGAGTAAATATATATATACACGTATATAGAAATAATTTGCATATGATAGTCGCATGATCATACAACGAAAACAACAAGATTTATAGTTGAATATAGACGAGAGCCTAATAGAATTTCATTTGTGCCATCCAAGCAAGACATCCCAAATTAATGCATGAAGTTTAGAAAAATAGTGCTGCCATGCCTGGATTACCAACATGAACTAAACCCGAGAAAGAAATCGGATTGTTCTGCTTCCATTGGGTCAATTTTGTAAACGGAATACATCAGGAATCTATATATTTTTTTTTTATAGGCAAGGATTTTTTGCAATTAGTGTAAAAATGCATTGTTCCGATTCATTATTCTGCTGAATTCAATTCGTATAAAAACGTTTAGTTTCGGTTCTTCATTATTTTGCTAATTTGACTTTTCAGCAGAGGAACGAGACAATTGAAAAGCTGCTATTCGCTTCTTATACTACTATTAACTTTGAACGCTATTATGAAATTTTTCTTTCCGAAGATCTGCGGTTGCAAGTGAAGATAGCTTGATAATTCCAAGAATATTCACTTCACATTTCCAAAATGTCCATTAAATTCAAATTATTGTGTTAAGTTAGCTGAATAGTGCTGCCATCTTTTGATTTGATTGGCAACGAAACCCAGAGATAGAATGCTCAGCTATAGGTCGTTTTTTGAATGCAATGGTCCAAAAATTTCTAAATACCGAATACAAAATGTAAATAATTCCAGATTGCCCTTAATAGGCTAAATTTATACATTTTTATTTTCTTGGAGCTGTTTAAAAAGAATTTATTAATTTCGATATGTTAGTTACAAATTCGGAATTTTTCTCATTTTTTAAAAATTAAACCCTCGTCCACTTGAACTGCTGTTAATTATGTGTCTTTCGTGTAAAATTTGCTACCATCTACGTTTTTTTTATATTGGACACTTGCGTTTTTATAGTATTGGTTTCAAATAACGAAATTATTTGTCATATAATTTTCTCATCATTTCTACTTCCTTTTTTGAAACATAGCCAAAAAATGTTTTTTTTTTCTTAAAAACCTACCAATATTTGTCACACTTCTTAACAGAAATTGAAGTCGTATGCAAGTCAACAATTCGGGAATTTAAAGCATGTTCACAATGAAGGCATATACCATAGTCATCTCAAATTTTGCCTTAAATTTTTGGACATTTTCAGGGATAATTCAAAAATATTTTGAAAAACATTGCCTTCTAAAGCTGATGGCAAGTTATACTGGCATAACACAAAAATTTAGCAATTCAAGTAACTTTTTTAGCAAAAAACTGTAGTATATTTTATGCTGTTAACAAACATGCGAATATAACTAAACCCCGTCATTGATATCATTATCTTTTGGCAAAATTCAAAGTAATAGTTGAATCCAATAATTAAATTTTTAAGACTGGATCAAGTATTACATCAGAAATAATCACGGGCTTCATCAACGCTGCCATCGGCGAAGAAACAGTGGGGGGGGGGGGGGGGGGGGAAGAGAGAGCACTTTTTTTTTACTCTAGAGCAGCGTTCGCCACGAACTTTTAGAGGCGGACCGTATGACTTATTTTGGAGCTTTTCGCGGGCCGACTACTCTAATCTGTATATATATATTTCTTGTGTGCGTGTGTATGTCACTGAACTCCTCCTAGACGGCTGGACCGATTTTGATGACTTTTTTTGTGTGAGTTCACGGGGATTCGAGGATGGTTTAGATTCACAATTTGGTCCACTGGAAAATGTTTATTTAACTAATTTTTCATTTTTAAGTAGTTGTTAATTTTGAAATGTTTTACATTCGATCCGGTAGACTGCGCTACCATCGCAGCATCAAATATTAAATATTATTCTATTTGAATTTCAGTTTGTCCCGACAGTTGGTGCTGCGATCAAATTGAGAAAAATATTTGAAATTTTGTGTTATTATTGTGTTCGTTTAAGTCGTGTGCTAATTAAAATATTAACTATGAATAGAAATTGATTGATCTTTTTATCATATTTACGTGTAATCCAAACTGGGATGAAATTCAAAGTTTGTTGTTGCCAGGTCAAACATCGATGCATCGCCATGATATCACTGCACGAGTTTTTAAACAAAAATTAAAATCTTTGATGAATTTGATTACACATCACTCGGTATTTGGTGAAACACGTTGTTGGCTTTACTCTGTTGAATGGCAAAAACGAGGTTTACCTCATGCGCATATTTTGATTTGATTGGTGGATAAAGTACGCCCAGAAGAAATCGACAAAATTATTTCAGCCGAAATTCCAGATCCGAATGTTGATCAAGAATTGTTTGACATTGTAACTACTAATATGATCCATGGTCCATGTGGTACTCTAAACATGATGTCACTATGTATGGACAATGGAAAATGTACGAAACGTTTTCCAAAACCATGCCAATCTGATACTATCACCAATACTGACGGTTATCCATCTTACCGGCTTAGACAATGGCGGTCAATCATATGAATCGAGTCTGTCAAACGGTGTGAGAGTAGATATTGATAATCGCTGGGTAGTTCCATATTCACCATTGCTGTGCAAAACCTATAAAGCGCACATAAACGTTGAACTATGCAGTTCAGTGAAATCTATAAAATACATTTGTAAGTATGTTCACAAGGGCAGTGATAAAGCTGTATTCGCTGTTCAAAATGTAAATGACAATGACGAAATTACACGTTATCAAATGGGTCGATACATAAGCAGTAACGAAGCTATTTGGCGCATTTTTTCGTTTCCTATACCTGAAAGGGATCCTGCTGTTATACATTTGGCTGTGCATCTTGAAAACGGACAGCGTGTTTACTTTACAGAACAGACTGCACTACAACAAGCTTTAACGGCTCCAAAAACAACTCTTACTGAATTTTTCAACCTTTGTTGCCGACAAGATGTTGTTGGTCAATTCGCAAGAACATTAATGTATACTGATGTTCCTAAATTTTTTAAGTGGAATAAACAATCAAAAAATTGGGAACCACGGAAACGAGGCATTCCAGTCCCAGGATTCACCGACATATTTATGACGAATACTTTAGGTCGAATATATACAGTTCATCTTAAGCAACGCGAATGTTTTTGTGGAAAATTTCAAGGTGAGGTTGTACTTCTACCACGGATCCCAATGATTCCTTCAGATTCGCCTATACTATTCAAACGTTTACAATTTCCAATCCGCTTGGCATATGCTATGACTATAAATAAGTCACAAGGCCAAACGATGACAATTTGTGGCTTAGATTTAGAAAATCCGTGTTTTTCTCACGGTCAATTATATGTTGCGTGTTCCAGAGTTGGAAAACCATCGAATTTGTTTGTTTATACGCCTCAAGGATTAACTAAAAATATTCTACATCCAATAGCATTAAGATAAATTAAGTTTTTGTAAATTAATAAATAAATGTTATAAAATAGTTTCAGTATAAGATTTTTTACCTTTACTTAAAACAAATTAAAGTTTGTATTTACGACGCTGTTATTGCCACACTCCACGGATAATATCCCAACCTGTAATCAGTCATTTCATTCACTTAAAATTTTCGGTGACGCCTAGAAATATCAGTGTCAATAATCATAGACAGTGGCTGCTATTATCCAGTCTACAAATTTCATCCGTGGAGTGTGGTAATAGATGCATCTTTTTAGTTAACACAGCTTCTACATTTCACTTCACTCATACAGTATATGCATACTTACACACACAGTATATACTCACATGCTACCGATCGGTCGAATTTGTATAAGTGTACATGTAATGACGTTAGATATTAAAATAACTCTAACTAATTTTCATCAAAACAGTCCAGATTGTTACAGCTTATTGAAGAATGTTTGAAATTTTCGAATTAACGACGTGTGTACAGAACAACGTCTGTCGGGTCTGCTAGTATATGTATAATTATTATCGAATTAACAATACATTAACATTTCTAAAAACTGAAAAAAATATCGATTTTTTTTATCTTAGTAAAATTACAATTGATACTTGATTCTTTTTTTTCAAATAATTAAGAAGAAAAAAATTTCATTGTTAGTAAATTAAAGTCTAAGAAAGAATTGAATCTTTTGTTTCTAACTTTTAATAAAAGTATTTAAACTGCACTTCCATATTTTTTTTTTAGTCGATATTAATTGCAAGACAATGGCGGTCGAAATCATTCAGTTTAGTTAATGCTAGAGTCGACGTCTTTCGCAGTATTTAGTACTGCTAATCTTAGTAAGTTGTCCAAATGAGATTCAGTTTAGTTAGTCTTCTGTATTTATTCTTGAGAAAGTCATCTTGCTGAAAACTTCTTCGTATAGTTTCTTTGGGCACGAAGTGGAGAACTCTGTTCTACATAGTAAACGCGTGCTATTCTGGACAAATTACAATTACGTAAAAAAAAAAAAATCCAACCGTAAAATTTAATTTTTGGTACTGCCGACGGGCCGCAGAAAGATCTGTCGCGGGCCAAATCCGGCCCGCGTAGTGGCTGACACTGCTCTAGAGGAATAACGGGGACTTCGGAGGAAAATCAAAACATTTTCGGGGTTTTTAATTTTGTACAAGGTGATAGTACAATTTTAGGGTGAAACAAAAATTTCAAGAATATTAGGTATTACCATGTGGTATATGCCTGCGTGGTATATAAATGAGACAACACCAGACACCCTATTTATTATTAGTTGGAAAAAAGTATTGTACACAAACAGATGTCTTAGTATATCTGATGAGAACACGGCAGTTGGAACTTATCATGTTGCGATTAGAATTTCTAATAATTAGTTCCAGTTCTACAAAAATAAATTTTCATGCGGTAAATTTCATCTTCAATCAGGTAGAGTCCTCATCTTGCTTTTAGAAAGGAAGACCTGAAAAGAAAAAGAAACATTATAAACGTATCTGACATGGACGTGACTGGGACAGAATGCTCGCCAAGAGAATTGATTTGTTCGCTAGGAATCGATTACTTGTATAGTCTGAAGGATTTCGCCAGGCTATGCAAGGAATCCTATGAAATTAATGATATGATGTTCCCAATTAAAGAAAAAAAAACCTCCTTTCACATTACATGCAACGAGAAAAAAAAAAGAAGAAAAAAAAGCGATAATATAATCAATATTCTTTGAAACTATTAATTTAACAAAAAATTTAAAATTTCTTCAAGCCATGAAATCCAAATGAAATTACCTCCATTCATCATTGGTAGATGCTAAGGAAGTTGCTTTCTCTGAAATCAAGAGCCAATTTCGTCATCAGTTTCGTGACAAACACGAAATGAAACACAAACTACCAGGCTATCTGATACCAAGTAAAATTCATTGATAGAGATAAACACAGGATGGCCACAAAATTCAGGGGAAAAAAGTTTCCTGGCAGATTTCTAAAAAATTCCCTGATTTAAGGGTCAACTTTTTCCCAAATTTCCCTAATTTTCTTAAGTTTTCCAGATGTCTAGACACCCTGATCAAATAGTACACGTATGCTACAGAGAAAATATGCTATTTTTTAAAAAACAGTTTTGCTGGTAATGAAAAGTTTAATTTATTGTGTAACATTAAACTTCTAATGGCTTACCACTACAAATCTCTATGTAAGTAGCGCCAAAATATAACTAAGCGTGCTTTAAATACTAAAAAATGTCCCCGATTTTCATGAAATTTTAACTAGTTCCCTGACATTCCCATTATTCTTTTCCAGAATCAGAAAGCTCCCTGACATTTCCCTGATTTCCAGGTTCTGTGGCCATTCTGTAAGCAACTGCTTAACGCTGAAAAAATAAAACCGTTGCCAGATCGTTGGGTGGATAAAAAAAAAAGGATAAAAAAAAAGGATTCACGAGGATTGAAAATAAAATCTCGGGTTGTGCACAGCAGAACTGTCAATAGTAAACCATAATTAGTAACAATGTGCAAAAAAATATCCACACTTATCCACGAGCACTTAACAAGGTTTCTCACATTCCCACCCAACTATAAGAGAGAACTGTGAAGCAATCGCAGATTCTTTGTAAAATATATATTTGTATGTATTATTTTAAAATTAAAAGCACCAAATGCGAGATCGCATAAAATGGAATTGAAGACATCACGTTTTATAATGATCTTTGTGGATGGAGAAAAAAAATTCTAATGAATTGACCAAATTTGGCGTAGTATAGAAATTTGAGGGTAGTATAAAAATTGTAGGGGGGGGGGGGGGGGTCACACAAAATTAAAATGTGCAACTTCCAAAAATTATTTTAAGATTTCTTTTAATGTAGTTTTTTTTACCAATGTATTTACTTACTTAAACAAAATATGCAAGTAGAAATTATACTGCAAGACTACTTAACAGATAATGTTTCTAAGAAAGTCAGCTGATATTGACAAAATAATGAAACACCTAGAATGAAGAAAATTCAGATGTTAACTCTAACCAGAGCCACATTTTGGTGGTCTTGTGTAGAAATATGAAAAATATCCTGTGTGTCAAGTTATTTGACACAACAAAGTCAGAAAATGTTCCAATAAAAAGAATATTAGTTTAAAAAAAAAAAAAAAAAAAAAAAAAAAAATTGAAACAACTACCGAGGAAAAAATTAATTTATTAAAATTTTGTACTGAAGATATCAACATAAAACTAAAAGAAGAGAATTTTGGCTGGCTCATGTTGCATGCAATATTCAGATTTAGACATTATTTGGCGGCACTAGAGCTAAATTCCATTACAATATAAAGAAATATTCTGCATGATGCACAACTCAAAGAGAAGTATAGGGGTTTGATAATTATTTAGACATTGTTTGCGGTCAAAATTACCTTGTTGAACGTTGGCGAGAAAACGACTCATTTCACTGGCATTAAATGTGACGTCACCTCTTCGCAAACATCTTGGCTTGAAATGCAGCAGCGGAAACCAGATTTACAAGTTTCTCGCAAATCACGCCAACCTGTACGGAATGTGACAATGGTCTACCAACGCAAACTATTTGGCAGAAACCTCACGATAACCATAGAAACGATAGGGTCTGAATACGTCACGAATTTTATTGACTGTTTTGATTGGACTGGTTGGGGATCGGTTTTGGGGCATTTTCTTTTCTTAATATTTAAATAATTAATTTTTTTAAAGAACTTTTGTTTGAATATTTGGAATCGGAAAGAAATTCTTCATAAATATATACTAATTTCGCTCGTTTTTAAAAAATGCGGGAATTGCTCATTGCCATACAAAACAAATTCGTAACTATTTGCAATCCAAGCTTACAAAAATTAATTGAAGTTGTTCTAATAAGTTTTTACAATTTTAACATTGGTCATAACCATTTCTACATTTGATGAAGGGAGTCTTATTTGTAACTGATGAAATAGAAAGAAAAATAAAAAAGTCGAAATTATGGAAAGGGCAAAACTATATTAGGGAAAAGGAATAATGGAAAGGAATAGAACTGGTACCTTGCTTTAACAACTTCTATATTCTAAAAATCCAATATTTTTTTAGAGTAAAACTGTGCAGTAACTCTCTCCTAGATTTCAGCGAAAATTGTTCATCTGTTATTCAAGATGAGGAACAGAGATGTCACTGAAATTCTGAGTCATTTACATATATTATCTCTAGAAATGTTAATTCTTTTTTAAATGAATAATGACTTGTCAATAGTGAATTGGAAGTAATCCCCTTCGGATTTCAAGGCTTACAAAACAACACGAACATTTTCGATTTCGTGAATTTTTTTCGAAAAATACTGTCAAAAGTACAAAACTTTAATATGATGAGAAAAATAGCATAGAATTTTAATCGTCAAACAGTATCTTTTTATAACACAATAATTTACATTTTCAGTTAGTGATTTTTATGAAACTTTTCAAACAATGTTCACTCACAGAGGAAGTTTTGGAAAGTGTCATCAGCTTTATATACAGTGGACAAGACAAAAAGAAAAAAAAAAAAAAAAAAAATCTCCGTAAGGAAGCCAAAATTACAAATAAATTAGCATAATTTCTAATCTTTTGCTTCATATCTTCAGTAACTACTGAAATATGTTAAATTTGATTCGTTAAAATTAGTCAAGAATAAATGTCTGTGTTTATAAAACGCAGCAAGTATTTAAATTGAAATATTTAGGAGATGTTGCTAAGTGCAATCCAAAAAAAAAAAAATAATAATAATTCCTTACGCAATATGAAAATTAATTCCGACGTCTTCCACAACAGACTTGCAGTAAATTTTCAAAACTGAAGTGTACGCAAGTGCCATGACAGGGTGGCCACAAAATTCAGGAAAAAAAGTTCCCTGACAATTCCCTGATTTCTATGACAGATTTCTTAAAATTCCCTGATTTTACGGTAAACTTTTTTTTAAATATCCCCAACTTTTCCAGAAGTGTAGAAACCCTGATCATGTATGCTAAAGGGATACCAGTTAGTTAGCATGAATGTGTTTTTCGTACGTACTAAAATTAAGCTTATTTCGATGGATTTTTACCATGTCTTCTCGTATCCCACCGCTGCCATTATTTTAGCCGACCAAACGGTATAGTGGTTAGCGTGCTAGTCCCAAGACCGCGAGGGTGCAGGTTCGAGTCCCGTGTTAGGCATGGGTGTTTGTAAATGTTTCGGCGCATTATAGCCCTTGTGTTGCTGACGGCGCCAGGTAATCTGAATACAACCAACCAACCAACCATGTCTTCTCGAAATAGAGAAGAAAGGAATTTGAAAGGGGTGATTAAGTTAGTTAGAGGTGTATTAACCATCAAATGTTTACATTGAGCATTTAAAAGAAATATTTATTTCCGTTGGGACTCGTTACATAGCGATTCGCTCTTGTTAATTTTAGGGAAATGCATTTTTTGTAATTTACCTGTTGCTAATTAATTTCTAAACGTCCGTTTTAAATTTTAAATTAAATATTACAGAAATGTAATCAATATCCCGGATTATTTCCGATTTTTAAAATTAAAAAAAAAATTCTGTTATAACCTGTATAATAACGGCATGTATGGCAAAAAATCGCCGTTTTGACACAGAATTCGATCAGATTTGGGGTGGAAAAAAATGCACAAATTTTAAGACATAGGCCAAGTTATTCAGTTAGAATACTCCTTGCAATATCCCTCAATGAATATTGTTGAATTTGGAGAAACACTATTTCCTGTCAATGGCAAAGCCTAAAAAATGAAGTTTAAGGTTGATTCATTCTTATTTAAAAAAATTTTGCAAGGGTTGTGAAAAGTTCTTAACTTAACATTCATTATATCAAAACACTCTTATCTTAGTTTTAGAGTATTACAAATTGATATTTTTATAAAAATGAATATTTGATGCAAATTTTACAGCGTAGATGTTTTTTTATTCTTAATAATTTTGTCAGTCTCATTCCAGAAAAAGTAGGACTGCAGCATTTTATCAGTATTTTGATATCGTTTGTCTTTTGAGTTTAGGGCAGCTTTTTTTATGAGCAAGTTTTTTATTCGAGCCGTTTTCAGCATTATTAATTTTTTTTCAAAATTTTTTTAATTTAAAAATATTTATCATAGTGAAAAAGTAAAACAATAAAGAAATTATGGAAGAAAACTAGACACAAATTTCTGCAATTTGCCATAAAAGTGCCCTCGAACACAGGAGCCCTTTATTGGAAAATAGCACCCGGCCCTTTTTTTTTTTTAAACCATTTTCAAGCCCCAAATATATCTTGCGCGTTTGATTTGCCACTGCAAACACGGTGTCATTGGAAAGAGCTATATTAGTACTATTTATTAATACATAAAACATTGAGGTAAGTTGAATATGTTGGAAGTTATTTGGTGCCAAAATTGAAAAATCTCCTAATTTGACACAAGTTTGAGCTCATATATCTTGCTGCGCGAATAATATTGTTACTAATTTCTGTATATTTGTAAATATTCCGCAGCATTAATTATTTAAAAAGAAAAATGTATGTACGATTCGCATAAGGCAGTGCAATAGTCTGTCTTTACTTCGCTTTCCTTTAATGTGTCTCTTAATGCTTGAAAACGAGTTTTACAGGGATAATGCTGTAAAACGAGTTCTACAAGGAGAAGGCCATTTAATATTATGGTTAATGGCAATCTCGCCAAGTTAGCGACGGTTTGGAGACTAATTTTGTTCGCCAAATTTGGAGACATTTTCGGTCCCCATGTATCTGTATAGGGCTTTTTGACTGCGATCTGGAAAATTCTCTAAATTTCTATCTCCAGAAGATTCGCCTTCCTATATAAGGCCAAGAGTTAGTGTCTATCAGCGAGCATTCATAGTAGTAAACTGTATTGCATTATCTTGTGCGTCGATTTTAGCAGTTGTGCATCTAGTTTTTAACAGCTGTTTGTGCTCCATTGTTGTGTAAAGAGCTGTATTGAGTCTATTAGAACGAGAAGTTCTGGAGTTGAACAAGAATCTGCGAAGAGTTATACCGGAATAAATTTCTTCAAGCTTTAATCTGCTTTGGCTTCAAGTCTTTCGAACCCATTCACGCAACAATATATCGACACAACGCTGGAACTATTTAAACACTCTTTTATTATACTTAATGAGAATTTAAACTTTATTGAGGCAAGTTGAAGAGTGGGGGGAATATATATATTTTGCACCTCATCTTTGCATATTGAGGTATTTCTGTTTTCATTCATGTTTAAAAAATAAATCTGTTTTCACTTCACTCTTCATGTTTATAACAATTGCTTGTAGTATGTCTTTTAAGCTAGAAACTTTGTTTGGATCGGCTCCAGAATGTTGCAAAGGACCAATGAAAACCGTGCTTAGGTGCACTGTGTTGACTCACCAGTTGCCCTGCTTAAACTCACCAGCTGCTCTATGATGAAGAAATGCCATTTTAAACGCGTCATCTCCACGATCTTCTAGCCATTTATCGTACAGGACTGCGTAAAAAGAATGGGGCTGAATTTCATATACGCAGTCCTGATCAGTAATTAGCTTCATCTCTTTTATGATATTCTCCACTTGGAAGAAAGTTATTTCAAATGTGAACAGTGCTAGAAGTGTGGGTAGACGCGGGGTGACGCGTCCCCCCACTTTTCAAGAAAATACCCATGCATCCCCCCCACCTCTAAAACCACTGAAATCCATCCCCCCACTTTTAAAAACACTCAATCCTTCAAAAAACAACTAAAGAAAAAATAACATTAACCTTTAATTGTAGTTAGTGACACTGTGAAATAGTGACCTTTTTTACATTCGAAAACTTTAAAGCTATTTATGGTGTGTATACATCATACTATTATAAAAACGTACTATACTACTTTGTATAAAGATATAAGTATTTTTATTAACAAGAACTGTGTCAACTTTTAACATTAGATGAACTTATTTTAAAGTAAAATTTCTATTCTTGTTTCATATAATGACAAACTGTTGTTTTTTTTTAAAAAAAAAAAAAAACATTCTAGAGTTCTCTATTAATTTAATTTCATGAAAGTATGCACATTTAGAAGAACTATTTAAATTCAAAGGAAATCATTATAAAATCTAAAATAAAAGAAATGTATAATATGGAAATATTACTTCACTTTATCTCTTACTTCCAAGTAAAAAAACTAAGTCGCATAATATTTACTAAAACAATCCACTTGTTCTATGCTAGAGTTTGGATCCTTGTTCAATGGTAGTGTTAGGAAGTATAAGTTATCTTCTTACTAGTTAAAATTTTTATTATAAAATGCGAAATTATAAAATTTATCGTTGGGAGAGATGGGGGGGATGCACTTGTCACCAACTCCTGGGCATCCCCCCACTTTTATTTTCCCACTTCTACCACTGAATGTGAATTCTCCATTACCCATGCAATCAGTTCCAGTCACAAGTCAGAACAAATTCTAAAGACAATATCACTTGGCTGAAAAATTTATGTCTCTGATGTTTTGCCCAGAAGAAAATTACACATCAACGTTTGAAACTGCAGAGGATTGGTCCCTACATATTGCTAGAGTAGAACACCAAATTCCTAAAATAATCACAGGTCGAGACAAATCCAGGAGTGCATTTAGCAAAAAATGGAAGCAATGATAAAAAAGACCAATTATGAAATTACTGAAGATTTTTGAAAAACCCACTACAGATAATAGAAGTTTCATCTATTCAAGCCATCCAGCATACCTGATTGTCTCCAATGATACCAGGATAAAGTTCGTCTTCTAATTCAATGACTTTTATCTTCAGTTACACTGCATATTTCTGTCTTACCTTTCATTCTGTGGAAATGTGACATTACTTGTTCCCATGTCAAATATTTTTTTGTACAAAATGTCTTCTTTCCATCAACTGTGAAATTTCTCATTATATTTATAAAAGTTTGGGGTGTTAATTTCCTTCCTGTTTTATTTCCTTTGTTAAAGCATTCTGAACTGTTTTTGATTTTGGTTCAAACGTGTAGCTTTCCTTTGAGTTTTCAGTGCCCATCCTTCTTTGGTTTGCGCACAGGATGATGCAATTTTTATTCTATGTAGTGGGTTCTTCAAATGGTGCAGTAATTTCATAATTGGTCTTTTATGTCACTGCTTCCATTCTTTAAAAAAATTCACTTCTGGCTTTGACTTGACCAGTGATTATTTTAGAAATTTGGTGCTCTCCTCTAGCAATATGTAGGGACAAATTCTCTGCAGCTTTAAACGTTGATGAGCAATTTTCTTCTGGGCAAAACTTCCAAGTTATAAATTTATGGTTGAGTGGGTTTTACATTGATAAAATGCTAGAAGATTGTGGGGATGACGTGTCTAAAATGAGATTTCTTCATCAGAGAGGAGCTTATGAGTTTAAGTGGTTACTACGTGATGATATCGACACAGTGAACCGAACCGAACCTCAGTTTTCTTTGGTCCTTTGTAACTTTCTGGAGCCAACCCAGTCAAAGTTTTTAGCTTATAAGACATACTACAAGCAATTTGTCTTCATCAATCATTTATTTTTTTTTTCTCTTCAACTTGCCTCAATAAAGTTTAATTTCTCATTAAGTATAATAAAATAGTGTTTAAATAGTCTCAGCGTTGAGTCAATATATTATTCCCTCAGCAAGATATACGAGCTCAAATTTGTGTCAAATTCGGAGATTTTTCGATTTTGGCACCAAATAACTCCCAGCGTGTTCAACTTGCCTCTATGTTTTATGTATTAATAAATAGTACTCATATAGCTCTATCTAATGACACCTTGTTCGCAGTGGCAAATCAAACCAGCAAGATATAATTCTGGCTTGAAAATGGTAAAAAACATGAACACCTGGACATTTCGTGACCCACGCTATTTTTTGCCATGAACTTTTTGTTTCATAAAGATCTATTTTAGTACATTCCATAACAGAAGAAATGCAGGCGGCAAGTTGCTTGCGAAGTTTTATATTGGAAAAAATAGTTTTCATGTGTAACAAAACACCATTTTTTTTTCTTCTTTAATTTTTAGAGGTAATCTTTAATAAGTCCTAGAATTTGAACCGAACAACCACGGAAGAAATAATTTCAGATTTTATATTCTAATAAGGGTAGTAGCAATTGGTAATTTTTTGGGGAAAATCGGAGATGGAGTGAATTACCCCCTAATGTTAAGTGGCTCAATCTCTCAGAATCTTGCTCGTAATACTTGCTGCGTTTTGTAAAAACAGACGCTTATTATAAACTAATTGTAAATAATCAAATTAAACATATTTCGATAGCTACTGAAGACATGAAACAAAAGATTAGAAATTATGCTAATTTATTTGCTA